>JAJTUV010000326.1:2507500-3107500 GCA_021653895.1 Mastomys natalensis | reverse complement strand
CATTCTCCTAGAATTCATGGCGAAAAAAGGCTGGACAGGGTAGTGCATGTTTACACTTTGGAGGTAGCATCAGGTAGATCCCTGAAGCTTGCTGGCCAGCCAGCCTAGCCAAGATAGTGAGCTTCAAGACAATATTCACAAAGGAAAACGTGGAAAGTAATCGAGAAAGAAACCTGAGATCCACCCTGGCTTCCACATGTAATGTACAAACACAGTTACACATGTATATACACACAAACACAATGAAAATACTGCAGCTAAGATTTTAAAGGTGGTAGAGTTGGACTAGTGTATTTATGTAGGACTGTGAAAGGCAGCCTGGTTCCTGGTTGAGCAAAGGCTAGAAATCCCGGTGACCCTGAAGGGACGAAGATGTTTTGCGCTCCGCCCCCCAGCTCCTGCCACATATCTCCACAGCCGTCCATAGATTTGTGGCCATCAGTCACATAAGTGCAATGTCCCAAGCCCCTCCATAGGTAGAGGATGTGACCTTTGGTCAAGTAGACTCAAGACAGATCTCCAGTGTAATGAGATACATAAAGGCCTGGAGGCTTAGCCAATAAACTCCCCTTCCCAGAAACTCCTCCCTGCAAAAGGTATTTAACCTCAGGCCCGCCCTGAGAAGTGGGGGGATACGGTTTTACTTATCTACTTTCTGCCATGAAAATAAGTGCCTTAAGACCATGGACTGCCTCTTTTCATCGGGATCTGCCTTGGGGAATGATGGAGAAGGCCTTCGCTTAAAGAACCGCTATGCTGTCTAATTTCCCATAGAAGCCATCTCTGTGCTCCAAGCCACGGCCGCCAAGCCAACCTTAAGCCAATCACAGACAAGCCAAGGACTCCTTCACACTGGAGCTTCCATCTTTTCCACCTCGACCCCAAGCTAGATGCAGCCCTCAGGCCCCCACTTTGTTCTCAGCTCTTCTGCAGCTTCCGGCAGCGCCTGATTGCCCAATAGTCTAAGAACCAGATGGCCTCCCTGCAGGCCCAGGGACCACTTCCCCTCCCCATATGGAGCGATGTGTCCAGCGATTTCCCCATAGCCCAGCACTCGCCCAGCAATGACATGGGGTAAGCACAGTCAAACCTCCTGCATCCTGTCTCTCTGAGTGACCTGAGCCCTGAGGTGGAGTTGACTTGTGACTCCACTAACCCTACTTGTTTATCTGATTTTTCTTTTTTTTTTTTTATTGGAAATTTTTTATTGGAAAATGTTTTATACATTTCAGATGTTCTCTCCTTACCCCATTTCCCCCCCTCCCTCCCAGGAACTCACTATCCCTTCCCCCCCTCCTTCTATCTCCACGTTGGTGTACCCCCTTCCACCCTCCCCTGTACCTCACCTCCCCACCCTCGAGTATACCCCCCCCACGACGTCCAGCCTTCATGGGACCAAGGATCTCTTCTCCCACTTATATATAGCTCCCTTGCATATATAGCTGGAGCCATGGGTCCCTCCCTAAGCGCTCCCAGGCTGGTGGTTTAGATCCTGGGGGCTCTGGTTGGTTGGGATTGTTGCTTTCCTCATGGTGTCTCGAATCCTCTCAACTCCTTCAGCCTTCACTCTATCTTCTCCATTGGGAACCCCATGCTCAGTTTAATGGTTAGCTGTGGGCTTCTGCCTCTGAGTATGTCGGACTCTTGCAGACTTCTAAGGAGACAGCTATATCAGGCTCCTGTCAGCATGTACATCCTGACATCCACATCAACCTCTACCTTTGGTGACTGCACATAGAATGGATATCCAGGTGGAATGGTCTGTCTCTTCTTCAGTTTCGGTCCTGCACTGTGTCTCCATATTTGCACCCTTGAGTATTTTGTTACTCCTTCTAAGAAGGACTGAAGGCTCCCCTATTTGGTCATCATTTTTCATGAGCTTTATGTGGTCTGTGAGTTGAATCTTGGATATTTCAGGCTTCTGGGCTAAAATCCAATAATCAGTGAGTGAATACCATGTATGATCTTTTGTGATTGGGTTACTTCACTCAGGATGATATTTTCTAGTTCCATCCATTTATATATGAATTTATCAAATTCATTGTTTTTAATAGCTGAGTAATATTCCATTGTATAAATGTACCACATTTTTTGTATCCATTCCTCTGTTGAAGGGCATCTGGGTTCTTTCCAGTTTCTGGCTATTAAAAATAATGCTGCTATGAACATAGTGGAGCATATGTCCTTGTTATGTGTTAGAGCATCTTCTGGATATATACCCAGGAGTGGTATAGCTGGGTCCTCAGGTAGTAATATGTCCAATTTTCTGAGGAACCGCCAGACTGATTTCCATAGTGGTTGTACCATCTTGCAATCCCACCAACAATGGAGGAGTGTTCCTCTTTCTCCACATCCTCGCCAGCATCTGCTATCACCTGAGTTTTTTATTTTAGCCATTCTGACAGGTGTGAAGTGGAATCTCAGGGTTGTTTTGATTTGCATTTCCCTGATGACCAAGGATGCTGAACATTTCTTTAGGTGCTTCTCGGCCATTCGCATTTCCTCAGTTGAGAATTCTTTGTTTGCTCCTTACTCCATTTTTTAATAGGGTTATTTTGTTGCCTAGAGTCTAATTTCTTGAGTTCTTTGTATATATTGGATATTAGTCCTCTATCGGATGTGGGATTGGTAAAGATCTTTTCCAATCTGTTGGTTGCCGTTTTGTTCTATTGACAGTGCCTTTGCCTTACAGAAACTTTGCAATTTTATGAGGTCCCATTTGTCAATTCTTGATCTTAGAGCATAGGCCATTGGTGTTCTGTTCAGGAACTTTCCTCCTGTGCCTAGGTATTGAGGGTCTTCCCCACTTTCTCTTCTATTAGTTTCAGTGTGTCTGGTTTTATGTGAAGGTCCTTTATCCACCTGGACTTGAGCTTTGTACAAGGAGATAGGAATGGATCGATTTGCATTTTCTGCATGCTGTCCTCCAGTTGAACCAGCACCATTTGTTGAAAATGCTGTCCTTGTTCCACTGGATGGTTTTAGCTCCTTTGTCAAAGATTAAATGACCATAGTTGTGTGGGTTCATTTCTGGGTCTTCAACTCTATTCCACTGATCTTCCTGCCTGTCTCTGTACCAATACCAGGCCGTTTTTATCACTACTGCTCTGTAGTAAAGCTTGAGGTCAGGGATGGCGATTCCTCCAGAAGTTCTTTTATTGTTGAGGATGGTTTTCGCTATCCTGGGTTTTTTGTTGTTCCAAATAAATTTCAGAATTTCTCTTTCTAGTTCTGTAAAGAATTGAGTTGGTATTTTAATGGGGATTGCATTGAATCTGTAGATTGCTTTCGGCAAGATGGCCATTTTTACTATATTAATCCTGCCAATCCATGAGCATGGGAGATCTTTCATTTCCTGAGATCTTCTTCAATTTCTTTCTTCAGAGGCTTGAAGTTCTTGTCATACAGATCTTTCACTTGCTTGGTTAGATTCACCCCGAGGTATTTTATATTATGTGTGACTATTGTGAAGGGTGTCATTTCCCTAATTTCTTTTTCAGCCTGTTTATCTTTCATGTAGAGGAAGGCTACTGATTTGTTCGAGTTGATTTTATAACCTGCCACCTTGCTGAAGTTGTTTATCAGGTTTAGGAGTTCTCTGGTGGAGTTTTTGGGGTCACTTAAGTATACTATCATATCATCTGCAAATAGTGATATTTTGACTTCTTCCTTTCCTATTTGTATTCCTTTGATTTCTTTTTGTTGTCTGATTGCTCTGGCTAGGACATCCAGTACTGTATTGAATAGGTAGGGAGAGAGTGGGCAGCCTTGTCTAGTCCCTGATTTTAGTGGGAATGCTTCAAGTTTCTCTCCATTAATTTTGATGTTAGCTACTGGTTTGCTGTATATTGCTTTTACTATGTTTAGGTATGGTCCTTGAATTCCTGTTCTTTCCAAGACTTTTACCGTGAAGGGATGTTGAATTTTGTCAAATGCTTTCTCAGCATCTAATGAGATGATCATGTGGTTTTTTTCTTTGAGTTTGTTTATGTAGTGGATTACATTGATGGATTTCAGAATATTGAACCATCCCTGCATTCCTGGGATAAAGCCCACTTGATCATGATGAATGATTGTTTTGATGTGTTCTTGGATTCGGTTTGCTAGAATTTTATTGAGTATTTTTGCATCGATATTCATAAGAGAGATTGGTCTGAAGTTCTCTTTCTTTGTTGGGTCTTTGTCAGGTTTAGGTATGAGTGTGATTGTAGCTTCATAGAACGAATTGGGTAGTGTTCCTTCTGTTTCTATTTTGTGGAATAGTTTGAAGAGAATTGGTATTAGGTCTTCCTTGAAGGTCTGATAGAATTCTGCACTAAAACCATCTGGTCCTGGGCTTTTTTTGGTGGGGAGACTTTTAATGACTGCTGCTATTTCTTTAGGGGTTATGGGACTGTTTAGATGGTTTATTTGCTCCTCATTTAACTTTGGTACCTGGTATCTGTCTAGAAAATTGTCCATTTCATCCAGATTTTCCAGTTTTGTTGAATATAGGCCTTTGTAGTAGGATCTGATGATTTTTTGAATTTCCTCAGTTTCTGTTGTTATGTCTCCCTTTTCAGATGTGATTTTATTAATTTGGGTACTGTCTCTGTGCCCTCTGGTTAATCTGGCTAAGGGTTTATCTATCTTGTTGATTTTCTCAAAGAACCAACTCCTGGTTTTGTTGATATTTTGTATAGTTCTTTCTGTTTCTACTCGGTTGATTTCAGCCCTGAGTTTGATTATTTCCTGACGCCTACTCCTCTTGGGTGTATTTGCTTCTTTTTGTTCTAGAGCTTTCAGGTGTGCTGTCAAGTTGTTAATGTGTGCTCTCTCCAATTTCTTTTTGTAGGCACTTAGAGCTATGAGTTTCCTCTTAGCACTGCTTTCATGGAGTCCCACAAGTTCTGGTATGATGTTTCCTCATTTTCATTAAATTCTAGAAAGTCTTTAATTTCTTTCTTTATTTCTTCCTTGACAAAGTCATCATTGAGTAGAGCATTGTTCAGTTTCCACATGGATGTGGGTTTTCCCTTGGTTCTGTCATTATTAAAGACCAGCCTTAGTCCGTGGTGATCTGATAGGATGCAAGGGATTATTTCAATCTTTTTGTATCTGTTGAGGACTGTTTTGTGACCAATTATATGGTCTATTTTGGAGAAGGTACCATGAGGTGCTGAGAAAAAGGTATATTCTTTTACTTTAGGATGAAATGTTCTATAGATATCTGTTAAATCCATTTGGTCCATAACTTCTGCTAATTTCAATGTGTCTTTGTTTAGTTTCTGTTTCCACGATCTGTCCATTGGAGAGAGCAGGGTGTTAAAATCCCCCACTATTATTGTGTGAGGTGCAATGTGTGCTTTGAGCTTTAGTAAAGTTTCTTTTATGTATGTAGGTGCCCTTGCATTTGGAGCATAGATGTTCAGAATTGAGAGTTCATCTTGGTAGATTTTTCCTTTAATGAGTATGAAGTGTCCTTCCTTATCTTTTTTGATTACTTTTGGTTGAAAATCGATTTTATTTGATATTAGAATGGCTACTCCAGCTTGTTTCTTGGGACCATTTGCTTGGAAAATTGTTTTCCAGCCTTTTACTCTGAGGTAATGTCTGTCTTTGTCACTGAGGAGCGTTTCTTGTATGCAACAAAATTCTGAGTCCTGTTTATGTATCCAGTCTGATAGTCTACGTCTTTTTATTGGAGAATTGAGTCCATTGATGTTAAGGGATATTAAGGAAAAATGATTGTTGCTTCCTGTTATTTTTGTTATTAGAGGTGGAATTATGTTTGTGTAGCTACCTTTTTTTTGGGGGGTTGTTGGAAGATTACTTCCATGCTTCTTCTCGGTTGTAGTTTCCTTCCTTGTGTTGGCGTTTTCCATCAATTATCCTTTGAAGTGCTGGGTTTGTGGGAAGATATTGTGCAAATTTGGTTTTGTCATGGAATATCTTGGTTTCTCCATCTATAGTGATTGAGAGTTTTGCTGGGTATAGCAGTCTGGGCTGGCAGTTGTGTTCCCTTAGGGTCTGTATAATAGAAGACCAGGATCTTCTGGCTTTTATAGTCTCTGGTGAAAAGTCTGGTGTAATTCTTATAGGTCTGCCTTTATATGTTACTTGACCTTTTTCCCTTACTACTTTTAGTATTTTTTCTTTGTTTTGTGCATTTGGTGTTTTGATTATTATGTGACGGGAGGTATTTCTTTTCTGGTCTAGTCTGTTTGGTGTTCTGTAGGCTTCTTGTATGTTTATGAGTGTCTCTTACTTTAGGTTGGGAAATTTTCCTCTATAATTTTGTTGAAGATATTTACCGGCCCTTTAGATTGGGAATCTTCACTCTCATCTATACCTATTATCCTTAGGTTTGGTCTCCTGATTGCATCTTGGATTTCCTGGATGTTCTGTGTTAGGAGCTTTTTGCATTTTGCATTTTCTTTGACTGTTGTGTCGAGGTTTTCCATGGTATCTTCTGCATCAGAGATTCTCTCTTCTATCTCTTGTATTCTGTTGGTGATGCTTGCATCTATGACTCCTGATCTCTTTCCTACGTTTTCTATCTCCAGAGTAGTCTCCCTTTGAGATTTCTTTATTGTTTCTATTTCCAGTTTTAGATCCTGGATGGTTTTGTTCAATTCATTCACCTGTTTGATTGTGTTTTCTTGAAATTCTTTAAAGGATTTTTGTGTTTCCTCTTTAAGGGCTTCTACCTGTTTACCTGTGTTCTCTTTCAATTCTTTCAAGGATTTTTGTGTTTCCTCTTTGAGGGCTTCTACCTATTTCCCTGTGTTCTCCTGTATTTCTTTAATGGAGTTACTTATGTCCTTCTTAAAATCCTCCATCATCATCATGAGAAGTGATTTTAATTCTGAGTCCTGTTTTTCCTGTGTGATGGAGTATCCACGGCTTGCTATGGTGGGAGAACTGGGTTCTGATGATGTCAGGTAACTTTGGTTTCTGTTGCTTGTGTTCTTGCGCTTGCCTTTCGCCATCTGGTTGGCTCTAGTGTTACCTGTGCTCACTGTGTCTGACTGGAGTCTGTCTTTCCAGTTATCTTGCTTGTGTCAGATCTCCTCGGATTCCAGATGTCTCTGTGTTCCTGTGATCCTAAGCTCCCTCTGCTCTGGATGCAGTAGGTCTTTTAGGATGTCTCCGGATCAGATGTTTCCACAGGCGCAGACCCGCTAAGTGTCCTCTGCTCCTCTGCTCTGGGTGCAGTGTGTCCCTCTAGGATGTCTCAGGATCCGTGTTTCCACAGGAGCAGACCAGCTGCAGGTCCGCCCCAGGCCAAAGTAGTCAGGAGGGGCGGGCTTTGGGTGCCTGCTAGTTCCTTAAGCCCCACCTGGCTCCCAGTTGTAACTCTGGGCTTTGGGGTATTGGGCAAGGTGTCTTACCCTCTGCACTAGGTGCAGTGAGTCCCTCTAGGATGTCTCAGGATCCGGTGTTTCCACAGGAGCAGACCAGCTGCAGGTCCGCCCCAGGCCAAAGGTTATCTGATTTTTCAATGTCAGATAAGAACTGCTCAAGATCCTTGACCAGAAACCTTAGGGGAAATGCAGGTATTCATGTGTGCTGTAATAACTGGGAAAGGAGATACTTCTTTGCATTGCATTTTCCCCATGGAGAATATGAATTTCATTCTGTCCCACAGTAATTACCATGCCAGTGTTTGTGGCCCTGGTTACAAGGACTATCTGCACACAAGTATGTATGAGATAAAATGATGCAGGTGTACTGCCTTTGTTTGTTGTGATTTCATTTGTTTAAGGAACAAAATAGAAATGATTTAATTCCGGCTTCAAACCAACCTAAACATATTACCACAGGGCCAATTTCAGTGAATTTGCCCAAAGTCTCAGCATAAATAAATGAATAAATAAGTAAATAAATAAATAAAACTGTAATCTATTTCCATGTCATTTATTACTTACTAATACAATCACAAGTGAAATAAAAGGCATTGGCATTTCTCACATTAAGATTTTGAAAGTTGCCACTTACTCAACTAAGTAATAGGGACCCAAGGAGGATCAATCTCTGATATTCTTTACCCAGAAGGCTTTTGTTTTCTTCTTCTCATCTTTGTTAATAACCTCTGATTCTATTTCATAACGGGCTCGACAGAAATCCACAATATGAGCTGAAAGAGAATAATTGCATTATTTTTTATATGAGCCCATTGGAAAGGCAAGGAAGGGATATTATAAGTCTTTTATACTGGGATACATAATAAGTCTTTATAGGTGTGTGTTTGTGCAACGCTTCATGGTAATACCATTCTCAGGTTCCCATCAAGGGCTGTGGCAGTAATAGTAATCACAATAATTATAGACGTAGATTGCAACTATCTTCTAATCAGTCAGTGGTTTCTAAGCAACCAGGTTTAACAAAGCTAACAACTGCCACCTCACTATAAAAGAAAGTCTCTAAATTTAGTCATTATGAAACTACTGTCATAAGCCCCCCCTGACCTTTATTCTGTTCCTTATTTATCTTCAATTGCTTCAGCTTAATCTAGCACTTCAATATATGATGAGGACTATTTGAGTTTTTATGTCAAATGCTTTCTTCTTAATGAAATACTATTTTCTTTTTACCAAAATCATTGATGGGACCTGCTAAACTCATAAAAAGCATTCTTTGCAACCTTTGTGCTTTTATTGGGAGTTAAAGTGTGCATAATCAACTGTCGTAGCATAGGTTTCATATCAGGCAAGTTGACTTTGAGCCATAGGGAACTCTTCAATAGTTTTGAATTGTCATGCTGTGCCTTGTCTTTCTGCTGGGGGTGCCCGAGCACCACCAGAGGAAGCAAGGCAAAGTCCAAAACTCAGGTCCATAGTCCTGTCTTCCCTCACAGTTCGGGAAAGGGGAACAGCAGAGTCTGGGGCTGAGACGATCCTTGCTTGTTTGTACTGCCTTATTTGATGGTAGATGTAAATGCATACACTTTATTTGGTGTGAACCAAGGATTATATATCGTTTTGCAGGAAGGAATACCCAAGAAGGGAAGCTCATTGGCTGAAAGCTCAGGGCTATCTAGATGCCTCATTAGCATGGAGAAGAACGCCAGGTGGTATGGTATATGCTCAGTGCCCATGGTCTTCAGTGGAATGGAGTGGTTACAAGTTCCAGAACAGGTACACAGACATATAGAGAATAGCTCTCCTCCTACCTGTCTCAGATCTCTGAGATTCCTGGGGTCTTAGCTCACTCAACCTTGCCAGTTCTTATATCTGCCTGGCAACATGGTCCCTCATGCCCTACAATGAATGAAACAACAGGATAGTTAACCAGAAACATATCAAGGATATCAATCTTTGAAATATCTGTGAGAATGTGTTAGCAGATTGCTGACCAAATACTTTCAGTTTCTGAAGATCAGGAATCAGGATAATTAAACCTAAAACTTACCAGTCCATTCTATAGCAAAAGCTGTCTTGTGTTTTATAAGTTGATGTCCTTTCCAGATTTTCATGAGAAGAACATCATTTGATTGTTACTAAAGTCTGAAATCTCAGCAAGGTGAGGTCTTTAATATGTTTTTTTGTCCAATAGAGATGAAACACTAGAACATCCTACAGTTTATCTAAGATCAACATGGCAAAAAATGCACATGTTTCTTTGTCACAGGTTTCCAGGCCCATATCTCTTCAGAAAATAATACACACATGAAATTGTTGTGTAGGTTGTGGGATAGGATAAGGGCGGAGATGGTGAACGTGTGCTCTGTGGATTCACTAGACAGTGTTCATTTTGAACTTCAGTGCATTTATACACAGATGCTTGGTCTGTGGTTCCACATTTCCAATGAGAAGACACTTGCTTCTGCCAGTTCTGTGCCTGTAAGAGCCCTCCCTTAGGGCTACAGGAAGTCTATTTGGTCTTGTGTGAGACAGTGTCGATGAAATCTTTCTCTGTTTAGTTAATTTGAACAAGACTGCAGGGACCTTGCTTCTTATTACAAGGCTCAGTCACCGGGAAACTATGTCTGCCTGATTGTGCTGTGCTGGTCATGGTCTATTTAAGTAATAGTGACATTTGTTCAAAAGAAAAGCAGTCCTGTGGACCACTCTTCTCCCTGCCAATACAACTGCATGTACTCTTGGGAAGCCATACTGTGCCATTTATGTTCATTCTATTGTTGTATGTGAACTATCTCAAGTATGTCTGAAAGTGGTTGGAAAATCAAGAATGTCTCATAGATGTGGAGCCTAAATAAATCCATTAGGACTGTGCACAAGAACAAAACATCAGTGGTCAAATGTAGAGTAGTAAATCTGTAGTATGACTCAGGTCAAGTTCAACTGTGACAGGGAAACAGTTGGTCTGCAGTTCCTTTCTTATCTTGGATATTCAGCAAGACATCAACAATGCTTCTTGGCAGTGCTCAGAGCTCTTACACAAGAAATCTCTGCTGATCTACAACGGCTGGGAAGACTTCAATGATTTAGTTACATCTCAGCTAAGGCTCCAGATGGGAATGATACCTTGTGTTAAATTGAGTTCTGATGGAGGTTTGGGAGCTTAAGCTCATGATATGCCCTGTGACATTACTTTCAGTGATCTGTTTGACATTTGTCAAATAGGTTAGCATGCACTTGATAACAAAAAATAGTACCATTAATATGCATATAATATTAAGAAAAAAGTTTTAAATAGTTATAAAATAAAATCTGCTTGTGGAATAAGGAAGGTAAATGCTCTTGATGTAAAATTTAAAAAAGACAGAGAAACTATTGTTTTCCCTGTTAACATTTTAAATCATATATCCACTTTCTACCCTGCTTTTATAATGTGCATATTCTAAATCTCAACATTTAAAAAAAATTAAAGGCCATCCCCCCCGCATTTGCCCACCTGTCGATTCTCTTTCATCAACATGTTTTATAGTTAAGGCAAGATTCCTTGGAAAGTAACTGTCAAGGGATATTGTCAAGAGATGACTTGGAGATTAAGACTGTGTAATGCTCCTGCAGAGGACCTGAGTTCATCAATTCACACACAGTTATCTGCTGGCTCACAATTGCCTGGAAACTACAGCTCCAGGGAATCTGATGCCTTCTTCTATCTTCTCCTGGTAACTGCATACATGAACATACATACAAGCAGAATCACGAACATATATACACAAATAAAAATAAATCTCATTTAAAGGAAAATCTCAATAAAATATTTTAACATATCACACGACTAATAAAACATCATAGGTATGCATCTAATAGGGCTCCTGCATCAGGTTTATAGTGTTCTGATTCATATAGTGTTGTGATATAAATGAATCTGAACATTCATTATTTGAAAATCTTCCAACATGGTTTCAAATGCTTGGGTAGACCAGAAAAAATGATACTTACATCCGCAGAGTAGTGACACTTTTCTAAGTGCAATGTATAGATTCATTCCTACTGATGTCTCATTTGGGGAAAGATGAAGTATAAAGTGATCAAATAACTAACCCAAGGTTACATGATTAGCAGGAGGGGGGCCTGAAATCCCTGATTCCAGTTATAGCATGCTTGGCTGACAACATAATTTGCCAAGTCATAAGAAAAATTCAAGGACATTCATCCAAAATGTATTTCGTAGCTGAGCCGACATTTTTTCTTTCCTTGCCAGAGCAATGAAAATAGTTCATGGAGCTAACCCAATTCAATTTATTTGTCTTCTTGATACAGAAATATTGTACAATACATACATTGGACAGACACACCCCATACCTTTGACTTATTAGAAAGGATCAGAAGGAGGAGGAGGAAGGAAGGAAGGAAATAAGGAAGGAGGAAGAAAGGAAGGAAAGGGAGGAAGGAAGGAGGGAAGGAAGGAAGGAAGGAAGGAAGGAAGGAAGGAAGGAAGGAAGGAGGGAGGGAGGGAGGGAGGGAAGGATGGAAGGAAGGAAGGAAGGAAGGAAGGAAGGAAGGAAGGAAGGAAGGAAGGAAGGAAGGAAAGAACAAAGGGGGAAGCAAGCATGTGCTGTTATTTCTTTCCATGGCCTTTCATGTCTGTAGGTCTCCCCTTTCACAGAGGTCATTGGTCACTTGCCCACAAGAGTGAGAGGAGCAGATATTGTTGTAATTTGTATTTAATTAACTCATTTATTTCTCAATATGACCCATACAGCCCCCTCCAATAATGGAGACTGAGTCCTATTGATTAATTTAATCAGCTTTAGCACAATTCCTGGACAATTATGTCTAATCTATTTTCCTATATCCTAGATGGTTAGTTCCCAGCTGCACTCTCCAAGTGGATGTTTGAGTCTTGCCTGGATTATTTCCACTCCATCACTCTGTCTTGAGGGATACTTCTCTTGGCCATGTGCCCACTGCCTGTCTCCTCTCATAATGACCTCATCTTCTCTCAGTCTTCCTTCTCTTCCTCTCTCTCCTTTTGGTCCCTACCTACAACCTACAGCCTGGTAACCAAAGCCCTTCATATGTCCATTTTTCATAGTAGCTGGCTGTAGCTACTTTTTGTTTAAATAGTAGCTTTATATTGGCAGCAAGCTTTACACAACAAAGGCCAGTGTACAAGAGAATTCACTAATCTGGGGAAACCAGATCTTGAGGTGCAGAATTTAACATTTGTATACACAGCACTAGACAAACCCCTAACAGCAGAGGCAGGGGACAGGTTTGGACAGTTATGAGTATGACAGAATGATTTACAGGAACAGCTTCAGTGAGACAGCTTAACTTTACTAATGGTGAACAAGAACTATATTGACCTTGGGGAGTGAGTAGGTGTTTCCAGGGTGGGTATACATTATTGGCTGGCACTAACATGCCAGAAATGATTCACTCACATGAAGAGGCAGGTTCTTACTGGGAGAGAGGACGTTTGAAACTGTCACTTGGCCAAAGACCACATGACTGTCTTCAGAGGTGGTAAATTTCGCATGTAAATTCTATGTTGTAGCTTTTTTATGGCTGAGTAATACTCCATTGTGTAACTGTACCACATTTTGTTAATCCATTCTTTAGTGGAAGGACATCTAGGTTGTTTCCAGTTTCTGGTTATTATGAATAAAGCCATACTTAACTTAGTTGAGCAAGTGTCCTTTTGATAAAATGATGTGCTCTTTGGCTGTATGCTTAAGAATGCTATAGCTGGGTTTTGAGTTAGATTGATTCCCAATTTTATGATAAACTGTCTAGTTGGCTTTCATAGTGGCTGTACACATTTGTATTCCCTTACTCAACAGCCTTGCAAGTGTGAGCTGTCACTTGTTATTGAAATTAGCCATTCTGACAGGTATAAGATAGACTCTCACAGTACTTTTTATTTACCTTTACCTGATGGCTAAGAATATTGAACATTAAGTATTTTTCAGCCATTTGAGGTTTTGAGAATTCTTTGTTTAGATCTGTACTTCAATTTTTAAATTGGATTATTTCATTTTTCAATTTCTAGTTTCTTCAGTTCTTTATATATTTTGAATATTAGACCTCTATTGAATGTGAGATTGGCAAAACTCTTTTGCCATTCCATATGCTGCCTCTTTACCCAATAGATAGTTGTCCATTGCCTTACAAAATCTTTTCTGTTTTATAAAGTCCCATTTACTAATTTTTTATCTTAGTGCCTATGCTGTTTTTCTCAGAAAGTTGTCTCCTTTACCAATATGTTCAAGGCTGTTTCCCACTTTTTCTTCTATCAGGTTCAGTGTATCTGATTTGATTTTGAAGTCTTTAATACACTTGGACTTGCATTTTTTACAAGGTGATAAATAAGAATCTATTTATATTCTTCTACATATGGCTATCGAGTTTAACAAGCACCAGTTTTTAAAGATGCTTTCTCACCATCATGGAGCATCTTTTGGGTATATGCCCAAGAGTGGTATAGCTGGGTCTTCAGGTAGATCTATTTCTAATTTTCTCAGGAACCTCCAAATTGATTTCCAGAGTGTTTGTACCAGTTTGCAATCCAAACAGCAATTGAGGGTGTTCTTCTTTCTTTACATTCTTGCCAACATGTGCTGTCACCTGAGAATTTTATCTTAGCCATTCTGATTTGTGTAAAGTGGAGTCATTTTGATTTGCATTTCCCTTATGACCAAGGACTTTGAACATGTTTAAGTGCTTCTTGGCTATTTGAGATTCCCCTGTTGTGAATTCTCTCTTTAGTTCTCTACCCCATTTTTTTGATTGGGTTGTTTGGTTTTTTTTGAAGGTTAGCTCCTTGACTTCTTTATAAATTTTGGCTATTAGCCCTCTATCAGATGTGGAGTTAGTGAAGATTTTTTTTATCCCAGTCTGTAGGTTGTCCATTTGTCCTATTGACTATGTTCTTTGCCTTACAGAAGGTATGTGCTCCACTATGTGGCCTTATTTGTGACAGCCAGAAGCTGGAAACAACCCAGATGTTCCACAATGGAAGAATGGATACAGAAAACGAGGTTCATTTACACAATATAATACTACTCAGCTATTAAGAACAAGGACATCATGAGTTTTTCAGGCAAATGGATGGAACTAGATAATGTTATCCTGAGTGAGGTAACTCAAACCCAAAAGGACAGGCATGATATGTACTCACTAATAAGTGATTATTAGCCAAAATAGAGTACAGAATACCCAAGATAAAATCCACAGAACTCAAGAAAGTTAACAAGACTAAGGGCCCAAGTGAGGATGCCTCAATTCTACTTGGGAGGGAGAAGAAAGCAATCACAAGGTGGCAGGGAGGACCTTGGGTGGAAGAAGGGACAGGAACAGGGAAAGGGGAACATGATAAAGTATTGGGGGAATAGGACTGAAGCCCGAAGTTTCAGTAGAATGAATGGAAACAGGCAGCCCTGGAACATAGGAGGTGGGGTATTGCTCTAGAATGTACCAGAGACCTGAGAGTTGAGAGACTCTCAGGATACAAAGAGAGGGACCTTAGATGAAAAGCCCAAAAGTGGGGAGAGGGAACTTGTAGAGTCCACCCCCAGTAGAAACAAAGGGCATTAAGTGGAAGGATGAGGTTGCCATCCCACAGTCTAACATTCTGACCCAGAATTGTTCCTAGGTAAAAGAACTGCAGAGACAAAAATGGAGAAGATTCTGAGTGAAAAGCAGTCCAGCGACTAGCCAAAATTGGGATCCATCTCAAGGAGAGGCTCCAAGGCCTGACACTGATGCTATGGTGTGCTTACAGACAGGAGTCTAGCATGGCTGCCCTCCAAGAGGCCCAACAAGCAGCTGACCTAGACAGATGTAGATATGTACACCCAACCAATGGACAGAAGCAGGGTTGAAGTTGAGAAAAGCTGGAAGAAGTTGTGGAAGAGGGCAACCCTATAAGGCCAGCAGTCTCAGCTAACCTGACCCCCTGAGATCTCTCAGACACTGAGCCACCAGCCAGGCAGTATACCCTAGCTGATATGAGGCCCCTGACACACATACAGCAGAGGACTGCCTGGTCTGGCCTCAGTGAGAGAAAATGTATCTAACACTAGAGAGACTTGAGGCACCAGGGAGTGGGAGGCATGGTGGGGTCAGGGTGGGGTGACTCTTTCTCTTGGAGACAGTAGAAGAGGATTGGGATGAGAACCTATGGAAGGGCAGACTTGGATGGGTATAATGACTGCACTGGAAAAAAATAAAGATAATTTAAAACATAAACAAATAAACAAACAGACTGTTTTTCAATTTGTTTTTCTGAATTCTTTGTCAAAAATCAGGTGTCCATTGTTGTGTGAATTTATGTTTGGTTCTTGATCAATTTGTCTGTTTTTATTCCAGTACCATTTATTTTATTTTGTTTTGTTTTGTTTTGTTTTGTTTTGTTTTATATGGCTTGGTGATATAATTTAAAATCAGGGACAGTGATACCTCTACCAGTTCTTTCATTGTTCAGGATTGTGTTAGTTCTCCTGAGATTTTGTGTTTCTATATGAAATTGAGTATTGCTATTTCAAGATCTATAAAGAATTGTGTTGGTTTTTTTATTAGGATTTCATTGAATTTGTAGATTAATTTTGTAGAATGGTCAATTTTATTATGTTAATCCTACAAATCCATAAACATGGGAGATCTTTCCCATATTCTGATATCTTCATCAATTTGTTTCTTCAAAAATGTCAAGTTTTTATTATACAAGTCTTTAACTTGCCTGGTTAGATTTACTCCAAGGTATTTTATATTATTTGAGGCTATTAAGAAGGATGTTGTTTGCCTGACTTTTTTTCTCAGCACATTTGTCATTTGTATATAGGTGGAAAACTGAAAGTGCTTACTAGTTGTAGGAGTTGTCTGGTGAAATTTTTAGGGTACTTACGTATTCTATCATATCTGCAAATAATGATACTTTGACTTTTTTCTCTCCAAATTGTATTCCTTGATATCCTTCAGTTTTCTTAGTGCTCTAGATAGATTCTCATGTACTGTATTGACTAGATATGGAAAGAGTAGAAAACATTGTTTTATTCGTGCCTTTAGTGAAATTGCTTCCCGTTTCCATTTAATTTGAGGTTGGCTAATGCTTTGCTGTAAATTCCCTTCATTACGTGTAGGTGTGTCCCTTATAACTCTAATCTCTCCAGGACTTTTATCATGACGAGGTATTGGATTTTTTAGCATCTAACAAGATGATTACATAGTTTTTCTTTCTGATTATTTATATGCTGAATTACATTTACTTATTCATGTATGTTGAAACAACTTTACGTCTCTGAAATAAAGCCTACATGATTATGGTGAATGACATTTTTTATGGGTTCTTAGTTTCTATTTCCAAGTATTTTATTGAGTATTTTTGCATATATATTCATAAGGGAAATTTCTTTGTAATTATTCTTTACTGAGTCTATATGTGGTTTGAGTATCAGGGTAATTGTGACTTCATAAAATGAATTGTAAAATGTTCCTTCTGTTTCTATTTTGTGGAATAATTTGAAGAGTGTTTGTGTTAACTCGTCTTTAAAATTTGATAGAATTCTGTGTTAAAACCATCTAACCCTGGGCTTTTTTTCTTTTTGTTGTTGTTGTTGGAGGAGGAGTTTAAATGCCTGCTTCTATTTCCCTAGTTATTTGTAGTTATTAAGTTGTTCATTTGATGTAGATTTAACTTTGGTAAATGGTACCTATTAAGATATTTATTTATTTCTTTTAGATTTTCCAATGTGTTGGAGTACGATGTTTTTTAAGCATGTTCTTTTGATTCTTTGGATTTCCTCAGTGTCTGTTGTTATTCCCCCTTTTCATTTCTGATTTTATTAATTTGTATGTTGTCTTTTCGTTATTTTGGATAAGATTAGTCTATCTTGTTGTATTTTTCTCTAATAGCCAATTGTTTCATTGATTCTTTATATCATTCTCTTTGTTTCTATATTATTAATTTTAACCTTCAATTTGATATTTCTTGCTATCTACTTCCCTTGAGTGTGCTTATTTCTTATGTTGTAGAGCTTTCAGGTGTGCTTTAAGTTGCTAGTGTGAGATGCTCCTATTTCTTTATGAACATTTGCTTTAAATTTCCCCTTAACACTGCTTTCATGTTCCCATAAGTTTGGATATGTTCTATATTCATTTTCATTACATTCTAGAACTCTTCAATTTTGTAATTTATTTCTGTCTTGACCTATTTCTCATTAGAGAGTTTTCAGTTTCTGATGGAATTTGTAAGCTTTGTTTCTGTTGTTTTGCAATTCAGCTTTAATTAGTGGTGATCTGATATGTTGCAGGTGGTTATTTTAGTTTTTCTTATATCTATCCATACTTGACTTGTGTTTGTTGTTAATTTTGGAGAAAGGTCTGTGAGGTGCTGAGACAAAAGTATTATTTGTGTGTGTGTTGAGTTTGGGTAGAATTGTTCTGTTAGATGTCTATAAGGTTCATTTGATTATAACTTCAGTTGCTCCAGCATTTCTCTGGAAGTTTTGTCTGGATGACCTGTCTATTGATAGAGTAGGGTACTGAAGTCTCTCATTATCATTGTGTGAGGGTCAGTGTGCTTTTAATCTGTAGTAGTGTTTCGTCTACGAAGATGAGTGGTCCTTGTGTTTGAAGCATAGCTGTTAAAAATTGAAATGTAATCTTCGGAGTTTTTTCCTTTGATGAATATGGAGTGTCTTTCCCTATTTCTTTTGATTAATTGTAGTTTGAAGTTGATTTTGTTAAGTATTAAAATGGCTACATTAGTTTGCTTCTTAGGTCTGTCTGCTTGAAATGTCTTTTCCTAATCTTTTACTCTGAGGTAATGTCTATCCCTGATGTTCACATGTTTTTCTTGCAACAAAAAAATGGGTACTGTTTTTATATCCATAATGTTAATCTGTGTCTTTTATAAAGAAATTAAGACCATTGATATTGAAATGTCAACAATGATTTTTTTTTTTTACCATCATGTGAAGATATTTATTGAGTAAAAGAAATGAACTCTTGTCCATGTTTTCAAGGGGCGATGTTAACCTTGTTTCATATCCCTTTGGATCCCAGTGACCTCTTTATTTTTTTTTCCTTTTTTAATTTTATTTTTTTGCTTATTCACTTTATAACCCGTCCCAGTCACCCCCTCCCACAATCCTTCCCCATCTCTTGTTTTCTGAGTACCCCCTCCTCCTGTATCCCCCACCCTGCCACTTTATGTCTCTGAGAGGCTAGGTGCTTCCTCTTCCATTGAGGCCAGATGAGGCACCCAGCTAGAAGACCATACTCCATATACAGGCTGCATGTTTTGGGATAGCCCCCACTCCAGATGTTTGAGACCTACATGAAAACCAAGCTGCACATTTACCACATATGTGCAGGGAGGCCTAGGTCCAGCCCATGGAGGTAGATCTGTGTAGACTAGGTATGCTCCACGGTTGGTGATTCAGTCTCTGAGAGCTCCAAGGGTTCAGGTTGGTTTACTCTGTTGATCTTCCTGTGCAGTTCCTATCTCCTTAGGGCCCACAATCCTTCCACCTATTCTTCTATAAGAGTCCTCAAGCTCCATCCACTGTTTGGCTCTGGATGTCTGTATCTGTCTGAGTCAGCTGCTGGTTAGAGCCTCTCAGAGGACAGCTTGCCCCTGTCTGTTCTCAGGCTGGAGGTTTAGATCCTGGGAGCTCTGGTTGAATCTTTTGATACTCATTCTAAAAAGGACAAAAGCACCCTCACTTTGGTCTTCCTCCTTCTTCTTGAGTTTCGTGAGGTTTATGCGTTGCATCTTAGGTATTGTGGGTTTTGGGGCTAATATCCGCTTATCAGTGAGTGCATACCATGTGTGTTCTTTTGTGATTGGGTCATCTCACTCAGGATGATATTTTCTAGCTCCATCCATTTGCCTAAGAATTTCATGAGCTCATTATTTTTAATAACTGAGTAGTACTCCATTGTGTAAATGTACCACATTTTCTGTATCCATTCTTCTGTTGAAGGACATCTGGGTTCTTTCCAGCTTCTGGCTATTATAAATAAGGCCGCTAGTGGGAGGGGAAGGGAGAGGTATAAGGGAGAAAGGGAAGGGGAGAGAAGAGGAGGGAAGAGGGAGAGGGAGATTAATTTTTTCTGATTTTGCTAATGTGAGATTATATATTTCTTTTCTTTACATGGTTTTAGTTAACCTTCTCGCTTTAGAATTTTCCTTCTAGCACTGAATTTTGTAGGGCTGAATTTATTGATAGATATTTTTAAGTTTGACTTTATCATGGAATATCTTGTTTCCTCCATTTATAGTGATTGAAAGTTTTGCTAGGTATAGTAATGAGGGCTGTGGTCTCTTAGAGTCTGCAGCACATCTCTCAAAGAAATTTTAACTTTTAATGTTTCCATTGAGAAGCCAGGTGTAACTCTAATAGGTCTACTTTTATATGTTCGTTGGCATTTTTTCTTTGTATCTTTTAATATTCTTTCTTTATTCTGTATGTTTAGTGTTTTAATTATTATGTGGCAAACAGGCTTCCTTTTTTGGTCCAATGTATTTGGTATCCTGTAAGCTTCTTCTACCTTTATAGGCATCTCCTTCTTTAGGTTAGTAAAAATTCTCTTTTATCATATTATTTAAAATATTTTAGGAGACTTGAGCTGGTATTCTTCTTTCACTATTCCTATTACAGTGTCTTTTCCTAGTGTCCAACATTTCGTGGGTGTTTCCTATTAGGAATCTTTTAGTTTTTAAAATTTTTTCAACAAATGTATCCACGTCTTCAGTGGTTGATATTTTTCTCTTCTATCTCTGTGTTCTGTTGGTGAAGCTTGTCTCTGAAGTTCTGTTTGCATTCCTAAGTTTGTCATTTTCAGGATTCCCTCATATTTTGTTTTCATTATCACTTCTCTTTCTATTTTCAGGTCCTGGACGGTTTTCTTTCCTTCAACCATTTGTTCCCTTTTCTTTGCTTTATTTAAGGGATTTATTCATTTCCTGAATTGTTTGTGTGTTTTTGGTTTTCTTAAATGGATTTATTAACTTTCTCTTCATCATCATATAGTTGGGGTGGTGATTTAAATATACTTGGCCCAGGGAGTGGCCCTATTAGGAGGGCTGGCCTCGTTGGAAGAAGTGTGTCACTGTGGGGGTGGGTTTTGAGACTCTCTTTATAGCTGTCCAAGAGACAGTCTTCTGTTTTACTTCAAAAGAAAATGTAGAACTCTCAGGTCCTCCAGTGTCATGCCTGCCTGGATACTACCACGCTTATGGACATGATGATAATGGACTGAACCTCTGAAATTGTAAGCTAGCCCCAATTAAATATT
This sequence comes from Mastomys natalensis, assembly GCA_021653895.1. NCBI lineage: Eukaryota > Metazoa > Chordata > Mammalia > Rodentia > Muridae > Mastomys > Mastomys natalensis. The sequence goes on along the minus strand of JAJTUV010000326.1, from coordinate 3,086,858 downwards.
GCCCATGCTTCTTCTCCCACAGACAATTCCCAAATGATCATCCTCTTCTGTCTCATCTCTATGATCCATTCCCCAACTATGTAGTTAACCAAAGATCACAAATGCCAGAAGACATGATAGGCTGAGCTAGAACCTTCTCCAATTTTCTTTCACCTCAGACCCAATTCCTGGTGTTGACCCTAGCATTGCAGCAGAACACCAGGAGCAAATGTACCCCTTTTTCCCTTTCTTTGCCTTCAGTGGAGTCTCCAGACAGTCTTCACTTAATCTCCCCTTCCCCTAGCCTCCAATATCAGAAAGCATTCCCTCTTGAACATGCCAGCAAAGTAGACCAGTAAAACAGGCAATACAAAGCCAACACACTCTCTTTTCCTCAGTGAGGAAAGAAAAACCAAAGAACTAAACTTCCAACTAACCAAAATTTAGGCATCATCATCATCTAGGCTTATAATCAACGCAAATCCATATGCTAAGATGTTAGCATAAGAGCAAAGCTTTGTAAGGCAAAGGGCACTGTCAATAGGATAAAACAACAACCAACAGATTGGTAAAAGATCTTTACCAATCCTACATCCAATATATACAAACAACTCAAAAAGTTAGACTCCAGAGAACCAAATAACTCTATTAAAAAAAAGGGTATGGAGCTAAACAAAGAATTCTCAGCTGAGGAATATCGAATAGTCAAGAAGCACCTAAAAAAATGTTCAGCATCCTTAGTCATTAGGGAAATGAAAATCAACAAAACCATGAGATTCCACCTCATACCAGTCAGAATGGTGTGAGGTCAGATCAAAAACTCAGATCAGTCAGATCAGAAACTCAGGTGATAACAGATGCTGGTGAGGATGTGGTGAAAAATAACACCCCTCCATTGTTTGTAGGCGTGCAAGTTGGTACCATCACTCTGGACATCAGTCTGGAGGTTCCTCAGAAAATTGGACATAGTACTAAGGACCCAGCTATACCACTCCTGGGCATATACCCAAAAGATGTTCCAACATATAACAAGGACATATGCTCCACTATGTTCATGACAGCCTTATTTATAATAGCCAGAAGCTGGAAACCACCCAGATGTCCCTCAACAGAGGAACGGATACAGAAAATGTTGTGCATTTATACACCACAATGTACACCACATTTACACAATGGAGTACTACTCAGCAATTAAAAACAATAATATCATGAAATTCACAGGCAAATGGATGGAACTAGAAAATATCATCCTGAGTGAGGTAACCCAGTCACAAATGAACACCCATGGTATGCACTCACTGATAAGCGGATATTAGCCCAAAAGCTCAGAATACCCAAGACAATTCACAGATCACATGAAGCCCAAGAAGAAGGAAGACCAAAGTGTGGATGCTTCAGTCCTTCTTAGAAGGGGGAACAAAATATTCACAGGAGGAAATATGGAGATAAAGTGTGGAGCAGAGACTGAAGAAAAGGCCATCAATTGATTGCCTCACCTGATGATCCATTCCATATACAGACACCAAACCCAGACACTATTGCAGATGCCAAGAAGTTCTTGCTGACAGGAGTCTGATATAGCTGTCTCTTGAGAGCTCTGCCAGAGCCTGACAAATACAGAGGTGGATGCTTGCAGCCAACCATTGGATTGAGCACCGGGTCCCCAATGGAGGAGTTACAGAAAGGACTGAAGGAGCTGAGGGAATTTGCAATCCCATAGGAAGAACAATATTAAACAACCAGAATCGCCGGGCGGTGGTGGCACACGCCTTTAATCCCAGCACTTGGGAGGCAGAGGCAGGCGGATTTCTGAGTTCGAGGCCAGCCTGGTCTACAGAGTGAGTTCCAGGACAGCCAGGGCTACACAGAGAAACCCTGTCTCGAAAAAACAAAACAAAACAAAAAAACAAAACAAAACAAAACAAAACAAAAAACCAACCAGACTCCCCAAGAGTTCCCAGGGACTAAACCAAGGAGTACACATGGAGGGACACATGGCTCCAGCCACATATGTAGCAGAGGATGGCGTTGTTGGTGAGGGGAGTCCCTTCATCCTGTGAAGGCTCAATGCCCCAGTGTAGGGGAATGTCCGGGTAGTGAGGTGGGAGTGAGTGGGTGGGTAGGTGGGGGAACACCAACATGGAAGCAGGATGAGGAGGGGATAAGATATGGGGTTTCTGGAGGGGAAACAGGGAAAGGGGTAACATTTGAAATGTAAATAAATAAAATATCCAATAAAAATAAAGAATACAATCAAAACAGCCAGGTCAATATGTTTCCACCAAAGCCCAGCTATCCTACAACAGCAGATCCTGGAGATTTAAACATAGTTAAAACACAAGTAAAAGACCTTAAAATCAACTGTCTTAGTTTAGAGTTTTACAGCTGTGAACAAACACCATGACCAAGATAACTCTTATAAGGGACAACATTTAATTGGGACTAGCTTACAGGTTCAGAGACTTAGTCCATTATCATCAAGGAGGGAAACACAGCAGTATCCAGGCAGGCATGGAACTGAAGGAGCTGAGTCAGTGAGTCAGACAACCCCTGATCCTGTTAGGCATTATACATGAAGACCAACTTACACAACTCAGACATATCTGTAGAGGGCCTGGGCATGATCTCTGTTTGGTAGTTCAGCCTCTGTGAGCCTCTTATGGGCCCAGGTTAGTTGACTCTGTAGGTTTTCTTGTGGTGTCCTTAAACCTTCTGACTCCTAAAATTTTTCTTCTCCCTCTTCCACAGAATTCCTTAAGCTCTGCCTAATGTTTGCCTGTGGTTCTCTGCACTGTTTCTATCAGTTGCTCTGTGAAACTTCTTACAAATGTTTAAAAATATGAATGTTGTGGAGTATATGTAATGTTCAAATGTTTCCATTGCATAATTTCACTATGACTTGAATATATTTCATCTCTCAAAATGTCTCAGTGCCATTAAATGTTTTATTTTACTGTTTATTGTGCTTATTCCAGTATACATAGGATTGGGAGCACACACTTGCTATAGCATGGTTATGGGGAGTTAAAAGTACAACTGTGTGGAGTTGGTTCTCTCCTTCTAGCTTTACATGGTTCCAAGTATTGAACTTGGGTCACTGTGCTTGCCCAGCAAGTACTTTTATTAGCTGATCCATCTCACCAGCCCCTCAAAATGTATCATTTCTGTTGTAATGAAAACATTTAATTCTTTTTCTTTTAAAACTTTGAAATGTATAGTATATTCTTGACCCTTCTAGTCACCATGTAGCAGTTCCCATAACAGATGCTTGCCTTAGATGCACTTTGGGTTTAGTGTCACAATGACAGCATGACATGACTGCTTCGTGCAGAAAGGGTGAAAAAGGATCATTCCATTAGCTACATTGTGTATGTCTTCTAGTCTAACACACATACCCTGGGGTTCTACCAAGCTTAATAAAGAGAAAATCATTTGAGTTTTCAGATTGACCATGAAAGAGCATATTTACTCATGGGGCTCCATATAAGCCATCTGTGTAATGACACAGATCACATGCCCATGATGTCAAGCATGCTCAACCCTCACTGTGTACAGTGTCTGTCCGTGTCAGCTTTGAGTTGAACCTCCTTGTCACTCTTGCTCACATTCAATTCCAGGTGTAAATACTCCCTTTTGTAGTGGAATGGCTAATGTATATCCATCATACATTTGGTGTCAGAAAACAAAGCATTATCTCCTCCCCTCACTAACATGTTTTGTGACATGCTAAAATGGGGAGTTGTTGTATTCAAACTAACCCTCCACCTTTCATCTTTAAGTATTAGGACACTGCTACCAGTATTCTCTACCAATAGCTCAGCTCTTCAAAGCAGTTAAACTACTGCATCCTTTAATTCTCACTTCAGTCCAGTGGCTACAGAATGCCCATAGCCTGATCTTTAGAAGCTCCGAATATACCACAGTACCCAGCAAAATGTAATTAAAGGAGATAATGTGATTAAGTTTGAAGGTCAGCTGATCGTTACATTGTTGGGTTACTCATCTGTACAAGGATTTATAAATTAGGGAAGGGAAATGGAAAGGGAAGATTGGAGGGATTTGTTATGGGGCTCACTCTGCCAACATTAACTGCTTTTGAGGACAGAGCCATGAGCCATGCAATTTCTAGCCTACATAAAATAAAGGCTACAGGTTTTCCCAATTGCCAGAAAGAACAAACCTCTGTCTATATCACAGGCCTAATTCCTGAGAAAACATCTCATATGGGATTGTACTAAATGTCTATCAGATAGGGTTAACACAGTACTGTTTATGCTGCTTTAATAAATGTTTTCAAAGAAATAACCTCTTATGAAAATGCTGTTCTTTTCTGAAAAATATCTTCAATGTAACTGATGACTTCAGTAGTTACTGCTCATCTTTACTTCCAGTAAGGGAAAGTTACTAGGTTCCGTGAACAAAACATATCTTCTAAAAAAGTATAGAGTTTAGCAGTGACCTCAGACAGGCATAATGCTTTGTCTGTTTTGCATTCCTCATCTGTGATGTTTTCTCAAATGATGCCACAAGAAGAGGCTGTAGATAATGAAAATTATATGTCAAAGATAGTATAAAGAGACCACACGAGTCAAGAAGACATTTACTTGCTATGTTATACAGTGCCACCTTTCTGATGCACTGCTAACACATCCCTAAGTAAGGACTTTAATTTCTGAAGGAGGAAAGTCAACATAGAACTAACTACACTGTGGACCAAGCCATTAGCTGAGATTGTTAACTAAGCTTATTATACCCACAACATCATAGTTACATTCCCAAGTTATGTGAAATGTGTCTTTCTCACTTCTAGCTCTTAGGTTTCAGTCCTCTAGGTCCTGCGCTAGTCAAACTTCATTAGGACATTTACTCCTCATTCTCTGCCCCTCAGTGATGCTCCCACATCTGCCAGGCCCTCAGTGATGCTCCCACATCTGCCAGGCCTGAAGGCAAAAAATGCAGTTTTCACTACAGTGAAGTCACCAATCCAATATTCTCTGCATAATTTATATGTGCAGCAGGGGGAAATTACCAGCATAATTCTATCATGTCACTTACACAGTTATATTCAATCTCTCTTCCCTAGGGCAGACCCATTTTTATTTTTAAACACCGTCTTTTTCATGTCTGTCTTTCATTCCATCCAATCACCAGGCTGTGTCCCCAGATCCACAAAAAACAATCAGAAAAAGCTCTTCTAAACTGCTCCTTTGTATTCAGTCGTTTTGCTTCTGTAACATCACAGGTCGCCATGGGACATAGAAGAAAATACATTGCTCTTACAGCATATCTTTGTTTCCTGGGAAGATCTGAAAACTATGCAAGCTCTGAACTGTATTCTAAAAGACTGTTTTATTTGCACTCATAGTCTGCAGTTTTGACTTTAGATGCTGATTTTCAGTATGCAATCACTACGACTAGTTACCAGGCCAAGTGCAGTTTAAATAAAACCAGATCCACAAGGAACTGATTGCATTGTCTCTGCGTCTTGTAATCTTTTAAATCCAGTCTTTTCCCTTTGCCTTTGTTAGGTTTGCACACCCAGGAATTCCTGCATGCTACTCTGCACTCAACCATTCAAGGGACATTCCCAGCATCTCAGCTTCTCAACATTGCTAGCATCCCCACATCTCAGTGGCTATTTTATGTCTCCAAGTTTTGGCATATTTTCTGCTAGTTCTAAAACATGCTGGCTTTTTTGTTTGTTTGTTTCTTTGGATTTTGGGTTTTCTGTTGTTGGTGGTGGTGGTTTTTCTTTTATATATGTATGTATGTATGTATATATATTCCGTCCAACAACTTAAAAAATGCTAATAAGACAGGAATAGAGGGCTTGTAAACTCTACACAGTAGTTCTATGGGTTAGCTATATTCTTACCTTGTTAAGCTTTTATTTTGAAGCTGTTCCCTGGGCTGATCTTGAAGTTCCCATTTTAACTAAAGAGACCTTAAATTTCCAATCTTTGTCCACTAACTACCTGAGTAACTAGGAACATGGGTATGTGCCATCACATTTGGCTAACAAATTCTTTTATGGTTAGTAACCCAGAGTCAGATTTTCTGGTTTATGAGAAAATAACCCATAAGTATATCTCAATTAGAAAGAATTTCTTTCTAGGTTTTCCAGCTGAAAATGCAAGATTCTTTTTACATATCGTCTCTTGATCCTTCTCCAAATCAGGAGTTTTACAGGAACCAATGCATATAACTAAAATGCTTTGGTTACAAAGAATGAACATGTTCATAATTGGGAGAAAAGCCAATTAAAATGACTCAAAGACCCATTTTGTTAACCTTCCTGTCAAGAAATATGGCTGGAAGTCTCTTTATTACCCCAGAGTTCCTACTCCATGGTGTTTGGGGGAAGTCTCATATTAGAACAAATACGTATGAAAATGTGATGCCTAGAAGGGTTGAGAAATTAGAAATAATATACTCCCAGGGTATTTACAATTTAGTGTTTCAGTCATTTCTCTAAATTCTGCCTGTGCAGCTTTAGGAAAATTTAGGGTATAATTTAGAACATCTTGTTACCTCTAAGAGACAGAGAGAGGGAAAACTATGCATGCATAAATTAAGAGTGCAGGAATACCATCAGTGTCCGTCTTCACTGTGTTGGACAGGTTCAGTGGGACAGTGGACAATGTGTTCTACTTATGAACTATTTCACCAGAAATCCCCAACACATGAAAAACACACAAAATATCTGAGAAATCTATTGACCTGTTACATACACTTGTCTTATATAGCCCACATGCAGGTAAACACAGAAGAAAAAAAAATTCAATGATAGGTTTTGTTTAAAATAAAATAAATAAATGAGATAAAGCAGAGTAAAAGATGAACAAGTCCTAACCTCGGAGACACAGGACTCTTATTTTAATCTTTTTGGGAAGAGTGCTTGAGTTGGGTTGACAGGAATCACTTTGTGAAAAGTTATTTATTTATAAAAAGTGGCTTTTATAAATAGATAAGGTATAGTGCATAGAGGAAACCCATGAGACAAACTCTCCAAAAACTAACAGTTTGAATTTCTAGTTATCCTGGCCAAATGTTGGTCCTCATTTTCCTTGGCTACAAAGATAGCATTAAACTTGTAGAAGACTTTTCAAGTTTCTTGTTATGGCTTATGAGGGTCTAATGAGAAACAAAATTTGTGTGTCTACATCTAGGATACAAGTGTATTATATTATTTAAATTATCAATGCCCCAATAGTTTAAGATAAAGTGACACTCCTAAAGGAATTGTAGGCCTAAAGATTAAGCCATACTCTAAGAAAAACAAGAGTTCCTATACTTTTGAAACCCTTATACTTTTGAAGAGGTTCACAACTCACTGCTTAGAATGATTTACTAAGGGTAAGACATATATAAGGTCCTCAAAGCAAGCATTGCTTTTGTTATCTTTGCATCTTTCACATTCTATGATGGTTACTAGGACAATATAACAGAATCTGGAATCTCTACAGAGGGAACCTCTGACCATACCAGTGCACATGGCCACATTAGTTTTTGAGGGAAAAGCCATCAGAATTGTGGTAAGATCTTTACCTGGGCAGGATATGCTGGTCTGTTTAAAATGGAGAAAGCCAGCTGAGAACTGGCATGCATTTACACATTATGCTTTTCTGGCTGCAGAAGTATTTTAAGCAGCTGCTTAAAGCTCAGGCTGCCCTGTCTTGCATGCCATGGTGGAGTGCACTTTGAGCTTTGATATAAAATAAACCCTTTGTCCCATAAGTTGCTATTGTCATAGCATTTTATCACAGCAACAGAGAAAGAAACTAGGCCTCTTCCACATATATTTTACCCCTTAGTTTTGTATGCAGTGCTTTGGTGAAATCATATAGCATGCCTATATCCTCTTGAAAAAAAGCATAGGTTTCATTAATAGTGTTCATAAGTCTAAACTCTGTGCATGCTGTGACCATAGTTTTCTAGGAAATTGTCTTCTTTTCCTTCCTCCTCCTCTTCCTCTTCCTACTCTTCCTCTTCCACCTCTTCCTCTTCTTTTATTTACTACATTTTTTTACCGTAAATATTCTGGGTATAGAGACTTTCTGATGAGCAGTGAGTTTTTGAACCCTAAAACTACCTTCAAAGTGCAGTTAGGCACACTGGACAGAAACTCCCTAAGTTTGACCCTACTTATAGAGGTAAGATTTTTTCAGATATTTGTAGTCATTTATTACTTCTGGACTGTGGGTTATCATATTTAATTTCTCTTCCTCCAATTAATTTCATATTGGCCAACTTGAAACGACAGATTTATGGCATGGAAAGTATTGTAAACTTAAACAAAGAAGATAGTTTGGGTACAGAAAAATCTACAAAATATTTTAAGGCTGCCTTTTCAATTTTCCAAATTTATTATAAAATTATGAGTAGACATTTTTTTGTTTTTGTTTTTCAAAACAGGGTTTCTCTGTGTAGCCCTGGCTGTCCTGGAACTCACTCTGTAGACCAGGCTGGCCTCGAACTCAGAAATCCACCTGATTCTGCCTCCCAAGTGCTGGGATTAAAGGTGTGCGCCACCACTGCCAGGCGAGTAGACATGTTTTAATATCTGGAATATCTTATAATTTTCAAATTATGTAATCTTGTGTATAATTAATCATAAAAGAAAATGAAGGAATCATAAAATTTCCAACATGAACGGAGTCAGACATGGAACAATGTGCACCTAAAACATTTACATCGTTAAATACATGTTCTCACTATATTGCATATTATTTCAATTTTTAAAATATTCAAGGAAGTTGGAGATAATGAAAAAATACATTTGAATAGAGCTGTGAGCATTTCTAGGTCAATATTTTATTAAATTCTCTTAACTAGAGTTCCTAGATAGCTGTCTCTAATTGCATCCTATTTCCTCTTGCCCAGGACAAAAACTATCCTAATATTTCACGGAAGTAATATGTATTTATTTTCTCAGTGTTTAAAATATTTAAAATATTAAAAATGTTTATGGCCTACTTCTTTGCTTTCTATGCCAAGCAATACAAACTTGGTTACCTGTGAAAATATAGTGTGTCGGTGTTTTTGATGTTCATATATTGGACACATATTTCATGCTGTACATGTAATGTAGTGTGATGTATCTGAGATCCATGCATTACACCAACAATATCTGTTCATTTTTCTGAGTGGCTGTATTATGTGTTGCTTTGAATGTACTGAAATGTATACTCTATTTATGATCAAGACATTTGCAAAAATGTACTCTAGCTGATGTCAAAATAACATCTTTTTGCATTTCTCCCTGCACACATATGATACAGATATATACCTGGCACCAGAATCTGAAATCTAATAGGCACTGCAAATGTGTTCCTTAGAGCAAATGAAACAATTTATACTACAAAGGCATCCTCTAAGCATTCCATAGTAAATTTTGTGAGAGTAAAGAGAAAGTACCTGAGGAGTATGAAATGCTATTTATTATTTTTACTTTCATCTCTCCCATTGCTAGAAAAGATGAGCATAGATTATACATAAAATGCATGACTACATTTCCAACTCTACTCAGGAGCCTTCAGGACTGCTTTGCCATATTCCCTAGCTGTATTGCAAATTTTTAATCTCTGTTTTTATTTATTGACTAACATTGTAAATACTGATTTTTACATAATAGAGATTTTTACATAATTCCATGTGGTAAAATATATGAGCAATATATTCTTCTAGTTTAACATGATTAGTTACCTATTAATTTTTGCTGATAGTGCTTTCTTTTGAAGAACAAACTTAGTATTTATTTTAATCAATCTAGCAAATCAATTTGATTTTGTTTTTATGACTTGTTAAATATGTATTCCTATACTTGAGACTTTCTAGAAGAGTGTTTTAAATATTAACATTTGTAGTTTTACTTATGGATGACTATTGTAATAGATTTGCTTTTGTGGCCTACTATGATATATAATTACTTCGTGGTCTGCAATGATTGTATTGGTTTCTCTTACATGTCAACTTCCCATTGAAGTGGATTTACACTTTGCCATTTTCTGACCTCTTGCTTTTGTTTGGATATTTTTGTCTTAGTATCAAAAATACATAATCTTAATTAGAATTACTGTATATCTTTAAAAACAATGGTGCTGAGGATTAAACTCAAGCCCTTGAATGTACTCCGTCAACGAACGACATCCGCAGCCCAATTGTGTAACATTGGTTCAGATTTATGCTTACTTGACAATGAGATATTTTTACAGTATTGTTGACTTTCCTGTGAACCTTTTTAAAAATCATGTTTTAATTGGCACCTCCTTAATGTCTTAGAGAAATATCCTGTAATTTTATTATGAGAGGTTTGCACATCTATTGCTAAAGTTACTCCTGGGGATAAGCTAGAGTCTTTGCACTGTTTTTATAACTCTTGCAATATATGTGCTAATTATTTTATGAATTCTAATTTGCCACTTATCATCTGTATACAAAGATAAGTTTTTCTTTTTTCTTCTTTCATAAGGTGCTCCATTTATTTTGTCTAGCTTTGGTTACTAGTTACAATCACTAGAATTATGCAGAACTGATATATTATCAGAAATCACCCTGCCTTTTGGCTGAATTTGATATCTCTTACATTGTTTCAATCAGTTTGCTGGTGTCTAATATTTGTCAAAATACACATAGTCTTTGTCAGAATATGAAAGACTACTTTCCAATTTTCTAAGCACAATTAGCAATTTTGAAAGTTCTGTTGTAACTATGCATACTAAGTAATCTGTAATATTAAGTGACCTGTGACATTGTCTGCATTCTTCTGTATTTAATAGGGATGGTAACTTTGGCATAATTATAATTATGCTCACATATAAGCATGCATGCATACATAAAAGATACAGTTTGTTACATTCATTTGTTATTTGTTTACTTATTTACCTGGTGTGCATGGGCTAGTGCTAGTGTGGAAGACAGAGGACAGACTCTGGGAGTTGGTTCTTTCATCCCACTATGTGGGTCTTTGGGAATGAACTCAGGATACCTGGCTTAGATACTGTCATGATCCTTTCTTCACTGAGTCCTGGTGACTCCAGAGAAATAACATTTTAGTCTCTTAATTTTTGTCACAAGGATGACGAGTTGCTAATTGACCTCAATGCTTAATAAACAGAGGTAAGCAAGTGCAGTCCTTAGCATTACTAACTGAGTTGTATTGTTTTTAGTAGTGCCACAGCCATTTGTGACATATCTTGTTTCCAGAAAACCCCTGTTTAGGTTAAATTGTTCAAGTAAGAGTGCCTTAAGATCCAATTTCCTAAGTCAAGATTTTATCTGATGTACCAAAGTAAAATTACAGTAAGCGTGAAAAAAGGAAGATCTAATAATCATATTACATTTCATAAGTAGCCTAGAATATTATAATTGAGTTCATAAAAAGCTAAAGAAAAGACCACACTGGGAGGCTGTTTTTCCATCACCCTTTAGGTTCTTCCAAACAATTTTGGCAGTATAGGAGTGCTAACCTTAGTCAAGCAAAAATGATGATTTATATTTTATTAATGAAAGGGGAAATGTGAATCCTTGGATTGATAAAAAGATTCCACATTCCAAGTTAATATTGTTCTGCGATATTTCTTTTAGGAAAGTCTCTGCAGACTGACCAAAGGGGATTATCTGAGTAAACTGAGCATGTGAATGCCCTACAGCACTGCTAAAGAAACGAAGGTAATTTCCCTTTGCCCTTTCCTGCCACTCTTTTTATTACAGCTTTATGGAACATTATAATATTTCTAAAGAAAGAGCAAGATGCTCTGCATAGCTTGAATTACTGAGCACATAAAGATTTAAAGGTTAGCCTTAAGGGACATTATTACACTCAGGTCAATAATACCAACTAACCTTCCCCATATCTATCAGAAATAAATAAAACTTCTGTAATGCTAAGTTTTCCTCTAACTAAAAGTTTTTGGAGAGTTGAGGAACTTGATATCAAGTTCCCAGGAGGCTTTTATATAAGGAGAACAAGAACATATGGGAAACCAGCAGTTTCCCCCACACTGTCTCTGGCTTTAATTTAGAAAGAAGGTGCTGATCGGGCTTTTCCATCCCAAAGAAATTTCCAGAATAGCCAAGTTGCAAAACTGGTTCCTGTTGTCTCCTAAACTGGGCTGCTTGGGGACTGGCTCTTGATAAAATTGTTTAAGGGCTTTTGAAAGACAGGTTTAATAAAAAGAACTTTATTGTACTTGTAATGAGATGTCCTTTCCCCCATTCCATAAAACAACAAAAAAGAGGAGTCTTCTTTATAAAGATGTAACAACTTGTTCTATTAATCATGAAGATCCACCAACAACAACATGCTGAACCAGAGGAAGGTTCTTGATAATATTAAAGGGATTTATGCTGATTGATGAGATGATTAGAGACTCTGTCTTATTTTTAATTGACCACCAGTTCTAACTACCTCGGAGCTTTAATTCTCTCAGTAGAATACATTCTGATCCATCTAACCCCCATAGCTCCTTCAACTCTGAGTTCTTTCCTTTAGTCATAAGCTATAAACAGGTCAACAAGATGATCTACTACAGGTCAAGGTCTAGTTCCTGTCAAAATATGACCTCAGAAAAATTCTGACCTCCACAACTGGATAAAGAAACTCACAGGGTCGGGCTTTCAAAAGAATCAAAAGGACAGGATTGTTTAAACATTCAGCTGTATCACAAGTTGCTACTTGGATCAGTTCCAAAGATCAAATTGCTGGGTAGTACTTGTATCAATGAGAGAACCTCTACCACCTCAGCAAGGATATGGCCAGTTGTAGCATGAACTTCTATAGGCATATTCAAGCCTAAGCATTTATTTGAGAGAGAAGAGATGTGACAGAGACAGGTGTTTCTTGTCTTCTAGCCAGAGAAAACAAATTTGTCTGTGTTGCAGAGTAGCATAGACCCCGGTGTCTAGCAGAAAGAAAGGAGCATTACTTCAGTAACCCCACTCTGAAATAGGTGGCTCTAGATGACCACCATCACATATGCCTGCAGGTCAGATGTGATAGCCTAGAGCACAAGGAAGAGTATCTACAAGCGCATGATCCACCACTGACGGACGTCCTCCAGCATGATGAACATAAACTGTCAATGTTCTAGTCAGTTAAATTTGGCACTTATGGAAACTAAGTTTAGCAACTTTTTTGTGTCACTTTATTTGGGTGATACATCTTGAACCAGCTAGAAACCAAATGGTTGAATGTGGCCAATAGATTTGCTTTATATGTAATAAAATTATTGGGTTTGTAAGTACTGACTACAAAGTCCAGGAACCTCATGCATGCTACTTGGGACAAATATAGCTCACATACTTTCCAACAGAACTCCAAGTGGGCTTTCTCCATATAATGTATGTCATCTGATAACTTCTGTTTTAACCTTAAATACATGTGTAAATGGGAATACTATATTTAGCTTTGCCAAATGGATACTCTTCCCTTCCTGCCTTGGTTCCTTTCCCAAGCTAAGGAACCAGGATGACAGTGAGGCAGTGGAGCATATCCAGAAGGTGTGGCATTCACCATCATGACATGCCAAGAAACATTCAAGGAGCATACTTTTGAGATGAATGTTGGCTAAGTGGCATCGAAATGAGAAACCTAGTCAGGAGAAAAATTGGCCCCCGTGGTCCCTGGTATTCTCTTCTTGTCCCCAATGATTTGTGGCTTATATACTAAAAGAAACTTCAAGAAGAAAAGGATGGAATGGTGATAAGATAGATCAAATAGATAAAAAATGTTTTAAGTATTTTGAAAGACTGGACCCCTCAGTCCTACAACCTTCCAAGGGGCCTGAATATTTGTATTCAGTTGGTGGATTTGTATACACCATTGCAACATTAAAGTATTTAAAGTGTCATTGCTCTGTAGGAGTATAAATTGATATAGCCTTATTGTACACTAATCAGGTATTATGTAGTAAATCTAAAGGTAGGCATATTGTAAAATCCAACAATTCCATTCACAAAATTACATCCTAGGAAGATCTGTGTGTGATATTATATTTCATACATTAATCTACAAACATACCAACAGCGATGTGAATAACAATGATTCTATAAGAATTGTTTGTCGTTAAGAGATACTACAGACAACTCAAAGTTCCGTAACAGAAAACCAATCTTGAAACATTTGTAGGGTATACAAATATGCTAAAAATGAGGCAACCAAAGCTTTAGCATCTCAAAGATTATTGACTAAAGTAACAGAATGCATACAGAAGGCTTCCAGTTATGTTAACTATAATAACATGGACAGTAAAATATGCACTACATGAAAAACATAAGTGTTTAAATAAAAATAAAAAGAAGAAAAATGGTATGTGAAATAATTTAGGACTTTGGTTTCAGAATGAAACACATAAATGTTTCAGAAGAATTACCAACACCATCAGGTAAACATGCACATATATGTTAAGTCAACCATAAATAAATAAATTGACTATACGTGGATGGTGAAATATTTTTGACTCCAAATCCAAATTAATTTCTTATGTTAGATTGACTTTATACTGTAATCAGTTTTCAAATAGATTTTTCCATAACAAAATTATAGTCATTCATTGAATAGATGTTATATACTATACAGAATAAAAGGATTTTATAAATATCAAATCTATTCTTTTTCTATTATTTATATAAAGGAGTATTAAAATTCCAGGACTGTGACACAAGGTTCAAAATTAATGGAGCCTCTTAAAATCTTTCTGTCTCCTCTCCCACATGGATCCCTGAGTCTTGAAGAGAGGGATTTGGTGAAGTTGCCCTATTTAGGACTAAGTGGTCCAAACTCTTTCACTCTTTACACAGTGCTGTCTTGTGGATTTTTGTGTTAGTGCCCATCCACTTCAAGAAACTTCTTTTATTAGGGATTACTAAGGGACTGATTAATGGGAATAGTGATGTGTCATTAGGAGTCATTTTATTTCAATGTTCCTTTAGCTGAATAACAGCAGTTAATTTTCCCTAGGCCGGTGACCTCCTAATTTCAGGTGCTTGGTCACTTTAGGTTGCTTTAGTCAGGGATAGATCTATCTCTTGGGTGGGTCTTAAACACAATATTTTAAAGAGTGGTTGGCTCCTCACATAACATTTGTGCAGCTATTTCACCAGTGTACCTTGCATCATTGTAAGTCACAGGCTTTGTAGCTCAGTGATACTAGTGATTACCTTTGTCCTCTAGTCACATACAGAGTACCTTCTATTACCACGAATGTTAACAGTAAGGGTGAATCTTGTAGTGGGGTAAGCTAGACTTTGAAAAGATTTTAAGAGCCAGAAGAAATAGATAAGTTGGAGGTAACATTGTCTTCCATATACAACAGAATTGATGCATAGATAACAGCACACTGAATTGTATCACACATTGAACCTGCACAGACACAGTCCAAGATATGCCTTAGGACCAGGAGTAATTGGCCAGTGAAAACAAAACAAAACAAAACAAAAACTAAACAACAACAAAAAAACAAAACAACAGCAACTTCACAGTTTGCAGTTTTGTTTGTTTGTTTGTTTGTTTGTTTGAGGGGGTGTTTTGTTTTTGGCATCTTTTGTCTTTACCTATTTTAATTTCTTTATTTGATTTTTGGTTTTTGTTGTTGAGAGAGAGAAGAGAAGAGAGAGAGAGAGAGACAGAACACAGGAGTTGATGGAATCAGAGAGGACTTGGAGAGAGAAATAACACAATCAAAATATATAACATATAAAAAATTAAAATATACAAATGCAAGGAATAACTGTCTTCTAAACTTAAATTCAGATTCCCAATAATGTGTCATTTCAATCAGACAATATTAGAGCTTAGGACACAAGGATCAGACTTTCCATATTATTGTAATTTATAATTTGAAAGGTCTATGAAACTTTCTTTAAAGTCCACAGGAACTTTACAAAGCATTTAATTGAAGTTAGAATCTAAACTGTACAATCTGTTCTCAGACTCTTCCCTCTGAATTACCCCTGCAAGCTCATGACAAAAATGATAATTAGAAATATTCAAAAATTAATTTTTGGTTGTCAGTATATCTCTGATATACACTTATCTCCACCTTTCAATAAATTCTTTTTAGCTACTAATTTAATTCTTAATTGTTCCTGAGAACATTCTACTGAAACTTAGCCAATTATAGTAACAAAACTATGCTCTTAACTTAAAATGAAATATAATATTTATGAGGCTAATTGTGTTTATTTTGTCTCAAGTCTTCCTTGAAGATGTATTGGTGAGCTTTAGCAATACAGAGGACATCCTTATAGGATTATAATCCATAAAATTGGAATGAGAGCATCATATACTCAGGAAATCAGCCACTTAAGTAAATTGTTGCATAAATAAATTTAATAAACTATTTAATAACTTTTCCCTTTTAATTCCATGAGTTGAATATTTTCAGTCCATGTTTATATTTGTGAGTATCATGCGTTGCCCTATAAGTGTCATACTGATAGTGTTAGAGTCAGGAATAAATCAAACTTTGCACTTTTTACATGTATGTTGTACTACTTGAATTTGGAACTATTTAAATATGCCAGAAATAATGCCAGAACAATAGCCACTAGTCAATGTGTTCTTTTCACACCGAAAATGGGGCTAGAATAAGTTGATTCTGCAGCTAATATCAAATACACAATGGAGATCAAAAAATTCAGTGTAGAAAAAGAAAAAAAAATAGACCATGAATGGTGTTTTATATTATTTTCAAATTGCTGTGATAATTCAAAGAATAAATTTAAGCTATAATTGTGAAAATTTATGAATTTTTTCAAAATTATTACTATTAGATGGCATAAAATTACACATGTAAATTGTGTTTCTCATGTATACCATTGATCAGACAGTTCTTTAGGGGATAAGAATTATAAAGTTCTGGGTGAGATTTGTGTGCCATCTTTGTAGCAAAATTATGATTTACTGAGCCACGGTTTTCATCTAACAAAGGTGTTTCCTATTATGGGTTAGTATGAGAAGTAAAGTCTATATTGAACATTCCAAGTGTCTGAAAATGTTGGCAACTTGGGAAGATGAAGTAATAATCTCAGTGAAATTTGAGATACTACACTGTGAAGCTTGTGCTATATTCAATTAACCTGACTGCAAACCAACTAGATGATTGGTGAGACCCCCTGTAGTTGTGCCTATAAGAGATATTCCAGAGGGTATTAGCCTTCTATCAGATGTAAGGTTGGTGAAGATCTTTCCCCAATCTGTTGGTTCCCGCTATGTCCTGTTGACCTTATCCTTTGCTTTACAGAAGCTTTGCAGTTTTATGAGATCCCATTTGTCAATTTTTGATCTTAGAGCATACGCCATTGGTGTTCTGTTCAGGAACTTTTCCCCTGTGCCCATGTGATCAAGGCTTTTCCCTATTTTCTCTTCTATTAGTTTCAGTGTAGCTGGTTTTATGTGGAGGTCCTTGATCCACTTGGAATTGAGCTTTGTACAAGGAGATAAGTATGGATCAATTTGCATTCTTCTACAAGTTGACCTCCAGTTGGACCAGCACCATTTGTTGAAAATGCTAATATCCAAGGTATACAAAGAACTGAAGAAACTAGATTCCAGACCATCAAATAACCCTATTAAAAAATGGGGTAGAGAGTTGAACAAAGAACTCTCAACTGAGGAAACTCGAATGATTGAGAAACATCTAAAGAAGTGTTCAGCATCCCTAGTCATCAGGGAAATGCAAATGAAAACAACACTGAGATTCCACCTCACACCAGTCAGATTGGCTAAGATCCAAAACACAGGTGACAGCAGATGTTGGCGAGGATGTGGAGAAAGAGGAACACTCCTCCATTGTTGGTGGGATTGCAAGCTGGTACAACCACTATGGAAAGCAGTCTGGCGATACCTCAGAAAATTGAACATAGTGTTACCTGAGGACCCAGCTATACCCCTCCTGGGTATATACCCAGAAGATATTTCAACATGCAACAGGGCCACATGCTCCACTATGTTTATAGCGGCCTTATTTATAATAGCCAGAAGCTGTTATAAATAAACCCAGATGTCCTTCAACAGAAGAATGGATACAGAAAATGTGGTACATTTACACAATGGAGTACTACTCAGCTATTAAAAATAATGAGCTCATGAAATTCTTAGGCAAATGGATGGAGCTAGAAAATATCATTCTGAGTGAGATGACCCAATCACAAAAGAACACACATGGTATGCACTCACTGATAAGCGGATATTAGCCCCAAAACACACAATACCTAAGATGCAACACATAAACCTCATGAAACTCAAGAAGAAGGAGGAAGACCAAAGTGAGGGTGCTTTTGTCCTTTTTAGAATGAGTATCAAAAGATTCAACCAGAGCACCCAGGATCTAAACCTCCAGCCTGAGAACAGACAGGGGCAAGCTGTCCTCTGAGAGGCTCTAACCAGCAGCTGACTCAGACAGATACAGACATCCAGAGCCAAACAGTGGATGGAGCTTGAGGACTCTTATAGAAGAATAGGTGGAAGGATTGCGGGCCCTAAGGAGATAGGAACTGCACAGGAAGATCAACAGAGTAAACCAACCTGAACCCTTGGAGCTCTCAGAGACTGAATCACCAGAGGGGATTATCTGAGCAGGTTTGGGCACACTGCTGTCCAATGGGCCGAAGAGCCCACTAATAGAATAAGGGAGAGGAGGAGGTGATCCAAGCACAGTCATGCTTGTGCCCTGCTAGAGAGAGAGAGAGAGAGAGAGAGAGAGAGAGAGAGAGAGAGAGAGAGAGACTTTTTTCATAATAAAAAACTGTTGCTTGTACCTCAGTATCAGGAGACGACCTCAAAAGGAAGAAACAGAGACATTATATTAATGACATAAAATTACTATACAACTGTACATTAGAAGAGAAAAATGATGATAAAAGAAACCTTGTGTTTACTCTGAGAATGTTTCTATTTTGGTAATAAAATTTTAGTCATTATTTCCATAGATGATCCATTCATAGGTAATTATTATTTACCATTTTCCTAATAATTATCTCATTTAGTTAATTATGTGCAAAATCTTCATATGCTTAACTTTTATTATTAGAAGTAGAATAAATACTTTAGAGCTTTAGAATACTTCAGAGCCACAAAGGCAGAATGAGACAAACACCTTAGATGTAAAGGTCAACTGGGGTTCTATGTCATTCTTGAAATCAAGATTTGGTTTAGTAAAGATTGAGAAATGTGGGAATACTCAGTTCTAAATTACATATCTCCATCAAACCTTTCCTGGCTCAAAAGTCATGGATTTATATGGAAGAGATACTAGAAAAATTGTAAAAGACAAAGGGTGTGGGTGACCCCAAGGAAACAGTGTCCCCTAGATACAACAAGACCGATGCAGATATAAACTCACTGAGTCTATAGCAGCACAGGTTAAGCCAAAAAGAGTCTCGTCACAGATGGGCAAAGTAGACAAAAATGGATTTTCACCCATAAGAAGCTAGTTGCAATTGATATTTCACTGCAAGAGAAAAATTAGTTTATCCATAGGATATAGTGAATATATTAACTACACTTAATGATAGGCGCCATGTTTAGCAGTAGATAGTCAACTCAAAATGAAATAAATTATCATTTTCTAGACTTTTTGTCTAGTATTGGTGTTTTGGATTTTTTTTTTTTTTAAGTCTTACTGGGTTTCTGCTTATACATTATTTTTTCTCATTTTTTTTATGGGATTTATTTCTGTGTGTATATTTGGCCTTTAAAAACAAATTCTGATTTGAGGATTTTAGTTGTTTGCTTTCAAAGGGGAGCATGGAGCTGGTTGGTTGGATAGAGGAGAGTCTTGTAGGAGTAGGAGGAAGGAAACAATGATTAGAATATACTGTATGAAAAAAAGATTTTTTTTCAATTCAAAGAAATTATTGTTGATATTTAAACTCTTATTCTCTGACTGCAAATATATGTATATGTTAACACACTACAATTAGTTAGTAAATTAGTAATACAATATTGTCTTGATATATTGATAAATTCTGATACTAATCCATACTCTTTTTTCAGGAAGAACTTCATGGTGATGTTAAACAAACGTTGTCGGGCAAATATCTGTCACCTGGATGTTTCTTGTGGTTACCCTGCTGCAGGGAGTTCCTACTTGCAATGGCTGCAGGCTATTTGCACATTCCAGCAAAGCAAAGCATTCAGTGTGAGCTTTTACATCCCACTGATATACATGACCACATGCTTTCTAACTTTCTTTGATGTAAAAATCACCTTAAAGTTCACTAAGATGTTTTTTTCAGACCCAATGATATTGTATCTGTCTATGCAATGTGTGGCAGCATAGAGGGCGTCTATGGTGTTCAGGAGACATGTTAACCAACTGCTTATGTGGAATGCCACTTCTCAATCCAAATCTGGGCTAAAAGAGATTTTTCAATGTAGCAAGAATTCTGAAATTTTTGATTTGTAAGAATATGTTTTCTTTTTAATCCCAGGACGTGGGGCTGCTTAGAATTGTCTGCAGCAGCTGATTATGATTTGCCTCGCACTCTAGCGGAGGCGTGGTTTGGCCAACTACAGATATTTCTGCTATTTTGTGATGTTTGGAATTCTAAGAATTTTCAGAGGTTACATAAATGTGAGGACCCTAGGAGCCATGGTTGATGATTGGTGATCAATCAGGAAGGTTGGTTGTGGTTTGTAGACGTGCTCAAATAAGCAAAAAGAAAGAAATTAGATTCAAATACCTCTATTTCTCTCTCGCGCCTCGATCGTTTCTTTCCTGTCTAGTGATAGCGGGTAAAATCAGGGCGATAAAGGTGGGAAGAAGAAGAATCCACAAAGTATCAAAGACCAGCTACAAGCAATGAAAACCAAGGAGGAAATAAATTAGATTCAAGGATCTCACGCTTTCTCCCCTCTATCAGGCTTTTTCTCCTATCTAGTGATAATGGGGGAGGGGTAAAGAATAGGAAAAGGAAGAACCCACAAATAGCAAAGACCAGCTACATTTCACCAAGCAGAAAGGGAGCCCTATAATGTTTCCTTGGTTACAGTGTGAAATGCCTGCTCTAAAATGCTCAGGAAATCAATAGCTAATGATTTTATAAACAATATTGTACCTCTTAACATCTGTAAACACCTATTTTTGAGAAATTATGACTGCTCTTCCTAGCCATTTCTATACTCTTTACTTTTTTTCTAGGGTTATAGTGAGATGGTCCCTCTCTAGACCTTCATTGATGGTATGAACACACCAAGTGCAAAACTAGCCCCAGATGATTGCCTTAATGCAGTTTTTGTTCTAATTAAAATAGCTAAATACAGTATGTGTGAGTATATATACTTTAACCATATGTATTTAAAAACTGTATATGTTGGATATCTAACTATAAACATATACAAACTGTAACAAAAGTTCAGTACCAACAAGCAACTCATAACAATAATAACCTCTCAGCTTTTGGCATGCTTTCTTATATCTCAGGGGAAAACAAGAAAGACGCTCTCTGGTTTGGCAAGAATTCCCAAGACTAATAGCATAGTATGCTCTGCTTCTTGCAGAGGAATACACGCTTTCACTGCTGAATCCGAAGTGTTTCATGATAGCTTATCCCTTAAAAGGAGCAGGTGGAACCAGCCAATCGTCTGAGTTCCCTTCTTGTCTCTGTCAGTTCCATCCCTGTAATACCAGCAAGAGCGCAAAGCAAGAGTGCAAATACCCTCATCCCTACCCTTCATGATTCCTTTCAGGACCTGCCTCTTGCTCATTTTGTTTTTCATTTTAAGCATCTAAAAAAGTCTTAAACATGAGTTCAATTTTGAAAAACATATGTCTCAAAGCTCTTTCTTATTACCAGGCCAATCATGTCTCCATACAAAAATTCTATATCTGCATTTACAATTAAAATACTAGCATGAACAGCAGGCCTTCATCATTCCCAACATACATTTACACACCTTCTGATATATTTTTAGCTAAGTGAGAAATCAACCAACTGACCACTTTCAGTGTTTAAGGAATTGCCATTTTGTGTGCTTTTTATAAGCCATACGTTCTAAAAATAGTAATGTGAATTTGCTTCCTCCAACATCCCTTGGCTATCATAAAAAAGTAGTCAAATTGTTTTTATTCTTCTTTTTCTACAGCTCTTGGTTGTGAAACCTTTCTGAATACCTCCAGTCATAATATATAGCTTTCCTCCAGTGGTTATTATAATCAGAAACCACATTACATGGACTGTAATTTTCCAGGAAGAAAATGCACCATATGAGACATACCTCATTCTCATTTAACTTCAGAAACCTCAGTAAACAACCAAGACCTGGCAGAAACAGATTCACTGTTTTGTGAATAAGGAGAAGTTAAATGGATCATCTCCTATGCATGCATTTATTTCATTTATATCAGGAAAGACTGAAATAGCAAAACCAAGTAAAATAGAAAAAAAATTTACTAAAACAAAAAAGTACGTATTGCATTGCTAGCCACCCTAGGTCCTTGTCTCGGGAGTGCAATATTTCATGATTATATGTGCATTTTCTAAGTTAAATTGTCTGTGTGTTTATTTTTAGTCTATCCCTTTTGTGGGATATACAGACTTTCAAACACATGCCTATGAAAAAAACACGTGGTAAGTGTTCAGAGAACACTGTTTGTTGACAAGCACTTTGGGAAATTTTATAGGCAGAATTCAACATTCAATGTATTGATCCCCATTCTATTAGTCCTTTGAAAGGCAGAGGCTATTTCTCACGCTGCTGCAAAATCTCAAAGGTTGTGTATTATGAAGTAGGTGTCAAACAAAGGTTTCTAATACCTTCTAGATGTCATAGTCATCAGTTGTCATCAGGAAACTTGTCCAGTTTTATGCAGCCGAGGTAAAATAAAGCGGCACACACTGAGGTCTGAATACATATCAGTTAGGATTTCGTGTTTCTCAACTCATGTGTCAGAGACCTAGGACTGCTTGGAGAGGCACTGTGGAGAATCCATCAGCAAGCTATTTTTTTTTATTATAATTTTATAAGTAATTTTGAAATGCCATTCCTTTCCCTCCCTGAACCAATTTTCTTCCCCACTATACATACTCATTTCCTCATTCCCAAGGTACACATCATGAATTTTATGGTTTTTCTTCTAAAGTATCTAAACTTTTACTATGTATGCAGGCTTTTAAGATACAAAGTAGCACATGGGCTCATGTGCACGTGCATGTGCACACACACAAAACATGACATGATAAAGCTTCTCTGACTTGTTCTGATTTCTGCACCTATATAAATGTAATTTGCATCTATACTTTTATATTCGTAATTCACTTCCCTACCCAAGTGATGCCTTAATTTTCCACTGTCTTCCTAACTCAACATATGGCTATGCTTTATTTTGCTCTCTGGCAAACAATTGTGCATGTAAACATCCTCTCAGCTGCCTTTTTGAATATATCATGTTAGAGATTTCTAGGTTATACATCATGCAATAAAATTGAAACCATATATATTCTTTTCTTGATATTGCAATAGATTATTACTTAATTTGTATCTACACAGCTATTTTCTTAATATTTAGAAAAAGTTAATGCTATTAGGCAGGATGGATTTAGGATGATAAGTGATCAGTGACTTTGGTTTTGATGTTAGTATTATGAAGCTTGTCTTCTATCTCCACTTTTGTCTTTCTAGTATTCCTTAAACTAAAAAATACACTAATTTAGAAAAATCAAGTAATCTGATACATGTTCCTTTTTCTCCATTCATTTCTCTTCAGTAGTATTTGTTTTAATCTTGGATTAGTAGCTATAAATTCCATGATCAATTGAATTGTTAAAAAGAAACATAATCTTTGCCATCAAAGAATTTACATTTTAAAAATAAAATGAAATGTTCAGAAAAACCAGATGATTGATTGAGGCAACAAAAATAAAATAGCATAAGGGTGGAGACAAAACAAGTGCTTCTCATGGAGGTCTTTCCTGAAAACCTTTAGAGATGTGGATGACAAGCTCACAAACATAAAAATGTGAAAAATGGCTGACTGTCCTTAAAGAAATTTTAACATTCTGATTTCTACTAAGAAACAAGGTCAGAAAAAAAATCTTATGATCTGGTCGAATTAGAATTTTATTGACACCAAGAATTCAAAAATGTCCACCATGCCAAATCCCTGGGCACAGTTGTGGGGCTACGTGTATATGTAGGATAGAATTGAAGAAAGTGGAGTGATAGTTCCATGCTTCTGATGTGGAAATGAACATGAACCTGGCTTCATACCTCCATACCCAACAGAGATGATGGCTCCATAGCATTGAGAGATATCTTCATAGCCATGGAAGATATTACCATAACTATGGGAGATATCTCCATAGCCATGGGAGATGCCTCCATATCCATGGGAGATACCTCCATAGCCATGGGAGATGATGGTTCCATCCTATGACAATGAATGAGGCAGTTTTGTCATTCTGCAAACACATCTAATCCCAATTCTTATTCATCTTCCATATTTTCAGTTAACAAGGGAAACAGGTTTCAAAGTATATAAGGTATTTGAAATCATCTACATTGCATGGCTTTTACCGCAGCAAAATACCTGAGTTTAGAGAAATTTTACAAGAAAAAAGATATATTTAAATAAACTTGTAAGGCTGTATATGTAATGAAAACTTTCTTTTTGTTTTAAATTTTTTCCTTTATTAAAAATATTCTCTTCCTATAAAATATGCCCTGATTGCAGTTTTTCTGTCCTCCTTCCAGTTTCTCCCTACATCCTCTCCCATCCAGATCCACACCCATTTTTCCCTCTTTAGAAATAAACAGACTTTTAAGAAGTAACAGCAAAACATTACAAGGCCTCATCGTTGAAGACAATACCCATACAATGCATTGAATACAGAGAGGTTGAGCTAGTATCCATAATATGGGAAGGTACTTTATTGGCTTCTAAAAGAGAAGTGCATACAAACAAAAGTCACAAAAACTTTTATCTATATAATATAATTTTTTAAAATGTCATCAAAGTTAGACAAGAGACATCAACAAAAGAAAAAAAGCCTCAAAGAAAGGCACAAGAATCGGAGACATGATCTTTCACATGCTTGGGGGTCCCATAAAAATACTAAACTGGAAGGTATGATATATATGCAGAGGACTTGGTGCAGTCCTGTGCATGCCCTGTGCATGGTGCTTCAGTCCCCGAGTTCATATGAGCAAATGAGTTTTCCTCAGTTGGTTTATGGC
Source organism: Mastomys natalensis (assembly GCA_021653895.1). Taxonomy (NCBI): domain Eukaryota; kingdom Metazoa; phylum Chordata; class Mammalia; order Rodentia; family Muridae; genus Mastomys; species Mastomys natalensis. Next base: position 3,061,702 of record JAJTUV010000326.1, on the reverse strand, counting down.
ATCTTGTTCTCTTGGAGTCCTCTAACTTCTTACATGCTTACATGTATTTACATTCTTTCTATCTGCTCTTGCACAGGGTTCCCTGGGCTCAGATGAATGGAATTTGATGGAAACACCCCATTTGTATATTTCAAAGCCTCTGACTCTCTGTCTCTCTCTGTCTCTCTCTCTGTCTCTATGTCTCTGTCTGTCTCTATGTCTCTCTCTCTGTCTCTCAGTCTCTCTCTCTTTTTATATGTTTGTGTGTGTGTGGTGTGTGTGTGTGTGTGGTGTGTGTGTAATGTCTGCCTGTGGATCTTTGTATTTATTCTTACCTGTTGCAGAAGGAAGGTTCTCTGGCAAGATCTAAAGAGAAACTGATCTATGAATTTAGAGGAATATCATTAGGAGTCATTTTTTGTTAAAATTTAATACCAGTAGAGTTGGTTTTACCCTAGGTCACCGGGCTATATAGGCTCTAGTCTCTGGTTCCAGGTCACCAAAGTAGTTTTTGGAATGGCTTTATTCTCATGGAGTGCACTTTAAACCAAATCAGACTTGTGGTTGGCTACTCCCACAAGTTTTGTGTCACTACTGCTCTAGCATATTTTGCAGGTAGGACAAATTATAGATCAAAGATTTTGTGACTTTTTTGTTGTTTGCACTTCTCTTTTAGTACCCTGCAAAATATCTTCCCATATTATGGATACCAGCTCAACCTCTCTGTATTCAAAGCATTGTGTGGGTATTGTCTTCAACAATGGGGCCTTGCTGAAATCAGTTTGTGGAGAGCAACATGTGTATCCTCTTAGCAACAGCCTAGGATTTTTGGAGGTCTCTGTGGCACCCCATTGGCCAGCAACTCAATTACATCTAACCCAGTCCCAGTACTGGAAGCTTCATCATGTGAAAGATGATTTACTGGGACTCTATCTCACTCATTATTCAAAAACTTCATTAGAATATCTTCACGTATTTTGAGAAGTTTCTACTGTATTAGGTTTTATGATACTATCTCTCAAATGACCTCAATTCTAACTATTTCTCCTCACATTATCTCCTTCAACTTAACCCTCTCCCTGCCCTACCTATTACTCCAGTTCTGGTCCTCTTGCCTCCAGTCCACCCATAAAATCTATTCTTTTTCCCCTTCCTTGAAAGATCTACTCCACTTAATCCCTTACTATATACTTAACTTCTCTGTGTCTTTAGATTGTAGCTTGGATATCATTTATATAACAGCTAATACCAACATATGAGTTAATACACATTATATTTATCTTTCTGTGTCTGTGTTACCACATTGAAAATAATTTTTCTAGTCCCATACATTTGATTAATGGCAGATTTCTTGATGTGAAGTTCTGAAATAGCAGAAGTTATCTCATGGTGAGGAATAAGAATTTTATATATGTATGTATGTGTTTCCTCCAGTTTATCTACTTCATAGTATGACACCACTAGCATTAAGTTATGGGAACTCTACCCAAATAATCTTATGTGATCATATATACCTATTAAAGGAACAATATCTAAATACCACAGGTTAGATTTTTACTATTTTCATACTTCACAACTGATACTAAATTTCACGATAGACCCTTGAAAGGCACACTTTAATCATATTCAAGTCAGAATATCACAGACTAAGGAAACTACATTGAAATGAAAACTCAGTACTTTGAAGTCTAAACTCATTCTTCATAAAATTTCTTTCATTTCCATCTATTAGAGTTTAACTCAGTACAGATATTTTTGTGCTAATTTTATATGGTCATTGGATAGTAAATATACAATAGATAGATAATAGTGGGATGACAGATAAATAAATGGATGATAGATAGATGATAGATAGATGATAGATAGATAGATAGATAGATAGATGATAGATAGATAATAGATAGATAGATAATAGATAATAGATAGATAGATAGATAGATAGATAGATAGATAGATAGATAATTATGACTAGGTTTATGTGTCCTCTTTCAGTGGCAAATATTTTGAACAATATGAAAATTAGTCTCAGAAATATGTAGCATTAATTTTTAATAAATCCCATCATGAGGTTACTACCTGCCTCAATCTTTCCAAATGAAAGACTCACACAAACACACACCGAGCCTTTAATTTTAATGTCTTAGGAGCACAATAGTTAAGCAACTGCCAAATATCTATGTTGTTTGAATCTACTTTCCACCAATAACTCTTAGTTACTAATTTCTATGTTCCATCTTTGCTATACTTAACTCCAATTAGTAACCCCTGGGCCACATTCTCTTAGTTCTCTTAGCCCTTTTACATGGCAGCTCTGCCTCTCTCTCTAACATACTCCTCAGGCATCATTCTTCCTCCTCTGCAGTCCCAAGCCCACAAACCATAAATCCTGCCTCTATCTCTCCTCTCTTCCTCATCTACTAGCTGCTGGCAACTTTATTTACCAATTAAAATTAACTACAGCCAGTTTCCAAAAGCTATATGCAGACCCTCTGAAAACAGTTTTGGAGAACCCAATTAGCATTCAAATACAATCAACTACAGAAATATACCAATATGTATACAGTCTTATCTCTTATGTTTTATGTTTGAGTTTACAGTTTGGAATTTGTAGGTAAAAATATATAATTTAGAATGCTAAGTACATTGAATGAAGTTGTTGATTGACTAAAAATCATTTCACTCAGTAAGGAAGTACAGTAAAGTAATAAAGGTAACTGACAGAAGGAAAATGTCATTTCTTTAATCCTTGTAATAAAATGATTTCATTATGAAGCCTCACAGGAAAATTTATCCATGCATCCATTCAGCAAATACTTTTGAGCTGTGTTTATATACTGGTAAAACTGTATTTTGCATAACTTGTTTCATGGCATTTCTCATAATAACTCTATGAGACTGAAATTATTAGCTTTCTTTTCAAAGAGTAAGGCAAAAAGGAATGGAATTAAACAATATAAGAAAGGTCCAAACATCTTTTAATCCATCTCAGGAATTAATTTCTAATCTATTATTCTGTATTATTGCTTTTTGTTCTGTTTATTTAGGTTTATTGATTGATTTTACACCAATAGTTCCTTGGAGGGTTTTAAAAAGGATTTTCAAATTGCTATAAATCCAAAATTTAAGACTATTGACTGACCCACTGATGAATAATACGTAGCAGCCAGGTAAATAATTAAAAAAAATACCTACTGCTAGAGACATCCCACACTTTTGGATGAAGAACTATCTTTGGCACCTGTGATGATGTGTGTTGTAAACATTATTGATCATATATATTTTTGGATTTCTCACATAATTGGGAGGTCATAAATGAAACAAACAGTCCTGACTCCACCTTGTCATAAACTGCTACTGTGTGTTCCTTTATAGAATCCAGTTAATATACGTAGAAATGCAGATAACTTGTAAAACTGCAGATTTGTAGTTGAGAATGGCATTTATTTGACTCCCTTGTTCAATCTCGATGTTCCACATATGCAAACTTACAATCTTTTGCAGTTTTTTAAAACCATCCACTGGTTATTTTAAAAGGTCACCTTCCTAATTGGTATAATGAAGCCCAGCTGGTGAGCCAATCTCTGCCTAGCTCAGGACTAGCCCTGCAGGAGCAGGGGAGGAATGTGTTTAATGTCCTTTATTTCTTATAGTGGTAACTATCGTCACCAATATCTACTTTTGTTTAAGCAAAGCATCTTTGAATGCTCAAATGATTTATCCTGAAACCTGGGTCCCCATGCTAAACAAAAAAGTAGGCAGCTTATCATGGATAATATGAAAGGAAGTAATTGATTCTTTGGTCTGAACTTCCTTCTCGCTTAAAAAAATGTCCCTTTTAGCAGCAAAGCAAAATAACAAGGAATCATAGAAGATAGCTTGAGCATAGCCAGGGCTGTGCTGCCTGTCACCACAAGCTTATCTAACATCCCCAGCGCCACCATTTTTCCTCAGCACTCTCCGCAAACACTCCTTTGGCTCTGTGTTTAGAATAATAAGTGTTCTTGCTCCACAAATGTTAAATTTGTCTTAGAACAATTAAATAAATAAAATTTGCCATAATGCAGAACTCTCTGTTTTGCTTTGTCACATTTATGAAAGCTGTTATGTAAGGATATGCATTTAGAGAGAAATGTGCTACTTAGTCTTAAATTATCCTGAGTAATTACAAATATAGCCCTGCATCCACATCAGATAGAATCTAACTTACCTGTCCACAATATGCTTAAGCAACACATTGTGGAACACCAGTAGATTCATTAACTTAATATTAATGTCAAAGTCCTTAGACAAGGTTGAAAATATGAGATGACACCACAATCTGCTTATGTGAAAATTTGTGATTTTTATGTTTTTGAAAGTGTTTTATTATCCTAGTGCTGTGGGCAAAATAAGAATGTGTCTAAAAGACACAAAGACCCTTATAAAACAGAATATGATTCAAGTAGAGTTAGAATACTTCAAACAAATATTCCTTTGTGCATTGGAGATTGGCTGTCTTCTATTTGTGTTAATTTATGCAAAATTCTACGGTATATCATAACACAAAGACACTGAATTTGAATAGAAACTTAGTTCATTCTGTTACTGCATCAGAAAAGCAACAACTAAAAGATTAATATCCAAATTACTTTCATCCTCAAAAATATTTGTTAAAATTGTTCTGTAATGCTATACTTTTTTATTCAAAAATTTAATTAATAATTACCTCATTTACAAAACATCTGATATCTGAATTCCTACTTTGCTTTCACATAAACTGTATTTTTTTTGTTTAATATACAATGTAAAGAAAATGGGTTAAGATGTATAACACCTACATCAGTGCCATGTGCTGTACATTATAAAACACAGTGGAGTATCATATTAGCCTACATACTATGCATAATAAGCATAGGTATAGTATGTATATATTATCTGGCATTTTTCAAAGGCCTGGGGAATCTGCTATGGTAGTGGCAAGAGGCCTTGCTGAATACAATATGTGCTGAAACCCTCTAAAGTCAAAACCTTAACAGTAAGGAATCATAGTATCCTCAGAAAAGGCTAATATTGACAATATTGGTAGCCTCTTTACAGGGGTTTTAAGACATTTGGATGTGATAAGGTCAGTCCAACATTTTGTATTCAATGTGTCCATAAAATAAAGTGCACATAAAATAAGGAGAATAGCAAGTAGGACAGAGATCAAGATATCTAAAAGAGTATATTAGCACAGATGAAATCAACGTAGTAGAACATATGTAACATGGAAGTAGACAAAAAGCCAGAAGGATAGAGAAGGATAGACAATGTGGAAATGACATAAGGAATCCCTAATCAAGAAATCAATTTTAAATTAAAAATCATTACTAATACAAACCCCATAAGACTGCTATAACAGAAATGTAACTGTACTATAAACAAAAAACAACTGTCTTGAAAGCAGTAAGACATAGATTAACAACGAAAAATTATAATGTAAGCACGTGAGAAAAACCCATTACATGCATGTAGGACTTAACTGCCAGTGATCTCTGGTGGTTGGTATTCATGCCACCTGTGTCAACATTTTACGCTGCTGAGCTACCTAGACTTTGGTAAACAGAATATGGAAGGAGATTGCTATGCTACACCTGACAGGAAGCTATTCAAAATACCAGCTGGATGTGATGGTGCATACTTGTATTCTCAGAGCTCTCCAGAAGCCCAGGAAAAGCAGGATCGTGACTTCCACATACTGTATTTTTGATCATAGAATGTTCCCTCATTTCTATTCCTCCTTTCTCCTCCCTCTCTCCCTCTTTTCCTCTCCCTTTTTCTCTTTCTCTCTTCCCCTCCTTTCCCTCCCCTCTCTCCCTTTCTCCCTCTTTTTCTCCATCTGTCCCTTCCTCACTGCTTTCCTCCATCGGTCCTCCACTGTCTTCTCCACGCCCTCCCTTTATCGCTCTCTTCCCTCCCTACTGTTCTCCTTCCTCATCTGCAGACATCACTAGTTCATAATCATCAGCTATCCTGTTGTATTTGTAGATATAAAGAGGCATATGTGAAACAGTCACTGAAGCCTCCTATCAACACTCAAGTGAATAGACTTGGAGGTCCATTTAGTCTCTTAAATGACTGCAGACTTGTCTGACACATGTATCTGTATCCTTATGGGCCACCATAAGCCATAGTCCTCCAGCTAAGACACAGTCACACCACTGATTCTCAGACAGTGTTTGAGATGATAGTTATTCATTGCTTTATGTTTTAAGATTTGGAGTAATTTCTTACAGTGCAAAGACAATATAAAACATAAAAGAGCCATACATTGTGCTCAGTATGTAAGAAAGTCAATGATGGCAACTCAGAGACAGCACATTTTGTAATGAGTATGTAATGTTTTCTAAATGGTTGTGAATAAACAAAGCATACATAATTAAATGGGTATAAGGAGAGAAGGGGAAAGGATATAATAAACAATAGAAGGAATTTTATTAAAACTAGATATTATAAATAAAATCCAATATTTAGTCATCGTCCCTACATGAGTATGTATATCTATAATGAGAAAAGACACAAACTGTGTGCAGTGTTGGTGATCAAACTCAGGAACATTTGCATACCAAGCAATCATATTACCACTGAACTACATGCCCAACAAAGAGAACAATTTTTAATTAATACCAATTAAACACTTCTTCTGTTTACTGAATATTTTGTGACTTGTTTGCACTGAACATGTATACATTTTTTAAAGTTTTGCACTGTGTACTTTTTACATAATTTACAAGATTTTAATTTGGTATTTTCTCAATACATAGAGCCCTGAAAAGGTGACATCTTCCAAACACTGCAGCAGTAATAGAGAAGACATTAATAAGTGATCTTCTTTATGGAAGAGCCTGCATGGAGGAGTCTTATTGTTTCATTCATTCCAAAGGATATTTACACATCAATAGTCGTAGCATATACTTAGCTGAATAAAACCCAGGTCATCATAACTAGAATTATTTTAGTCACAGAGTCATTGTTGCCATAACATTTTATTCCCTATAAGTGATTAATTATCCATCTATAAAATATTCAAAGTTTATGTTAATGTGTGTATGTGTGTGTTTGTGTGTGTGTGTGTGTGTGTGTGTGTTGTATGTGTGTGTTATATTACTTATTACTGGGCTCAAAGATATGGAGGAATTAGTTGATCTTTGTTAAATTCAACTGTTTATTCTACATACTCATAGACTTTCCTTTTTAATGATTAAGATCTTCATCTGTTATACACCACTCCAAGAATGAATTCATACTACGGTTGTTGAAGTGTGAGTGGACTCTGGTTTCCTCAAGAATATTTTTCCAATGTTAAGGTTATGTAATACAAATTCTGTACAACAAATAAAAGTTAAATAATATTTAAATAAAACACTTTAAAGGAAAATCAATCGCAGAGAATTCAGTGAAACAAAGCCTAGATTGGAGATTCATTGTGGGAAAGAGTAGGATCTACCTTTCTGAGCTATTCCTTTACAACTTCTTTCAACCTATATAAAACTCAAGTACAGGACATGTTTTATTAAGAATCATGATATTTACCATTGTCACTCGGCAACATTTCTTTAAAATCATGTCTGTGATAAAAGCAGAGGGACTGTGATTTAGTTCAAATTTTCATAATTTTATTTTTCACTCTTTTATGAAAAATAAATTTCTCACACAGTTTATTTTGATTATGGTTTGCCTTCTCCAACTCCTCCTAGATCCTACCCACCTCTCTTCCCATCCAAATCCATTCTCTGTCTCTCTGTCTGTCACTGTCTGTCTGTCTGCCTGTCTGTCTGTCTGTCTGTCTCTCTTCTCTCTCTCTCACACACACACACACACACACACACACACACACACACACACCAGGCTTATATTTTTCAAAAACCTACTTTAATACTTTAATAAGGATTCTTAAATGTTTCAACCTCCCTTATAGCCTATGTACCAAAGATAGGAGAGAAAAATGGATAATAAGACAAGGGGGATGCGGACCTGTAAGTAGTTCCTTGGATCAACTCCATTTTTTTTTTTTTTTTTTTTTTTTTTTTTGTCTGCAGTCCAGTCCACTAGCAAAACACCAAATACTAATCGGCAGCAGCTCCTCAATCCAGAAGAAACTGCAAGGCTCACCCAATCTCCACTAAAGAAGATGGAAGCAGCTGGAACACTCCCAGAAGCTCTTGGTACATTTCTGTGAATTTATGACAAGTTAAGATCAGAGAAGAATGCAAGAGGAACCAATGCCATCCACTGTCTGTTGAGATATACTTATATTATTTCCCAAACATCACGTGTCCTCTCTAGGACCTGCTCTAGCAAAACATTGCTTGCCCTTTCACCAGGCAGCTTCTGGAAAATCATCTGTGGCTGTTTCTCAAAATCATTCCCTAACATGTCTGCTACGCAAAACATCCTCTCATAAAACAATTTCCAGAAAAGCATCACATGACACAATTGATTCTCCAATGAAACTATAAATTCCCACTTCACACCTGTGCATGCACAAACACATATAAATCCATTTTAAATTGCATATTATTAGCAGCACTAGGAATGTAAATGGAATCAAAAGTACTAGAATAGACCTAAGTAACTCAGTTCTACCATTTTTATTTCTTAATTTCCAAATTAGTTCTATGATTATGGTACCACTGATTTTCACATAAAACTAGGACTGTTTAAATTAAGTATATTACATGACTAAATGAATTAACTCTTCCAAAATATATCATAGCAGTAGACACAAAATTTGATGGGCCATTGACAAGGACACCAAACAGCTAGAGATTGACATCACTAATCTGAAGAAATCCTCCTTTCGATGTCTGAATTGATCTCCAAAAATTGCAAAGGACTTTATTGGACTCGATTTACTCTTCTACAAGAGACACAAAATAACAGATAAAATAATATTAATAACCTGATGAGAATAAGGGTGAACCTAAAGGAAGACAGGGATGGACAGCTCGACATGTAACCTTTGTACAAGACCATGAGCTTCTGTCTGAGATAAAATGAGGGACTAACAAAGGAAGAGAAGGTAGAGGAGGAGGGAGGAAAGGAAGAGTAGGAGGATAATAGGTAGAGGAGGGAACAAGGAGGAGCGGAGGAGGAGGTAGAAGAGGAAGGTGAAGAGGATATTTGATCTATGCCTTTGGTAGTAATCACTAAAGATGTGGACAAGTAAGACATTTCCTGACATTTATGTTTGGTAATTTTGTCCAAAATAACACACGCAATATAGATTCCTCAGGTGAGTGTTTTAAAAATGTTTATAAACTGCTCAGCCCTGTGCTGAACAAAAAAAAAAAAATGCTCTTTTTAACAATCTTGTAGTATAGTGTGAATTTCATCTTAAGTATATCTTTTTACTTCTCATCTTTTCCCCATTTTAATATTTTGACAATTTCTTGCATTCCTTCAAGTCATTGTGATCAGGTTCATGCCTGTTACCCTTTCTCATCACTTCCCTCTAGTTTCTCCTGACCACTTCTTCCTGTGTAGTTCTATTATCATGTGTTTTTAGTGTGATTTTTATGCAAGTATACATAGAAGCCCATGATTGCAATGGCCATGTTGTATGTATGTATATCCATGATTTCAATGGCCATGCTGCATGTATATATCCATGATTTCAATAGCCATGTTGTATGTGTACCATGATTGCAATGGTCATGTTGTATTTAAAGGAAAGGATTTCCTAAAATTGTTCACCATTCTGCTTCTATTATAGTCTTTCCACTCTCTCTTTCTGCAGTGTTTCCTGAGCCTGGAAGCAGATGATACAAATGTCCCATTTAGGGTGGAGAATTCAGTCATCACTGTTCCTCAGCACTTTGACAGTAATCAGTCTCTGCATTAACAGAATCTGTCTTAGTTATTGTTCTCTTACTGTGAAGGGAAACTATGACCAAAGCAACTCTTGTAAAATAAAGAACTCAAACTGGATGTTACTTACAGCTTTAGAGGGTTGGTCCATGATCACCATGATGGAAAGCAGACAGGTATGGAAGTACCTGAGAGCTTTACATTCTGATCCACAGACAAAGAGACAGGAAGCCACTGGACCTGTCATGGGCCTTTGAAACCTTAAAGCAAGTAACATATTCACTCCAGCAAGTCCAAACCTCCTATTCATTCCCAAACAGCTCCACTAACTAGGTACAAAGCATTCAAACCTATGAGCCTATGGGGGTCATTCCCATTCCATCCACCACAGCTATTTACTGCAAAAAACTTCTCTGACTGAAGCTGACAACAACCCTATTCTATATGTAAAACTAAATGCTTATAAAGCAAACGGCTACATGTCCCCTTAGCAAGACATCAATAGTAGGTCCCCCACTATGGATTGTAACCACAACAGCCACATTTACAGTGCCAGGAATGTCTTATCTCTATCAAGGGTGCTTCAAATTGAATTGAAAAGCAGATGTTCTGCCTTATACATCTTGTCTTTGTTGCATCAGTGGACATATCTTGCCTTTCAGGTTAGTGTAGTTACACTAAAAGTCTACTTTGGTTTACTTCCATAGCTGCCAGCATAGCACCATCCACCATTATGAATACTACACAAAAGGCAAAGCTTCAGGCACATTTTTAACTTAATTTGTCTTTGTTTTGTATCCAAAGTATGTGGCATATTCATCACTAGTCTTCCCATCTAGTTCTAGTGCTAATCCAAAAGTAGGGCCAGTAGTCTGCATTGTTTGAAGAATCTATTGGGTCTCTCTGAACAATCCCTCATATAAATGTATCCCTCACTTAACATGGAGAGCATTATCCTACCGTGCAAAATACCTCTGTTCAAACTCATTTCTTAAAAACATTTTATGTTCTAGTTATCTTACAAAATAGTAAGTTTCAACAGGATATTTTCATAGGTCTTTACCCCTTCCTCTCATTCCCTTTTAAATCCTTTCATGGTTATCCTTCTCCCCAGTTTCATATCATAAGAATCCAATATTATCATTATTGCTTTAATGACAATGTACCAGATTCTCACTACTCACAGTTGTGAAGCTATATAAAGCCACCACTAACAATGAAGTAGTGAGTGCTATTTTTTTGCCTCAAGATCCTCTATATTTCTGGTAGCCCATATTAAGAATATTTTGTTAATCAAAATATATGTCCATCTGCCAGAGTTGCCATAAAACCATCTGATATTGCTATGGAAGTCTCAATCTTCTACATACCTGTCTTCTTTGTGACATGTAACAGGTAATTATTACTTAAGGATTCAGTGGTTCCAGATTTACCTACTCACTAAAATATGTTCATAGCCCACAACAATCATACAGCACATTCGTGATGACATATGCAGAGTGTCAAAATAGCATCATGTGTAGCTTATGGTTCTCATTGAGATTTGATAGTGTATTCTAATTTATTTTTTATTTTTATAATATATAGGAGTGTCCATTTGGTGTTATATTGTTTTATCATTCTAATAATTAGTACTTTTTAGCCTAGGCTAGCCTAAAATTCACAATCGTCCTGTGTCAGTTTCCAGGATGGTGGTACTACAACTATGAAGTTTTTTCCTCTCCAACTTTGGGGATCAATGTTGTCTGTCTGCCTTTCCCAAGGACAAGAAATAACATGTGTTTGACCCCCTTCTTAGGATATTCTAGGTTTGCATTTTAGGTGACACTTTGAACTGATATGTTTATGTGATTTGAATCTTAATGTCTGGAGAAGTTTGTTCTGACTGAAGGCATAAACTAAAGTTTAGAAAGAAAAAAGAAAAAAATCTCCCCTGTTGAATATTCTATGATGCTGCTTTTGAACTTCTTGATTTTAGAGAGTTGGAATGTTGAAAATTCATAGCTAAATTATCTCCATCTATTTCTGGTCTCTTTAGTGGTCATTTATTATCCAGCTCTGTGACCTAAAATCCTAATAAGTACTAAATAAAGGCTTTTGACTGTATTAACTTCATTGTGATTCACCAATGAAAAGATAGTTAAAAATGCCACCAGACAATACCTAAAATCTTTAACAGAGTTATATCTGCCTAGCAAGAAATCTTCATCACATCTTTTCCCACTTATGTATTTAGGAAAATGCCTGTATGCATTAACTTCTTTTACTCTTTAACTGTAAAAACTTTTAAAAACCATTTATACTCTGGAGCATGTTATATTTGAATCCATTTTGCTGGACCCTGGTCACTCATTTCACCCAGAATAAACTCTTAATCCCTTTGAGTTTAGAGTTGTACTTTTACATCAAAAAGGAAAATAGGAAGAAGAAGAAGGAGGAAGGAGGAGGAAGAGGAGGAGGAGGAGGAGGAGGAGGAGGAGGAGGAGGAGGAGGAGAAGAAGAACAAGAACAAAAGAAAGAAAGAAAGAAAGAAAGAAAGAAAGAAAGAAAGAAAGAAAGAAAAGAAAGAAGAAAGAAAGAAAAGAAAGAAAGAAGAAAGAAAGAAAAGAACTTCACTACATGTTTTTTCTAAAATTGACCAATTCTTCATAAGTTAGGTGTTAGGTTCAAAAAGCTTATGTTATCATAGAAGTTGTTTTAAGACAGTGTATTCCTCAAGCCTAGGCTAGTTTAGCATCCACAATCCTGTGTCAGCGTCTTCGATTGTGGAATTACAACTGAAAGACTTTTTCCCTTTGTTCAAGAGACCACTGTAATTGCCTTCTTTACTATCCTAATCAAGCATTTTCTATCTTTTTAATAACACATGATTCCCATATTGCTCATAGAGCTATACTGAGAAAAACCAACCCTTCTCAGAAAAGATCTTATTCCATCTTAAAATACCCAGATATTTACAAAGCTATTTGGGGAGTAAATGAAAAACAGTTAATGCCAATAATCCATCTCAATTAAATTTTTATAAGAAAAAGAATCTTGTTCTTTCCTTTCACCTGACCTTTTCATGTAGTAGACACTTCCAAATTTTATACTACTTCATTTTAAGAACAAGTAAAAAAAAATAAACATAATCTAAAATTAATTTAACAAATACAGTTTAAAAAATATTGATGATTACTTCTTTGTTTCTAGCCTAAGGTCAGATTCCTGCCTGAAGCTCATTTCTTTAATTTCAGGCAGGAATCTAAATCTTAGGCTAGAACAAAGAAGTAGGATTCAGGCATGAAAATGACTTTAGGTTAGGACAGGGAAGTTGTAGGAGGAGGTAAGGTGGGAGGAGTTAGGAGAGGAAGAGGAAAAGGAAGAGGAGGAGTTAGGAGAGGAAGAGATAAAAGGAAGAGGAGGAGTGAGAGAGAGCAGAGATGTAGGAGCGATGGAGATGGATGTTCACGTGTCTGTAGCAGCCAAAGGTAGTTGGCATACCTAGGTTGGGTATTGAGTTACACTTCTGATTGTATAGGTATCTTGTTACTGATCATTGCCAAATATATAAGCTTTGATTAATATATAAGAATTAGAGTCTCATTCTCTTACTGAGCCCACATGGATGGTGGAATGGTCTGGGCAATGCCCTGACTTGAAGAGACAGTGTGGAAGATTGGTAGAGCCATCTCTCATACTGGCATCTAGTGGGTGGCAGAGCTGGTGTTTCTGGCGGCTTGTTCTAGCTGCAGCATGCACGTGGACTCAGACTGAGAAACATGGAGGCTGGGCTAGGCAGAGCAGCTGCAGCTTAGATAGTCAGCCTGAGCCAGAGGCCGATTTTAAATAATTACTACAACAGGAAGTAGGCTCAAATATTTTGGTCATCCTTAGAAACAGTGATCACAGAAGTGATCACAGAACTTTGTTTATTGCCTTGTTTGTTCTTTGACTATTTGTGTTTATTGCCTTCCTTGTTCCTTGACTATTTGCATCTATTGTATTGCTAGTTCCTCAACCTAGAACTAACCTTAATATATGCATGTAATTAAAATGGTATAAAAGCAGATTGGGGAAAAAAGAAAAAGAAAAAAATTTGATGATTGCAATTGTTTTCTGTCACTCGTTATCAATTAGGTTTTGTCAATAAACTAGGAGGTTCATTAAAATTCCTCATTGGTAGAAATAATTTCAACAAATATTTGCATGATTTTCTGTAAAAATTAACCTATACTAAAAGAGTTACATGTCTATTATAGTGGGGTGTCTAGAGGGACCAGGGAGTACAGAGTAACAGAACAAGCAACTGTAACATTAAGCAGAAATGAAGGGGGTAGGAGAGAATGAAAGAACTCAGGGAGGGAAAGGAACTTCAAGATTTTCCTTGTAATCATTCATCATATGACTCTACTGGAAAATGAAAACTTTTTGGATTTAACATTCATCTCTAACATTAATTCACCTTACAAATATAAATGTGTTTATGCATATGCTTATAAATGAGCCTTCAGCTGTATTTTTTTTTAAAGTAAACATAACACTCACAACTAGAAAGAAAGAGGTAAATAAGTTATAGTCATGGATGTGCAAGTGTTTTATAAAATAGCCAACAAATATGAAACTATGAAGTATTATTTCCTTTGAGTTCTATGATAAAATAATAACCATTAAGGGTATACAATCATTTTTATCTTCCATTGAGTTGAAAGTCAATTACTGCTCTTAATTGATTATATTTTTACTAAATATAGAGCCATAAATCTCATTAAGCTTAAATGTATGTAGGCATATAGATTTATTTTCACATGTAAGCCTTTGGTTTCATAGCCAATCCTTAATTTTTTCTGACAGATAAATATATTTGTTTCCATCATTTACTAATTTTAAAGAATTCATTCACAATTGTGTATTTGATATTTCCTATAACTGTTAAAGGCATCAGTGTTATTATTTGACAAGCAAAGAAATTGACAGGATTAAAGAGGTTACCTCTTGTGATATTTCTATAAAAATAGAGCTAAGGGCTTATGGGTTCTGCCAGTGTTCTCGGCAGAGTTTCCACAATAGCATTCATAATTATGAATTGTTAGAAGTAGCTCTATGTTCAAAATAGGGGCTTAGAAAAATACAATGTGTCTATGAGTATAAAATCATTTAGACATCCGAAAGGATCATAAAGAATGTCACAGTCAATTGTAGGCCTGGCAAATTCATATGCACTTTATGATGATTATCTGTTAGAAAACCAGCTTCAGGTCAAAATAATATTACATTTTTAAAGGTTACCATAATGTTTTCACCTTGTTCTCTTTAATTTTTCCATTTCTCAGTACTATTAGAACAGCTTTGATGTTTATACCTGTAAGTTTTCAAATTAGATGTTTTTCAAGAAAATGTCTATTCTTGGCTCATCTCAAATTTTAGTAAGCTACCTTCCTTATTCCACCTGTGCTTTGGCATTTAGAGAAAAATATATTACTGAAGAATCCTAGCAGGAAATAGTTCTTCAAGACAGCACATTACAGAATGATGTGAAATGAGTCTCCTGAGAAAGGCTTTATGAAATGAAGGCACAGGAGAGGAAATGTTCTTTTATGGTTAATCAAGTTGTTTCAATAGCTGGATTCAATGCATATTTCAATAAAGTCTAAAATCCTGTCCTTAAACAGCTATTATTTGATTTCCCAACAGATTATTTCTAATAGGTTGTATTTTTATTAGAATGGCCATTCTACTCTTAACTGATATATTTCAGAATATATCTAATTAATACACATCTCTTCTTTACACCTTTATCATCCTTCTTACTCTGACAAGGCATTTCTCTACCTATAAAAAGTCCACAATTGACAGTATGAATTAGTATTAACTTTAAAATGGGGTTGAGTGGTGCACAGCAGATAGCTAAGTTAGTAAAGTGATAAGTAAAATAATAAGGACTTGGATTTGATCCTCAAACCTACATTAAAGCTGGTACAGGATAAGTGCAGGAATACCATACCTTGCGAAGTCGAGGCAGGATGATTCCTGGAGTTGCTGATGGCCTGCCCTTGTGCCTAATTTATGAACGCCGGCTTCAGTAAGATGGAGGTAAGCTGGGGAAAGGCTCAATGAGTAGAGTAGTTATGCAAGTACATATGTCTAAGTCAGGAACTCAGATTCATGAAAAATCTGGGCATGTTCCTGTCATAGATGTACTGAGGTAGCAGAACAGGCGGCTTCATGGAACACACTACTCAGATCTTCAGGCCACTTAGGCAAACTTCAGGTAATGGGAGAGAAGCTGTCTTAAATGCAAGGTGGAAAAGAGAATGAGAAAGGTACACAACATTAAGCTCTGACCTTTACACTCACACAAACCTACGTATAACTGCATACCCATTCAATCAAACACATACATACACACTCACACACACATATACACACACACATCTGCACATGAGAATGTATATAAATGTATAAAACACAAAAAGACACAAAACAACATACACCAAGTAAATATAGATTGATGATAGATAGATGAAGATGATGATGATAAATAGAAGATACATGCTAGATAAACAAAGAGATTAGATAGATAGATAGATAGATAGATAGATAGATAGATAGATAGAAGATAGGAGATAGATGATGGATAGATAGATGATAAGTGATATATGATAGATATGATTTAGAGGTAGAGAGCTACATAAATAGAGATAAAGATAAAGATAGAGCTCAGATATATATCATATATACACACATGTCATAGAAAGCAATTGAGGCAGATACCTGACATTGACCCTTGGCCTCGACATGGAAACACAAATGAACTTGAGTGTTAGCAATCAATTTTAAGATTAAAAAAGGGCACCAGAAGGATTCTTTCTCCATTCTGTATTTAAGATGTTCATTTTATTTTATTTCTCTGGCTTTTGAGACATCTACCTGGAATAATGGCAAGAAAAAGCAGGAGGGTAGGAAGCATAAGAAGCTTCATGGGTCTTTGAAATAGAAATTACTTAATTTTGCAGCATATATAATGATGGATAACAGAAGACATTCTGGTCTTATGAGTTAAAATTAAAAATGTGAAGTCAGTCCTTTTAAAATCTTTGAATACAAACTGCTCACCCAATTAAGAAAGAGCATTCACTTTCAGGAAAGCACGTAGGAAGGGACAGATAATTGCAGTTGTCTATGTCAACCTTGCAAAAAGCTTTCCAAAATTATTAAGCATTCAGAAATTTTGTTCAGCCTAAAAAATTTTCATGAACTGTACTCACACTTATTAAAACCACTCCTTGGCCATTTTCACCCACTCTTAGTCTTCCATTTCATTAATTCAACACCTGGCAACCACTTTCTTGGAAAAGGATAATGATTTTTTTTCTCTCCAACATAAATTTCCATCAAAATAAAAATGAAGGATGCTAGAAATCTGTCCCAGGGTATGTTGAATTTCCCTTAGGATTGTATCAAAAACGTTATTAAAATAACCATCCTTTTCATACTTTTTTCATGCTTTTACTGCATATGCCATGAAACAGCTTGCACACAGATTGTCAGGGAAATGATCATTTACTTTGGTGCCATATAGATTCAGTGCATAATTAATATGTGTTTTGAACCTGTATTCCCCCATGGCTAGGACTGTTTCGTACAGTTTAGAGTGTTTTTCATGGTTCAGCCATACATAGGCAACAGTTGTAAGAAATCATAAATAAGTATGATCAAATACCTTTCCATATTGCCTCATGCACACTTTTCTGATGTCCCACAGAGAATAGAAAGTTTCTACAGAGGTAGCCTTTGAGAGTTGGGTCAGATGCTCTTCACATTTACTTTGCTTGGGGCTTTACTCATCATGGAATTTCCATGTGTTTCTGCTTCTGGCCATACTCTATCCTGAGACTCACAGATATCAATTGCTACAGGAATGACTAGCAGACTTCAATCTGATGCCATCGTCACCCTGAAAAGGTAATTCACTCCTAAAACATTTCCTCATTTGTATTTCCCACATCAATTTGGAAGCTAAACTAAACCAGAAAGCACTAAAACTCCTCTTACTGCAAATCATAAACTTTAAAAAAGAACCAGGGTCCATGGCCTTGAAACTGGCTTTGGTTCTGTTGCCATTGTGTGCTAGTTTACTCTCTAACTCTTAGTGTCAAGCAGACTCCTACTGGATCCTGGCACAGTCCTCTGGGTATCCCTGTGAATAACACATTTAAAATTCACACTGGGTCCTGCCCATTAGCCATTGCTGGAAACAATTTTTACACCAGAAAATGCATCAAACTAGAGTAATGAGAAATCTTCTCCTTCCAGTTGGAAGTGAAATCTGAAAGGAGCTTTGGTCACCATTTCTAAAGAGATTATAGAAGAAGGCAATCCTAAAACTCTTTAGCAATTCATTTCATTGGTGCCAAAGCCAAAAGTCAAACTTCTGGCAGGTGCTATGCAGAGGTCAAGCTAAGGACAACTTCTAAGCACAGATCTTGCATAATATGTAAGAGGATGCTGGGTAGTAACAATGGAGCTGATAGTGATGATGGTAGCTCAAATCATATTCTTTTGTGGAGAACTAAGGTGAGCTCCTACATTTTAACATGTGGCCAGAATATATGTGTGTCTTGGAACCAACATATTTCATAGTTCTGTCTTTGTAAGAAATCCATTTTGAAATGTTTCTGTTAGTCACTTCCCATGGTAGCTGCATAGTAACTTGCAAAGTCTGGTGGATTATAGAAAATATATTTGAAGACAGTTGAGAGGAAAGGGCACTCAGGATATTTAAAAGGAGACAAAAGCCTTTTGAGACTTTGGTAAGAAATTCTATTAAATATTCTCCTACTTGGAATGCAGATCATAAAGAAGACTCAAAGACTTAAACACCTCTGTTCTGTGAATAGCTACAAGTAATTTGAAAGT
Organism: Mastomys natalensis; assembly: GCA_021653895.1. Lineage (NCBI taxonomy): Eukaryota > Metazoa > Chordata > Mammalia > Rodentia > Muridae > Mastomys > Mastomys natalensis. Next base: position 3,042,997 of record JAJTUV010000326.1, on the reverse strand, counting down.
ACTTTGCTAACATAGTTAAGCAGTGTACAACTGGTCAATCTGATTTCATCTTTCCTTGAATCTAGAGTAATTGTGGTGTGTGTGTGTGTGTGTGTGTGTGTGTGTGTGTGTGTGTGTGTGTTCATATTGGGTAACGTACATGTGTGTCTGTTTGTGGAAGCAAGAGATCAATTCCAACTGATCTTGTTTTAATAGGCCAGGCTGGCTGTCAGTGAATTCCAAAGATCTGTATATCTCCTGCCTCCAGGGCTGGGAATACAAACCTTTGTGCCCTTGACCAGCTTTATGACTTGGCTTCCAGGGATCAAACTCAGAAACTCATGCTTGTGCTGGCAAAAACATTATGGAATGAGATACCTCACCTGCTTTCCCTTGCATTTTTTTCCTATGGCTCAATTATGGTTGCTTCCCCTGTGCAATTTTTGGGGCCTAAAAAGTTCGAAAATACTCTTTGGAGGGTTGTTATGAGCGACATGGTAAAGTTTATAGGCATTGGACCATGTCCAATTTTGCAGTATTACCTAACCCATTCCTTTGCCACAAAAAGCTGCCAAATAATGATCCCTCCTACCTGCAGGAAAGATGTCACATGGCAGGATCAGCAGCAACCTTGTTCCTCAGAGGCCAGCTGCTGAGTGGGCTATTTCTAGTAGCAGCATGAAACAGGAGGCAGGCAGTGCCAGAGCTGATTAAGGAAAGGAAGTGCCAAGAGAAGTGGTATACAACAGCTGGAAAACATCGGAGAGGTTCCGATGTATGAGCTGGAAGTCTTGAGAAGGGTCCTTAATATCAAAGGCAAAGCTGAGCTTTGAGCCTTAAGAGGAATGAAGGAATAACAGGCTATAGCAACTATGAAACTTCCCTTCCAAGAAACCTATGTGAGGAAAGAGGTATGGTATGGTCTCTTATGCTGCCACGATCTCCTATCCCTTTGAACTGAATTATTTTGATTGCTGTGGAGAACTTTGATGTCTATCTCCATCAGGAAAGATGACTACCTGAACAGTAGAGAAGCAGCAGGAAATCTAAGAACTCATAAGTGTTTTTTTATCACTATTGCTCTGTAGTATAGCTTGAGGTCATGGATGGTGATTCCCCCAGAAGTTCTTTTATTGATGAGAATAGTTTTCACTATCTTGGGTTTTTTGTTATTCCAAATGAATTTGAGAATTGCTCTTTCTAACTCTGAAGAACTGAGTTGGAATTTTAAGGGGGATTGCATTGAGTCTGTAGATTGCTTTCGGCAAGATGGCCATTTTTACTATATTAATCCTGCCAATCCATGAGCATGGGAGGTCTTCCGAGGTCGTCTTCAATTTCCTTCTTCAGAGACTTGAAGCTCTTATGCAGACCTTTCACTTATTTGGTTAGAGTCACACCAAGAAATTTTATATTGTTTGTGACTATTGTGAAGGGTGTCATTTCCCTAATGTCTTTCTCAGTCCATTTATCCTTTGAGTATAGGAAGTTTGAGTTAATTTTGTATCCACCCACTTTGCTTAAGAGTGTGACAATAGATACATGAATTCTGACACATAGCTAGCCTGTATTGCATTATGAGCCCACAGTACTTGTTAGTGGAAGTATGGCTAAGGCCCATCTTGACTTACTCTGTGTCCATTTGTTTTCCTGCAGGTTACAGCAACAGAGTTCCAAGTCAAAATGTTGGCTGACCCATGGCCCTGCTCTGTATGTTTGAGGGGCAGATTATTCTCACTTCTTTCAAGTCTGAGTGACACCAGGGAATACCTTAAACCTGGGCTGCATGATGCCAACCACTGTCCTCATTTTCAAATTACTTTTTTTCTGTATTTATCTAGGCTCCACAACCAAATTTCCCTCTTGTTTTAAAGACAGCCAGTGATGAGATTAAAGGCCCTGCCTAACTCAGTACTTTCATTTAAACTTTACTGGGATGTAAAAACTTTATTCTAAATAAGGTTATATTCACAAACTGATGAGTGATCTTTTATGGCAGTTTGCTTTTAAAAATGGCTGAGCTGGGCAGACAGGTGGAGAGGAAGTAAACCAATCATTTATTGAAATAAATGAAAAAAACCAACACATTACTCATTACGTCAGTCAAGAGAAGATAACCAAGACTAGGCTTTGATGTGGCATATAATGGAACAAATCATATTTATACACACACATGTATTTGTCTTGTGTATATATTATATATATGTATATATATTCCTAATGAATAATATATATATTCAGAAATATAAAAATAGATTTTCTTTTCTTTCTGTAATGGACCATGTTGCAATTGATTTGGAGGCTTAGAGCATCCTTCAATTGCATGTCAGAATTTTAATTTAATCTTGTTCATAATCAAAATATTTGGGGCACTCAGATGTAGAAATATCTTCAGCCTTTTGTGGTTTGAAATCTAGAGACATATTGCTTTGAACTTTCCCTATTTGTGCAGACTTATTTTTCATTAAGAGTGATGTCAAGGGACTGGGGGGACAGTACACACAGTCTCTAAAGTGCTTGCAAGATGCCCTTGTAAAACTGCCTGGCTTGGTATGTTGTGTTTATAATCTTAGTAATAAGTAGAGAGAAGCAGCAGGAATATTCAGTTCTTTGGTCAGCCAGTCTAACTTCATTGATGAGCTCCAGTCATTAACAGGTTTTATCTGAATGAAGGTGTGGACCATTCCCGAGCGTGTTACCAGAAGCTGTTCTCTGAACTTATATAAACAAGTATACATATATGCACACACTATTAGAAAAAGTGATAGCATGCTGCCTGAGATAATATGATTATTGTGTAGATGATTTTGAATCCCACAAATGAGGAACTGTACAATGCAGCAGAAAGGGAAAGGACTAAATCAGAGGCCAAGCTACTTAGTTTCATAATGTTAGGGACAAAGACAGGAAGGCACAGTATATGATAGTTGATCTCCAAAGAATAAAGATAGACCCTTAATCTTAATCTTTTCTGTGATTAGGAATATGTAAAGCAGTAACAGGCAACTTTAACCATTATTTCACCTTCACTTGAGTTATTTCTGCCTCTTCATGGAATCCGGACTCTAGGATATTTTGCCTGAAAGATATGAGCAAAGATTTCACCTCAACTAACTGCAATCAAAGTGCCAGTGCCCTGTCATATATACATATACACATACATATGCACACACACACACACACACACACACACAATATATATATATATATATATATTATATATATATATATATATATATATATATTCCATCTTTAAATCAAATCTATCTTGTTTCAAAAGTTAGGTTTAAAATTTGGAATTTAAAATCCTCTTATCACTTAAGTTACTCTTAACCTGAGAAAAGCTCTACCTCCAAATTCATGATAATAAAACAGTTTAAAAACATACATGTAACACTACATAGAATAAACAATTTGTATTTATGTATTTAGGAGTGTGTGTGAGGGTATGTGTAACAACAATTCAAGAAAACTAGTGTATGGATTAAAAATAGAACAAAGAGAGCTGGAACATGCAAGAGTTCAGAAGGCAAAAAAGGGACGAAAGAAATGAAGTAATTTATAATCACAAAAATATCTTATATCGTAAAATATAAATAAAAATCTTGAAATCAGAAAATCAAAAGAAAAGCCTCAGTGCAATTAAAGATTTCCATGGTGGCCACTTTAACTTAGGGACACAGGAAAGTGTTTCCCCTTTGAAGGCACACAGAGTCACAAGCAAGGTTGTACAGTACTTGGAGCAAGCATATTATTTATGCACAATGACATATATTGCTTCTGAAGTTAATAATGGTTTTTATGTTAAATGTTGTATTCTCTTGAAGATTTTTGATACATGTGATCAAGAATATAAAATATGAAAATAAGAAAAAAGCATTTAACATTGTTGAAAAGTAATTAAAAATATTTTTTACCAGATGGTCCTCTGTCATTAGTTCACTTCAGCAAAGCAAATTCTGGAAACAGCTACTACCCTCCATCATTTTAAAAGAGCTTAATGTTCACATATGCCACTTAATCATGAACAAAGTAATCAGTTGAGAGACTGGTTTGTCTGAACCAACCTATATACACAATGAGACAATGAGATGTCCCTCCTCATGTATAAAGAATTTTAAAAACATTTACTCTACTCAGACATTACACAGGCAGTGCTTTTGAAGGCATAGTTAAGGACTACCAAGTTCTTCCCAGATTCAAAGTGAATTCCCCATGAAAATTAGAGGGATTGGCCACTGTAATAGGCTTTGATGCAGTCATGAGAGCAGAATGTCCTTAGATTGTGTGATGGTTGTTCCATTGAAACCTTGAATATATCTGGAGTACACTACAATCCAAAAATGAAGAGCACACATGTGACCCATACCTTGAGGCTGGAAGACACACATCTTTAATACAGACCTTGGGACACATCTTAAATCTGGGCCATTCCTTCTGCCAGAGTCATACATAAGGACAGTGGAAGAAGGTGAATTCTTCTTTGCCTGCTTTACTTACTGGCAGGATATCTGTTGGAACTATTTCACCAGGATTTCAGCTTATACAGACAACCTGAAACACCTAGCATTGTGGGAGTGAACAACTACTACATACTTGGATATTCCATTCACAACTGGCCATCGTTGATTTAATTGGACTGCATCATGTAAACCATTCCAATAAATATATATATAATTCCATAAGTTCTGTTGCTTTAGAGAAGCCTAATACAGATGGAGAGTAAGAGACCAGAGCAGTCTTTCTGTCAGGCAAGGAAAGAGTAAGAAGTTAGCAATCTGAACCCAGAATAACATGTTCCCAAAAACCTGACCATGCTATTATCCGGATTTTAGACTTCCAACCTCAGAACTCTGAGGAATATATGTCTGTTTGTTTTTAAACCTCCTTGCTTCCAGTAATTTGTTACAGCAGCTTAAGCTAAAGAAGTAATTTAGAAGGTAATACAATCTGTACTATTCCTTTAATGAAATGAAACATGAGAGTTTACTGCTTAATTAAAAAAAGCAAATCAAACACATGGTTTTTATTTAAAATCCTGTGTAGTTCATCTAGAGATGTTCATTTTAGTTTACTCAATATGATTTATGTATTCATGACAAATATTCAAAGGAAACATTTTTCTTTGGATGACATAGAAGCTTCTTAATACAAGAATATGCTGTTTGAAAAATAAAACAACTAATGGGAAAATACAAAGAGCAACGGCTTCACAGACAATAGCACCATAGCTTTCCTAGTGGCAGTAGCATCTTTCATGTTGTCAGAGGCAATAGTCCATTTTGATAGATAAGCTTGTGCTGTGTTTCTGTGTTGGTCTTTGGCTCTCACATTACTATAGTTGGAAAGAGCTCTTATTCAATTGGTTTTCTCAACATTACGTCTTAAACTTAGGTCTCAAAAGGGCAGGCACCAAATTTTAATCCTGTATCTATATTGATCAAGTATTAAGTAGTCAAGTAAGGGTAAAGGTGGCTGTATAAGTCATAGGAGAACTTATTAATTTTATTTTGTTAATAGTCATACAGGCAGCTGCCTTCTAAATGTTTGTGTCTATACTTGAGATTTGAGCTGCCCTTGCTATTCCACCATCTGAGTCACATTTAGATAAATGAATGGATACATGTGTGCAGAGATGGTATGTTAGTCAGAGTTGTTATTGCTTCAATGAATCACCATGACCAAAACGCCAGTTGAGGAAGAAAGGGTTCATTCAACTTACACTCTATATTGCTGTTCATCACCAAAGGAAGTCAGGACAGGAAATCAAACAGGTCAGGAACCTGGTGGCTGGAGCTGATGGCCATGGAAGAGTGCTGCTTTTTGGCTTACTTCTCCTGGCTTTCTCAGTCAGCTTTTTTTATAGAACCTAGGATCACCAGCCCAGGAATGGCACCACCCAAAATGGGCTGGGACGTCTCTCTATTTATTGCTAATTAATAAAATATCTGAGAGCTAGATCTCATGGAGGAATTCCCCCAATCCAGACTCCTTTCTCTCTGATGACTAATTTATGTCAAGTTGACATACAAAATTAGCCATTACATACAGATAAATAGATGATAATTAGCTGTGTAAATAAATGGAAACATAATTCTGTGACATTAATAGGACTAATTTTTTGTTAATTTATTATTTCTTTTAAAAAAAAGATTGTCATGAATTTTAGCATTAGAAAATAAAATACAATCTCAAATGATGATGTTCATCCCAGAAATCAAATCATAAAGGCTTCTCATTGATGTGGGTAATAGTTTGTGTAGAAGTTCATAACTAGTCAAAGTACTAAGAGTATGCTACTATGAGTGCACAGCTGTGTATGGGACATGTACATCAGCACCTACTCTCATCAAGGCTTAAGTAAGGAGGATAGAAAGAGTTTAGGTACCAAAGGGAGGGAGAATTGGGAAGTTGTGGACTGTAGACATGATGTGGATGTTGCACACTTGGACTCACAGCACATATGGTTATTTCACAAAACCTATACAAGATCAAGTCACAAAACTGTAAGATAAAAGAGTAAGAATTCTCATGGCCCTAACTCTGACTGAGGGATTTGATGTCTGTTATGAAGAGAGAAAGTTACTTTTTAACCAGGTGGGTAGCCATTAGTAGACTGTCCATGCCCCAGTGGACAACTGAATAGGTTATTTACTGCTCACATAGGCAACACTAACTGGACTCAGTGGCTCATTTACATATTGTAAAAAGGACCTGAAGTTTGGAAACAGAAATGTTGAGGAGTAGGGAGAGTTTGAGGCAAGGAGTGAGGTGGATATGATTAAGATACATTGCAAACATGCATGAAATCTTTAAAGAATAGAAAGAAACCATGCATTCAATCAGTATTCAGATGTTTATTCCAACCCTAAGACTTTCTTCTGTATCTGGAACTATGTCAATGTGGATAACCACACCCAACACAAGCTGACTTGACAAACTACCTATTATGTGCTAAGCTAACCAGGCTGGCCTATTGGCTATATGATAGCTATTCTTGCTCATTGACTTGATGACATCCAGAATTAACTAAAACCCCAAAATGGTGGGATTCTTGTTTACTTTGAAGTAAAAAGATCTGTTTCGAAGCTGGATCTTTGAGGTAGACAGAAACATCTTTAATCCTGGTATTTTGAGCTGGGAAAACACATCTTTAATCTGTATCTTGTGACAGTAGGAAATAACTTTAATCTTGGCCAAAATTTATGCTGAAAATAGAAACTTTTGCTCTTAGACTGCTTGCTCTTACCTTGGTAGCAAGTCTACTTCTTCACTGCCATTAGAGCCTAATCCCTGTGTTTATAAAGATCATGTGAGACATCCAGCCTTGTGGACTGACCAATTTTTGGATTCTTGGACTTTCTGTGCATAGCTAGCCATTGTAGGATTAGTTGTACCACAGGCTGTAAGTCACACACATACACACACACACACACACACACACGAAGAGAGAGAGAGAGAGAGAGAGAGAGAGAGAGAGAGAGAGAGAGAGTTATTTTGTAAGATCTCTTATTTTAGAGAACCCTGATACACAGTGTAAGATCAGTACGTCTTAGGGTCAGTCATGTGGGGCAAGATGATGGAATTTTCCTGTATGTTTTTCCAGAGCCTTCTGTATTATTTGATGTCACTCATGGATCCACTAAAATTTCATATCACAGAACTTCTCTGATTTATATATTGAAAATGTGACTCCCAACTCTTTCTCTGTTTTGATTTATCTCTGTTTCTATCCTTTGACCATGTCTTCCCCTATAGGAGAATATTACTGAGTTCCATGAATGACTGAACATGTCTTCCCCTATAGGAGGATATTACTGAGTTCCATGAATGACAAGAAACTATAACTCCCTTGCACACTCATAGGCTGTGATCAAGATTTGCTTATACATTTTTTAAGTGAAAGAATGAAAGAAATGTATCCCCCAAATGGAATGATAAGAAACTCTACTCTGCTGGAGAGGCTCTACCACTGTACCCCTAAAAGGCAGACTTCACTCCAAGTACCAGATAAATAATATTGGGATCTCAGTTTGGAGGAAGTAGTCAAAGTGCTCACTCATTCAGTTATTTCATGAGACAGAGGAGGATAGAACAGCATCAATTCGAGTATACATTTGTTGGCCATTCAAAAAACCAATCAAAACACATTTGCTCTTCTGTAAGTTTCCATTTCTCTTTGTTTTCCAACACAAGGAAATTAAATGGAAATCTGAGAAAATGAGGGAAAGGGAAGAATAAGGTAATTATATTTTAATTAGGCCACAAAGTAAATATAGATAAGTCCTACTTACAGTGAGCCTGGAGCAGCATCCCAGACTTAGCACCACAGCCATACTGTCTATTGTTTTATAAATCAGGTACAAAAAATATCTCTTCCAGTACAATGTTTACTTTAAATAGCTAGAGAAGACTTCACCTCACCTTATTCACTTATCAGAATAATTTCAAATGTGGATAAGTCTCACTAATGCACTAATGTTATATACATCAATATTTACCAAGCTTTATTACAGGCAATAATGCTTGTTTTGGAAAAGAACAGGAATGTGTATGCATGTAAGCACACACATACACATACATATACATGGATATATATATATATAATATATATATATATATATATATATGGATATTCATGAACATATATACATATGCAAATACACATATAATTTTGACATAATATATAGTTTTTAGGCAGATTTAAATTTATATTTTTATATTTCTTATAAATGAACATTCCTACAAGTCCTATTTTTATAATATCATTGAGATATGATCAATGTGCAATAAGCTGAATATTTTTAAATATGCAATTTGTCAGTATTGATAGATCATAAAACCATTGCCAGAAAAGAAGCACAAATTTTCATTATCCTCCAAAGTGTGTCTATAACAATTTTTATCCAATTCTAGATAACCACTAATCTGCTTTATGTAACCAGTTTGCTTCTGAAGAAATTTAAATAAAAGGAATAAGATATGTGCTTCTTTTTGTGCAGCTTAATTTTCTTAGTATCATGAAAAGACACACAAAGATAGAAAAAGCACAGTTTTTAAAAGAATAAAATTAATTTGCAGAAACTATTCATTGGAAAGTCTATACTCCAGCATCACAAGGCAAAGACTTTGAAACCATAGAGTTAAATATGCCCAAGTAAAAGAACAAAGAAGCAGCATCTTGGTGTGCTGGGCCAGGCTATGATCCCAGGACTTACAAAGCTGAGGCAAACTGATCACCACACCTTTGAAGCCAACCGTGGCTATACAGAAAGATATTGAATACTTGAAAGAAACAATAAAATGGTATATGTATAAAATGAGGAGAGGGGATATTTTTTAATTAAGAATCAAGTTGTAACCGTGGCACTAAGAAATACAAATGCAATATAAAAATCAACAGAACTCAAAACTAAGATGTGAACAAGTAGAAAAAATATTCAGGAAGTTTAACACTTCAAGTCTTATCTAAATTAATACTAATTAATATTTCCTGGAAAACATATAACATAGCATTAAGTGTATCTACATAAGCTCTGTCGAATCCCAGGAGAAGAAGGAAATACTTGAAAAGATAAAGCCTGAAAACTTTCTACATTTAGTGAACACACACAGACACTCACAGAAGAAGACAGAGACAGACAGACATACACATACACACACAGAGACACACACACAATTAACCCACCCAAAAATTTAATCCAAAAATCTCAATCAGCTTCAGGAAGGTTAAACCAAAAAAGGCACACACTTGTGGCACATTATTGTCAAAAATCAAAGAAAAAGCATGAAAAGAGAAATAACTTGTCAACAAGTAGACTTCCAATTTTTCATCAGAATCCATGGAGAACAGAAAACAGTGAGATGACACAATTCACTTGATAAATGCTGGGAAAAACATCAACCAGAAAGCCTATGGGATAACAAAACTGCTTCAGAAAGGAGGGCATAATAAGATAAAAGCAAATTTTAAAGGCCGTGGGAGTTAATTAATCCAGGACTTCTTAAAAATAATGACAAAATTGTTAATATAATTTTATGTAATGTTTAAAATTTAGAATTTCTGTGTGTCAAAAGATGTGATTGAGAAAGTAAAAAGATAGCCTTCAGAATAAGAAAAAGATGTATCTGCAAATCACACACCGTAAGGGACGATCACACAGCATCTGTTAGTATATAGTTTTTATTCTTATAATTCAACAAAAAGATAAAATACACTTCATAATCTGGCAAATGTCCAAATAAAATATTCATTGAAAGCCAATATGAAAATATCCATTAAACCTAGGAAAGGTGCTTGAGATTGTTAGGTATGCAAATAAAGCTCTCAAAGACATATCATCCACACTGTAAGTACAATGTATGCCACAATATGCAGAAATTACCAGTGTGATGACACTGTGGAGAGGACAGTGCTGGAAGCCTGGTGTGATGGACACTGTAGTCCAGTGTGATGCAGAAGGGTTGGGATTCTCTCTCAAAGCTAACATGGAAATATCACACAAGAAAAACATCATCCATTGTCACTTCTCAAAAAAACCACCATTTTTAAGATATCGTACTAACACAGCAAAAGCATGCAGACTTGCTGTTCCTAGTTTAGATATGTGTAATCATGGAGACGACCTGGATTGTATCAGAAGCTGTATTGCCTACGTTCTGTTTCTGGAACTGCTCTGTGTTGATCTGAATGTCATCCTAGTGCAAGTGACCCATTCCTTATCATGATAAGAAGCACAGTGAAGAATGACATGAAAGAATCTTTTACTGCACTCAGGCAAGAGTTCTGTATGTAGATATGGTTTACAGTTGTGTGCTGGATTTCATTTTGATTTTTCTCCCCACAGATAAGTTTCTGGACTTACATCCAATGGTAGCAACAATGCAAAGGACGTCATATTTCAATTCAGTTTCTTCTTCAATGTAAAATGATAAAATACAATTAAAGAATGAGGTGGTTTGACTCAGAAATGTCTGCCATAGGTTCATGTATTTGAATATTTGGTCTCCAGTTACTAGTGCTGCTTAAGGATGTTATGAAATGTTTAAAACTTGGAGCCTTGCTGAAGGAACTACATCACTTGGGTGTGGGAGGCATGTTTATAGCCTAACCCCATTGTGAGTTCATCCTCTGTATCCTGTATGTGGATAAAGATGTGGTTAGGCAGCTTTCTGCTCAGGCTACACACTACCATGCCTCCCCTGCCATTATAGACTCTGACTAGAACCATAAGACAAATAAACTTTTTCTTTTATAAATAATTTTGGTCATAATATTTATCATAGCAAAATAAAGGAACTGATACAGATAAGATATTGGCAAATAGGAGAAGTCAGTTCTAGCTACATTTTTAGCTACAAATGACAGAGGAAAATGTAGTTGTTTTTCTCACTTGACCAGAGGTGGCTAAGAATTTAATCAACATATAAGATGATATCTGAATGGTCAATGAGAAAAGGTAAACTTTTTGAACTAGGTTGATTAAACTAGGTTGGCCCTGAATTTACACATATTTATCGTTTATCATAGAAGCCTCTAATTTTCTCTTTAATCCTCGAACTAGAAATCTCAGACAGTGAGGAGAGATCATAACGAGAAATGGAAGCAGATATGTTTGTCTTTTGGATTTTTAAAGAACTTCAGCAACCAGGTCAGTATAGTGGTCTCTTTTAGGGTCTTAAAACATTTGATTCATCTCAATGAAAGTTAATACTGAATCTTCTGATTAAAAAAGAATGTTTCTGTAAAACTTGAAGCAGACATGTTTCTAATTTTTCTCAGCTACTCCCCAAATAGGCACAGTTTGCCTCTGACCTCCACTGAATACCTGTGTGAGATTTACTATTCAAGAGCATGCACCCTTTTCTGAGGAGTGGGTGATTGACTTTGCAGAGCCAACTCTATACTAATTTGATGATTAGTACTGATATCATGACAGATAAACTTCAACCATAGTCTGCATTTCTCCAAATGATACTAAATATTCCATCACTGGTACTAACCAGACAGAATTGGACTAGATTTCAAACTAAAACATGCTTTTGAAAAATTAGTGAGGTCAGAGTTTCCTGTATCTATATATTCAGCAAATATATTTTAATAAATGGCATATTTACTAAGATGGAAATAAGACTGAAATCTTCAGCTATTCCAAAAGTGTGTACAGTAGTCACTAGACATGGGTGATTACTTATTTTGATTGGTTTATTTCATTTGATTAGCTATGTTGTTGTTTTTGGTAATTTAAAAATAGTAACTTAAAATGTTAATTCCCAGAACATAATTCCTAAGTCAGCTGGTCCCCAAACCTGTGATATGTCAACTACCAGATGTTAAGGGAAAGCACATTTTTTATCTAAGATTTCTATGTAAAGTGCATGTCTTCTCTGTATCTGATTCTGATGTACAATCTTAAGGCAGGCTACAGACATACGACCACTCATGTGTTATCAAGTACCGGCAGAGACTCTTCCTTTTAAACAAAATCCTTTTGTTTCCTTTTGCCATAATTAGGAAAGAATCTCTGCATTGCATTTGGTTCTAGTAGCCATGGATTGCTGAGTTAAAGTGATGTGTACATTTTCAATTATTTTTTAAAGTGATTTTTGATTATTTTGTGTTTGTGTTTTGCTTATATACGCTGTGCCTGGGGTCTCATGAGGTCGGAAGAGAGCATTAGGTCTCCTATAAGTGGAGCTTCAAGAAGTTGTATTTATGTCATATTATTGTATTTTATTTTTTGTGTAGTTTAGTGGATTTTGTTGAAGTTTGGTTTTTGATAGAGTGTCATGGAGTTCAGTCTGGCTTTAAACTCTCTATAGATGACATAGGAATCTTGATTGTCCTGCCTTCATCTCCAAAATGTTCAGAGTAGGCCTTCACCACTGTGCCTGGCTTCATGATATTTTCTGTTATGTGACTTTAAAGATAGTGTAGAAACACACAAGTAATACATACAGTAAATGGCTTAATATGCTATGGTCACTAAAAGAAAAAAAGCTCCCAATAATATTTAATACACTGCATAAAACAAAAACGTGCATGTCAATAAGAGCAGATTAAATAATTTATGCCATGCTGAACCCCACATTATACCTCTGAGTGTTTGCATCAGTTAGAATAAGACATACTCAAAACATTACCAAGATCTTTCCCTGTGATAGACCACCTAAGAATTATCAAATTGATTGGTTTAAATAAAAGAAAAAGACTGGAAGAATGGATAGGCCAAAGAAAAATGTCTTTCCTACAATGCAAAATAAAGTTTTTAAATGGACAAATTTATTTTTGAATGGAAAAAAACATAATAAATAAAAATGAAAATATTTAAATGAATTAAAGTTCTATTGTTTATCTCTATTTGAACACGCTGTCTTAAGCCTAAACATAAATTCTATAATGTCATAATATACAAGTAATTGTTTCAGGTAGATGACAAGAGAATTCAAGTTCCATGTTCCCACCATTTTCTAAATGAAGATTTTCTTTTAGTTCTCTTCAGAAACGGTTACCACTTTGTACACCTTGTTTCTCAATGTTTGGGACAATAAAGAAGCTGCCTCTGGATAGTGGACACAGTGCAAGGCCCAGGAGTTTCACTTTAATAAACAGTACAAGACTGCAATTGCTGCCTTTCTCTTCAATGTTTTCTTCCTGTCCCTTCCTCCCACAGTAGACAGTGGCCATCCATTCACAGTCTTGTTCTGAGCAACGTCTTGATTGTTGCTTCTAGAGCATGGAAAAAAAAAAAAAAAAAAAACCATTTTAAGAGCTTTGGTTGACAGAGTTTATTTCCTCACGTCATCATTCATAAAACTTTTCAAGAGCAGACTGGACCTCTGATAGTAACACCATGCTTAGTGATTAGCAGTGGAGGTGCTGGGCTTTAAAAGGCTTTTCAATTATACTCTGAAAAGCTCTGATATAATGGGCTTTCATTATGCAGGGTGAAGTCTACATGTTCCATCCATTTATCGAGCTCTTCTTTTAGAGTCACTCACAAAGATTGACAGCTGGAAATTTGCTAAACTCAAGGCTTACAGAGTAACATATTTGTAAATGGAAACCCGATTTCATATGGAAATTGCCTTTTTTATTTTTGCTTTGAGTGCCCTAATGACCAAACTTCAAAAAGTTCTTTAAATTTGAATCCAGCTTATCTAAAGTAGATCTAAGGGTATCCATAGCTCTTTGAACTGGCAAAAATGCATAATCTTTTCTTCAGTAATAGACCCAAAGAACTGGAAACCTCAGAAGTGGAGAAGTGGTCCCAGTGCAGTGAAGTAGGTAAAAAAGATAGGCGTCTCAATCCTGAACTGCTCTCTAGCCAAGAACAGAAATAGATAACTAGGAATCATTTTCAAGTAAAGCCAGTTGCTTTGCACACTGTCGTTGTCAGAGATTCCAGTTTTAGTGGAATAGGCTTGCCTGAGAGAGAGAGAGAGAGAGAGAGAGAGAGAGAGAGAGAGAGAGAGAGAGAGAGAGAGCAAAGCACTTAAACATCAGGTATCCATGAAAAAGCAAGTGGTTGCTTACAAGCATGAGTCTGATTTTTACTGAGTTATTTTCTACAGTGGTGATGTCACTGTGCTTTTTCGAAGAAAAATAAAAGCAATTGTGCAGGGCAACTGGCCATGAGAAAATATGGGGAGACAGCTCAGTGAGTAAAGGGCTCACTTTGCGGGCATGAGGACCCATGTTATATCTCCAGAAAGCACACTTAAAAATCAGAAGTGATGGAGTCCCTTTGTAACTCCAGCTTTGAGAAGGTGAAGACAGGCAAATTCTTGGAGCTGGCTAGCCAGCTACCCTGTGCTACTGGCAAGTTCCAAGCCAGTGAGAGGGAAAAAACAAAAACAAAATAACAAAACAAAACTGAATAGTACCTAAGCAAGACACTGAGATTGTCCTTTGTCTATCCAACATAGATACATATTTATGTACCTACACCCTCATGAACTTCATACACATACACAGAAAAATCCAAACACACAAAGTTGGCAGAAGCTGAATTTTCAGTCTTGCCAGTATAACAGCCTTAAATTAATTCTTTTAAATTTGTTGATGGCTGTGAACTTGTTTGCAAAGACAACATAGTACATCAGTCTGACAGTTAGTGGGGATTTTCAGAAGGAATATTTAAATACCATAGACCCCATGCTGTCAGGACCAAAGACTGCATTATCTTTTAGTGGAATCTATGCTAGAATCTAATGCCTTCATCTGAGAATAGGCTACTAAAACCATACCTGAATGATTCTCATTTTCCTTTACTCAGAAGACTAGCTAGTGCTCAGACAACTCTGCTGCCAGCTTCTAGTACTGAGAAGATTCCC
Organism: Mastomys natalensis; assembly: GCA_021653895.1. Taxonomy (NCBI): domain Eukaryota; kingdom Metazoa; phylum Chordata; class Mammalia; order Rodentia; family Muridae; genus Mastomys; species Mastomys natalensis. The sequence goes on along the minus strand of JAJTUV010000326.1, from coordinate 3,027,682 downwards.
CCACCCCACCCCAAACACACACAAGCTAACGCATTAAAGAACTTTTCCAGTCCAAGAGAATCTCTGAGGTTTATTGCCTTAATGGTTATATAAGTCCAGTTAGCACAATTCTTTGACATTTCAGGAGATAAAACTTGCCATTGTGAAAGAGTGTCTCCTAAGTCCTGGGGGTTTCCCTACAGATCCACTGATGACAATTTACACAACTTTGTTATGATTAGATGGAAATGATTACTGTGCTTTTATTTTCTACTAATACAATTTTGACAATATGCTCTCTTGTTCAGTTGGTTAAGGATCCTACGGAAAGGAAGTACATCATCATCACTTTCTAAACAAACAGTTTTGTTTTGTGTAGTCTCTGCTGCTCTTCCTCTCTGCTGTTCTCCAGTGTCTGTGTGTTAGCCACTCGCTTTCTTCTCATTCACTGCCTTGTAACAAACTGAGGAAACAATAGTTTTGAATCCACATAATTTGAATGTAAATGTCAAAGAGCAGATTCTTTTATTCTTCTCAGAAGCCTTTGGCTGGGTTGCTGACCTTGCACATCCTTGGATTCAGACCCTTGAGATGTTCCTGGTGCTTCTGGAAAAAAAGCTGCTGATGGAAGAAAGGGCTCTGTCTCCTGGGAGATTCAGCTTCCATGGCCTTTGTGGAAAAAAAAAACCCTCCCATAATAAACACACATTTACAGAGGCACTGGGACTGCACAGTCACACGCACATTTCCACGTTCCATAAAGTGAACTTCCCGCTCCCTATTTTCTCTTTTGAAGAGAGTGAAGCAGGAGTGCAAGGCTTCTGCTTGCACACAAAAGCTTCCCGCCCCCTCTACTCTCCACCCTTATTACACATGACAGAACGAGATGGCAGACAGACTACGGATCAGCAGCCAGTGACACTAGCTTTTGGTTGTGAGACAACACCATGAGCCATGTGGACTTAGATGAGTCACTAAAACTGTCTTATATCAGTTTTCTCATTGATAAACTGGACACAATGACTTAGCCCATTCCCTACTCAAGGCCACAAAAAACTAATTTTTAATTAGATTTAAATATACCATAAAATTTCATTATATAATGATACAAATGACACATAACTAAAAGCTAAAATTTGTTAATAAGGTAAAGAATTAAGAGGATATTAAATTTATTTACAGTTTTTAAAGGCTGACCAGTTTTCCAATTGTTGCTTTATCTATCTACTTCTTTATTTATTTATTTTGAGATAATAGCTCACTGTGGAACTCAGACTAGCTTCACACTCGTGGAATGAAACAGTTCACTTTGGTGATTAATTATTAACAGGGAAACATATACCTTTCTGATGCTTATACAAGCTCATAAAATATACACTAAAACTGTTAACCTGATTTTTAACTTTAAAACAATATATCAAAATTGAAAATGAAAAACATTCCTTTTGAACACTTAAAACAACTACATTTCTAAATGAAGAAGAGTGGTATGGATAGATATAGCATGAAAATAGACATACAAATATAATGAATTCCCAGCACATGCAAATAATCATTTTATGTTATATATGTATATATATAGTTATATGGTTATATAGTTATATATAGTTATATTTGGTTTATTACCTTTGTGTTGAAGTAAAGTAGTACTTGTAAATCAAATGCAGAATTGATTCACTAATTCAATTTTGAATTATTTATTATTTTTTGCTCCTCTGGTTTATCTGCATCCTGTTTTCAGGCCTTCCTCCATGTCTGAGGAAAGGAGTAACTCTTGCTGTGAGCTGTCCTTGGCCATCACCTTCACTGTCACTGTGCTTCAGGTCCATGCTCCTGCCATGGTGAGTGACCACTTTTCAATGACACACCTGCCAAGAAACAACTGATTTTTGGAGACCTCAACTTGACATCACAGAAAATAGATCAGCCAGAGAAAGACTATATATAATATATATTATATATAATATATAATTATATGTATATATTACATATTATATACAATTGTATATATACATATATTGTATATGATCACTTGCCTACTGTAGGTGATGTCTATACCATATTACCTGACTCTTCTGTTTAGATTATGACCTCTTTAAATTTCATTTATTTCTTTAAGGACGTTACCATAAACTATAAACAAACTGGCCAGGTTAAGATGACTCTAGCAACTCTAGCATATTCTCATGTAAATTATCAACATGTTGGGGACGTCATGGATGTATGGAAGATGTTGCAACTCACTTAAAACTTATATGTAGAAAAGATCACCAAGACTGACCATATCATAGGAGGAGAATTATAAACTAAAGAATTCCTAATTTACATGCCTTTGCTTATGTTTCACATGATTTTTCTTAGGACTCTCAATAAGGTTTATGTCCTCCCAGATAAAATGACAGTCTTTCTCTAGCTTGACTGTTTTCTGTGATGTCAAGTTGAGGTCTCCGAACAACAGTTGTTTCTTGGCGGGTGCCTCATTGGAAAGTGCTTACTCACCATGTCAGGAGCATGGACCTGAAGCACAGTGACAGTGAAGGTGATGGCCAAGGACAGCGCACAGCAAACGTTACTCCTTTCCTCAGACATGGAGAAAGGACATGAAAACAGGATGCACATAAACAGGGCAGCAAAAAAAAAAAAAAAAAAAAAAAAAAAAAAAAAAAACATTTAACAACTTAATTAACTCTGCATTGAGATTTGCACCTACTACTTTACCTCCACACCAAGGCAACAAACCACATGCAACTAAGCTTTCTATATATCTGATAGGTTCATTTGATTTTGAGAAGCCCAAGATACAGTATATCCTTTGCACATCCAAAATAGTATATACACCCTTATCTAACGTGTTATGATTCTTGAATGCTAATCCTTGAAGATACCCTAGGCAGTCAATATTTCTAAGTACACTAGATAGTCAGGTTGCCTTCACACAGTAATGGGAAATGTGACAGAAATAAAGGGGCCCAAAGTGTGGAGTCTGCACCTCATTAAACCAAATACCATGTTTAAATACAATAGAAACATTTCATGTCTCTGAAGGACTTACTACATAATATAATTTTTTCAACATAATTCTTCTTTATATATTCCTTCAGAGTGACTTTAAACTTTCTACAATTGATGCTTCCAAATCTCGGAGTTAGAACAGAATACTGGAGTCATATTCTAAATGGTTCAGCAACAGAGCTCAGGTGCTGTGGAAATGCTGTCAAGGAAGACATCTAGCAATAACTCCACTCTGACATTTTTTTTTTTTAACAATTGTTTGGAAAGTGCGGAAGACTGTGTTGTATTTTAGTTTAGTGATCACCTGGGGGATGGGAATTAGAAATTGCAATACCTGCGTGTAATTTCTAGCCTGAGAAATGAAGTAGCTCAGGAGGAAGGAAAATGGCATATTTGTTTACTGAAATGCCAACCCCATACTTTGGAATTCTTTACTTATGGCACATTTCTATGTATGTTTGGGAGGGACCTGAAGGTCTACCATACTTCTCGGGGAGTCTTACATCAAACCACTTCTGCTGCGTGAGGACCACAGAAACTTTACTGGAATTTGCATCACCCAGATTCCAGGGAGAATAAGTACCATAAGTCCTCCTAGAGATTCTATCATGGATGAGCAACACCCATAGACGATTCATCACAAGGGATAGAAATTTCAAAGCCCAGCACCCCTCACCTTTGGGAGTATTCTTAACCCACAATCTGTACCAGGAACCTAGATATATTTGCCTAGACCAAGAATTGGAAAATGACAGACTAAGTCCCAATTTGGCCTGTTTTGTGAGTAGCATTCTGAGAGCAAGTTATCCTCACTCTATTGTCTGTGGGTGCTATGTTCAGACATAAGTTCTATCAGTTTGTAAATTTTAAGGTAGTTATCATTTGGAAACCTAGAGATATGATTTACTAATGTTCTAGACAAACTCTCAGGAAAAGTCAAGTACTAGAGAATGAGAAGAACTCAGCATGAATTTCTCTCCAAATTGCCTTGTTTTGAGAATGAATCCTGAGACAGATGAGATCCTAATTGTTTATCAACCTCCCAAGAAAATGGATCACATACCTACTGGCAAATTCTCTCAATTGCCAAAGAATTGCATTAATAGAAATAGCATCATTGTCACATTTACATTATTCTAAAAACTTCCTAATATAATTCTTTAATTGATTTCAGCTTTCACATTACATGATCTCCTGATCATTTATTTAGAAACTGCTATATTTTGGTCCTGCAACTACACAAATGACAGGGCATATATCTTGTAAAATGCCAGAAATGAATGCATTACAGAACTCCATGTGCAGGAGATATTTAGTCAACATGGCAAAAAGAGTTATGGCTGAGACAGAGAATTGATTATAGAGAATGCAATAATTGGCCCAAGATTTACAGAATGAAAAGTAACTATTGAGGTAGATGAAGTGATGAGTGATTCCAGCAGAAAAAGATGATATGGAAAGCATTGCCTATGATTTAGGGGAAGACAAATACCTATGGGTAAAAAGAGGTAAGAGGGAGGGTCAAGAAATGATGCTAAGGAATTATAGTAGAACAAAATGTCTTAATTTTTATGAGGTGTGTTGAGGGGTTTAAGTATTTTTTTGAAAATAATGATGATACAATCTATCTACATGGCATAATAATAATTCCTAATAATTTTTATGCTGAATAAAGTAAATAGCCAGGAAACATTTGAGAAAAAGAAAACAAGAAGATAATTTTTGGTCAAGTAAAAGGAAACAAACACTAGATGGACTAGCAGAAGAATGGCCATAGATTTGAAAGATGCCATAGCTAAAACCAGAACAACCCAGTAATAGTATGAAGATAGAAGGGTACAAATGCCTGTCTTAAATCCTGTCTTAAATGAGTTAACGAAAAGCATTAAATTAGCAAGAATTTCTCTCCAAATTGCCTTGTTCTGAGAATGAGTCCTGAGACAGATGAGATCCTAATTGTATGGATTTTGATGAGAAACAAAATGAGAGAGTGAAAAAGAGAAAGACAGAGACAGAGTCAGAGACAGAGACAAACAGAGATAAAGAAAGAAAGAGAAAGAGGAAAGAGAGAGAAGAAAGGAAGGAAGGAAAAGGAGAGGGAGAAGATGAGGGAGAGGGCACGAGAGAGAGAGAGAGAGAGAGAGAGAGAGAGAGAGAGAGAGAGAGAGAGAGAAAGAGAGAGAGACAGTCAGAGAGATATCAAAGTTGAAAGATGAATATCTTCTCCTAGTCAGATTTCAATGTCAGCTAACAAACAAGGAGAAGGAAGAGCAAACACTCTCTCAACTTTGTCTCATAGAATTTAGGTTACCTAAAAATACTTCTTGCTGTGATGGGAAAACCGGTGAAGGCAAACATTAACAGCAAACCTTTGATATGTGATCTATTTGATGTCAAACTATCAATAGTAGCATAGTTTTCGAAAATCTTACTTAAAACTTTTTCTACAATAGAAAGCAGAAATCATTTCACTAAATATGTCATCTACAGAAAGACACAAAACGTAAGAAAAGAGAAAGAACCTAACCAGTGTTAGATTTTGCTACATTCCTTTTTGGTACTAAAGATGACACCTACTTATGATAATTTTTTCTTGTCAGTGTTAATTAACGTTTGTTATCTTATATTTCTGAATAAAATTTATCCAAGCCCCTTTCTCCTTTTCAAGCTAAAAGTGGCACAAACATCAAGACCTTTATAGTACGAATTTTATGAATATTCTGTATATTTATAGAATTTTTTATTTATTTGTGTATGTGCATGGATATGCATTGTGTTTAGGTATGCACCTGTGCATCCATGCAGAGACCAAATTGGATATTGGTCCTGCTTTATCACTATCCATCCTCCTTGAGCCAGCATCTATCACTGAAGCTGGAGCTATGTAATCAGCCAGACAATCCCATTACAAAGTCCTCTCTCAGTTACAGAGCAGGGATTATAAACTCAGGCAAAGTTATTCCCAGCTTTGTAAGTATGCAGCAGTCCTAGTCTGATCCCATGCTTCAACACCAAGCATTCTTCCTGTCTCTGCCATTTTCTAGACTGTTTCTGCAATGTCCTTAAAAAGTGTGTTTTCTTCCAGGATTTAGTTTTTAATTTCACTGAATTCTTGACATTGTCTCTGTATGTCATCATTGATAGGTATATCTGTTTACCAATGTTGATGTGACAACCTCTAAGAAATTTATATCACAGTTTATTAGCCCAGAGACTGTGTATATTCACTTTACTGAAGTTCTCATAAAAGGAAAGCAACATTGTTTTCTAGGCAGGACAGAAAAGATATAAAATTGAGTAGCTGATCTTTATCTTAAAATGTCATCAATCTTCATATTGTATTATTAACCTCACATCATTTTCTTCTGCAGTAGAATTCTTCTTGTTTTAAATAACATTTTCACAGTCTATACAAAGGTAAATATATCATGTTTTTCCATACAATAGAATATTAACATTATACTAGTCATCATACAGAAAAAATATAAGTTCACACATAATTCTATAAATTCCATAGTTTTGTTACTCTAGAGAACGCTGATCAATACAGATAATATGATAGGATTCTTTCCTTGAAAAAGAGACTAGCTGGGGTAGATGTTTTCTTGCATTTCTCAAGTAAAACCATGTCACAAATAACCACTGGAAAAGTTTTAAGAAAGTGTAGCATGTTTGTGTGTTAGATGCTTTTCAGATGGAAAGCTCTGGCAGACATAGAAGAACTAGGTTATAGCATTCATACAGCATCCTGAAGTAGACTAGTATCAACACAAAGATGAAAACTCAAATTCACAAGTAGTCAGATAAGTAAAATTAGAAATTCTTCCTAATGGATAGTCAGATATGCGTTATGTAAGACCAGTGGGTAGAGGGGGGAAGTTGAAGAAATAGTGGTAAATTTTCTTTCTTGATCAGCAAAGTGTGCAACAGACCTGGAAGACATCTTTATTTTAAACCTCCATCCAGGGGCTGAATCAAGTCAGTTATTTATAATTCTCACAGGCCCTTTTGAATCCCTTTCCAACTATTTTTAAAATCATTTTTCACTTAATGTTAGAGTTCAGATAAACTTTCCAAGGCAGCATGATTAGGTAGAGAGGACATGAACATCCGTTTTTTTTTCCATGGACTTTCATACTTAATCCTGTCTGTTTCTGTGACACCACAGTGATTCATGCTGCTAGGCATCCTTGGGGTGACCCCACATAGTTAAAGTGCTTTCATTCTCTCCCAACTTTCATCACCTCTAATGGGACCCTCAGTTACATATTCTCTTTCATTCTTCGTTATATTTTTACACAAGAAGATATGCCTGAAGCACTTTCTGTGCTCATACAACCTCTCCTTTCAACTCTCTCTGAGAAAACTTTCACAAACTAGGTTAGATAAGAATATCTCAGCTGTAAATGTTGACAGAGAGAAGCAGCTCTGCATGTTGAGAAAACAGCCTTAAAAATGCCCAGTGTGGCTCCTTTGAAAAGCATGGACTTGCTATCAAACTGCAGGGTCATACCTCTTCCATTCATTTTTCAGAAAGGAAGCTCTCCAATTAATTGTCATATAAAAAGGACGACAAGTCTATAATACACAACAAAGTGCACATTAAGGCATGATTGCCCTACAAAATGTTTCTGAAAAATACTAGGGAAATGAAATAGCTATCCTGCTAAAGATGGAAGTTGGTAGAATTAGAAGGCAACTTGTCTCTCTGGGAGTCTTGTCTCTCTTGACTCTTGTAATGTGATGAACATTCTATCATGTGTTCTGAGTAAATGCACACATATTCCAGAATTCATGAATATGACATTGCCAAAATTTATACCACAAAGTTCTCAGCTCTTTACCCAGAACTCGTTGTGCTGGTAGCAAATCTAGAATATCCTAGATGTACCAAACTATAAGTAGATGGGTAAAATGTAGTCTGTTCTCTTCATATTTATAAGAAAAATAGATACACATATGGTTCTCAGATGAGTCTTAAGAACACAATGTTTCATGTGAGTTAAAAGGATGCATCACAACACTGTTTATGTAAACTGAGCTACACTGCAAATAAAACAATGTACATTTTTGAAACTGCATTGCATCAAGGCAAATTTAAACACACTGGAAAGTTAATTTATGTGAAAGATGTAATGAAATTTGAATTGGACAAGAAAATAAAGTTATACACTTTATGTGATAAATTTCAATTACTTTCTTTCACACTTTACTCCTGGTTTCTCTTCATTAGCTTATTTTTATTTAAACAATTTTTATACAATATAATTGTTCATGACCCTTCAACTTCCCCCATGTCCTTGACATCCTCCCCATCTCCCTACCAAACCAACCAAGTTCATGTTCTCTGATTTTCGATGGTCTTTTCTTTTGCTTTCTTCTCCATTATAACCAGTTTCAAACTGAAAAATAAAAATTCCCAGGAAATATTATTCAAAGTACAGAGCAGGACGTGACATGGCTCAAGGGGTAAACTACTTACTTGCAAGAATTAGCATGAGAACTCATATCCCTAGAACACACATAATTGCTGAGTGGTCACCTGAACCAACTTATAATCCCAAACCATAGCAGGCTCAGACCAGAGATTCCTTAGAGCAAGTTCTTTATTGACTTGCTGAGTAGGTGATTCCTAGGTTCAACTAATAGATTATGCCTCAATATACAAGGTCAAAAGCAATTGAAAAAGACATTTCATACCACCTTTAAAACCATACATGCACACATACACAATTCGCACATGCACAAAACCACTGACAAACATGTGAGCACACAAACACATGTCCATATGACACACATATACACATAAATGCAAAATGAAATATGCAAAATGAAAATATTTGAAATAGTAGATGGTGCCATGGTTGCCTATCAAGTGGTGACTATATAATCACATGTATGATTCATTTTAATGACGAAGCTTTATATACACTGCCATGGTTTCCCAAACATTTGACCAATAGAACCATTCAGATGTTCATTTAATATATATACTCCAAACACTCCAAATCCTTTAACTGGTCAAAAACAAAAGTCTAGTGAATGCACAATCAAAAAATATAAAAATGATACAATTTTATGACACAATTGTTATTGGCTTTCCCATGAGCATGGAAATTTACAGATTCATTTTGTTTTCTGTTGACTGGAACATTGTTTTTTAACTGGGATTTGTATAGAATAAAGGGTCATCATCATACCAAAAAATGAGGGTGCATGAGCTACAGGAATAAATATGACTTGCCAATTGTTCAAATTAATTAGTGGTAAAAATAGGTCTTGAAATTGAGTTGGCCAGCTGCCCGAGTGTACACTCTCAGTCATAACAGCATGTGTTGATACTTATTTATTTTGAAGGTAAATGGTAGATTTTAAAGTATATACCAGGTTGTAATTTTTGTTTCTTCCCTTTCCTATCAAACATCAGCAAGATTATAGTTTTTATAAAATAAAATAAATAGGTAACATTGAGGTCTGGTCACTTCCATTCCAATCAACCACAGGACTCATGTTATAGAAAAAAATTCATACTATGTCTATACAAATATATAAGTGGACCTCCTTTTGACTGTGATTAGTTGTTGCTTAAGAAAAGATCTCCATTTACTATGTCAAGGATCAGATCACCCAGATATCCTAGAAACTTGTCACAGCCTTGCGTTTGCTTAAGGCTGTAATTATCTCTAAAGCCTGAATTCAAAAGTAGTGGAGCGACTAACTGTCCTTTGGGAGAAAAGGAAGTTGATCCTTGTTACAGTCAGTGGCTAGACTATGTAGAAAAAGGATCTCAGGATAAAAATAGGATTGTCTATTCTTAAATGATCCTCTAGAGGTTTCTATTCTCAGAAGGACTCTGAATGAATTTTCAGAGTCAAGCCAGTTACTAAAGCATAACTGGATGTGCTGAGGAGGAGTTTGACCATTGGAGGGCATACATATGATAAACAAGCAACATTTAGAACTATTTCAAGCTGGAAGAAAATCAATAAGTTTCTTAAGAACTTCTTTTGCTTAATGTCTCAAGCAAAAGATATCAAGCATAATATAGTTTTCTTATTCAGAATGACAGATTATGAATCATAAATGACTCACAGAAAGTTATTTTGAAATATAAATAATAGAAGATATTATGATGACATGTGTGATTCAGAATTAAAGGGTGGCATATAAGGGAGCTTATTCATTATCATTCAGCAATTGCAGTATTGGCTGTAAACTGTAATCTCGATGTAGGGCTGTTTTACTTAAACATGCATCAAAACTTTTACTTCCATCCCCATCTCTGCCAACACAAATGTCCAAAGACTTTGAAAATAAGAAATTGTTTATGGATTCAGGGAACTAAAGAAGGTATTTATCAATTTAAATGAGATATGATAAAGACAGAGGTGAACCAAAGAGACTATGAAAGATCTATTTGAACACACACACACACAACACACACAACACACACACACACACTTCTATCTATTATCATCTATATCTATATCTATATCTTATCATTCTTATCTATATCTATATTATATTATATATATATTATATATATATATAACATGACACTGCAGGAACTCCAGCCAAACCCTATTTTCTGAGCTGGAACAGCTGTTTATCTATCTTCCTGTTTGATTGGCTTTCAAGTGATGAGTGGCTGGATACTTTAACTCATCACGATGGCAAACTGGTGGACTTCATTCCAGTCGAGCATTATGTCGGAGTCTTCTGCATTAGATTTCTTTTCATGGAGCTATAATTTACCTGGAAAGGGAAAGCAGGATCCAATTATTCTCTTATTTTTCAAGAAGTGAGTTGATGCACCCTCCAAAATGCCTTGAGCATGTTGCCTTTCATTGCATTTTCTCTCTAGTGCCTTTTCATGATGATTTTAATGATGTAGTATGTTTTAACAGTTTTATTTAATGTTCGAGTGCGATTAGATTTTCTTGAGCAGGCTCAGTGTTTACTTAGTACAAGCTATATTGGAATCAAACCAAAATCACCAATCTAGAAAACAAGGAACACAAAAAGCGATTTCATGAACACTTAGAAGCACATTGGTCTTTTTGCAGAAGATTTTAAAAGATAATGTATTCAAGAAAGATAAAGTTATAAATAAATGCAATAATTGAACTTAATTATAGATTAATTGAATGACATAATTTATAATATTATACAATGATGTTAAACAAAGAAATTACTAATAGATAGAAAATCTAGAAATGATGCATCAAAATTTCTATTAACATATAAACAATTTCATTTTTCTTCACATTTAGGTCATAAATTCTTTTTACTCTACATTTTGGTAATTCTTCTAAATGACTAGAATATTTTATTTTTCCTCAATAGATTGGAAAGTAATGTTGTCTTTTGTCATAAAGGTTATCAAATGTTGTATTAAAGCAAGTTTTTTCAAATTGATTCATATTTCGGAATTTTTTAATAATTGATTTTGGAATAATTTTAAATATTTTTGAATTTTAATTTATATTTTTAAATTTTCATATTGGAACTAATTTTCTGTAACTTGGTCTTGCACTTCTTGCATGATTACTTGGTGTTGATTCTTGAGCATGAATTAGTTTATAGGCAAGTAAGGCTGATTATTTATAGGAAAAATCTGTTTCAGCTTCCTTGAAAAATCTTTCCAAAATTTCCCTAAACTCTAATGAACTCAACCATGAAAAAGACCTGCAAAGAGCATGCCAAAATGAAATTAACCAAAGTGAAACTAATTCAATGAAACTATTTCATGAACAATTTGGAAGAAGGAAGATATTACCATGGAGCACAGAGCCAATCCTTTCCTGAATTTAGTAGGGTTCAAGCAGATAAGGAGACTTGAAACTTGTGTCTTTCAATCACAGGGTACCATCTCAACCAAGAGTAATAAGTTGGTTCTAGGACTTAGTGTCTATGCTTGAGACTTGTTCACTTAAAGTTGCCATTGTTGATGTTTTATAATTAAAAATATTAGGCTTAAATAAAGGAAACATTGTTCCTTGCATTACTGTTTGAAGTTCAACTGTGAAATACTCAGTCTTTAAATTCTTTCATTTATACTTAAAAGTCTGTTTTGATGATGAAAATCTTTTTATAAATTTTTTTTTTTGTAGAATATAATTACATCATTTTCCCTACCCTGCTTCCTCTCCAAACTCCACAGTTTATCTCATTTTGCCCATGGCCTCTTTTTCATTCATCATTGTTACATGCATATGTGTGTGTGTGTAGAGAGAAGAGAAGAACGAGCAGAGAGGACAGAGACAGAGAGAGATAGAGAGAGAGACATATGTACACATATAATCCTAGATATATAAACACAAATAAAATCTTCTCAGTCTGTATAGTATTACTTGTTGTGTTGTGTGTATATATATATATATATATATATATATATATATGTCATCAAGGCTGATTCATTTGGTATTGGATAACCAACTGGTATACTCTCTTCAGTGAAGACGATTTCTCCCACTTTCTGTATTTTCCTGTTGCCTGTAGTTCTTTGTGTAAGGCTGAGGCCTCCTGGGCTTTCCCTGATCTATTCTGGCATGTCTATTGTTGAAGTCCTAATTCCACAAAAGTTTAGGCAATTGTGTTGGTAGGAATTATGCGTGTGGATCTATAAGGAGAAAGATATCTCACAGCAAATTCCCTGATCCTCTCTCTGGCTCTTATGCTTTTTCTGCCTTTCTTCTGTAAATTCCCTTGAGACTTAGGTGGAAAAGTTGTATTGTAGATAGTTCTTGGCATAGAACTCCACATGGGATGTATTCTACTTGTATTTTTTCTGTAATAATCTAATTTGTCACAGGGAAAGTTTCTGTATGGAGTAGTAAGTATAAGAACACACATTTAGAATACAGTTAGGGATTATCCTGGCTTATTTTTTTTCTAGTAATTAATTTATTTATTCACTCTACATCCAAATTGCAGCACCCACCCCTCCCAATACCCCCTCACATAGTCCCCTTTTCATCCTTCCTCCCCTTCTCCTCTGAGAAGGAGGAGATCCTCCCTGGGTACCAACCCACTCCGGAACATTAAGTCACTGCAGGACTAGGTACATCCTCTCTCACTGAGACCAGACAAGGAAGCCCAGTTAGGGGAACAGGACCCACAGGCAGGCAACAGTCAAGGACAGCCCCTGCTGGCAGTTGTTTGGGAATCTGCATGAAGAAGAAGCTGTACATCGCTACATATGTGTGGGATTGGATGGGCCTGGGTCTAGCTCATGTATGATCTTCTGATGGTGGGTCAAACTCTGGAAGCCCCCAAGTGTCCAGGTTAGCTGACTCTGTTGGTCTTCCTTTGAAGTCCTTATCCCTCTGAGTCACTCAAACTTTGTCCTAACTCTTCTACAAGACTCCTGGAGACTTGTCTCATATTTAGCTGTGGAGCTCTACATCTGTTTCTGTCAGCTGCTTGGTGGAAGTTCTCAGAAGGCAGTTATGCTAGACTCCTGTCTCAAGCACAATAAACTATCATTATGTGTTGGAGGCAGGAGGGGTATCTAAAGGATGCTCAGGAGACATGGGATGTGGGAGGATGGAGGAGGTCCTAGCTTATTAAAGTTACAGTTGTTCTCCTCCAAGATACATGGCTTTACTTACCCTGAGTGGTTGGTTTCAATTCCAGGTATATTCTTCTTAATAAAAAGGGCTTAATTCCAATTAGAAAGTTTTTAGTTACTAGCAAAGTATGTGTATCATTACTGTACACTAAGAATTTTCTTGATGTGCTCATCATTGTTGTTCATAGATATCATATCTGCATAGGACTTTGGCTGCTTCTCTCCTTTAGAAGCTCATATGGCATCTTTGATACCAGGAAAGCTAGTCCTCAGGGAGGAGGCTTTCAATTCAGTTCTAACTCAAGAGGCCTCTGGACTTCATGTCTGAAACTCATTGTATCATATGCAATAGGCACTTATATTCTGCAGGACAACCAATAGCAAGAGAAATATAGCCTGTAATATTTTGGGTGTGTCTTAGACAACCCTGACCTAAATCTCAAAAGAAGGCTTTTGCACATCTATTGTTGGGAATTTGTTAGATGGTCTTTGGCTCTCCAGAGGCAGCACTGTCAAATGGAAACTTCATTTAAACTATATATGCATATTTATATACAGATTTACATGTATTATAAGTATTTTAGGTAGGTAATATCCTTACGACTATTTCAGATGTCCTTACTGTTATTTTATACTCTTCTATTTTTCTTTTGAATTTTGATGATAGAAATCTTAATCCTTGTGGTGGTAACTTTCAAGATAGATGATTTACTTTTTGTCTAAAATAAACATAATGTGTGTTCCGAATAACAATGGCAATAATAAATTTAACTAGAATTCAAAGAACAAGTAAAAACCCAAGATTAATCTGGTGGTCATAGATTAACAACTTGTACAAAATCTAGAGCTCAGTTTAACTGTAGGAAAGAATACATTTGTGAGAAAATACACAAACCAAATGTGGAAATTGTAGGGTACTACACTAAGCAGTGTTTACATTATTTTGAGAACCTGAAGAAAAAAAATTGTTTATTTTTTAAAATAATATTTTTATTAATTATTTGGAAACTTCATGTAATGCACCCTGATCGATTCACTTACTAGTCCTCTCAAGTCCCCCCATTCTTGTGCCCTTCCCCTCAAAAAAGAAGAAATAGAAATGTAGAAATAGAAGGAGAAGGAGGAGAAAATATACACCAAGTTCAATTAGTGTTGTCCATGTACTCATAGCATGGTCAAACTCTCAGTGGCCTGTCTCTTAAAAAAATCTAAACGCTTCCCCATCCTCCCATTCCTGCCAGAAGCCATCAACTATGAAAACCTACAGGGCAGCATTCCTATCACAATTTTTAGAGCTCTCTTCTATGGCTTCTTGTCAAGACAGTTTTACTTGGAGGTGGGGCAGATGGAGTAGTCACAAAATCCTTCAGTGTCTCAACTGAGTCTGTAGTCATCAACACTTTTGCAAAAGAAGTATCCTTGCCTCTACAATCAGCTGCAGCAAAGGCCAGACATCACAGGGCCTCAGTCAGCAGCCCAGATCATAGATGCTAACATAGCCTCCTACAGGAGCATAAACCATCGATATCCACATTGACATCACAGGCATCAATATGACCTGGGACAGCAGCATGGACAATTGACACCTAAATGACCTCTGGTGGCAGCATGGAGGTGGAAGTCTTTCCAGGCAGCCCAGTCCAGAAGACAAACGAATCTCCATTTTGGACATCCTTTCGTATGGCTGGGCCCGAAGTTTGAGAGCAGAGCTGCACAAGCTCCTGCTGTCCCTATTTAACAGCAACATGCCCTCAGACCTCTGCCCGGGCATTCTAATACAGGTCCCCAGGTAGTTGTTCTTGTTGTTGCTGCTGCTGCTGCTGTTGCTGTTGTTTGGTTGGTTTTTGGTTTTGTTTGTTTGTTTCGCTTTTGTTTGGTTTTTGTTTGTTCAACAGCTTTACATGCAAATACTTACTGCAATGGATCATTTGTCGATTGCGGTTTCTGAAGCACCGATAAATACTGGATTATCATTAAATTCATCTCGGATATCCTGTTGTTACCCAAAGTCATGATGATATTGTGGTTAGGCAGGGCATCTCGAGGCAGAACCCACACAAGCTCCAAGGTGCTACACATCTCACTGACCTTGGTGCCAGCTGCTCTGAGGCTCACTAGATAAAATAAATTTGCTTGCACCCAGTGACCAGCACTTTTTAAAAGTATCTTCCCATAGGACCTGTTGTTGTTGTTGTTATTGTTGTTGTTTCTGGAGGTACTTAGGGTAATGCAGAATCCTCCATGGGTCTCTCAGGCTCCTTGGAGTTGCTCCTCCGACCCTAGGGTGCTTGTGGCCACCGCCATCTCACATTGTGCCACTTATTCTGACATGGAGAATAAAATTATCTGCTTTGAATTTGTTAAATAAAAAAAAAAGGAACCAAAGAAGAAACAAGCAGGTAGCAACCTGTGTGGAAACACAACAGGGGAGAAGCTTGAGTGAGGGTGGAAATTGAAAACCTACCCAGGCGCTGCGGATGTTTCCTGGGCTCACAGTGATGCAGTTATGGAACAATGAAGACTGCTGTAGGCAATGACTGAGCTCATTCACACATTTAGGCAATTGTGGGGAAATGATCAGCAACGAGAAAAGAGTGAGAAATAACCTTTTTTGTCCACTCCATTCTGTTAGTCAATAAAGAATTACTGAGCTTTTTTACATGCCAGAAACCAGGAGGAAAACATAATACAAAGACAAGCCCACAGTTTTGCAAGAATAAGTCAATAAACAAAAGCAAGTAAGATAATTGTCAGCCCTGATGCTGTACTTGTCATGATTCTAACACTACATCTCAGGTGTTGCCAAGAAAGGATATAAAAGGTTGGTACTACTATCCTCTATTCCATGTAACTCATCAGTTCCAAAATTATAGATTGCTACTGAGTCTAAAACCACCGGATTTGGACTTATTCTTCGAAATTAGTTAAATGACAATATATAAAAACATTGAACAAATTCTTATAATCCTTACTCAGTTTAATTATGTTTTCGCCAACTTTTATTTGTCTATTTAAATTCAATTTTGTTAAGAAACAAAATGAATAAAATCAGGTGAGATTAAGATATATTAAGATGCAATGTTGAAAAGAACCTTTCTTGGGAAATCTGATTAAAAACACTGGAAGTACCTCACAGACACACAAAAAGCTCAGAATATCAGAATTCAGCTGCTACTAATTCTCCCCACAGAGTCATATTGTTCACCCTGAGATCTTACTTTTTGCCAACTGCCTGGGTACATTCCATCCGGAAAAGGTTTTTATTCACTCTAACCTTCCTTCCCTTGATTATGAATAGCTAGCACTTCACCATAATCTTACTAATCATTGCCCCAGGAACTGGCATATACTCACTCCCGAAGATTAACAAGAGTTCACACTTGGAGTACAGAATAGAAGAGGAGTTATCTTCTGGAAAGTCAACCGCATTATTCCTCCAAATAATACAACAATATAAGAGACTATTTTTTCAAATCCAGTGTGGAAATAGCCTGACTGTATTTTGTGGGCTGGATAAAAACCTTATGTCTTAGATATAATTCTTTGTGATTGGCTATTATTTTATGAAGATGCACCATTTAAAAGTATGGGATTTGCTTTATAAAAACTAAATGTATGTTTAAAATTGAATTACAAGATGATGAAAAGTATTTGCTTATCTCTCCCACTTGACATATTGTTAAGGTCAAAAGCAGAATAAATAAGAAAATTTACATAATATATCTGTAAATCATGAGGAAAGTTAGTCATCTAAGGAAATATATTTATCATCTTGAGGAGCAGGAACTGTGAATCTCTCTCTCAAGAAATTGATATACAGTAATAGTTACAGATTTGTAAATTATAATAACCAGAAGGGCTTTATCTATGCCACAGAAAGTGATGCAAGGAAGGTGGAAATGCCGTGGTGAATGCTGAAACCTAGGAAAAAGTAGTTGCTAGCATTTCCTAAGTGTGCAAACTCTGTAAGCTCTATGCTAGGGCTGATTATATTATATCTACTGACTCCTCATAGTAGAAAACCAGTGTAATGAGTAATTAAAATAAATTATGCAGTTTCATCCAAGAATTTAGCTACCTGATTCAGAGTCACTCACTTTTTCTTGTCTTGAATTCAAGTGGAGCCCTGTCTACAATAACTGTTTATCTAGGTAATATCCTCACTTCCTATTCTTCTGAGTACACAAGACCAAGGTAGAAGATCAAAAACAAGCGTGAAAAATGAAATTTCATAAATATGAAGCCAGACCTAAAAAAAATGAGTATAATATGTAGAACTGTGCAAAAGAATAGCCTATTGTAGCGTGTAGTTATAAAAAACAATCCACGCTACTTCAGGCTATGCCCTGGCACTAGCTGCGGGCATGCTCCAGCCTGTACTCTGCTGCGGTTACCTCTACCCTGGAGCTCGGTCCTAGCCCAATCTTCCCATTCCAAAGCCTGGCCAAATTCTGCCCCAGCTGATTTCTTTCCTTCTGGTCCACCTCAGTCGTTGCAAATGGAAAACAGCAGACAATATTAGTTTAGAATCTGATAACACAACCACTGGGCTCAGAATCTAAACTCATTAACTATTCTGTTAGAAATCCTCCAGTGGCTGAATCTACCACAGATCTAACCATTCCTGGTCTACATCTTGCTTCCTTTCGCTCCTGCCTGCAGTACAAAAAAAAAAAAAAAAAAAAAAAGATCGTTCCTCTCTCTGGTGTCCCCTCTTCCTCTCTAGGAACCAGAAGACCCACCTCCTCCTTTTCGACCAGTGGCTAGCTTCTTGTCTTTAATTATCCAATCAACTAATTAGGGGAAAATTCTGCTACAGCCCACAAACAGGTTATCATGAATCCTTCAACAAGTGTTTTAGACACCAATCACCCATGATCCAAAGTTTTTACTTTAAAGAATTTTAAAGTAAAAAAAAAAAAAAAATTCTTAAAAGATGGTTTATAGAAGCTGGTAATTCCAGTATTTGGAGGTTGAGGCATGATGGCTACAGAGTATCTCAAAGGTGCATCAACAACTGTATAGGAAGTAAATTATTACAAAAAGACAAACTCTTCACCAATATATATGTGTTTTTCTTGTTTTTCTACTACACTATTTTTTTTTTACTAGAAATGGAAATTAGGGTTTTTTTTTTGTTTGCTTTTTTCACATTTTAAATTTTTTCTCCTGTTGTAAATTTCCACCTTAGTAGTTTCTTTTAGCTTACCTTGTTATTTTTTCCTGTGTTTGAATTGCATAATTTTATCTTTTGTAGGAAAATGTTAACCAGTATAACCCTGTTAACTATAACTTATTAAATTCTGTCTAAAACTACAAAATGTTCAGAAAAATCAACTTTACCATATACTTCAGTATCTTCATTTCACCTCCAATTTAGGTATAACTGCACAAAAATAGGTTACTATATAGAATATTAACTATGATGTTTGTAATAATGAATTATAGGAATCTTCTTGTCTGATAAGGAATAAGATTTTTTTTTTCTGAATTTTTAGTCCCAAAGGATGACTTGGAAAAGCTACAAGGCCTCGTGTGTCTTTCTTCTTTATGGGTAGGTCATAACTCCTTAAAGTAGATATAGCAACCCTCTTTGGTATTGTTCTAATTCTTCTCAAATGTTGACATTCCACTTGTAGTAGTTAATTTATAATTATTATCAATTATTATGATCATTCCTTTAGATTTAAAAAATTTGGTAGTGAGAGTCATTTTAGTTATCTTTTCATCATCATGCTTAGTGCTTTCCTACCATGGAGTTCACATAAAGAACTTTCGCTCTTCATAATATTATTATTAATGATTTGAAAATTCCTCTACATGAACCCGGATTCCCACTCACTTCCCAGTCCTCTCAAGTCTACTCCCACTGTAGTGACCTCTCCCCCCAGAAGAAGAAGGAGAAGGATGATGAAGAGGAGGAAGAGGAGGAAGAGGAGGAGGAGGAAGCAGACAAAAGAAAATACATCTCTAGAGCATGGTCAAACTCTAGTTGGCTAGATTCTTAAAACTGAGGTTTCCCTCACCTGTACCCACTCAGAAGCCATCATTTGTGGAGAACTACACTTAGCATCCTCAATACAATTTTTAAGATTTTTCTTCAATTGCTTTTTCTCTAGGCTGTCACTTTTTTGGTATCAGCATAAGGGTTGGCACAGAAGTCTTTCTTTATCAATTGGAATTCTGTAGTCATCAATATCATGACAAAAGTAGCTTCCTTGCCCTTTACAGTCAGCAGAAGCATGATCATGAACTTCCACATGGTTCCTGGTTGACAGTATGGATCTCAGACATCCACATGGTCTCCAGTACATGCTATATACCTCATCATGGTCTGCAGGGGCAATAGAGACTACAGAGATCAATAGAGCTCTATGCCACAGATTTGGCACAGACACCATCATAGTCTCAGTAGCAACACAGGCCAAAAATGTTAACATGGCCTCAGGTGGCATCTGACAGTACAAACCACTCATATCAACATGGCTTCAGGCAGCAGCATAGATCACAGACATCTACATGGCCTTCCATGGCAACATGGGCTTACAGGCATCAACCTAGCCTCAGGCTGCAGTAGAACCATGGACCCAGACATGGCCCTCTGCAACAGCATGAACCATGGGTATCAGCGCAGCCTCCAGAACTCTTCAAGGGATGACGGAGTGGAAGAATAATTATTAGCTAAAGTGTTTATGATATTCAACAATAGCATAATAATACGATATAAAATTCTATTAATAAAAGTTTAAAGTTTCCTAATCTGGTAAGATGAATGTTGATTTCTTTTTCAGTATTATACAAATAAAATTGGCATAGAAATTTTCCTGTGATTACAGAAAATATTACTTGTGCTTTTCTTTCACCCTCCCCAACCAGAGCAAAAATATTTAAATGTACAGATGAGATGAGTAATGACAAAGTGATAGATGGTAAGTAGGTGACTGGAGATCTATAAATAAAAGTAAACACACACAAACACACACACACAGACAGAACACACATATATGTATCTCTTTTCCTGTATTTAGTAATCTTGAAAAATGCCTATAAAACATTCCAAGATATTTTGATCAACAAGTTAACATTTGCAAATACATATTTCATTTGAAAATATTTGCAAACATCACCTTTTTATTTTATACTCCAATTAACTTGGAATGTAGAAATATTTTCACAGGGTAGAAATTTTCTCACTACTTTTATAAAAGAAATTTTTATTGTGGCTTAGTGACTAAGTCACAGTTTAGGCAATTTTACAAATGTCTTGTAACTGAAGGGTTTACTGAAAACATCTGACATTTATAAAGTGTCAGAAATGACTAGATTAAATTATTAATATACTTAATCTACATAAGAAATTATAGAAGTCAACATTTTCAAGATTTATTTTTGTTTGTGTGTGTATATGTGTGTCACATGTGTGCAGGTGCCTGTGGGAGCAAGAAAACAGTGTCAGATGTCCTGAAGCTAAGTTACAGGAAGTTGTGAGCTGTCCTATTTGGGTTCTGGAAATAAAACTTAGGTCCTCTGATAGAGCAGTCACTGTTCTTAACCACTGAGCCATCTCTCCAACCCAATAATTTAACATCTTCTTGCTACATCAGAATTGCTCAATGAGTTGATAAAATACAACAGAACAAAATGAAAATAGGAGTCCTGGACCAATTCTAGATTCACTATCAAGGCAGGGATCTTGGAATCCATATACTAAGAGGAAAAGCAGTTGATTCCTAAGTATATTTGACCTACAATAACTAATTGGCCAAAGAATGTTTGCCTTTAACTAACATCAGCAGCAGAAAAGGCACTAGCTGTACTAGAGACAGAACAGATGCATTTGTCAGAATTTAAGACTTATGTTGGAAGCTTAAGCTCATGTTCCTGCTACAAATTTCAGAATATTCCATTTACCTTGGGAAACAGCTCATGTCTTAACACAAATTTTGGAATCAAAACTCAATAATAAGTGAAACTTTGGGCATATATATATTCACAATATAGAGAATACATGATAAAGAGATGAGAACTTGTCCTATCCAGCAGGGCATTAAACAGGGGTCCAGGGAGGTTACCTGAAAGAGAAGATGGGGACACAAAAATGACGATCTGTCTATAGTCTGATCAGATCGCCATTTTTACTTTTTCAAACTGGGGTTATATACACAAAAAAACCAGGATGTGGGAAAGGGGATGACACAGGAATGTGGGAATTCAGGGTGAGTACAGATATCTTCCAGAACAGAGGGGATGAAGGTTCAGGGGACATGTCACTATGACTCTAACTATGATTCACTTGTCCATATCTAAGCTGGTACTATCTACAAGGCTACCTATTTACAAGGTCTATGTATTCAGCCTGGCAATTTTCCACCAAAGCTGCTTGTTTACAATAGCTTATAGCTATCTGTTTCAGTGTTTTTCCACAGAGACCCAAGACTTAGTGCTAGCAGGCATGTATGTCAGGCCTATTGTTGATTTTAGGCCTATGGCTGATTTTAGGCCTTCAGTGTATAGGCAGGGCTGCCCCTGACAATTCCTCCTCTCTCCAAGTATAGAAGGACCTTGGCAATTCCAATCTTGCAAAGGAGGGGATAGAGGCTTGACCTCCAGTAATTAAAGGGGACCTTGTAATGGCTCTGGTTCTCCTGTCATTGTTCAGTGAGGTGTGAGAGCCCATACCCATCCCGATGTCTTTTTCCTGGAGAGGGGATACTTTTGACATCAACCCCTATGCAGTCAGGCTTGTCCCTCAGGGAACCCAGAAATGTATTTTAATTTTATATTCCCTTCAGTGCTTTGCCTCACAGTCTAAGCAAGAATTTAGATCACTCAGTCAGAGGGGGTTCTGGGTGGCCCCTCTCTGCTTGGTCTAGGGCAGGAGTCCCCTCTTTTAGGTTGAGTGGAGATGTGTTTTGAGAACACACTGGATAGAGTAACAACCTCATCTTGAGTCTCATGGTCCTCCATAGCTAACTTATGATAATATATCTGAATAGATTTTGTTATCAAATCATCTATCTGTTGTTTCACAAAATTAGTAAGCCTATTTAAAGCCCAGGGACCAAAAGAAATAAGCAAAAGTAACCCAAAATGGAAGGAAGTAGGGTTGACAATCATGGAGAGGTTGAAAACCAATTCTTGTACCAGCTCTCATCTTTCTCTCTTTCTCTGTCTTTTCTCAAGGGCTTCTCTGACCTTTTTCATGCTCTCTTTAACATTTCTGACTTGCATATGTAAAAGCAACATTCTTCTTTAAGAGCTGCACACAGTCTAAAGCTATACACTTTTTTTTATTGTAAAAGAATAAATCAAGTCCAATAAAGTCCTTTGCAATTTTTGGAGATCATTTCAGACAGTAAAACAAGGGATTTCTCCAGATTAGTGATGTCAGTCTCTAGCTGTTGATGTCCTTGTCAATGGCCCATCAAAGGTCTGAGTAGTGTAAATCTGGAGGCCAGCATCAGGATTGGAACTTCCAACAGCAAACATCAAGGGTGATTCATTTTTACCTGGAAGGAAAAAAGAAGGGAAATCTCAGGGAGATTTCTCCTCCCTGGATGTCAATTGATATTCATCTTATTTATAATTGACCTGGCTTTGTGGGGATAGCTATTTATTTCATTAGTCTTTTTGGCAGCCATTTAGCTGTGCCTTCTTTGGTATCAAACAGGCATATCAATCCTCGGCCCCATATGAGAACTGGGTCTGAGCCATTCTATTTGAAGATAAGAGGGTCCTTCTACATAACTGTGGCATAGTTTTTATTGGTCTCAGCGTGCCAAAGGCAGTCAGCAGCAGGTATGCTGTGAGCTTTCAGATTTAGAAAATTGAGAACGAACAAGGCATGCTGGAGAGTATTTCTGGGAGACTCCTTCTGGGGGTATAGCCCCCCTCTTTTGTTTTCAAAAGCCAAATTTTTTTAGAGTTTTTAGTAAAACCAGGGCAGAAGTGCAGCAGTCGCTTCTCCCACACTCAGAGAGTCATGAAGACACTATTTTAAAGCTCCACAATATCTGTTTTACATATATTGTCCTTGAGGATTATAATGAATTTTAGTAACATGGGTAATACCAAACTGTCAACAAAACATCAAAAATGTTTGACAGTAACAGCCAGTTTTGTTTATTTTAATGATATGGAACACCAAATATAAAAAGATAATATAGTCAATAACTGTACTTTTGATTGTTGCTCTTAAAGTAATTGTAACTAGAAATATTAAAAAGGTGTTAAATCACATATACATATTTTAATTTTTTAAAATAAAAAATGAGTAACGTCTACTTACCATAACTGATTAAATATAAGTCCTCAAGTATTAACACCATTATGAAAAAAATTGAAGACACTAAAAACAAATTTTGTAATTTGACTTATACACTCTCTAAAAATATCAAATTGTTGTCTCAAGCTATTATTATTAAGCATAGATCTATAAAAATGTACTATCTTGTAGTGATATTATTAATAGATGATCTTTTAAGTCTTAATGATCTTATAAAAAGTTTTAAAATTATATCTATGATTATTCAGATTTTTTATAACGAGACTGTTACTAGGTTCCTTTCTGATAGTCAAAACTGTAATAAGAATTTTGTCAGTCTCTCAAATAACATCAGTTAACTGTTTCTGGATGATAACCAGACCTTTTTTCACTCAGAGCACCTTCTAAAAAGTTATAAAACAATTTGTCAAAGATCAATAAAAAAGGAACTAACAATTTACCATAGGTATTAGGATGGAAAATAAAATATTGTCTGGGCTCATCTACAAAAATCTTTACTGATAACTCAGTTATAGTTCCAAGCCCTCGGTGAACCTGTGGAGCCACACAGGTAATGGATGTTCAGCCACACAATCACTTCCAAAAATATGTATATAAACATTTTTCATTATCAACCTTTATTTTAATTTAATTTTTGATATAAACTTGTAACAACACAGACAAATGAGATGTTACATGAAGCAATTTGGCGTTCTTGAATGAATGAAAAGAAAGAAGGAAGGGAAGGAAAGAGGGATGGAGGGAGGGAGGGAGGGACAAAAGAGGGAGGAGTCAAAAAGAAAGAAGGGAATGAGGGAAGGAGGAGGAAAGAAGTCAAGAAGTAAAGTAGGTTGAAGATACAATCTTTCAGTCAGAAGACTGGCATTCACCAGAGACCTAAGTCAGGTGACAATGCAAAGGAATGGGTCCTTTATCAAAGAATTTGTCTGAACTTGCCAAGAAGGAATTTCTAGCTAGTTTATGAAGGCTTCTACATGAATTATCAGAAATGACAAGAGTGCACATCAGGCAGAAACTCATTTTCATCTCTTAATATTCAGGCTTAGGCTTTACACTGAGTGTCTAATTTCAAATCTAACTAGATATACTCTAAGCTGAACTAAGTAGAATGGAATTGGTACCTAGCCCAGTATTAGCCACTCCTATAAAGCAGTGTGTGGCCTCTGCACCATGCAGATTCCATTAAATGTTAGGGGATGGTTGTCATCCTCCCAAAGGACAGATTCAGCTAAAAATGCTTAGATAAGAGTCCCATCTATTCTCAGGCATACTCCCTAACCAGTCCTCCTTACCGAGCATCAGCTCAAGGCAACTCAGTTCTCAGTTTCTGCAGCTCCCTTCATGGGATTGAACCATACATGGCAGAGTCTATTTTCTCTCACAAATTTGGTTACCTTAGCTCTTCCCCAGATATTGTCCTTTCATAAATGTTCTGAATGCTATCCTCTATCAGAGTATCTATTCTTGTAAATCCAACCTCTGACAATGTGGCCTGCAAAACAAGACAATAAGGGCACACTTTGCAGTCAGATGAGATAAACAAAAGAACAAAGTGCACAAACAAAATTTAAATATCTCATTGTTTGCACTCATATTCAAGATACCACATACCAGGAGGTTATACCTGCTATTGTTTGGGTTTAGAATATACCATAGTTCATGTGTTGAAGGTGTGATTCCACCATGTGGTGCTATTTGGGGCTGGTTGAACCTCTAGAGATGGGCCTAATTATAAGAATTTTGATTATTAGGACTGTTCTCTTAAAAGGAGTCCTTAATCCTGTGCCTTTTTTGTTCATACTTTGTTCCTTAGCAATTCAGACATAAATGAGGCCTCCTCTGGCACTCATTCTTGTTACAGTCTAAAGGACCAAGAAAAACAGATCAAGTGACCATAGAATGAAATTTCTAATGTACTTTTTTCTTTATTAATTTGTTGCTTAAGGTATATTATTACAGTAATAAAAATCTCAGAATACTGGATAACATTAGAAAAGTACCTTATAGTAGGATTTTACAGGTATATATAAGAATGTTTAATAAATAGGTATGCTTAATTGAAAACTTCACTTAAATCAGATACATAGTCAAATTATTGATAATTTCCTAAATCATATACAATTTCTTACATTAGCCATCTCTTCTCACTTTGAGAACTTCTTTACAGTACTTTAGTCATTGGTATGATTATAGAAATAAATATTTATTTAATCTTTCCCCTGAGGTCTCTTACTTAATATTTAAGTTTTAATTACATATCGACACTACAAGGAAAATGAAAAGGGCTTTAAAAGACTTTAATTATGAGTCTATGCAGTAGAAGCAAGAGACAATTTAGAGAAAGTATTCACATTTCTGTTTCTATACAAGAAGTAGAACTATTTAGTCTGACTTTCCATTCCTGGTGTATATCAAAAATAAATGATGTAAGAGTACAAAAGAGATACCTGCACAGGCATATGCATGTAGTACTAATACAAAGTACAGCTGTAGGTAGCCATCGGTGAGTGAATGGATAAACATTTACACCTATATTAAATATCTATCTCTATATAGATAATAGATAGATAGATGACTGAGATAGATAGATAGATAGATAGATAGATAGATAAGATAGATAGATAGATGATAGATAGACAGACAGACAGATGAAGATAGATAGATAGATAGATAGATAGATAGATGATAGATAGATAGACACAATGAATATTATTCAGCCATAAAGAAGAATGGCATCCTTTAAGTTACGGGGAAATAAGTAAGCACTGGAGCTTTTCATGTTAATACAAATAAGCTAGACACATAACGACAATTATCAGGTTTTCTCTCATATGTGGAAACTTAAGAAAGAAGAAGAAAAACGTGCAAGTGGAGGAGAACCTATAGGATACTGAGACGGGGGAACAAGGAGAGGCTGGACAGTAAAAAGAGAAATGACAATGTGTGTGTGGGGGGATGAAAATAGCAAGTCAAGTCCATTATTTTCTTCATTAATCATAATTAGTATTTCATATGCCAATTATAGTAAGTATGTACTAGAGTTTTTAGTGAATGATTCAATTTTCAAATATTTCTCCTTGGCATACAGTTTTCTGAACACACTATTTTCTAGAAGACATCTATTATATACATACAGTACATCTTTTCTCTGAAGAAAATTGTGAGAGGCCTGCAGCCTTACACCTAAAATGGGGGCAGTTCCATCCTCTCTGTATTGCGTTAGTGGATGCTGTCACACTTCTATCCTGTCTTGTTGTAGCATCCGATGTAGTGTCCCTGTGTCTGCAGGAGCCTCTGTAAGGACTTGCAAGCACTGATCTGGTGTTTACTAATTCAGCCTCTTCCTTAACTGATTTTCTAATCATTCTGGATTTCCTTGCATACCTTTTGTTACCATGAAGATTAAAAATCACTTTATCCAGTATGCCTGTGATGCTAGTTCACATACTTATAAATAGAAAAATACACATATGTTTACCTGTTTTATACATTCCAAATTATTATGCAATGGAGCATCACTTAGCCATTAAAAGAAAGAATCATGAAAAATACAGTTAAATGGATGAAACTAGAAAAATATCATCTTATGTGAGGGAACCCAGATTCAGAAAAACAAATAATGTAAGTATTTATTTATATGTGAATGCTAGTAGTTAACTCAATTACTCAGTTACAATCCATAGAACTGCAAAGATTAGGTAAAGAGTAAGGGACTGGGGCATAGCTACAGATACATCTCCCTAGGAAAGGGGTAAGCATAGATAGTTATGGGTGGGTGCAGAGTACTGGAATGGAAGGATCAAGCATGGGGTGGGGGGAGATGGGTATAACAGAGGGGTACAGAAAGAGACAGCTAAAATTAAGAATCTAATATAGTGGAAATTCCTAAAACATATATACATATGAAAGTGATCTAAGTGAAATGTCAAATAATGGAGAGGCAGAGCCCTAACTGGTTTTTCTTGTCACCAAGTGAGTCTTCTAATACAGGGATTGTGTCACATTTACTTTATTTGTTTTACCAAATGGTTCTCATGAGAATAACAAACAACCCAGGCTGTTGTCAAGACTATAGGTTGCTTTCCACAAACTAACAGCAAGGTCCAATTGCTGAAAACAACACATACACGATTCACAGAACACGGAGAAGTCAAGCTGGTACATGGAGTCTTTACCCTACATGGTAGATCGTGAGTACAGAAGCAATATACACTACAAAGAAAAACGTAACACCAAGCCAGCATAAACCTTTTGTACAGTTTTACTGTCTCAAGATATACCATGCGTGGTGGCAGAAAGCTTGTGGGAGTAACCAAGCACTATCTGACATGAATGAAAACCATACTATGAGATGGAACTCATACCAACATTGCTTGGGTGACCAGGACCTGAATCAGATAACGAGGGACATAGGGTAAAACCAATATCACTGTTCTTCAAACAAAACAAACAAGCAAACCAACCAAACAAGAAAATGACTTCTAACGTCAATCTGCTATAACTCATAGATCAGTGCCTTGCTCAGCCACGATTTCTTCCTTGGGCTCGGACCTGTGGAAGGAACGTCATTCTGCTATACTCATAGATCAGTGCCTTGCTCAGCCATCGATTTCTTCCCCTTGGGGCTCCGGGAACCCTGTGGAAGGGAAGGTTGAAAGCTTAAGAGAGAGGGAATGGAGAACACCAAGAAAACACGGCCCTTTAAATCAACAAGAATGACGTACAAATGAACTCACAGAGACTAAGCATGCTCAGGGCCTACACGGATTTATGCCAGATAGACCACTAGAGCTGAAAGAAGACATATGCCCCAATCCTTAACCCAGAAGCAATCTCCGATTGATAACCCCTTGCAAATGAAAATGTAGTTTCCTCCAAGTGGGTATCCCTAAGCAAACAGAATTTAAGGACAGGCTGCACGTGCAGCTTAGAAGTCCAACAGGAAATGGACTCAGTGGCATCGTTGGAGATTCCTTGTCTCATGGTGTCATGTTAGAACTTTTATTTTTAATATAAGTTTCAATTTAATTTTATTTTAGTTATATATTTTCTCTTTTCACCTTTAACCTACAGGTCCTCTGCATATATATTATGGCTTTGAGTTTAATTTTTTTTATGGGATTCCTGAGTATGAAAAGCTAGTGGGTCTCTGTTTCATGAGCCTCTTAAAGGCTCTTTTCCTTCTGTTTTTTTTCCCTAATATGATGTGTTTTTATTGTCTCTCTTTTATTTTATTAGTATGCAATAGAAGCCTCTTTTTAAAAAAATGAGATGCAGAATGGGAGTGAATCTGGATGAGATGGGATGTGGAGAAGCTGAGAGGAGTAAAGGGAGGGAAAATTGTAGTCAGATACATTATGTGAGAAAAATCTATATAAAGTCTAAGAAATTATCTTTTTATCAAGTCATTCAATTTTAGACTTATTTTACTAATGCAGAAATACTAAGAAGTAATATTATCATAGAATTCTCTTTATTTGAGATGTTAGGTCAGAGAAAGGCAGTGTATGTTAATGATTAATGTTATGAACTTAGGATCAAATCATCTACATTTAATACACAGCCCTGAATGTATGATAGATGTGACCCTAGAAATGATATACTGTCTTTCTACATTTTTATTTCCTCATTTTAGTTTTTTCTGTTTTAAATCAGACCCTTATGTATCTCAAACTTGCTATATAGCCAATGATAATTTTCTGCTTCTGATCCTTTTTGCTCTTTTCCCGGTACATGGATTGTAAGCATGTGTGCCCTTCCCTATTTATGAAGTGCTGGGGATGGAACACAGACTTTCATACATGCCAAGTAATCACTGTACCAACAGAGTGACAGCCCCAGCCCTGTTTTATATTTTTTAAGCTTAGCAACAATAACTTTCTCTACTTTCTCAATGGTAGTTGAGGACTGGGTAATTGTAAAGGTTGCCTCATGATAACCACAGTAAGAGAATTCATTTTATAACTTTATTTCCTAAAGAACAAAGATAGGATATTCAACAGACTTTTGATAGTTGTATCTCATATTTTAAAATAATGTTTTAAATTATTCTTTGAGAATTTCAGACAGTAAATTTTGATTATACTCATTTTCCTCCCATCATTTCTCCATGACTCTTCCCTTCCTCCCTACTGACCCAACTTCCTACTTTTCTCAGACTCTTAAAAAAGTCCATGAAGTTATGTTAATGTTGGCTGACTCATCCTGAGCATAGCACATACCACAAATGAGTTTATTCACAAGTATTTTATAATATTCATTAGATATAAGTAGGTATTATGCCTCTGTAATTATTACTGATAGTGAAACTGTTTATTCTGTGTATTGATTTGACACCCTTCTGCTTTGTCTAATTTTTCTGAAAATGTGATGTAGGAGGAGCTAAGGTAGGAAGAGTAAGGAGAGAAAGAGAAAAGGAAGAGGAGGAGCTAGGAGAGAGAGAGAGGAGATGGAGGTAGATGTTCACATGTCTGTAGCAGTCAAGGGTAGTTGGTATATCTAGGTTGGATATTGGGTTACACTTCAGATTGTATGGGTATCTTGTTATTGATCATTACCAAATATATAAGCCTTTGATTAATCTTTAAGCATTAGAGTCTCATCTTTCTATTGGGCCCGTGTGGATGGCAGGATGGTCTGGGCAATGCCCAGCCTTGAGGAGATAGCATAGAAGATTGGCAGAGCCATCTCCCATGCTGGTGTCTCATGGGTGGCAGGGCTGGTGTTTCTGGCTGGTCATTTCTAGCTGCAGCACACATGAGGCCTCCGGCCGAGAAATACGGCAACTGAGCTAGGCAGAGCCACTGTAGCTTGGATAGGCGGCTTGACAAGAGGCCATTTTTAAATATTTACTACAACAATGTGAGATAATTTTGACTGAGCCATAGGGGCTATTTGTGTGGTATAACTTGAGAAATGGGTTGGAGGAGAGAAAGATGGCAAAAGAGAGAAGGAATAGAGAAAAGATAAATTGAACATGTCTTTGTTGATATGGTATTTTTTTTTAGCATCAAAAGCCATGATGAATAAAATTAAGAATAATGTTTATGTTACCTCTCTGAATTTAAATATTTTATTGGGTATTTTATTTACATTTCAGATGTTATCTCCTTTCCCCATTTCCTCCCCACTCAGAAACCCCCATCCCATCCCCCTTCCTCCTGCTTCTATGAGGATGTGCCACCACACACCTACCCACTCCCAACTCCCCGCCCTTGAATTCCCAATACTGGGGCATCCAGCCTTCTAGGGACCAAGGCTCTCCTCTCCCTCCTATGCCCAGCAAGGCCATCCTCCCGTACATATATAGCTGGAGCCATGGGTCCCTCCCTGTGTGCTCCCAGGCTGGTGGTTTAGACCCTGGGAGCTCTCTTTGGTTGGTATTGTTGCTCTCTTCATGGAGCTGCAAACCCTTTCAACTTCTTCAGTCTTCACTCTAACTCCTCCATTGGGAACCTAATGATCAGTTCAATATTTAGCTGTCAGTATCCACCTCTGTATATGATAGAGGGCTAGTATCCAATATAAACAAAGAACTCAAGAAATTAGACCCCAGACAACCAAATAACCCTATTAAACAATGGGGTACAGAGCTAAACAAAGAATTCTCAACTGAGGAAACTCGAATGACCGAATGACTGAGAAGCAGCTAAAGAAATGTTTAACATCCTTAGTCATCAGGGAAATGTAAATCAAAACAATCATGAGATTCCACCTCACACAGTCAGAATGGCTAAGATCAAAAACTCAGGTAATAGCAGATGCTGGCTAGGATGTGGAGAAAGAGGAACACTCCTCCATTGTTGGTGGGATTGCAAGCTGGTACAATCACTCTGGAAATCAGTCTAGTGGTTCCTCAGAAAATTGGGCATAGCATTAACTGAGGACCCTGCTATACCACTCCTGGGCATATACCCAGTAGATGCTCCAACATATAACAAGACACATGCTCCACTATGTTACAGCTGCCTTATTTATAATAGCCAGAAGCTGGAAAGAACCCAGATGTCCTTCAACAGAGGAATGGATACAGAAATGGTGGTACATTTACACAATGGAGTACTACTCAACTATTAAAAACAATGAATTCAGAATTCTTAGGCAAATGGATGGAACTAGAAAATATCATCCTGAGTCAGGTAACCCAGTCACAAAAGAACACACATGGTATGCACTGACTGATAATTGGATATTCACCCAGAAGCTCGCAATACCCAAGATACAACTCACAGACCACATGAAGCTTATGAAGAAGGAAGACCAAAGTGTGGGTGCTTCGATCCTTCTTAGAAGGAATAACAAAATACTCATGGGAGCAAATATGGACACAAAATGTGGGACAGAAACTGAAGGAGAGGTGGTCTGGAGACTGTTGTACCTGGATATCCATCCATGTGCAGTCACCAAAGGTAGATGCTGATGTGGATGTCAGGAAGTCCATACTGACAGGAGTCTGATATAGCTGTCTCCTTAGAAGTCTGCCAGAACCTGACATATACAGAGGTAGATGTTCACAGTTGACTTTAAATTTTTAAATGATATTTACAAAGAGAATTTTAATAGAGTATGTTGTTTAGCTTAGAAATAAAATTTTTATATATTTTATGATGGATGGTTTCTTTTCTTAAACACTTGTAATTTATGTCATTTTTGTCTATGCAATTTTCATTTTAATATTTTTGTTGAAAATAATAATATTATTATTGTTAAATGAATTTCTGACTTAAATCTCATTTGGCCACAGTATTCTGATGCTCTGATAAATGCTGCTTAGCCTATTTTACTTAGAATTTTCTCTATCTTTTTATCAGTCAGATTCAGCTAAAGCTATTGTTTCTCAATCACCTTCACAATTTTATGCTAAATTCTATTCCATAAAGCACTGAAAGTTATTTTTAAACAGTAACTTTGGCTTTTGAGTCACAGTCTTTCTACAGGGTCTTTCTGGCTGCTACTATATCTACTATTCACTATGTAGACAAGACTGCCCTAGAACTCACAGAGATCTACCTGAATCTGCCTCCTAAGTGTGATGATTAAGAGTGTGTACCATGAGTCCCAGCAACACTGGAAGTTCTTATGTATTCTCAGCCGATTGAGTTAAGGCATCTGATAAAGTCTGAAGAGTGATTTGACTTATAAGAAACAAGCATAGTACTTGATTATGGAGAAATAGTTATAAGCACCTCCTCTTTTATAGTTCAAGTCTCTTTTCTTTTAATCCAAAGCAGATTTATTGTCATTTACAATTTGTCTGTTGGAGGAGCTCTTCAATCAAAACAAACAACATTCCAAGCTCACCTGAACAAGCTGTCGAGAGCTTGGATCCTCCAGGTTTTTGACCATTGCTTAAAATGAAAACTTCACATAAGCTTGCCTGGATTGTCTTACAGGTTCTGTAAAAGAAGTATAAACAGTTTCAAAATATGCTCAAGATGCCATCAGTGATCATTCATCACAAAAAAATAAATAAATGTGTAAATAAAACCTAATGTTTTATCAATTCCCACATGCATTCACAAGATACATAATGTGTTTAAGTCTGGGGATAATTAATGTCAGTTTTTAACACAACTGTTTTTACACCTTCATGAATCCTTCTTTTAATCATTCTTGCATATCACAAGTGATGTGTGTTTCCTTGGTTACACCACAGAGAATAAATATGACCTTCAATGAAAATTTAATTAAGGAAACATAGTTCATAGGACTCATAGTACTTAGGTTATATCAATTCATTTAACACCTAAAGGAACTTAAACCATGACACCTAGCCCATGAGAATTCCTTCCCAGGGTGTAGATCATATAGGTCATCTACTCTTCGTTGGCCATACAGAAGACTCCATTGTATGATATCAGGGAAAGCCAGAGATAAATCTCAATGTCCTCAGGTTTAGTATCAGGAAATGTCCTCATGTGTAATAAAATTATTCAAAGAGTTGTGGATCTGACATGGTATAATAAACGCAAACTGTTTTATCAAAATTGAACATGTGGAATTAATGGATGATATGGTTAAGATATGAACTTCAGAAATTATTCCACAATAGATAAATTATGCTTTGAAGATTGTACTTAAATTCAGATTCATATTCAGTTCATATTCTACATCATGCTGGTTTGTCTTTCTTACTAACTACTTTCTCATGTGTGTGACCCCAAGAAAGCATAGAACAGTACTGCAAAGCCATAACCTGCAGCCTTCCTACCTCTTATCCTACATTTTCTTATTTCAACCAGAGAATGTGTGTCATTCTTAATTCTTTTCTCTTCCATGTCTTTCATGACCTATTCTCATGTCTATTTTATTTCTCACATGCTTAGTCTGTTTATAAACCTGCACCACATCCAGTGCTCTCTCTAGTCCACATTTCTGTGAACTTTTATATGGAAAAAGTATTTGTTACTACTCTATAAGTTCTGTATTGTTCTGGGTTGTGTAACTTTTATGACCCTTGAATACCTCTAGCCTCACTTCCCATTTACTCTTCCCTTTGACCTTCAACTCTGCAAACAACTAGATGGTCTTTTCTCTTTCTCTGAATACAGCAGTACCCATCCAGCCCTATGAACTTTAAACAAGGCATTTTTCAGACATGTTTACTACTTTAGCATGATCTCAACTACACAATTCTTATTGCCACAGTTAGTTGTTATATATTTCATTTTATAGCCTTTAATCAAAAACCATATCTATTTACTGCAATCTTTTTGAGATTAGGAATAACAAATGTTGGTTTTCTCAACTGCTAAGCTATATATTGGGTTTTTATAAACATAAAAGATAAGCAATAACCATAAATCATATATAATGGTTTACTTGTCAAAGATTGTGAAACCTCTTTTAGCACAGAGGAAAAAAATCTGTTTGTCACATTTTTTAAATGATAGCATATGAAAAAGTTTTGAAATTCTTCCAAGGGACATACTGTTCAGGCAAGAAGGAAAGAGAAAGAAGCAAGGAAAGGAATAAGGAAAGAAGAAAAGAAAGAAAGAAAGGAAAGAGAAGGGAAGGCAAGTCAAAGAGGGAAATGATGAAAAGAAGGATGGAAGGAAAAGAAGTCATTGCTTATTTGAAGTTCAAATGTAACCAAACATGTTACACTTTATCCAAAAAGTAAATCAATATTCAAGTCACACTTACAATGTGATACTTACTTCATCAATAAATACTAAGTAAATGAATGTAGTAATATTTTTTGTTTTTGTATTAATAATGAGCATTCTTTTAAAATTAAGATATATCAAAGAAAATTTTCAAATATAATTAAGAAGGGCTGTAAAAATTGAACAAACTTTCTAGTATTCGGAGTCAAAATAATGATAATCAAAGCTACTAAATCTGGTTATAAATGTACCTGTAATAGTGACCCCAGGATGAAGCTTGATCACTTCAGTATTTATAGTGCATTTACATGATTTCAAAACGACTCACCAAGTCAGCAAATTGAAGTTTCCTTTTATGTTGCAAAAAGAAACAAGTGATTTCTCATGCCGGTCATTTAGTGAGCACAGAATATAAGTGAGAGGATTGATTTTCTTTGATTGTTAAATAAATTAGACTAAGAAGCTCCTGGGAGATGCTTAAAGCACACATTTGTGTGCCTGGACAAAGTGTCCAGACATCATCTGTAGCAGGATATTTAGCCTGCTACATTTTACAATAAAGCTGAATAATTTGGGAAGAGCTAAGGTGGAAGGAGTGAAGAGGAGAAGGAGGAGAAGAAAGAGGAGAAGCTAGAAGGAGGTAGCAGCCATGGAGAACATCCCATGAGTCCAGAAGAGTCCTGGGTAATGATTTATATGTTAATGTTAGGTGTTGGGTAACAACTCCAATTGTGTGGGCATCTTGTTAATTGAGCATTACCAAATATATGTACCATTGACGACTGGTGAGCGCCAGGGCCTGTGCTTCTGGCGCCTGAGCCACAGTCAGAGCCGAGCAGCCGCTGGAGCACCTGCAAGAAGCTCTTGGCCTCACGCATTGTCTAGTTGGGAATATGGTGGTCCCATAAGAGCAAGACAGATTGGGTGCCGCCTTTTTAAATATTATCCTCAACAATCATCAACTAAGGGGAGGCCTTCCCTGAATGTGGGTGGCAGCACATTGTAGATCAAATAAAAAATGCAAAAAGAAAGAAGCCAACTCGCAAAAATGTTCTCTGTTTCTGTCTCTCTCTATCTTTTTGTATGTGTTGTGTATCTGTCTCTGTCTGCGTGTTAGTTTCCTGCATACTATGATGCCCGTTTCTTGCTTTTCTCAGGAATTTGTCACAGCAATGCAGATGTCACAGATCAAACTCAACTTAGAAATTTCTGTTTATAGTTAAAAGTTTTAGACACATTCTACCTACAACCAGCAATGATTATGAAGTAGCTCAATAAAATCCCAAGAATAATACATAACTTTGTGACATTATAAGAAAGAAACTGTACTGTTGCTCTGTCAATATTCCTGTTCGTTCAAGGAGCAGTTACTTTCCTATGTCCTGCTTTGTACCCTGAGGTGCAGGTAGCCACTTCACCTCTAAATAAGTATGTCATCTTAGCATGCAACCATCTATTTCTCACCTAGGTTTGGCTGGAAGGCACCAGGAAAGAACTGAAGAATAAGAGTGAACAATTGAGCTTTCTGTTTCAGTGTGTAAGATAAGAACCAACATGTGTATGTCATTCACTCCACAAAGTCAAAGGTATTGAATAAATATTTAAATAATAAGAAATGACAATTAAGTTCATAATGTATGGAAGTTTTAATGGCATCAAGTTACCAGATTTCTCCATTTTTCTAAGTAAACCTTCACATACATACATTCTTTAACTTTAATCTTAATTACTAATATTAATTCTCAGGTCATGTATCACACTGAAAATCTCTCTCTCTCTCTCTCTCTCTCTCTCTTTGCTCTTCTCTCTCTGCTTTCTCGTGTGTGTGTGTGTGTGTGTGTGTGTGTGCAGGTGAGGTGGTATTTCAAAGACTCCAGAATCTGAAGCTGGGATACAAAGTCTTTGTATTGATAAGATAATGAATCTATGAAGTGTCAGGGAAGAATCCATAGTTACTCACTTGAGACAAAAACAGTAAAACAACAACAACAAAACAAAGCCCCTTAATCACAGTTGTATACACGTAACACAATATCTAATTGTAGAAACATAGGTGTTTCTTTTTTTTTTTCTTTTCTTTTCTTTCTTCTTTTTTTTTTTTTTTTCTTTTTGTCTCAATACTGCCAACATTTTGCTCTTCATTCTTTCTTGTAAAGGTGTGTAATATTTTTTTTCACAGTAATTCAATATAAGTACTTTATTACTTGAATGACAGTAGTATGTCTCTGTAGTAACAACCTTCTCCCATTATGAAAAGCAAAGCATGCACACATACATACAAACACACACAAACACACATCACACAGAGGAGAGGAGAGAGAGAGAGAGAGAGAGAGAGAGAGAGAGAGAGAGGGAGAGAGAGAGAGAGAGTCCAAATATCCCTTGAAAAACATTCCCTACTTTTGAGAAGTACAACTTTAATTTTCCAGACAAAGACTGGTTATTAAATATTATTCACCACTTAATTACATATCATGGCAATTATTGTGTTTTCCTACATGTTTTTTTAGTTGAAGTTAATGATTGTTGCCTATGTGTTAGGTCACTTGGTTTCATGTGTACATTCAATTGAAAAGCTATAAAACATTTTATTCTTAACAGTTATGTAGTGGAGGGAGGGACTATTGTCTTTGTTCTAGACTGATTGCTCTCTTGGTCTTATATACAGTTGTCATTTTGCTCCTTTTTTTTCTCTACCGTTTTAAATTTTCCTTTGCCTCACTAATTTGATTAAGTCAACCTCTTGGATTTATGTATAATAACTTAAAATCTATAGCAGCCACCAAAATAAATCTATCTTGGTTAAAAAAACAAAACAAAATAAAAAAAGAGGCAAAAGGGCAAAGCCAGAGCAGACAAAAAGACGACAGGTCCAGATTGCCTTTCTCTGATGGGAAAATAATTTCAGTTCAAAATGTTGAGCAAATTGATCATCTTACTAATGAAGGCTCACTCTTGTGCTTCCTTTAATGTAATAAGCTTCAGGTCAAAACAAGATCTTCTCTTATCCTTTGAGAAGTACTTATTGCTGTCCAAATGTTATGCTAAATAGGATCTTAAATTGACTTGGCTAGCTTGATTTTATTTTTTCAACTAAAAGCTAGTGGATGTCTTTCAGTGTCCTTGACCAGATAGAACTAACCAAGCTTTATATCTCATGAACTAAGATGAAGAAAACTTATAGACACAGTAGAACTTCTCTTGGCTTCAAGAAGGGATGGAGATCCTATATTAATAGTGGCACTTTTCACAAAAGAACAGATTCACACTTCTTCTAGTCTGGCAAAGTTACTGTTATATATGAGCCAATAAGAACAAAAGACAGTTAGCACTTTGAAGCACCATGAATCAGAAGAACTTCCTTGAAGGTGAAATTCCAGAACTTGCAATAATTGTTAACCATGGGCACTTAAGTAAGTTCACTTAAACACCCTGATGTCCTGTTTTATTTCTTGAGGTAAGAAATAAAACCATATGATGATAATATACAACCTAGCAATTATTTGCAGTTCTGCTGAAGACAAAGGGATAATAGAATGGAGAGGCTCTTATAACTGTGAAATTGGAATATCCATGCAATGTGATACAATGGGACTCAGTGGTCTTCAAGGATGTAAAGCAAGATAGCTGGAGCATTGAACTTGTTCCTTTATGACAGAATCATGTGTCTGACTTCACCTGTGTTTGAAATCCTTGTAAAGAAAATATAGTAGCATTTTATTGGGAACTGAATTGGGACTTAAATCAGGAATTCATAATTTTTTTCTACTGAAACTCTTCTTCACACCTATTGTTCTACAAAGCATGACGAAGTTAAAGAGTAATTACATAATAATAAATAAATAAATAAATAAATAAATAAATAAATAAATTTATACATAATGTTAGCAATCTGTGTATAGGGTTATTATTATATGTAAACCATGTAAGAAAGAGAATCATTTGTATTAGGTTGTGTATCTACGTAATTGTGATTTACACCCAATTCTGAGAACTATACAGTGAGAATCTGTATGCAGCTTATCTGATTTTCCTCAGTGGTTAAAATTGTGCAAATCTCTTCTACAGTTTCACAATCAAGTTATTAGCCACCGTCTATCACTGGGGATGATACTAGGAGACCTCACCAACCCCTTACCACTTTGCAACCTATGATCTGCTATCTATTTCAGTCATTTCTAGAAAGTGCTGTAATTACATAGATAATGTAAATTACAATATGTGGTCTTCTACCATTGACATCTGAGTTGCTTATTTGGAGCCGTTATAAACAATACTGCTATAAATGCTGATGGGAAGATTTGGAAGTAAAGGTCAGATCTCAATTGTTGGAATTCATTCTACAAATATAATTACTAGGGTAAGCTAGAGTTTCATGTTTAGCACTGTGGTTTTCTTTTATGACTGCCAACTTTTTCAAAATGGCTGGCACAGCTGACAGTGCCACCTGCAACACATGGGTGTTCTAGTTTCGTTACATTTTTAGTAACATTACTGTTTTCATTTCTTTAATTAGATATTATGATAAAATATAGTTACAGCTGGGCATGTTCTTATTTTACACTTTCCTTTGGCCAGTCGAAACCCATATTTTCATAACTTAGTTGCCATCCATAGATTTTCCTCAACAAAGTATCTTTATGCTTTTGATATATTTTCCAATTTCATTGCTATATTTTTTAATGTTGAAAGAGATTTCATGTATGAGAGATTTCCTCCCCTCTTTGTATTTAAGCAGTGAAAACATATGTTTATTAAGAGACAATGAGAATAAGTTACAAGACTGGAAAAGGTTAAAGAAAGTATTTTGTATGGATTCAACTTTTCAAGTTTTAAGTTTCCTAACAATTTTCCTATTTCTTTAAAATATAAATATTTTATCATTTTTTTGTGTTTTATCAATTCTGTGTTCTGTTTTGACTTAGCATTCATTTGAGTTGTGTAATTTAGACCAATATTTGTTTGCTTTCTGTCTATTTTAAACTATGGATATCTTCGTAATGCCAGGTTTCCCTAAGAACATTTAGACAAAGATAATTATTTCTCCATCAACCAAAAAGAATTTGTTGAAAGGCCTGAAGAAGAATTATTATAGATCTATTTCTGAGTTTGTTATTCCAAATAAGCCTGTCAACCAATGCCACATAGTCTTTACTACTATAGTTACAGAAGTATTTGAGTGATGAGCACTGCTTAGTTCACAGGCTAAGTATCCATTCCAACATAATGTTGAATACCAGTGAGGTGGAGCTACTTCAAGTTCATTACTCTAAGCAATATTTTCTATACTTTTCAATAAATATTATTAAATTAAATATTTTCCTCTCTTCTATCTCATTGCTAACATTCTTCCAGAATTTTTTTCTACACCTATTAATATCAGCATGTATCTCTTCATCTCCGGTTACTGAGATAGATGACTACATTGACTTGTCTCATTCTCACCTAACTGCAAATATCTTAAACCTCACTTTGTAATCTTGAATATATATATATATTTTCTTCCTTTCCTATTTGTGTATCTATTTCTATCATTGGCTTTGGATAATACTAGTTTCTGAAAACAAATTTGAAAGTATTATTTCTTCTTCTAAATTACCTAAAGTTGGTGTTGATTTTTTTTTACATAAATATAGTAGTCATTAGTAGAAACATCTTAATGTAGATCTTAGTAGATTTATACAACTTAAAATTGTAAAATTAATCAGTTTTAAATACAGAGAGATCTCCTGTCTGATTACTGCTAGGTATTTTTTATTGATTGATCCCTTTGTTATACATTGTCTTAATAACTGGTTGATCATCTTATCAATTAGCAATGTCTTTCTCTGCCTATATCAAATTCTTTACTACTTTACCTGAGATGTATGCAACATCCACTGATTTATCTTGATTTTTTAAATAATTTATTTAATTTTAACTTTATTTGGTGGTTTTGCCCATATTCATATCTGTGTGATCATGTATGATTCCCTGGATCTGGAGTATCAGACAGGTGTGAGCTGCCATGAGGGTGCTTGGAATTGAACCCTGATCTCTGGAAGAGCAGCCAGTACTTTTAACCACTGAGCCATCTCACCAGCCCTCTTATTTTGATTTTTGCTAGTATATCTTTCATTTTCTTATTATACTTCCAAGTTCAGTTTTACAAATTATGGCATTTGCACAGTATTTTAAATTCAATTTTCCATGCAGTATAATAGTTATTGAATTTAAAACATATGTATTCAGGGGCGGGTGCTCTTCTTTCTTATTCTCCCTTCCTATGAGCCATTTGATCATTTTTAAAATTCTGCTTTCAGACTATATTTTTCTATATATGTAAATTTCCATTGGTTGGTTGAGTGAATTACTATATAAAGATAATTATTCATTATTAACTACTTTGTTAGCCAAATGCTATGGTATATACTTTCATATTCAATTACTCTTTCATTGGTAATTATCTTAAATATTCCCTCTACACACAACTACACCCACCTCTAACAGGGAAACAGTTCTTACAGAGCCACGAGCCATGTATTTAAAACTGGAGAGATGAAAAATCAACTATGTATTTTCTTTGCTTATTTTGAATTTTCTGATATGCTGAAACTTATTTTTATTATCTCTTTGCTTGCAGAGTGTTCTTAGTCATTCTGCCAGAGTAAATCTGCTGCTAAACAGTAAACAATTTTGTTTTACTTCATCTGAAAGATCTTGATGCCCCCTGCATTTCTAAGTAGCATGTTCGTGTTACATTTTGTTCTTGGTGGATAGGTATTTGCCATCAGCACTTGATAAATGTTGCTTCGTTCCTTCTGGGCTGAGAGAGTGTTGTTTCTCTCTTACTGCTCAGGAGATACTTTTTCTTCATGATTAGTTTGCAGAAGTTTTACCACAGTGTGTCACAGACTGAATTTCTTTGGATTCATTATGTCCCTAGCTCATTCACCCTGATAACTCTTTATACTTATATATTTTGTCCAACTTGGAGAATTTTAATCTCATTTCTTTTAATATATTTTCAGATCCCCCTTTTTTATCTCCTTGAGATCCTGGGAAAGGAGAATAAGGAATAAGGTGGAGAAATAGATCAGAGAAATACACACACAAGGTGCAAAAGTGGAGCAAGTCCAGCAGCCCTTCCTCGCCTGGGCTTCATAAACAGAACATGCACTAGGAAAGCTGGAGATGGCCAGGTATGGGGGTGGTGGGTACTGTGCAATAGCTCATAAAAGATCAGGAGAAGCCTGCTTTTTCCCTATCTTCCTGTAAGGCTTTGGTCCAGGTTTGGCACAGTTGCATTCTCAACTGTCTCTCTCCTTTGATAAACCCATCTCCTTTCCTCTAACTACTTCTGTTTCCTTACAACTGATTGTAAAGGAAAACAAGAGCTTCGAAATTCATGTAAGGTCTTTTGGATTCAAATCCATTCCAGTAACAATTCCATGCAGTAGGCTGTTCTTTGTTGTACTCCATAAGATCTGCTAACTTCATATCAGAAAACCAGGAAACCAGCAATGTAAGTTGGAACTATCTGAAGGACCAAGATAGATTTGGAATGGGAAGTAGTGGTAGAAATACTTGTCTGAATAAAAAACCCAAGAAACCAGAGTGTTGATAAACAAGGACAAGGATAGGTAGGTGTCTCAGCTTAGATCTAGGAGCAAACTTACTTTTCCTCTGTCTTTTTGTCTTCTGGAATGGATGAAATCTTCACTTACTTTACTTTCAAACACTAGTTCCTCTGCAGACATCTTCAGAGATACATTCAAAAATGAAGTTTTGTAGTATGTATCTTTTAGCCATGTCAACTTGAGACATAAAGTCACTATCATTGATTTCTTTCTGAACATAAAAAAGTATGCGAGATGAATACACTCTGGAGACAAACATGTAGTATAATAAGCATAGGTGAGCATATGGAGCTGTGCAAGAAGGAAGGTTCCTGAATGAGCCTCAGCAGTGAGCTTTCCCTCGTCTTCCCTGTAGTTCCAATCAGCGTGCACTAAGAATAAAGTGGTGTGAGATAGTAAAGAACCATCAGAAACATCCAAGCTTCATTTCCCCTAGAAAGGGATGTCCTCTTAGCAGTCTTTAAGACCCATCAGCGTATAAAGCTGGGAAGAGGGTATATCGCCGTCCCTCCACTGAAGTGCAGTGTGGTGCATGGTGGGGATGCATCTTTACCCACCTTCTGTAGCTTCTTTGAGCATCAGGGATTTGGTTCATTGGTTCACAGTTCTTTCTGCCTTTCTGCGAGTTCTAAGGTTGTTTGAACTGTATGAGTGGCTCATCTTGTTGGATGCCTACAATAGCAGCTGAGTTTGAGTAAAACCAACTAACACAGTAGTTTTCAACCTTTGGATCAAGATTCCTTTGAGAGGTCACATATCAGATATCCTGCATATCATATATTTATATTACAATACATAATAATAATCAAATTATAGTTAAGAAGTAGCAACAAAAATAATTTTAGAGTTGGAGTCACTATAACATGAGCAACTGTATTAAAGGGTTGCTGCATTAGGAAGGTTGAGAACCACTGTCATAGCAGATCTAAGACTCTATCTATACTGTGGTATTTACTGTTGTCCTGTATATCTGGCAAGTGATGGTTGACTTTTCTCACAGATATTGGCACCAGTGCTTAACATACTGCAAAACTGAAATTTGTTAAGCAGGTCAACTATAGCAAAAGTAAAGTAATTGTGCAAGCTGATGAATATGTAAGTCATCCTGATTCGGGTGATTAGTTTACAATAAATACGTTTATGAAGTCATCAAGTTCTTTAAGTATATACAGTTAAAAAATCCGTATCACGTTGGAAGCAGAGCTTCTTGGGAAATGAAGACATAACTATAATCAAACAGCAAAATTAAACTGGTTTCTATTTTTAAAAATCCTTTATCTCTAACTCAAATATATGTCAAGATTGCTCATTTCTATATATGTCATTCTTAGTGTGTCTTATATTTCTGTATGCATGGAACACACACCATACACACACACACACACACAACACAGGAGAGAGAGAGAGAGAGAGAGAGAAGAGAGAGAGAGAGAGGAGAGAGAGAGAGAGAGGAGACTCTGTTTTCACTGATCAACTAATAGTATATTATGTCTATTTTTATCTTGTTTATCTTGTTCCTCTGGCTAATACATACAGAAATTGAGTCTGATGCTGAATGTAGTATCATGGGTGTTGGCTCATACCAATGCTGACTTACCCTAAAATGGTTCTATATTCACTGTGTTCAAAGAATCCAAACATTGTAAGAGTAGTCACTTTTTTTCAG
This sequence comes from Mastomys natalensis, assembly GCA_021653895.1. NCBI lineage: Eukaryota > Metazoa > Chordata > Mammalia > Rodentia > Muridae > Mastomys > Mastomys natalensis. The sequence continues at coordinate 2,983,440 of JAJTUV010000326.1, read as the reverse complement.
AAATACATGCAGCAACTGTAGAAATACCAGTCCTTGCAACCTCTTCAGTGCTGATTTGAGTAAAAACAGTAAAAATCTCTAAAGCAGAATGAACTGGCAAAGGCTGAAATTACTTACTTAGCTCCAAAGAAAAAATTATGCATCTGAGTGTCCTATATTTGCCTGTCATTTTTCCTTCAGTTTTGGTATAAGAAACGTCTTTGATGAATACTGCAGGACACATTTTAGCAAATAAATCTAACAAAAAGCAGTGATTTTTGAGAACTTGTGACTCCATAGAAGACACTCCTAAAGTAATGAATACTAGTTTGACCTTTCATGGAAAGTTCACAAACAGGCCTTAAGTAATGACAAGGTCTTCACATCATAGAAACAGCATTTATGATGGAGGTTCAAAGAACTGCCTGCTTCCTCAAGTAACCTTCATTTTACATAAGCAAAATGTATTTATTTTCTCACTGTTAGTTCCCTGGGTGATAAGGCTAAAGTCACTGTATTTAAATCACCATTTCTGTAGAGATTTTCTTTTTATTTTAGCAAGTTCTTGAGTAATACTCATGAGTTGATATCTGCTTTGAAAGAATGCCCTGAAACCAAACTTTTCAGCTAGCTACCTTACAAAAAAATATTTAAAGACATTTGACTCTAATACTTTTCATGAGCCACCAAGCGTCTTTTTGTCACTGATTATCAAATCATTATTCGTTATTAAGATGAAGTTTTGAAATTATATTCACGTGGTAGAATTTAATCATTTTTCATTGTTTTCCATGATTTCATTAAACAAAGAATTTTATTTGTGGGTGGTCAAAATGCGAATTAATGGTCCATTGATATAAAAATGCTCTCTATAGCTATGAAGCAGCAGACTGCTAGAAATTCATGCTGGAAGTACTTCTGAAGGTTTGAATTTGTAAAAGTGTGCAAATGTGTTATTTACTCAATATCTATATCTATAAGACATTTCAAGTCAATCACAACATGTGCATTGTTGTGTCACCATCAATCATTAGGACACATCAGACTGCTCCCTGAGGTGATAAGCAAGTGAGAAAATGAGCCGAGGAGTGATGGAAACATTATTACATGGACAAAGAAAACGTTCCCAGAAATACAATATTGCTGGTTCAAAAAGCAGTTATTGGCCACATTTGAAGAGACTGCTCATGGATTTCTTAAGGATAGCTCAGCACTCTTCACAACCTCAGTATCACAGAAAGATCACTACGCTGTGGTAGGTATTTTTTGATGGAAAGTGAACTTCCATAAAACGCACTGGCTTATAGTAGCACTAATCATGAGTCACTTCACTTTCTTGGCATCAGACATTACTCTGGGAAGAATGGCTCAGTGCATTCTGGGAGATTGTGGGTAGAGACTTGTAATGGCCACACTGATGAATGATAGCACAAATATTCTCCTATGGTGGCAGAATCATGGCCAACCAGTGGATGCTAGCTGTTCACTGGTCTTCCTCCCTGTGAGACTTTTCGTATCTCTCTGGTATATATTTTTGGTTTCTGTCCAGGAATTGTGATCGACGAGGTAAGACCAAGAATTAAGGTCCTTTTCTGATCTAGCTTCAGAATTCACACAATGTTACATTAACTGTGTCCTATTGACCACCGAGTCAGCAGTTATCCAGTCTGTTAAAAAGATTGCACTATATATAAATATATTTAGAGAGACTCCTTGGAAGAAAGAACAGAGGCTGTTTAAGTATGGAAACCATTTTATATGGCTTATGATTTAAATTTATGTTTTTACTCAAGAAATAAGAACTGTCAACCAAACAAGACATCTCTACTGACAGTCTATAGGGCTCTGGCCCAGCCAGAGTGGCCATAGAGTTGCACTCTCAGAAAGGGAGGGACTCAATCGTCTGAGTCCACTGCTGCCCTGGAGTGGGCAGTCGTATATAGGTGAGCTGCCATGTCTCTTCTGCTCTGGAGTCGGTGTGGCACAGCAGCTAGGAGTGAAAGTCCAGGGTACCTACCGAGCAGGACGTGAGCACAGTGGCTGGAGCAGCTTCCAGCAGTGAATGCTTTGAGAGAAAACTATTCCAAAGTGTTACAGCTCATTATGACAGATGCTCTCAGACAGTATTCGGTGAAATAGCTCTCACACTTTATTCCCTCTGGACAGGGTCTTATGTCCATTCTTTGGGGAGGCTTGGGTCTAAGAGCAGATGCTTTCTGTCAGCTTGGTCTGAGATGTTAAGGATGCTTCATCTGCATGTGGAGGAGCGTCTGGAGCTGCTCCTGTGTGAGTGAGTCATAGTCTTCTTCATGGGGTGGCATGATCACATGATCCAGGACAGGAACCTGGTCTGGAATAGATGAAACATCTACCATCCTCAGGTATACTGAGTACTGAGCTTTCTGAATCTATTTGACTTTACCAAGTTTTCTGGCATGGTCCACTGCCCCACATCCTACTAGAAACGCAATGGTCCAGGGTAAGAAGGAGTTTACCTCCTAATGCATGCCATTTCAATCTCTTTACTACTAAGATAATGATACATACAAATTTTCCCTAAAAATATACTGCATGTTTTAAAACTTAAATTGTATTTAGAAAAGAGAGATAGCATTAAAGTTCATAGAAGTTTGAGAGAAGATGACATTCACAGTAGTCGGCAATAAAAGCGTTCATTCTTATGAACTCGAAAGTATTGTTCACACCCACAAATATGTTGTTGATATGGTCACAGTTATTTTACATTCTTACTTTTAAATGTATTGTTTAATGTTTCCTAGGTTTTATTATACTAGCTGAAGAAATCTCATAGTAATGGAAAAGCTTATTTTGGACATATTAACTGACCTGACTAGAAAATATTTACCAAGAGAAAATAATTTTAACTCTAAACTACTTGCTAGCTACTCATTTTAATGACACAATTTGTGATGGCCAACATTTATACTTTGACTTCATTTAAATGTGTAGTCAAATAAACAGTTCCTTAATCATATACTAATATAATTTTCTCAAATTGTTACCCCTTAGTAAGTGTCCTTATTTTCGGGTATTGAAAATTCATTAAATATGGCGATGTTTATTTCATAGCATTCAAATCTATTTTTTATGCAAACACAACTTTTAAATCTTAAACTTAGTCTTAATGTAATGCATGATAAGTTTATCAGACTGAGAAGATATAGCACAAACTACAGATAATCAAAGGGAGAGACCTCGTGCTAGAAGAGCAGTGATGTAATAATGAACATCCTTGGGGGCTCTAAGATCCAATCTTTCTGTTTATTTAGAGTGAAGGGAGACAAATAAAGTTACGGAAAATAAAATGCAAATGAGTAGATGTTTTCATTTTTTTTTCCTAGGTAGTATTGCAACTGCTTCTCTAATAACCTTTATGAAGTTAAATTTAGAGAATAATTTTAAGCCTCATCCAAGAGTAAAGAAATAAAGATGATTGAAAGGCATACTTTTTACATCATAAAAAGATTAAATGAAAGAACAAATAGATAATTATCAGAACGCAAAAAAGTTGAAAATTAGATATTGAAGCTGGGATGATCTGTTATCATTATTGGTTTGTGTGCCTTCTTTTCTCCATTAAAGCCAGCAGTTCCACTGGGGAACTCTTCATCTTGTATTCCTGTCATAAGAACACAGCCTGGAACATAAACACTTAAGAAACACTTGCTAAATTAATTTTTTTAATTGTCTCATAATTTGCAAGAAAGTAGAGAGTCTCAGGTGACTGAGTATAAAATTCGCCTCTCTTTGCTAAAATCTATTTTCTGAGTTTGGTGTTGAGTGGTCTAGTTTTCTCTTACAGTTTTCTTTTTAAAGATTCAGATAACTTTTGGTTTTCTTATGGGTATGTCCACAAGAATGCAAATGCCTGCAGAAGCCAGATGTGGCAGATCCCCTGGATGTGGAGTTTGGGCCTGTCTAACACTAGTGCTAGGAGTCAAACTTGGATCTACTACAAGGGCAGCAAGCACTAACTTTGTAATATATTTTTATTAGTTTTCTGGGAATTTGATGCATGTATACAACCCACCTCTTCCCAGCTTCTCCCCTACCAACCTCATGACCTCTGCCCTTTTCTTTTCTCCTTTGGAGCCCATTGACTCAGTTCTGGCTGCTCATCTGTTCCTGAGTGTGGAGTCATGCACTTGAGGTTGGTTGTTCAACCAGCAATCACATCCTTAAAGAATTTGACCCTCCCTCCCCTCAGAAGCCATCAGCTACCAATAGCTGTTCAGCTAGACATGTGGAATGATGAGCCCCTCCCACCTCAGTGATGGAATATTGGTTTATTTGATCTTGCTCTCGCAACCATAGCAGCTGTGAGTTCAGGAGTGCACCAGTCTCTACAGCCCAGGAAATCTTTGAACTTTTGATCCTCTGTCTAAGCCTCCTGAGTAGCTGAAATTACAATCCTGACCCACCAGGGCCAGCTTTTTAATTTGTTGTGCTTTTGAAGCATCTGAATCCACTACTGAGAGGTAGGTATTCACGGGCTGCAGAGGGAATTCATTTAGGTGTGAAATACTTTTCATCCAAATGCACAATCTGGCTTTGCTGGTATAAAAATGAGCATAGCCACTATTCTGATATCACCCCTCCCCACTTTCCCATTTCCAGCTCTTAATTCCTAGAGCAACCTTTAACTCCCAGCATGCAAACACGCTCTGCTGTCTCTCATGCCCTTTCTGGGAGTTCTTGGTGCTGCTATTCATAGCATGATTTCCACAGAACACTTTAAGAAGGAATCAGCTCTAACATTTGAGAAAAACCCACACCTAGGCACATAGCCTATAGACTTTTTATTTACAGTACACCACCCTCCTAAATGTCCTTAGTTTTCAAGATGGGTATCTCCACTTCCCAAGGTAGTGACCTTTCATTTCCATTCTCAGATTCCCTAATTTCCTTAGTTTGGCATTGTGAGACCATGGAGATTGTTACAGAACACCTATAGTATTGCATATTCCCTTTCCTCATCCTATCAGCTACATTTGGAATATTGGCTGCTAGGCTTGTGTTTCTATTTTTGTTTCTCTGCTATTGGTATCTTTACTGCCTGTTGAGCACCATGGGTTCCTCATATCATACATATTGGCTGTACAGTGGAGCATGGCACTGGCTGATCTTTACCAAGGTTCTATTTTCAGGCAGCTATCCCAAAGGCAGCATCTTCTTCCAAGGCAGGAAGCATTCTTGCTTAATGCCTGCTATAAAAGATGTTGGACTGGCGAGATGGCCCAGGTGGTAAAGGCAGGTGTTACCAAGCTTGATAGCCTTCATAATCTGGGGTCAATCCCCAGGATCCACAAAGTATGAGGAGACAACTGATTACTACAATTTTTTCTCTGACCACTATACATGCTTCATAACACATGTACACACAGAGATGCATGCATAATCAGCATTTTTTAAAATATTTTTTATTGGAAATTTTATTTACATTTCAGATGTTTTCCCCTTATCCCCTTTCCCCCCTCCCTCCCAGGAACTCCTTATCCCTTCCCCCCTCCTCTTGCCTCTATGATGGTGTACCCCCCCCACCCTCCCCTGTACCTCACCTCCCCACCCTCGATACCACCCCCACGAGTCCAGCCTTCATGGGATCAAAGGATCTCTTCTCCCACTTATATATAGCTCCCTTGCATATATAGCTGTAGCCATGGGTCCCTCCCTAAGTGCTCCCAGGCTGGTGGTTTAGACTCTGGGGGCTCTGGTTGGTTGATAACGTTGCTTTCCTCATGGTGTCATGAATCCTCTCAACTCCTTCAGTCTTCACTCTATCTTCTCTGTTGGGAACCCCATGATCAGTTTAATGGTTAGTTGTGAGCATCTGCCTCTGAATATGTCAGACTCTTGCAGACCTCTAAGGAGACAGCTATATCAGGCTCCTGTCAGCATGTACTTCCTGACATCGACATCAACGTCTACCTTTGGTGACTGCACATGGGATGGATACCCAGGTGGAATGGTCTGCAAATGGCCCTCCTTCAGTTTCTGTCCTGTACTTTGTCTCCATATTTGCTCCCTTGAGTATTTTGTTACTTCTTCTAAGAAGGACTGAAGCCCCCCCCCAACTTGGTCATGATTCTTCATGAGCTTTATGTGGTCTGTTAGTTGTATTTTGGGTATTTCAAGCTTCTGGGCGAAAATCCAATAATCAGTGAGTGAATACCATGTATGGTCTTTTGTATTGGGTTACTTCACTCAGGATGATATTTTTAGTTCCATCCATTTACATAAGAATTTATCATATTCATTGTATTTAATAGCTGAGTAATATTCCATTGTGTAAATATACCACATTTTTTGTATCCATTCCTAAATGTTAGTCACAAAGTATACTTTCCTGTACATGCATATCTCATTAGATTCACTGTGCCAGTTGAGTTTGTGGGTCCAATTGTTACCAGAGTTCCTGAGCAGCTAGCTCATGCTTAGCACAGTAACATTAAGCCTTAGAGCTTTCGTTGCTCCAGAGACTTGATAGATAACCTTACTCTCCAGGATCCCTGAAGGGTAAGCTGTTTTCTTGTTGTATCACAGACTCACTTGGTCCTTTATAGAATACTGCTAATAGTCCCTTAATCTCAGGACTCAAGAGTTCCCTCTCACTTTGTATTCTGCAAGAATGCTCTGTCTCAGATTAGCTTCATGAGAAATCCAACCTCTAGTGTGTGAACACCCTCACATATCCAAGAATTTAAAATTGTAGTAGAACCTTTATCCCTTATTACAGATTGGTCAGGTATGTCTCTAATCATCTTATGGATACACTGGGATGCTACATGCACAGGAAAATACAATTGATGAATTAGCACCTGAAAATGTGTTACATGTATGTGTGTATGTGTGTGCACATACACAAACAACACACGCACACATGTGTCATACTATAGAGTATGTGAAGAGATAACACTTGCAGAGGGTCAGAGTAAGGTTTCTATAACCTCACATGTGTTCCAATTCTCAGATGCCAGACAAGCGTATGTTTTGTTTGGAATTCAACAGCCACTGTATATGTAGATCTACCCAAAGATTTTTTCTTTAATATGTTTTCAGATTCATTCTGTTTTTCCCCGATGAGTGTTTCAACTATCTGCATGTATCTGTACCACATGTGTGTCTTACCTCTGATGTAAGAAAAAGGCATAACATCCCTTGGAACTAGGCTATGGATACTATGAGCCACCATGTGGGACTAGGAAGCAAACCCATGTCCTTGCAAAAACAAGAAGTGTTCTTAAACATTGATCCATCTATCTAGACTTTGAAAGAATGTTTATATAATGGCCATTGCTTGTTTGTATTCTATTGTTAAAATAGACACTTGGAGAAAAGAGGAATCAAAAGCTTCAGAAATTACTTTCATTTTCAACTACCTTTATCATAAATATTTCCTCAAGATTGTAAGTTTCTTTTAATAATATATCTATTCTCACTGCTACTAGATTTTTCTCTAGAATATTCTGTAATCTATTCTATTTTATTTCTGAGCACTGTCCTGTCTACTTCTTAACTTCCAGAAGCCATTGAAAAGCCTAGTAGTGCCTTCTTTATATTTTCTGTCTGTATATTTGTCTTATTGATCTCTGCATTCACATTTCAGTGGGTTCTAAACATGAATTAAGAATGAAAATATCCAGTCTCTTACTCTAAACTGAAACTACTTGTTCAATGTAAACACTACTCTGATTGCATGAGATTTCATATTTGTGTAAATGTGAAAACATATAAAAAAAGTCTTCAGGATATCATGGGGTAAGCTTTAATTATAATTCAAGTAATTAACTGCCTGGCATTGCTTAGTCTCATTTTCTTGCCCGAAAAGTTTTCTAAGAACTACTTAAAGATGGAGCAATGCAGAGGTTCAAGAGATATCTCATTTGGTAAATTCACTTTCCATCAAGTTTTGGGACCTGAGTTTCCATCCCAGGTATCCAGTTTGTGGAAGAACATAATGGACTCTCACAAGTAGTCCTCTGACTCTCTAAACATACCATGGCATGATAAAATTCTTCCCACACTCACAAATAAATAAATAAATTTAAAAATAAATAAATAAAATATAACAGAAATGTGTATCTGAATATTTAGAAGAACTTCAAATATTGATACAATACAATGATGGAAAGAATAATGAACAAAGCCAAACTAGATTTTTGTGACAACTAAAAGCTGGTGTTCAATTCTTTCAGTGCTTTAACAGATACCACATTCAAATTCCTTAATATGGTGACCGAGAGACTTTAATTTCACTAGCAACATCACTGTAAAAATTGGAGTTGGCTTTGTTTTATTGGAGAAATAACTCCTATATGTTGCTCCTTTAGATTATCCCTGAACTTTTCCTTGTGTGTCTATTAGCCCATCATTGGACTAGTCCAATGGTGCATCTCCATAAGCTTGTCACTGAGGTATCCTGGGGGACTTAAACTTCCTTAGGGTATCTCTGCTTTTTCCCACAAATGCCTTTATTAGTAAAAGGGTTAAATCCATAAACATCATTTACTCTGAACTTTGGTGTCTTTAACTGTTTTGGCTAGATTTCCCTATTACATGCCAATTAAGATTCCTTTTGAGTATTTGAATCATAGGCAATCAGAGTTGAGTAGAGATAGAGTTCCACACATCAGTATTCACATAGTGTCTGGCACAAAGTCACATTTAGCCGTAGCAATGGTAGTTATGGCTATGTGAATGCAGCACATTTATAAATTTTTCATATTGCTAGTTATTTACTAAAACTACCTTGGACGTTTTCATTTCAAAAGTAATACTCTGAAACCTTTCAGAAAATCTAAAGTTTTCAAATATTGAACTATCTTAACTTTATACCAAATCCAGTCATTTGGGGAAGTCTACTTGTCAAAACTTAGAACATTATAAGAACATCATGGTGAATATGGCATTCGTTGCAGTGCAGGAGCTTAAAATTTACCAGTCATATAAGTAAGGATCATGGAAAGTTCCTTACCTTCAACGTAGAGATGAACACAGAAGGGGAGAGAAAAAAAAAACCTGACATTAAACTGTTGAGAAAAGGAAAATAACATTTGAAACAGGCACTGAAGTATATGTATATTTTCAAGAGAGAGATTAGAAGAAGGCTATTCATGTAAAATATAATGTGTAATACATACATATATCCTGTGAGAACTCATAAATTAGAGTGTAAAAGTACGTTAGGTTGTCTATTCAAATTTGAATGCAGAAGTAGTTAAAGAACAAAAAATGTTGGTTACAGAATTAATTAACTCCTTACTTAAATGATATATACAAGTAATGAAACGAATTTGACCAATGGCTATTATCGCTCTTATCCAATTATAAAGCTAAAGCATCTGAAAATTAGAAACAGAGGCCATAGGTTAGTAAAGGGTATAATATCTCGAGGTTCCTACTTGATGGTGATACATTAATGCAATATGCAATCCAGTCATTATAGAACATGAGTGCATAAAGAATGGGGAAGAATCTCCATCAGCTTCACCTGTGAAGTGGTTACAACTACTCCATGATTCTTTCCATGAAGCATAAACAATCCACATGCATCACTATCACAAAGTGAAAGAGAGACCACCTTGTGATCATGTCTTAGAACAGCTACAAAACACAGACAGACCATGAAAATGACTCAACAGGGTACTCATAGTTCACATCAATGACTATTTCCAAACCAATCCTCTTGGCTCCTCATTCTCTTCCTTACATATAACAAATTAAATTTATTATGACACCAGATTATAGAAGTATCCACATTCTCCACAAGAAAACATCCCAAGCTCTAGTAGACGTTCCTTACAGTCTGAACACAGAACGGTTCATACCTGAGTCCTTCTTTACCAACTTCCCACATGGTTGTTTTTACTGTGATACACAAATGATTGTGATTTTCCTTAACTATCTCTTTAACTCATCTTTGATCATTAAATTTGCAGCTTCATGAAAAGTAGTTGACTAAGTAAGGGACAAACAGATATGTACATAAACACTTATCTATGCATACATGTTTTCGTTCTGAGTTTAATTCTCTCAAAACCTAAAATAATAAGGGAAAAATCATAAAACTTATAGATGTTAATTTGGCATCTTTAAATTAAGTTAAGCTGAACAATCAGTCAGAACATTTAATTCAAGAAAGCATAACCAGGTAACAACCCAAAATAAGATGCAAAACCAAGTGTTATAAAAGTTAATAGTTTATTCAAATTACTCATGTAAACTTTGTGTTCTTCATCAATAACCTGGTATGCATTTCCATTTCTTTTTAAGGTTTATTTTTTTCTGTAAGCAATTTCAACATCCAGACTATAAAATGGTTCTTTTACATTAAAGTCGTTTGCTTTCAGTCAAGAGATATATGTCAGTATTTTATAGAAGATGTGTTGTAGGTGGTATTTTATAAGACAGAAATCCTACTTGTATCTCGATGTATCTACTGGTATTACTAATACCAGAGAAAACCCAGAATTTTGAAACATGCTTGAATGTGGTAGGTCATTGGTTTACTCTTTATCTCCAGACTCAAAAGTTAAAAAAAAAAAAAAATCTGTTGCCGATCTGATGATAGTTCCAATAGCAAACTGGCAATAACTTATATTTGACCTTGGAACAAAATGACCTGTAGTCCTTTAGTCTGAATTTTTCTCATGTGTCATTCAGATTAGAAATTAGCTTTTGCAGTTGCTGTAATATTTTTTGGAATACTAAATTTAATATTTAAACCTGTCACGGTACAAAAGATAATTAAAAATTCAAGCCATGAAGTTGTGATATTTGTGTTGGAGTTTTTAAGACTTAAATTGTGTTAACAGTTTACAGTTCTTGTAGAATGTGCAAGGCTTGTAGGAAAAAGACAGGACTGACTGGTGATCTACTGAGTCCTCAGAGGCTGGGTGTCAGAAAGTGATATCAAGAACATGGTTGGATGTTAAGGTACAGGAGCCTGAAGATTCATCACCAACCTTTAAATCTCCATTTAATTGGAGCAGAAGGAAAAAGGAGAAATCTATTTGCCTGAATCAGTGCTTGACTAAGAGTCAATATTGCATTTGAAATAAGGAATGGACTGGAAACTACATAATCTTAAGTATCAGAGTACCTTAGTAAACCCAGCTATGTCTGCATTCCAGAGTTCATAGTACTGAGCAGTGGAAACAAAGGAAAGAGTTCCAAGGAAATAAGTATTTCATTAAGGAGGTCAGCATGACAGCTATTGTTAAAACAGAAGTATACTGACTCCAGATGTTTCCTAGTTACCTTGACCTTGAGTCAGTATTCATTTTAAAGTCTTAAAAGTTAGAGCAAAATCTACATAAGTGTATCCCAACTATAAAGATGGTCCTGTCCATGAAAACTAAAGGAATGGAGGTAAAATCAAGCATATCTATAAAATAGTTAGGAACTTGTATTTGAACTTAAATAATTTTAACATAAAATCAAAATAAAAATAGTCTTCAAGTGTAAACAGCAAATATTAACTCTGCATAATTCAAAGTTATTAGATTTTGATCACATGACCCTAATTAAAATAATAAGAACATTTACCTGGATATATTTAAAAGTAAGTTGTTATATTATTAACTAAATAGTCCAGATTTTCTCTGCCTCATGTCTTCAAATAGCAGTGACATAAATTTGAGGAAGACTAATTAGTGATGGCATCAACAATATATCTCAGAAGAATAACCTTACCACTTCATTTTCTCAGCCATATGGCTGAGAGATCACAGTAGGCATGACCTTTCCAGCAGTGAGGTCAGAATTTCATTTATAAATAGATAATTGGAAATTTATCCTTCTGAGCGTCCATGGTGCTGAAGAACTAAATTTTTCAGAGGGAGCTATTTAAAGACCAAAAGAAGAACAAGAAGAACCCTCTTGATTGAAAACCATGCTAGCAAGCCTGGAGAATTCTGAGATAAAGTAAAAATTACATGAAATTATGTGATTGTGTGTGAGTTTCTTTCTACTCCTTCAAATATAAAGACTAGCTGTAGAAGAACCAATTCAAATTATCACAACTGAATTGAATCACCCACAAATCATTTGAAATAATACTAATGTTTTCCTTTATTTTGGAGGTTTCAAAAAAATGTCCTGCTTCCCTGCACTGCTGTTAATCCTTGCCTGAGGACTGTGTCAAGATACTGATTTTACATATCCCACTTTAAAAATTTAGAATTAATTAGACCAGGATAGGATTAACTATTTTTTATGATGTCTATGATATGATTACTATTTTCTATGGTCAGGCCAAGTTGAAACCCATCTGAGTGATGAGTGTGATAGAACTGAGATCTTGCTAAAGAAAGGATTCTTTTCCAGCTTTGAGAATGGAGAGCAGCCCCCTGTGCTGTGAGTTCCCCTAGTCTCCTCACCTGACAACACTCATTTTAATCAAAGTCACTCCCTTCCCAAGTTAATCCAGTGACTGGGTGAGGACATGGATCCTCCAGGGCTTCATCTAGTTGACCAAGAGATTTTTAATTAGTTATCAAAGTTTGACTTGTTACCTCACCATTCACATGTGTTATATCTACTGGTAGAATTCCTAAATTCCTGCTTGGCTTGGCTTCTGCTTTAAAGGAATATCTATGACAACATGCTTACATTATGTATATGGGGATCTTTTATATGCATGCCTCTCGTCTTTTTTTTTTTTTTTTTTCCTTTCATGGTTAAACAAATGGCTTGTTACTTTGGTATTCATTTTCTGGAAACTTGTTTAAGTTGTTATGTCAATATATCAATACATATGTATGTTTCTTATCTTATACGTGTATACACCTGTACATAGACATCTTCACTGGGGCTAAGAACTAAGTATCTAAAAAGAATTGAAAATGTCTTTCTCCTGGCTTTCACAGTTATTCCTTGCATAGTAGAGTGGGAATAGCCTCCAACATAAAGGACTTGATCTGAATCAGCTTCAAGAGAGAGAGAGAGAGAGAGAGAGTAGTTTTGTGGGTTAAATGTTCTTCAATAATCAACACATCCACAAATATACAATAAAACTGCACTTAATAGATTTTAGGAATATGAAGAAGAAAGGAATTTAAATGGGTAGAGAAAGAGAAATGGATCTGGAAGGAGTGCAGAGAGGGATAAACATGTCAGATACATTGTTGTAAATTCTCTAAGAACTAATAAAAATTAGAAGAAAATAAGACCACTTTGATAATAGAACAATAGATAGATGATAGATAGATAGATAGATAGATAGATAGATGATAGATAGATGCATGCATGCATAATACATACATACATACATACATACATACATACATACATACATACTTGATAGATAAACTGACTCTCCCTCCATTAAAAGGTTGTTGTCCAGTATTTTGTCATAGTGATGAGGAACATGGACAGACTTTATGTGGAATAAAGTCTTTGCACTAGTTATCATAGCAAAGCACAATTGGGTCAATAGTATACGAAATTTATATTGTAATGCATTTCTCCAAGCTGCCTACAACTGTAAGGTTTTAGAAGAGTTACAACTTTCAAAGCTTAGAATAATTCTTTTCTTTCAGGGTTATTTGCAAATAATTCTCTAGCCATATTAAGTATGGGGTAGTCTTAGAATGGCGGCCGCTGGCATTGCTAAGGAAAGCATCTACAACTAAGGACAAACTGGCCCAAAAGGACAGCAGGGCTGAAGTTCAGAAACCTTGGGCTACAACATGGGAAGCATACACAGTGAGCATATCTGAGCAGGGCAGTGAGGGGGACTCAGCTCTTCAATCATTTTCTCAATTCTCCCCGACTTGCCATATGTGAAAAATGTATTCTGCATACTTGTTCCAATTAACTAAGTCTAATTATATACACTTTAAAAAATGAGAGGACAAAGGCATCCATTAAATAAAACCTAAAGATATCTCTTTTTGATATGAAAGATTAGATTTAAGGGAGAAGGACTTATATCCTAAGAAGAAAATAAGGTTATTAACAAAATTATAAACCTATATGACAAGTACATTGTAGCATAATAAAATGCTTATGTTCACTGAAGTACCAAGCTAGCTTTATTGATTACTGATTAAAGACATTTGAACAATCATAAATGGCTTGAGGAACTTAAGAGCTAGCATACATATTTAGATGAAAATAAATGATGCCAATTCCCTCTTTGTAAAGCAAAGAGGAAGCAAGCACTGCATGCTGTTGTGAGTGAGGAACCTGTTACATAAGCCAAACCTTTAAATTATATTCTGTTCGTTCAGAGCATTTTAGAGTTAAACATACTATCTACATCTGTGCATTTAGAGTTCTTTCTTATTTAAGTCATCAAAAATGTATTAAAACATGAATGTGTACTCTCACACAAAATCCTCACCAAATGGTTCTAAGAAGAGTGGGTGATGTCATCCATGGAAAGTGTATGATTCCAGTCTGAGGCCCACTGTCACACAGGATTAGCAGAGCTATGTCTGAAAGAGCTGGATTCAAGTTTTCAATGTACGGGTTAAATAAACTTGGTACTTTATGTATCTAGGTAAATATCACTGTTTTTGTCTTTTAAATGGTAATTGTCTATTTGAACCTGTTTAAATATAAAGACAGTATACATAATACTATTGAACAAATTACAGCTGATGTTTATCCTTCTACAATGATCCACTAATAGGACTAGAAAGAGAGATTTGGGGCTGGAGAGATGGCTAGTGACTGCTCTTCCAAAGGTCCTAAGTTCAATTCCCAGTAACCACATGGTGACTCACAACCATCTGTAATAGGGTCTGATGCTCTCTTCGGGTATGTTTAAAAACAGCTACAGTGTACTCATATAAATATAATAAATAAATCTTAAAAAAGAGAGAGATTGGGGGTTAAGAGCAGTTTCTGTTTTTACACAGGACCTGAGTTCAGTTTCCAGCACATATGTGAGATGGTTCCCAACCACCTACAACTCTAGTTCCAGGGGATCCAATTTCTCTGGCCTCTATAGGTTTCTACACCCAAATGCCTTTATCGGAATGAAGATACTGACCCACACAAATAAATTTTAAATTCAAAAATTAAATTCATCAAAAACCAAAAACAAATAAACAAAAAAACCCAACAAAACAAAACAAACTAACACCATGTGGGACTACAAATATATGGGTTAGAACAACCCAAAATCAGTAACTTCAAATTAGCCCCTTACCTTCACATATTGCTGTCAATTCTATTCTGATTCTGCTTTCACAGTGTGCACATTATTTTTCCTTATTTATTTATTTATTTTATTCATTTAACACTCCAGATTCTATTCTCTCCAGGTTCACCCTCCGAATGTTGTCAATCCCATACCTCCTCCCTGTCTCCACAAGGATATCCCTACCCATCCCCACCCCACAAGGACCTCTAACTCCCTGGGACATTCAGTCTCTTGAGGGTTATAGGTGCCATATCTGAACCCAGACCCAGCAGTCCTTTGCTGTATATGTGTTGTATGCTGCCCGGTTGTTGATCCAGTAGTGTCTGAGAGATCTTGGTGGTCCAGATTAATTGAAACTGCTGATCCTCCTACAGGGTTGCCCTCCTCGCAGTTCTTCCAGCTTTTCCCTAATTCAACCACAGGGGTCAGCAGCTCTTGTCCATTGATTGGGTACAAATATATACATCTGACTCTTCAACTGCTTCTTGGGTCTTTCAGTGGGCAATCATGATAGTCCCTTTTTGTGAGTGCTCCATAGCCTCAATAAGAGTGCCAGGCCTAGGGACCTCCCCTTAAGATGTATCCCACTTTGGGCCTGTCCCTGGACCTTCTCTTCCTCAGGCTCTTCTCCATTTCCATCCATACAGTTCTTTCAGACAGGAACAATTATGAGTCAGAGTTTTGATTGTGGGATATGAACTCTATCCCTTACTTGATGGCCTGTCTTTCTGCTGGAGGTGAGCTCTACAAGTTCCTTCTCCCACTGTAGGGCATTCATCTAGAGTCCCTCCTTTGAGTGCTGAGAGTCTCTCATAACCCAGGTCTCCGTACATTCAGGAGGGTACCAGAAGTACCCTACCTTCTACCTCCTGAGGTTGCTTGTTCTATCTTTCTGCTGGCCCTCCAGTGTGTTGTTATGTTGTAGTGTAAGATCTATCCAGTTTCTTTACCAGGGCACTTAGTGCTATGAATTTTCCTCTTAGCACTGCTCTCATTGTGTCCCATCAGTTTGGGTATGATGTGTCAAGGTTGTCATTAAATTCCAGGAAGTCTTTAATTTCTTTCTTTATTTCTTCTCTGGTCAAGTTATCATTGAGTAGAGAGTTGTTCAGTTTCCATGACTATGTGAGCTTTTTCTTGCTTTTGTAGTTGTTGAAGACCAGCCTTAGGCCATGATGATCTTACAGGATGCATGGGATTATTTCAATCTTCTTGTATTGGTTGAGGGTTGTTCTGTGACCAATTATATGGTCGATTTTGAAGAAGGTACCATGAGGTGCTAAGAAGAAGGTGTATTCTTTTGTTTTAGGCTGAAATGTTTTGTAGATATCTGTTAAGTCCATTTGGTTAATAATCTCTATTAGTTTCACTGTGTTTCTGTTTATTTTCTGTTCAAAGACTTGTCTATTGATAAGAAGGGTGTTGAAGTCTCCCACTATTGTTGTGTGGGATTCAATGTCAGTTTTGAGCTTTAGTAAAGTTTCTTTTATGAATGTGGGTGCCCTTGCATTTGGGGCACAGATATTAAGAATTGAGACTTTCTCTTGGTAGATTTTCCTTTGATGATATGAAGTATCCTTCTTCATCATGCTTGAGAACTTTAGGTTGAAAGTCTTTTATATTGGATATTAAAATGGCAACTCCAGCTTATTTCTTGGGACCATTTACTTGGAAGACCCTTTTCCATCCTTTTACTCTGAGAAAGTGTCTATCTTTGTTATTTAGATGTGTTTCTGTATGCAGCAAAATTTCTGGATCTTGTTTATGTATCCAGTCTGTTAACTTATGCCTTTTTATAAGTGAGTTGAGTTCATTAATATTGAGAGATATTAAAGACAGATGATTGTTGGTTCCTGTTATATTTGTTTTTGTAGACAATTTGCACATTTCATGTAAACAAATGAGTTGTTTAAAATATGACAACTAAGTACACTTACACCTTGGATAGTAGTTTATTTCGTTGCCATAAAGGAATGAATGGGATGGTTATTATAGGATGTAAAAAAAAAGTTAACAGAAATCCTTGATTATTTAGTAAATATCTCCGTGAGATATCATAATATATTTTTGGTTAGAATTTGGTAAGATACCATAATTTATTATATTTTATTTAAAAATTAGTTTAATAAAAATTTTAATTTTTATGAGTTCTGGATTTTTATTCAATTAGTCAATCATAAAATTTAGAGATCTATTAATTTGCTAATTTATCTAGAAGCTTATGTAAGAAGTTTCATGTTTTGAAACACTGATGGTTGTCTACTGAAAATCTGATCACTGAGTTAAGTCAATTAAACCCTTGGTGGATTTATGATCTCATAGCATTATGGGAGGTGGTGGAGACCTTCAAATGGTAAGGCTGGAAGTAGATCACTATAACATTAACTCCTTGGGGTCTACATTTTATCCTTCTCTATGTTTCTTGGATACTATCACATGGACAGCTCTTATCCACCAATGCCCTTCAGGCATGAGGCTTGGGCCTCATGCCATGCCCAGAAACTATAGAGTCTGTCAGCCATGGACTAAATACTCTAAGACTGAGCCAGAGTAACTCCTTTCGCTCTTGAGTTATTAGATATTTTGTCCCAGTGACATAAACCTGAGTACTATAATTTTATTGTCTTCATTTTCTATGTTTCTACTTCATGTTTCACTGTCTAATTGTATCCTGAGCACTCTGAAATATCTTTCCGCTACCTTCTACATTGCAGCTTTATAAGAACAGAACATGTTTATGCTCTATAACAAAATATGTAGTAGAAATACTTAAACTAATAGAGAAAGTTAACAAATGAATATATTATTTCCAAAGAAAATTGACTTTAAAAACTTAGATTATCTTCACTGAAACATATAAAAAAGTTGTACTTATGCACTTACTTGGGTTAAAGCAATAGACAAACTTACAAAGCAGCATGTCTGTATATGATTTTTAAAAGTGTTTCTATTATGGACCTTGTTGGGATAATTTTAGAACTTGATGGAAAGATGTTCAAGGGGAAGCTTTTCTCACTATGCTCCCCCTGAGCTTACACTGTGAGGACAGAGATGTTACTGAGAGAAAAGTTCTAAAGTAGCAAAGCACAAAGTCAAATCTTCTGTGAATAAAAATGATTATTTCTTCAGGAGACTTAAAGAGACTAGAGATGTGTAAATGGCTTATGACCTCCACTATCTTATAGGAATCCGTTTGAAATCATGACTCTCAGTAGAATTAAAGTTAATTTTTGATGCCTACAAAATTTTGTATATATATAAAATTATCATATATATGATAATTGTGTACAATCCAACAACAAATGCTTCAACACAGAGATCTGAATCCTTATTCTCTTTTATCTATGAAAATATATACATGCATAGATATAAAAATATACAGGAAAATACGTTTAAAAAGATAAATTTTGAGAATGGGATTGTTTCCATACAAAAATTAAAGCACAAGCTCACAAAAATTATTGGGAAATGAATCTATCTCAAAGCTATGTTATGTAAATATCTTCAGTATTTTCAAGATATTGTGTTTATGCACATAACATTTAATTGTCACTTGATTATTTCTAACATCAGAATGTTTGTAATTATTTACTTGAAAATTCATATTATACTAAATTCTTCATACTTATACCTCTTTTTCTATCACATATATTTCAATAATAATATTGTCTAAAAGCATAATAAATCGAATCAATGCTCAGAAATATCTTCAATATTTCAATACATATTACCTGAATATTTTGAAAGGTAATTGAAATTCATTTACATTTTAGGTATAATGTGACAATATTACTGTACTGTATGTGGTATTACTAGACTATAAAATATGTGTGGTACAATTGAGTTATAGAATACAAAGACTGTAAACGGTATCTGAGCTTGACCCTCCCTTCCTGCTGACTAGCTTTCTTATTGCTGAAAGGAGCTATGTAGACTGCTTTAGGAAAATAGACGTCTTTGTTCTTATTCAGCTGTGAGACAAGATGTTTCTATTGATGGAATGGTGGAATACTGTTATAAGGGCAACCAACTAGATTCTAGTCTGATTTGAAGTCTGATTCATTGAAGGGATACTATTTTAGATACTATAAAGCTAGTCAACAGCCCATTCTAGCCAAACATATGCCCTAATTATAAATCTACTTTGCTATTTTGATGTAAATGAATATATGGTCAGACTGTTTCCATTAATTATATAAACAGACTTAGTGTATCTTATCAGTTTTGACAGAGAAGTTCTTTTACAGTTAGTGATTGTTAAGGCAAAAGCATATTACAATAAAAATTATGGGAATAAGTGACTATTGTATTCAGTATTAAATAGGACAACTATATTACTCTTTGAAAGGTCATGGAAAAATTAAAGTAGAGGAGGGAAGAAAAAATATAAGAACAAAAACAGGAGAGAACTATTATGAGCCAATGTCATTTAGATACCTCATAGTTGTATTCACAAACTCACAGCCATGATGATTCCATAGTCAAGAAGTGTTCAATATAGGGTCATCAACATTCATCATGGATGAATAGGAACTTGTGGTGTCCCATATCTTCCTGAATGGCTATTGCAGTTAATTGTTGATGAGAAAGTTAAGGCATAGACATTGTAACTTGCCCTTGATCAAGTAAATAACCCAGCCACCTTGCTTATGAAAGAAATTTTGATTGAACAAAGTGAGTCACTAAAAACTGTGATAATTTGATTACATAAAAATCTTCTTCAAGGTTTTTTTAAATGTTAATATTTTTATCAGAGGATGTAAGGAATAAAATCTATTTTCCACAGAATGGAAGAAGCAATATGCCTTCTTCAACAAACCTTAGCATCATTGACTTTCTCTATTATGATTTTTTTCACACTAAATAAAGAAGTCATGTGGATATATATTTAAAGACAGGAGAAAGATAAACAGAAACAAAACATGATAAGAATCCATGCTATAAGAATATAGTTGCCTGGTTTTATGAACTACGTGAATTATCTGAGATAGGAAAAATAATCTAAATATCATTACATCATCCTGGGAGATGATGCCTGTTAACTTATGAAGTGGGAAATGCATGGCTGAGCCTAATTTGTCTAAAGCAATCTTTGAAAGAGTTTTTTTTCTATTTTCTGTACTGTGAATTTCAACATTTTCTTATCTTTTCCAATTCTCTAAAGAAAAATTTAAGATATTGCTTAAAAGTTTTTGATCAGTAACATATTCAATTACATCTATGAAACTACCATAGCTTAAATAAGGACAGCTAATGTTTCTTTGTAAATGAATTCTAGATCTACACAGATATTTAAATTTGTTGACTACTGAACCATTCAAAGCAGGGGTTGAAAACTATGTGGCATTAACCAAATCTATTCTGTCATATATTTTACAATGAATCCATATGACAGAAAATGCTGAGGAAGGAGATAGTATCATTCTTCCAGGCTGAGAAAGAATGAAGTGCCAATCCTAGTGTCAACCTTGACTGACTAGTAATAAGGAAACACTTCTCCCTTCATGCTAGAATGGAAAAAAAAAATGGAAGAGTGACTTTTATCACTGATCTCCAGTCAGGTAGCCACTTTTCTCAGCAGTGCCACAGGAAACTGTACAGCCAGCAAAAACTCCAGATACGTATGCTTCTTCTAATCAGTATGAAATCAGGGGAGACCTACAGAGAACTGGATCATTTCTTCCATTCCCAGTAATGTCCGCAGTTGTGCCTTCATCACTGTTATTATAGACGAAATAGGGAACCTGGACATCTATCCTCATACATCAGTATCCTCCAAATTACATCCTACTCCTGTAGATAACTAAAATGTGCCAGAGTGGAGCCAATCACCACACCATCTGCAAAATGACCAACAATAACAGAATTTCATCCCCCAAACAAACAAAAATCCACAAGAACATTAAAATCTAAATGAGACAGTCAATCAGCAAATGTCTACAGCAAGATTAATTTATGAATTATCTAATAGCCTGTGTTGTTTTGGCAGCTGTATTAAAAATGCTTCAATAATCATTTTAAACTATAGTTTTCACAAATGAACAAATGAGAGGTTTTAAAACTCATATAAAAACATTAGGAAAAATCAACAGAAACTTGAGAACTCAAAAGGACAGTATTAGAGCCCTTAAGTGAGAGATTCAACAATAAAATGGGGGAGAACAGGAAAGAATTCATGAACTGAGTATAAAAGAAAAGAATAAAGAATCATTCAAACCCAGCAACACAGAAATCTTGTTCAGAGAAATTTTAAAACACATGTTTTGTAATCTATCTAATAATCTGATATTTATACTATTCGGCTCTCAGGAAAGGAGGATGAAGATATATTTTTTAAAATTCAAGTAAACAGTGGCTAAATTTTCCAAGTTTTGCAAAAACAGTAACAAAGTAAATTTGCAAATTTGAGGTCCTGAGTTTATCTTCAACATGATAAACCAATAATTACAGACCAACAAAACTCCATATCCTACTGTAGAAGACAACAGGAATACTGTTAGAATATCAAGAAAAATTATAAAGAAAAACAATCCACAAAACCAAAGGAAAAAAAAATCAAAACTTCAAATTTCTTTCCAGAATCTATACAAAGAAATGAAATTATTCTTTTTTTTTTTTTTTTTTTTTTTTGTTTTCAGACAGGTTTCTCTGTGATCTTTGCGTCCTGGAACTCATCTTGTAGACCAGGGGCTCGAACTCAGAAATCCTATCTCTGCCTCCAATGCTGAATTAAAGGTCCACACCGCCGTTCCTTTTTTTCTATTTTATTATTTTTTTTATTGAAAATTATTTCAAGAACTGAATCAATCAATATTCTTTCAACCCATGATTTTATTGTCAGACAAACAGTGTTTAAAATGGAACTAAAATAAGCATACTTATGGAAAAAAGGAAAAAATAATGGTAGTTCAGTGGTAGTTCTGCCCTAAAAGAATAGCCAAAGAAGTCTTTTAATAATGAACAAATCATAAAAGGGAAAAACTTGGAATATCAGAAAATATCTACTTTGCTTGGTATTACTGTGATAAACATCATGACAGCATCTTTGGAGAGGAAAAAGTTTATTTCATCTTAGAGTTGTAACTATCATTGAGAGAAGTCAAGGCAGGAACTCAGGACAGTTTGATATAGGCAGCACCAGGAAGGAAGAACTGAAGAAGAGAGCACAGAGCAATGGTACTTACTGGTTTACTTCCCCTTATTTGCTTAGCTACTTTTCTTATATAGCACAGAAGTATGTCTAGGTATGGTACTACAAGGGCTAGTCTCTCCTGCATCAATTGGCAAATAAGAAATGCCTCCACAGACAAGTCCACAGGCCAATCTGATGGAAGCAATAATTCAATTCACTTTCCCCTTTTCTTGGTGACTTCAGGTGACTTGTATCAAGTTTTAAAAAAAGCAAATAAATGGTTAAATAAGATGTATTCTTTTTGGCTCCTTGAATTTTCAAACTTATATTTGATGTTCCAATAGACTATGGTAAGTTCTGCATATATAACAATAACCACAGAAACCACAAAAAGACACAAAATGCCCAGTAAAATACAAAATATCAAAATGAAACTCTAAATATAGTTTAAATTTCCTTCAAAGAAAAGAAAAGGGGGAGAGAAGAAGAAAAAATAACAAATTGCAAATATAAGCATCAAATTATCAACATCAACATTTGCAGGTAAATGTTCAAATAAAATATGTTTTTAGAATAGTAGGCTTAACAAAACCTATCTATATTTATCTACTAGAGATTTACTTCAAATATATTTACAAAACTAGTTCAACTGAGAAGAAAGTATGAAAAAACTATAGCATGCAACTGTGAATCAAAAGAAAAACAAGGAAATCCAAGGATAACTGTGTAAATATAAGAGACAGCACATACCAGAGGAAAAAATAAATCTTCCAAGAAAAGGGATATTGTAAAATATTTTTAAAATGCCAGTATGCAGAGAAAAAAAAAGCATCCTAAAATATAGTGTTGGAAACAATGATATTCAAAACATTGAAAATCATTATTTTAAATTTTTATTTAAAAATAATATATTTTGATATTTTTCCATAACAACTCCTCTCAGAATCTCCCTGCCTCCATCACTCCCCACTTCATGTTCATTCTGTTTATATCAAAATAATTTAAAGTCAAAACCAACGTAAACTATAAAATAAACAATGACACAAAAAATACTGAAACCAACAAAAACATACACAAAACAAACAAGCACCACTGAATGTTGTCAACTGCTTCTAGGAATGGAGCTCTCCTTGCAGTATGTTTGACGGCCCAATTGATACCATATCAGGTTTCAACTGCTAGCATATTAGTGGTGGGAATCTCTACACAGTTCCACTTCTCAGTGCTAGGATTTTGTATTGTTTGAGCCTGTGTGTGTCTTGTGCTTGCGATCATGATTTCTATAAGTTTATGTGTTTATCATCCTGATATGTCTCTGGTCTCATCATTACTTCAGGCTCTTCCAGTGTTTATCTCTCTCCTTTCTCTAGATCCCTGAACGTTGAGGTGAGGCATTTAGTAAAGCTTTGACCAGCTATGACCTACTCCTGGTTCTGTTTATTACTTTGTGGCACAAGATGCCTAGTTGGGACATTGTCTCTCTTTTTATATGTTAATTCCATTTAAATTTCTTTGTGTCTCTATTTTAGAAGCATCTATGGTAGTTCACTTCTATATGTCTTCTCCAAAGGCCTTAGTGGTAGTGATCATTCCCCACATTGCTTCCATAGGCTTCTCTTCTACCCCCCTTCCCATTAGTCCCACTATAGTTTCTCATTTATCTCTTTACCACTATACACTAAGATCCACATTCAATCTTTTCCCTTGGTCCGTTACTAGGCACATATCCTCTGTGGTTATTAAGAGTGAAATAAATATATGTAAAGCATAAGAGATAATATCCATGTTTAAGACAAAACACACAACATGTGTCTTTTAGTGTCTGGATTACCTAGCTCAGGATGAGCATTGCTAACTCCATTCATTTACCTGCAAACGTCACCATTTCATTGTTCTTAATAGCGAATAATACTCCATTGTGTAAATGGACCATATTTTCAAAAAGCCATTCATGAACTGATGAACATGTAGGCTATTTCCAGTTTCTTGTTATGGAATAAGCAGCAATAAACATGGATGACCAAGTATGTGTGTAGTAATTAACAGACCCCCAAACCACAGAGCAACTGACTCCACAATGGAAGTTCCATTTAGACTATAAAATTTAGCCACAGATGGCATCACCCACAAAATAAAAATAAAAACCTAATCCATTTAAGTTTGTAGTTCAGAGTGCTTTAAATATATTGACCTTGGGGTTTTGTTGCTGTTGTTTTTGTTGTTGTTGTTGCTATTTTGTTTTTGTTTTTTTGTTTTGTTTTTGTTTGTTTGCTTCTCTAGTTCTGCTTTTGGGTAGCTGTTCTTGTTAAACATAGTATGTCAAAGCAGAACAAGATTTTTGTGCCAAAAACTCACTCAGACTAAGACCCAGGGCTATACTGGGATCCGAACACTCAGTGTAGTAGTTGACTGACTAATAAAAAATTTTTTATTGGCTTAAACCCATGTCTGAGTAGTGTTCTCTGGTGGACAACCCACAATGGTAAGATTAGAGTCCTTTGGGTATATGTCCTAAAGTAGTATAGCTGGATCTTGTAGTAGATCAATTATCAGATATTTGAGAAACTTCACAGTGATTTCCATAGAGGCTATACCAATTTTCACTCAACTAGCAATTAATAAATGTTCCCTGATCGTTGCCAGTGTGTGTAGTCATTTCTTTTGTTGATGTTGGCCATTATGATTGAATGAATCTCAAGATATTTGAATTTGAATTTCCTTCAGAGCTAGGGATGTTGAGCATTTTAAAAATGTTTATCAGCCATTTGTGTTTCATCTTTTGAGAATGCTCTTTTAGTTCTACTCTGGTGTATAATTCAGTTATTCATTTTCTTGATGTCTAAGATTTTTCTTTTTTTAGTTTTTAAATAATATATTTTAGATACTATCCAATGTGTAACTGGTAAAGCGTTTTTCCCCCATGCTCTAGGCTGCTGGTTTGTTCAAATGATAGTATACTTTGCTGTTTAGGAATTTTGTTGTTGTTAGTGGTGGTTTGCTTTTTCTTTTTTTTTTTTTTTTTTTACGTTAATTAAGCCTCACTTTTCCCAATTATGCATATGACTTCAATATTATTATCTTGGCTATTATTTTGGTTAAGATTATCTCAAGGTATTTTTCATGTTATTGTGAAACATTCTGTTGGCAGATTTCTTTCTCAATATGTTTTGTATTTATATTTAGAAAGGTACTGATTTTGTGCATTAATAATGTATCTGTCATTATTAAAGACCAGCCTTAGTTCGTGGTGATCTGATAGAATGCAAGGGATTATTTCAATCTTTTTGTATCTGTTGAGGCCTGTTTTTTGACCAATTATATGGTCTATTTTGGAGAAGGTACCATGAGGTGCTGAGAAAAAGGTATATTCTTTTGCTTTAGGATGAAGTGTTCTATAGATATCTGTTAAATCCATTTGGTTCATAACTTTTGTTAATTTCAATGTGTCTTTGTTCAGTTTCTGTTTCCATGATCTGTCCATTGCAGAGAGCAGTAGTGTTAAAATCACCCACTATTATTGTGTGAGGTGCAATGTGTGCTTTGAGCTTTAGTAAAGTTTCTTTTATGTATGTGGATGCCCCTGCATTTGGAGCATAAATGTTCAGAATTGAGAGTTCATCTTGGTAGATTTTTCCTTTGATGAGTATGAAGTGTCCTTCCTTATCTTTTCTGATTACTTTTGATTGAAAGTCGATTTTATTTGATATTAGAATGGCTACTCCAGCTTGTTTCTTGGGACCATTTGCTTGGAAAATTGTTTTCCATCCTTTTACTCTCAGGTAAAGGGGAAAACTCATAGCTGTAAGTGACTGCAAAAAGAAATTAGAGAGAGCATACATTAACAACTTGAAAGCACACCTGAAAGCTCTCGAACAAAAAGAGGCAAATACAGCCAAGAGGAGTAGACGTCAGGAAATAATCAAACTCAGGGCTGAAATCAACCAAGTAGAAACAGAAAGAACTATACAAAATATCAACAAAACCAGGAGTTGGTTCTTTGTGAAAATCAACAAAATAGATAAACCTTAGCCAGATTAACCAGAGGGCACAGAGACAGTATCCAAATTAATAAAATCAGATCTGAAAAGGAAGACTGTTATAACAACAGAAACTGAGGAAACTCAAAAAAATCATCAAATCCTACTAAAAAGGCCTATACTCAAAAAAAAAAAAAAAAACCTGGAAAATCTGGATGAAATGGACAATTTTCTAGACAGATACCAGGTACCAAAGTTAAATAGGAGCAAATAAACCATCTAAACAGTCCCATAACCCCTAAAGAAATAGCAGCAGTCATTGAAAGTCTCCCCACGAAAAAAGCCCAGGACCAGATGGTTTTATTGCAGAATTCTATCAGACCTTCAAGGAAAACCTAATACCAATTATCTTCAAACTATTCCACAAAATAGAAACAGAAGGAACACTACCCAATTCGTTCTATGAAGCTACAATCACACTCATACCTAAACCTCACAAAGACCCAACAAAGAAAGAGAACTTGAGACCAATCTCTCTTATGAATATCGATGCAAAAATACTTAATAAAATTATAACAAACTGAATCCAAGAAGACATCAAAATAATCATCCATCATGATCAAGTGGGCTTTATCCCAGGAATGCAGGGATGGTTCAATATTCTGAAATCCATCAATATAATCCACTATATAAACAAACTCAAAGAAAAAAAAAACCACATAATCATTTCAACAGATGTTGAGAAAGCATTTGACAAAATTCAACATCCCTTCATGGTAAAAGTCTTCGAAAGATCAGGAATTCAAGGCCCATACCTAAACATAGTAAAAGCAATATACAGCGAACCAGTAGCCAACATCAAACTAAATGGAGAGAAACTTGAAACAATCCCACTAAGATCAGGGACTAGACAAGGCTGCCCACTCTCTCCCTACCTATTCAATATAGTACTGGAAGTCCTAGACAGAGCAATTAGACAACAAAAAGAAGTCAAAGGAATGCAAATAGGAAAGGAAGAAGTCAAAATATCATTATTTGCAGATGATATGATAATATACTTAAGTGACCCCAGAACCAGAGAACTCCTAAATCTGATAAACAACTTCAGCAAAGTGGCAGGTTATAAAATCAACTCAAACAAATCAGTAGCTTTCCTCTACGTGAAAGATAAACAGGCTGAAAAAGAAATTAGGGAAATGACACCCTTCACAATAGTCACAAATAATATAAAATACCTCCGTGTGAATTTAACCAAGCAATTGACAGATCTGTATGACAAGAACTTCAAGTCTCTGAAGAAAGAAATCAAAGAAGATCTCAGGAAATGGAAAGATCTCCCATGCTCATGGATCAGTAGGATTATTATAGTAAAATGGCCATCTGGCCAACAGCAATCTACAGCTTCAATGCAATCCCCTTTAAAATACTAACTCAATTCTTGACAGAGTTAGAGAAATTCTCAAATTTATTTGGAATAACAAAAAACCCAGAATAGCGAAAACTATTCTCAACAATAAAAGAACTTCTGAAGGAATCACCATCCTTGACCTCAAGCTGTACTACAGAGCAATAGTGATTAAAAACTGCATGGTATTGGTACAGAGACAGGCAGGAAGATCAGTGGAATAGAGTTGAAGACCCAGAAATGAACCCACACACCTATGTCATTTGATCTTTGACAAAAGAGCTAAAACCATCCAGTGGAAAAAGGACAGCATTTTCAACAAATGGTGCTGGTTCAACTGGAAGACAACATGTAGAAGAATGCAAATCGATCCATTCTTATCTCCTTGTACAAAGCTCAAGTCCAAGTGGATAAAGGACCTTCACATAAAACCAGACACACTGAAACTAATAGAAGAGAAGGTGGGGAAGAATACCTAAGCACAGGGAAAAAGTTCCTGAACAGAACACCAATGGCTTATGCTCTAAGATCAAGAATTGACAAATGGGACTTCATAAAATTGCAAAGTTTCTATAAGGCAAAGGACACTGTCAATAGGACAAAATGGCAACCAACAGATTGGGAAAAGATCTTTACCAATCCCACATCCGATAGAGGACTAATATCCAATATATACAAAGAACTCAAGAAATTAGACTCTAGACAACCAAATAACCCTATTTAAAAATGGAGTATCAGCTAAACAAAGAATTCTCAACTGAGGAAACTCAATGGCTGAGAAGCACCTAAAGAAATGTTCAGCATCCTTAGTCATCAGGGAAATGCAAATCAAAACAACCCTGAGATTCCGCCTCACACCAGTCAGAATGGCTAAGATCAAATACTCAGGTGATAGCAGATGCTGGTGAGGATGTGGAGAAAGAGGAACACTCCTCCATTGTTGGTGGGATTGCATGATGGTGCAACCACTTTGGAAAACAGTCTGGCAGTTCCTCAGAAAATTGGACATATCATTACCTGAGGACCCAGCTATACCACTCCTGGGCATATACACAGAAGATGCTCTAACATATAACAAGGATATATGCTCCACTATGTTCATAGCAGCTCTATTTATAATAGCCAAAACCTGGAAAGAACTCAGATGTTCTTCAACAGAGGAATGGATACAAAAAATGTAGTACATTTACACAATGGAATATTACTCGCTATTAAAAACAATGAATTTGAGAAATTCTTATGTAAATGAATGGGACTAGAAAATATCATCCTGAGTGAAGTAACCCAATCACAAAAGAACACACATGGTATTCACTCACTGATTATTGGATTTTAGCCCAGAAGCTTGAAATACCCAAGATTCAACTCACAGACCACATAAAGCTCATGAAGAATGAAGACCAAGTTGGGGCGTGGGGGGCCCTTTGGTCCTTCTTAGGAGTAACAAAATATTCAAGGGAGCAAATATGGATACAAAGTGCAGGACAGAAACTGAAGGAGGGGCCGTCTGCAGACCATTCCACCTGGGTATCCATTCCATGTGCAGTCACCAAAGGTAGAGGCTGATGTGGATGTCAGGAAGTACATGCTGACAGGAGCCTGATATAGCTGTCTCCTTAGAGGTCTGCAAGAGTCTGATATATTCAGAGGCAGATGCTCACAGCTAACCATTAAACTGATCAATGGGTTCCCAATGGAGGAGTTAGAGTGAAGACTGAAGGAGTTGAAAGGATCCATGACCCCATGAGGAGAACAACAATACCAACCAACCAGAGCCCCCAGTGTCTAAACCGCCAGCCTGGGAGCCCTTAGGGAGGGACCCATGGCTCCAGCTATATATGCAAGGGAGGTATATATAAGTGGGAGAAGAGATCCTTGGTCCCATGAAGTCTGGACATTGTGTGTAGGAGAATTTGAGAGTGGGGAGGTGAGGTGTGGGGTGTAGGTTGGGACACACCCTCATAGAAGCAGGAGGAGGGGGGAAATTGGAGTAAGGGGAGAACATCTGAAATGTAAATAAAATATCCAATAAAAAAATTGTATCTGGACCTTTGCAAATGGTGTGTATCAGCTATAGAAATTTCTTAAAGGGGTACTTAGGGCGTTTGGTAAAAGTAACTTTTATTTTCCAGATGTAATAGTCACCTCAGAGACTTACTGCAGAATAAGTTCACTCTTTTCTAGTTGTTCTGTACTCTGGCTGGCTGATTCAACTCAGCTGTTCTTACTCAACTCCTGATTCAATCTGGCTTCTCTTGACTTCTCACTGAATTGCTCTGCTTGGAAGAACTGCCTCTAAATTCCAAGATCTGATCTGTACTGACTGCATGAACACCACTCCACTGCTCTGCACTCACTGAACTGACTCCCAACAGACTCATAGAAGTACTGAATTGACTTGAACTCAGCTGATTCACCTCCCAGCTCTCGGTGTTGCTCTTAAATAGCTTCTCTTTCCTGTGCTCTTCTCCTGAGAGTTGGCTGTATCCTACTTCTGACTCATTCTGTCAAATATTTCTCTGATTTGTCAGTTGGTCTGCCTTGTAATTAAATGTCACTGTCAAACATGGATGCCTCCTTCTACAAGGGCATGATTGTATTCCAGCCAGAGGGATTAAGGGTGAGTTGCCCTGTCTGCATTCCAGCCAGAACACATACACCTAGGACTTTGGATATGATTCCTTGCCAGGATAGCCATGTTGCTGGATTAAAATTGCTTTATAAGTTTTTAATGTATAAAATCCTATCATCAGCATAGGATGTTTTGACTTCTTCCTTTTGTATTTGAGTCATTGAATCCTCTAGTTGTCTTATTGCTTTAATTAAAACTTCAAGTACTATGTAGGATAAGGAGGGAGTGAATATTTTTGTCTTGTTCCTGATTTTAGCAGAAATGCATTGAATTTCTATCCTTTCAGAAAGATGCTGACTGTGGATTTACTGAAAATTGCCTTTATTATGCTGAGGTACATCTCTTGTATTCCTCGTCTCTCCAGAACTTTTATCATGAGGGGTAGTTGATTTGTCAAAGACTCTTACTAACATCTAATGAGATGATTATTTTATCTTTTAATCTTTTTATGTGGTGGATGAAGTTTATTAATTTTTGTATGTTGAACCATCCCTACCTTTCTAGGATGAAACTGATTTTTTATTAGTTCTTGAATTTGGTTTATAAATATTTTATTGAGAATGTTTACATCTATGTTCATAAGGGTTTATAAATTTCTTTTGTTGTTAAGTACTGGGTGGTTATGGTGTCTAGGTAACAGTAGCTTCATACAAAAGTATTAGGTAGTTCTTTGTAGGTCTAGTTTAGTTCTGTGCTAAATGCATCCATCCCTGGCTTTCTTTTTTTCTTTTTTTCCTTTTTTTTTTTTGGTTTTTTTTTTTTTTTTTTTGGCTAGGAGATTTTTATTATTTTATTTTTATTATACTGCAATAGATATAGAAGAAATTGAGAGAATCATATATATATAGATATATATCTATATAATATTTTCTCTCAATTTCTTCTATATCCATATATTATAATATATATATATATCATGATCTCATTCTCTACTATTGCAATGTCTCACATTTATCTCTAATTTTATTAGATCTAAATAGATTATTTGGATCTTTTACATTTTTTTAAAATAATTCGGTAAGACAGTTGTCATTCTTTTGAAGAATCAACTTTTCATTTCACTTATTATTTGTATTTTTACATTTCTATTTCACTGATTTCATTCTTTTTTTTTTATTGGAAATTTTTTTTTTACATTTCAGATATTCTCCCCTTACCCCATTTCCCCCCCTCCCTCCCAGGAACTCACTATCCCTTCCCCCATCCTCCTGCCTCCACATTGGTGTACCCCCACCCACCCTCCCCCGTACCTCACCTCCCCACCCTCGAATATACCCCCCCCAATGTCCAGCCTTCATGGGACCAAGGATCTCTTCTCCCACTTATATATATAGCTCCCTTGCATATATAGCTGGAGCCTTGGGTCCCTCCCTAAGCGCTCCCAGGCTGGTGGTTTAGACCCTGGGGGCTCTGGTTGGTTGGGATTGTTGCTTTCCTCATGGTGTCACGAATGCTCTCAACTCCTTCAGCCTTCACTCTATCTTCTCCATTGGGAACCCCATGATCAGTTTAATGGTTAGCTGTGAGCTTCTGCCTCTGATATGTCAGACTCTTGCAGACTTCTAAGGAGACAGCTATATCAGGCTCCTGTCAGCATGTACATCCTGACATCCACATCAACCTACCTTTGGTGACTGCACATAGGATGGATATCCAGGTGGAATGGTCTGTCTCTCCTTCGGTTTCTGTCCTGCACTGTGTCTCCATATTTGCATCCTTGAGTATTTTGTTACTCCTTCTAAGACTGAAGCCCCCACTACTTGGTAATCATTCTTCATGAGCTTTATGTGCACTGATTTCATTCTTGAGTTTAATTATTTCTTCTCATCTATTCTTTTGTCAGTGTAATTTCTTTTTTCATGTGTGTTATTATGTTATTAAATTATTAAAATGAGATTTCTCCAGGTTTCAGTGTAGGCACTTAGTGCTGTAAACTTGCCTCTAACAACTGCCTTCATTGATTCCACAGAGCTGGTTATGTTGTATTTTCATTTGTAAATATAAAATAAAATAAAGACAGACTTTTAGAATAACATATGACTTTTAATGGAGATTCTGAAAACCAGAGGGGCCAGGATAGATGCTCTACAAGCAATGAAAGACCAAAGATGCCAGTTCAGACTTCTATACATGGTAAAATTATCAACTGAATTCTATGGCTAAAAATAATTCTATAATTAAAGCTAAATTAAACAATTTCTATCCATCAATCCAGCTCTATAGATGGTACTATTAGAAAAACTTCAGTCTGATGAGAATGTTAAGTACACTAAGAGGACACAAGTAATAAATAATTTCAGAACATTAAATCAAAAGAGGGAAGGGAAACTCCACATCACAACAAAATAAGAAGAGTTCTGCTTATTAATAACGCATGATAACAATGGTCTCTATTCCCTAGTAAAAGTACATTGAATAACAGACTGAAATAGAAAACAGGATCAATCTCTCTGCTGCTATCCAAGAAATATACCTCATCATCAAGGATAAACACCACCCCAGGGCAAAAGAATGAAAAATGTATTCCAAGCAAATGAGTCCATGAAGCAAGAAGATGTAGCTATTGAAATATCTGATAAAATAGATGTCAAGCAAAATGTATTCAAAGAGAAGAAAGTACATTACCTACTCATTAAATGAAAAAACCCTCTCCAAGTGGGTATTACTATTCTGTGTATTATTTCAAATTAAAAGGATTAAAACCATGTAACTTAAATTATTCTAATAGTAAAATTCTGTGTATGGATAAATGAAGCAAAGGGTAGATACACCTTTTATTACTAGTTAGAAAACTGTGTGCTTATAACAGATAAGTGAGATCTGGAATTATGATTTTGCTCTCATATGCACAATATCCATATATTTTAAATAAAGACTTTGATTATTAATAACATAAAATTGTCAGTTTTATCTATCTGAATTGAGACCACATTGGTTTCACGTTAATGGATCTAGAACTATATGCTTACAATAGACATATTATATCCAATTAAATTTAGCCAAATGCATGTGCATCACTTGTGTGCCTACTTCATATTAATTCTTCATAGAATTCCATTAAGTTAAATTAAGCCACATAAAATAATAATGTTTAATATTTAATTCAATCTGACAGTAGGCAGTTTTAAATGATCTATAAAGATAAATAGGTAGTGCCAGGCTTCCAGCATGCAGATGCTAAT
This sequence comes from Mastomys natalensis, assembly GCA_021653895.1. Lineage (NCBI taxonomy): Eukaryota > Metazoa > Chordata > Mammalia > Rodentia > Muridae > Mastomys > Mastomys natalensis. The sequence goes on along the minus strand of JAJTUV010000326.1, from coordinate 2,949,958 downwards.
TTGTGCAATTTTTTAGATTGGAAATTCTCAAGCTAGACCCATCAACAACATACAGACAAATTTGGTCAGCAAACCATATATTAAAAATATAGAAACTAATTAATTTCTCTGGAAGTTCTAGCTCATAAATATTGTTATAAAAGCCATATAATATCAGGTGGCAATTGATAATAACTTAATTAGTGAGAACATCTCCATCTTCATAGTTTGAAGAAAGAAAGGCATGCTTGTTAGACAATCTTAAAATAGAACTCTTAGCCCAGGTCCTTTGTGCTAATAAGCGATGTCACCAGTGTCAAATTAGAGATATTATAGGTCAAGGTGGCAGGTTCAGAATATGCAATTATATCTACTGTCTACTTGGAAGCCAGTTAAAATATAAGTGGGTACAGAGATTAATGAGCTTATAGCAACACTGAAAATGAGTGGAGCCTCCTCAAAACATGTAATTTTGTCAACTTAGAAGGAAAAAAACCTATGAAACTACATTGGCAAAGCAAATCAGAGAGCCCCAAAAAACATCATTCAAGGAAGCTGAACAGAAGGAGGGAGCCTTTACTTGGGCAGGCTTTCAAATGCTTTCATTATTTCTCCCTTTAATTTTCTGAATTTCATCATTTGTTTGTGTGAGGAGATACCTTTGTCCCTTTACACAGCAAAGCTTTAGAAGTCTTCATCTTCCATCTGAAGAAACCTGAGTTATTTAAACATGCAGAATCTAGGACAGAAGTCATGTCTTATTCAAAGATATGTTCTCATGGGGTGGGAATGAAAGATCAATAATAATAGAAGAAAAATCTAAGCTTCATCTTGCATAACTAAACTTGACTAGTTTCTCAGTACGGTCAGTATGGTTAGGAAACAGGGATCAGAAATACCCATCCATGTCATGAAGAAACATCCACCTATTTAACTCTCATTGTATCTCCAGCTGCATGTGTCAGTCAGGTGGTCTCCTGCAAGTTACTAGAGATGCCCTAAGGATGGGAGCACACACTTTCTAGAAAAACCTAATACCAAGGCGATCGGTGCCTTGAAGAACTTGTGCCAGTGTGGGACTCAATAGAAAGTCCGGATGAGGAAACAGACTTTCTGACACAACCTTCTTTTCTCCACTGGTGTACAGGGCTCATTCATACAAACGGTAGACTTTCCATATACATCTCTTCCTAGAGACTTTGTTTTGAAAGCACTGATCACTGCTTTTAAGTCAATGATCCTAGGCTTTTGCAGTATTTTTATAGTATAATTTAATACGTGTGAGGTACCTGGTAGGTACTTCATAACCACTCTTATAAATGTGTAAGAGATTTTTCCTGCTACAGCTTATATATCCAGTGAACTTTAGAGATTTTGTTATAAATTGAAAATCTGTTTAGAGTTAAAATGACATTGTTTTTAACTAATAGATTAATTTTAAGAGAGCTGGGAAGTGTGTAATATGTCCTATCCATGAAGATAGTAATCATTTGTACTTATTCTATTCACTTTCCACATCTTTCAGTTGGATTTGTAAGTTTTTGTGTAGAAGAATTGAGTATTTTCCCTCAATTTACACTTCTTATGATAGTTAATATTGATTGTCAACTTATTTGAATTGATGCATAGGTCATTGATAAAGCACAACTCTGATGAACCTAAAAGAGTGTTTGCAAGCCTAGATTATGAAGTGTGTAATCTATGGTTTAATCCATTGATGGATGGATACACTGAGTAAACTATAGAGAAAGTAGTTCAATAGCAGTATGCCTTCTCCTGGCATGTCTTACCCTGGCTCCTTCCTTCCTTGACTTTGTTTCCTAGTGATAGTGAATGGAATTGTTCTGCCCCACCATACTTTTCTGTTACAAAAGACAAAAATTCTAAAAGCAAGAACATGATAAGAACTGCACTCTCTAAGCTGCTGCTACCTGGTGTTTTAACATATGATGAAATGACTCTCCAGCACTAGAGATTTCCTAAATGCTAGTAAAATTTTTATTATACCTTACAACTGGAACTGTCACATAGCAAAGATGTAGCATTTTGTACAGAGATTCTCTGCATAGTTATTAAATAAACAAAAGCATCTTCCACTTTACTTTTATTACTTTTACTTTATTTATCTACTTTATTATTTTGCTTTTAATGACGAACTTTCATCATTTTCATATTTTGAATTAACTTGCTTAGATATTTAGATATCCACCCATAATCTACAACTTACCTACACTGAAATTTATTTTAATTTCCAACAATCTGATCGAAACATTTCACAGCAAGATGACACCACCATTAGATTTACAGACTTTTTCATGAAGTACACTCAGAAAATTTTAAAATTTTATGAGATTCTCTTTAAGGCCAGTATGTAAGGGTTGGTCTAGGGATGGTTGTCTAATAAGAGATTCTCTGTTTCCAAAGAATATATTTCATTAAGGGAAGTAAATGGTCAGACTACAAGCTGGTAAAACCACTTTGGAAATTAATCTGGTGGTTCCTCAGAAAATTTGAAATAGTTCTACCTGAAGATGTACCTATACCACTACTGGACATATACCCAAAAGATATTTCAACATATAAAGAGCACACCTGCTCCACTATGTTCATAGCAGCCTTATTTATAATAGCCAGAAGCTGGAAAGAACCCAGGTGTCCCTCAATAGAAGAATGGATACAGAAAATGTGGTACATTTACACAATGGTATACTACTCACCTATTATAAGCAATAACTTCATAAAATTCACAGGCAAATGGATGAAACTATGAATATCATCCTGAATGAGGTAACCCAGGCACAAAAGAACACATGTGGCGTATACTTACTGATAAGTGGATATTAGTGCAAAAACTCAGAATGCCCAGGATACAACCCACAGGCCATATGGAGCTTAGGAGGAAATTCAGGGTGTAGATGCTTCAGTCTTGCATAGTGGGGGAAACAGGATGATTATGGGAGAAAATGGAAGGGAGATCTGTAGAAGAAATTATTTAAACCCCAAATTAGTTGCTGTAAGATCTCCTCCCCGAAGGAGACCAGTAAAGGAAAACACAACTCAATAATTATGGTATAAATAGCATGCCTAGATTGGGCAGATTTACCACTACACTACTCTAATCCCGACTATGAGATCCCTTATAACTTGCGGTTTTTCCAGGCTGTGGTTGTCCTTCCAGCTCCGGCTCCTCCGTTTTTTTTTTTTTTTGTTTTTTTTTTTTTTTTGAGACAGGATTTCTCTGTGTAGCCCTGGCTGTCCTGGAACTCACTCTGTAGACCAGGCTGGCCTCGAACTCAGAAATCGGCCTGCCTCTGCCTCCCAAGTGCTGGGATTAAAGTCGTGCACCACCACCACCGGCCCGTAGGCTTCCTTCTACCTCCAGCTTCCTTCTGCCTTGACTTCCTCCTGCTTCTGCTTCTGCCTCCCTTCTGCTCTACCTTTTATCTCGAATTCCTCTCACTCTATCCTCCCTAAGCCTTTTTCTCCACCTCCCCTTCTACTGCCCAATCTCTGGCTCTAGCCTTTATTTTAAAGGTTTTAATTGGACAGAAGGTTTACAAGACGTCACCTGTGTACAGATTCAATCATCCTCTGTAGCCCCTCCCAGGAAAGTGAAACTAGGATCAAAATACAAGGCTGGGGCTATCCACTGGGAACTAGGATCAAAATACAAGGCTGAGGCTATCCACAACAGGGACCTGAAAGGGAGAGAGGAGGGGGAGCAAAAAAGGGGACAGGATCAGGTATTGTAAGGGATGGGAAAGAGGTACAGAGGGTCAGGAAATCTAATAAAAATATGTAGCAGTGGGGGATGGGGAATTGGGGATAGCCATCAGAAAGTACCAGATGCCAGGAAAACAAGAGGCTCCAGGACCCAACAAGGATGAGGTTAGCTGAAATATCCAACAAAGAGGAGATAGAACCTGTTGAGACCATATCCAGAGATTAGGCACAGTATCCAGATGAGGGATAGGGCCACACATCCATTTTAAAGTTTTTAACCCAGAAATGTTCCTATCCAAAGGAAAGACAGGGACAAAAATTGAGCAGAGATTGAAGGAAAGGTCATCCAGGAACTACCCTACCTGTATATCCATCCTGTCTGCAGACAATAAAACCCTTACAGTGTTGCAGTTACCAAGAGGTGCTTGCTAACAGGGACCTGGTATGGTTGTTTCTTGGGAAGTTCTGCCAACATCTAACCAATGCAGGTGTGGGTGCTTGCTGCCAACTGTCAGACTTGAGTACCCCAGTGGGTGTTGGGCACTGGGGGAAGGACTGGAGGAGCAGAGAGGGATTGCAACCCCATAAGAATAACAAAGTCAGCTGGCTGCACCACCCAGAGCTCTGAGGGACTAGACTACTAACTAAGGAGTGTACATGGAGGGATCCATGGCTCCAGATACATATGTAGCAGAGGATGAACTTGTCTGACATCAGTGGGAGGGGAGACCCTTGATCCTTTGGAGATTTGATGCTCCAGTGTAGGGAAATGCTGGAGCTGCAGGGCAAGAGCAGATGGGTGGATGGGGGATCACACTCACAGAGGCAAAGGGGAGGGGGAGAGAGAGCAGATGGGATGGGGGAAGTTGTGGAGGGGTAACCAGGAAGGGGGATATCATTTGAAATGTAATGAATACAATGATTAATACAAAAAGAAAAGAAAAAGACAAATCTAAGCCTATAGACAAACATACTTGAATTAGTATTTTTGCTTCCATTTTAAGCTGGGACTTCCATTTTTTTCTATATGTCCTTTCTCACTCCCAAGAGGTTTTCAGACCTCTTAATTTTATTTTTAGTTTCCCTAGGTCTTAAGCTTACAAATGGACAGAACACAGATCCTCTTATCCTCCATAGTACACAAGTAAGTTTCTATAACTAGCCTGAAGTTTGATTTCTCACAGAATATTAAATTAGAATATATTAATTTAGGAGATGAGGTGATGGCTCAATGGATGGAGTGCTTGCGGTACAACCATGAAAACCTGAAATCACATGCCTAGGTCCCATATAAAATGCCAGAAGATGTGGCAGGTAGCTGTAACCCTAGAACTAGGAGAAGAGACATGAATTCTATGGCCTCATTGGCCAGACACTCTAGCTGAAACAGGGCACTCCAGGGTCAGGGAGAGACTCAGTCTTAGAAAAAATTAGGTGAGGACTAATTGACACAGGTATCCCAGTATCAATATCTGGCTTCCATAATATACTTCTGGACCACACGGTAGTCTCTCTCTCTCTCTCTCCTTTCTCTCTCTCTCTCTCTCTCTCTCTCTCTCTCTCTCTCTCTCTCTCTCTCTGTCTGTCTCTCTTTGTCTCTCTCTGTCTCAGTCTCTCTCTCTGTCTCTCTCACACACACACATGCACACCCACACACATACACACACACAAGCATATACACATACATCAATAAAACTTCAAAAATTAGTTAAAAGCTTCCGTATGCATTATTAAAACTCAACAGTAACCATAACAATTCCTTAGAATTAATCCAAGTTTGTTTTTTTAGAGAAGGCTATTATCTGCTATTGTTAAATGTTTTCATCTATTTCTTCTTAATATAGAGAAGACTTTTAATCTACTTTGTTATTTTCAATTGTCTGCAGGTGATACTTGTCATTACTGGCTATATTAGGAACTGATTTTTCCTGTATACCATCCTCATTTTGTCATTGACTCATGTATACAAATTAAAGGTGTTTAATAACTTAGGAAGTATTTACTTGTATTTAACAGTATTTAACTCATGCAAAGGATAGGAAATTCTTTCCTTCAAAAAAATATTTTAATGAGAACAAAGGAAGCTCAGGAGGAAATTTTGAAGACCTTCAAGGTTAGAAACAATATTTTTAAAAAGAACCAAAAGCTGCTCTCATGAAGACACCATACCCTGAGCCATCCTAGAGAATCTGCTGAACTCAGAACAATAGGTAAGGATCCCCCACCCCACAAAGTCCTAGGGCTGCCACTGGGAGCCCAGTGGACCATCACTCACCAAAATCCTCCCTGCCCCCCAAATACCACTCCTCTTCTACCCCTTCTGCCCAGTCCTTTCTGCTGGGATAGACTGATAGCTGGTCTGCACTTGTGAAGACACCATATCCTGGGCCATCCCAGAAGATCCTCCGTACTCAGAGCAGTTGACACCATATCCTGAACCATCCCAGAAGATTCTCTGCACTCAGAGCAGTCAGGCAACTGACACCACAGTCTGAGGCATCCCAAAATATCCTCTGCACACAGGGCAACTGAGGAACTGATCACCAGCTTGTCTGCTCCCCTGAAGACACCAAAGCTTGAAGGCATTCCAAGGATTTCCTCTGTACACACGGCAATTGGGCAACAGACACCACAGTCTGAAGACCTCCTGGGGGCACTGTGGCATGCAGGGCAAATGATCCAACAGACTGAAAGGCTCCTGGGAGTTCTGCTGCACACAGGGAAACAGAAACCACAGTCCAACCCCTACCCCCAACCCCCTATAGAACATCTCCACACAGGACAACAGCTTGACTGCTCCTCTGAAGACCCAACAGTCTGAAGACCTCCCAGGAGATCTACTGCAGCCAAGGCAACAGATCAGTAGTAGCTTCTCTGACCCTCTGAAGACCCCCAGTTGGAAGACCCCACAGGTAGCCTTCTACAACCAGGGCTGCAGGCCTAGAGAGGCAGACCTGAAGCAACCCAGGGACAAAAGAGGCAGACTCCAGACAGAGTCACCCAAACCAGCAAACACCAGGGATAAATGGATGGCAAGAGGCAAGCACAAGACCATAAGCAACAGAAGCCAACATATGTGGACATCATCAGAATCCAGTTCTCCCACCAGAGCAAGCCCTGAATACACCAACACACCTGAATATCAGGCAGCTGACTTAAAATCCTATCTCATGAAGATAATAGAGTCCTTTAAGGAGGATATAAATAACTCACTGAAAGAAACACCGGAAAATACAGGTAAACAAGTTGAAGCCCTTAAAGAGGAAACAAAAAATCCCTTAAAGAAATACAGGAAAACACAATTTAAAAAAGTTAAGAAATTGAATAAAGCATTCCAAGACCTAAAAGTGGAAGTAGAAATAACAAAGAAAACACAAATGGAGGCAAAGCTGAAAATGGAAAACCTAGGAAAGAGGTCAGGAATTACAAATGTGAGTATCACCAACAGAATAAAAGAGATGGAAAAGAGAAAAGAATCTCAAGTGTAGAAGATACTGTAGAAGAGATGGACACAACTGTCAAAGAAAATGCAAAATGTAAAAAACTCCTAACCCAAAACATCCAGGAAATTCAGGACACAAAGAAAAGATCAAATCTAAGAATAATCAGAATAGAGAATAAAGATTACCAGCTCAAAGGACCTGAAAATGTCTTCAAAAAAATCATAGAAGCAAACTTCCCCATCCTAAAGAAAGGGATGGCCATAAAGGTACAAGAAGCCTATAGAGCACCAAATAAATTGGACCAGAAAAGAAAATCTTCTCATCGCATAATAATCAAAATACCAAATGCACAGAAGAAAGAAAGAATATTAAAAGCTGCAAGGGAAAAGGGTCAAGTAACATACAAAGGCAGACCTATCAGAATTACACTAGACTTCTCAACAGAGACTATGAAAGCCAGAATAGCCTGGTCAGAGGTCATGCAGACTCTAAGACAACACAAATGCCATCCCAGACTATTATACTTGGCAAAACTGTCAATCAACACATATGGAGAAAAAAACAATTCCAGAACATAACTAAATTCAAACAGTATCTATCTACCAATCCAGTCATACAGAGGATCATAAAAGGAAAATTCCAACACAAGAAAGGTACCTACACCAAAGAAAAGACAAGATATTAAGCATCTCACAACAAAGCCAAATGGAGAGAACCACAAGCACATAAAGCCACCCACAAAAAACAAACATATCAGGAAACAACAGTCTTCTGTCCTTAATATCTCTCAATATTAATGGACTCAACTCAATTATATAAAGGCATAAGCTAACAGACTGGATGCAAACAAGATCCAGAATTTTGCTGCATACAAGAAACAATTCTCTATAACAAAGACAGACACAATCTCAGAGTAAAGGGGTGGAAAAAGGACTTCCAAGCAAATGGTCCCATGAAACAACCTGGAGTTGCCATTCTATTATCCAATAAAATAGACTTTCATCAAAGTTATAAAGCGTTTTGAGGATGGACACTTCATATTCATCACATGGAAAATCCACAAAGAGAAGGTCTCAATTCTGAAAATCTGTGCCCCAAATGCAAGGGCACACACATTCATAAAAGAAACTTTACTAAAGCTCAAAACACACATTGAACCTAACACAATAGTAGGGAGAGACTTCAACACCCCACTCTCACCAATGGACAGGTCATTGAAACAAAAACTAAACAGACACACAGTGAAATTAATAGAGGTTATGAACCAGTTGGATTTAACAGATATCTACAGAACATTTTACCCTAAAACAAAAGAAAACACCTTCTTCTCAGCACCTCATGCTACCTTCTCCAAAACTGACCATATAATTGGTCACAAAACAGGCCTCAATAAATACATGAAGATTGAAAGATTCCCATGCAACCTATCAGATCACCATGGCCTAAGGCTTGTCTTCAGTAATAGCAAAAGCAACAAAATAGCATAAAATATCTTGGGGTAGCCCTAACCAAACAAATGAAAGACCTAAATGACAATAACTTCAAGTCTCATAAAATGGTGAGATCTCCCATGCTCATGAATTGGCCTAATTAATATAGCAAAAATGGTCATCCTACCAAAGATAATCTACTGATTCAACGCAATCCCCATCAAAATCCCAACATAGTTCTTCAAAGACATGGAAAGAGCAATTCTCAAATTCATCTGGAAAGGAAAAAACACAGAATAGCAAAAACAGTTCTTAACAATAAAAGAACAGCTGGGGGATCACCATTCCTGACCTCAAGCTTTACTACAGAGCAATAGTGATTAAAAACTGCATGGCATTATTACAAAGACAGACATGTTGATAAATGGAATAGAATTGAAGACCCAGAAATAAAACCACATACTTACAGACACTTGATCTTTGAAAAAATGACAAAAAATATACATTAGAAAAAAGAAAGCATTTTCAATAAATGGTGCTGCCTAACTGGCTGTCTGTATGTAGAATAATGAAAATAGGCCCATATTTGTCACCTTGCACAAAGCTCAAGTCCAAGTGGATCAAGAACCTCAACACAAAACCAGATACACTGAATCTAATAGAAGAAAAAGTGGGAAAGAACATTGAAATCATTGTCACAGGGGAAAATTTCCTAAACAAAACTCCAACGACTCACACTCTAAGAACAAGAATTGATAAATGGGACCTCATGAAGCTGGAAAGCTTCTGTAAGGCTAAGGACATAGTCAATAGGGCAAATCAGCAACCTACAGGTTGGGAAAAAACCTACACTAACCCCACAATAGAGGACTAATATCCAAAGTGTATAAATAATTCAAAAAGCTGACCACCAAAAAAAAAAAAAAAAAAAAGAAAGAAAGAAAGAAAGAAAGAAGAAAGAAAGAAAGAAAAGACAAAAGAAAAGAAAATCAAAAATGAGATAGAGAAATAAACCGATAATTCACAACAGAGGAATCACAAGTGACTGAGAAGCACCTAAAGAAATGTTCAAAATCCTTAGTAATCAAAGAAATGAAAATCAAAATGACCCTGAGATTCTGCCTTACACCAATCAGAATGGCTAAGATCAAAATCTCAGGTGACAACACATATTGGTGAGGATGTGGAGAACACTCTTCCATTGATGGTGGGATTGCAAACTGATACAACCACTCTGGAAATCAATCTGGAGGTTCCTCAGAAAATGGGAAATAGACCTACCTGAATACCCAGCTATACCACTCTTGGGAATGTACCCAAAAGATGTCCCACCATGCCACAGGGGCTCATGTTCTACTATGTTCATAGTGGCCTTGTTTGTGATAGCTAGAAGCTGGAAACAAGCCAAACGTCCCATGACAGGAGAATGGATACAGAAAATGTGGTTCATTTACTCAATGGAATACTACTCAACTATTAAGAACAAGGACATTCTGAGGTTTGCATGCAAATGGATAGAACTAGAAGATATCATCCTCAGTGAGGTAACTCAGACCAAAAGGACATGCATAGATGCATAGTAAGTACTCAATAATAAGTGGATATTAGCAAAAGAAAGAGAGAGAGAGAGAGAGAGAGAGAGAGAGAGAGAGAGAGAGAGAGAGGGAGGGAGGAGGGAGGGAGGGAGGAGGAGGAGGAGGGAGGAAGGAAGGAAGGAAGGAAGGAAGGAAGGAAGGAAGGAAGGAAGAAAAACAGAATACCCAAGATACAGTCCACAGAACTCAAAAAGGTCAACAAGCTAAAGGGCCCAAGTGAGGATGCCTCAATCCTACTTGGAAGGGAGAAGAAAGCAATCACAGGGAGGGAGGGGGAGGGAGGGAGGGAGGGAGGGAGGAGGGAGGGAGGGAAGGAGGGAGGGAGGAGGGACGGGAGGGAGGGACCAGGGAGGGAGGGAGGGAGGGAGAGAGGGAAGGAGGGAGGGAGGAGGAGGGAGGGACCTGGGAGGGAAAGTGGAATTGTGGTATGGGAGGAAAGAGGAATCTGATCTGGTATTGGGCGAAGGAAAAGGACTGAAGTCCTGAGAGCCAGCAGAAAGAATGGAAACAGGCAACCTCTGGAGGTAGGAAGTTGGGGCACCCTCCAGAATGGACTAGAGTCCTGGACTATGATAGACTCTCAGGTCTCAAAGGGAAGGACCTTAGATGAAATACCTGACAGTAAATAGAGCAAACTTATAGAGCCCACCTCCAGCAGGAAGACTGGAGGTGGGCTCTATAAGTGAGGGAGGGCGTTGCCATCCCACAGTCAGAATTCTGACCCATAATTGTTCCTGTCTAAAAGAACTGCAGGTATGGAAATGGAGAGGATCCTGAGAAAAAGAAGGTCCAGAAACAGGTCCAAAGTGGGATTCAGCTTGAGGGGAGTCCCTAGGCCTGGTACTCTTATTGAGTCTATGGAGCACTCACAAAAAGGGACCTATCATGACTGCCCTCCAGAAGACCCAACAAGCAGTTGAAAGTGTCAGATGTAGGTATGTGCACCCAACCGATGAACAGAAGCTGCTGACCCCTGTGGCTGAATTAGGGAAAAGTTGGAAGAAGCTGACGAGGAGAGTGACCCTGTAGGAGGACCAGCAGTCTCAATTAACCTGATCCCGGAGATCTCTCAGACACTGGATCACCAACCAGGCAGCATACACCATCTGATATGAGGCCCCCAACACATATACAGCAGAAGACTGCTGGGTCTGGGTTCAGTCAGAGAAGATGCACCTAACTCTCAAGAGACTGGAGGCCCCATGGAGTTTTAAATTCTGGTTGGGTGGGGGGTGGGGGTGGCGACATCCTCATGTAGCCAGGGTGTTGGAGAGGAGGTATGAGATGTGGAACATTCAGAGGGTGGAGGGGGGAAATAAAATCTGGAGTGTAAAAACGTAAATAAATAAACAAAAGACAAAAAAATTAAAAAACAAAAAATATAAAGGAGGATACAAATAATAATGCGAAAGCAAAAGTAAAATACAAAGGACAAGATTTAACCAGTTTGGTTTTTTTTTAATTTCTTTTTACAGCAGAACTAAGGATTTCCTTCAACTTAGGTTGCTTAACCTATGCATACTTACTTCTCTGTTGAATGATGTGAATTACGAAAAAAAAAAAAAAAAAAAAAAAACTAGTTCTGAACTATTTTGTGATTTGATAAATTAAACAAATACAGTCATGTTAATCAATCTTACAAAAAACTGATTCATAATCAGTTGCAAGTCTTAGTTTTCTGAGAAGGGCATTTTATTCTCATGTATTCTGATTCCACTTAGAATTTAGCTTTGTAAAATACTACTGGACTGAACCAAAGTTGTGAATTCTGATAATGAATCTCTCTGAAAACTCTTGAGCAATTACCAAGACTAACTTTGCTATATCCTAACAAGGCAGTAAGTGGAGAGCTGACTTTCAGAGATCTGGGATGGCTTTCAAAAGCTTTGTGTGTTTATCCACCTTTCCCTGTGGACTGTCACTCAGAGAGAACAGCTGAATCAAATTCCAGAAAACAAACTTCTGAACCATGAAACCACTAGATGCCAGGTAAATTGGGCCAATGCACCTTTTGAAAGAGAATTACAAATTCAGACAACATTGCTCTGAAGCTGCAACACATCACAGTTAATATTTACAAACACAGACACTTTTATATCACTGGAAATCACATGTCGAATTGCTAGTAGTATTAAATCCTAGAACTAGATCTACCAGCCTCTTTGATAAAATAGTAAAGCAGATGCTGGGTTAATTTATTTAGAGCCTAGATTGCCTAAAGAGGGAGCCTATTTCTGATGCAAATTATTTAGTCTCTCCCTTGTAGTTGTTTGAAGAAAAATGAAGACTCAAGCTATCATCCCTCCACATACTCAATCATTTTCTCCATAAATATTACAGTGGCTTCCTACTTTGAACCAGCCACATGAGTTAATATACCTGATGACATTTTAGCAGTTAAAAAATCCGCAAAGGGTTTTAAAATGTTTGTGGGAGTGAGCCATCTTTCTTTTCCTCTGGCAAGACTTTTCATAAGAATATTCCAAGGCTAGCCTGATAATGGGAAACATGTGACACAGAGTCAAAGAGGCAACTTTCTCTTGTCATTTTCTCTGAGCATATCCACATCTGTTAGTGAATAGCTGACCTGCAGCCAGAATGAATGGAGCTGCCTCTTTCTCACTTTGTAAACACCTTTCAACTCTTTGCCAGTGCTTTCCACATGGTTAGAAGATTTTGACATTATAAAATACAAGGTGTTTTAGTAAGAAGAATAACTTGCAATACTAAATTGTTCCTTATTGGTGGTGTTATACAAAATACAAATGTTTAAATTCTTTATGACAACCAACCTGCATAATCCTGTAAATTAAAAACTATGGGATATCAGATGTATTATAATCCTTACCTAACCTCCTAAATATCATTTTTCACTAGGAAAATAGGGTCTGCAATGGCAATTACCTCTCCAGAGTATTGGTTAAAGGAAGAAGAAGATGGAGAAAGAAGAAGAGAAGGAGGAGGAAGAAGAGGAAGAAGAAAAGAGAAAGAGGACACTGAAGAAAGAATATACAGCATTTTACAAAATTTATGCATTTGCTAACTAAATGTTGAAATTATTTTATGTTGACAATTATTTTGGTATTATCTGTACTTAAATTTTTTACAACAAAAATTCAGCATTGAGGCTAAAAGAGAAAAAATTGCTGTGTTTAAGAGGCCTCTGTGGCCCATGTAAAGAAAATACCTTCTGTATTTTCTTGAATTTATGAATGCATCATCTGTCAATTAAAAAGTCTATGGCATATGGCTTAGGAAGGAAATAAAGGTGGGACATCTGGGAAGCAAAGAGGATTCTGGGAGAGTGTCAGGCTGGAGATTTTCTGGGGAGATATGATGAGACCGATGCATAGTACCTGAGAACAGGTAGCCATAGTACCTGAGCACAGGTAAAAGGATAGAGTTTGAAAAGAAAAAAGGGGATATAGTCTTATTAAAAGAAATTGGACAAATAGTGAAGCATTGTTCACTCTACTCTTAAACAAAATCTGGTAATAGTGTAAGATGCTAGACAAACAGGGATGGATTAATGAATCTACATTTAAACAAAAACATTTTATTGGCTTAATCTTACTTTTTTATATTTTCATGCAAAATTGAGGTTATATTTTCTTACATTAGTATACAGTTTTGTATATTAATGCATGCTTAAAGTTTTCATTGCTATAAAATTTTGTATTTTGCTACAAAATTTGAGGCTAAATTTATTACATCATAATATTTGTGTGTTTCAACTTTTCTGTAAGTATTATGCCTATGCAACCCATTTAATAATACAAGGTTTAGTTTCAGTCCTTTTAATGACACCTATCACAAACTGCTTAAAATATGTAATAAAAATTAATAATCAAATAGTTGAACTTATGGTCATATTAGATACTAGCTTAATTAATTACAATAAAATGTTTTCAAGGTTATTCAGATAGTAAATAGCTAGAATAAGTAATGCTTGACAATTCAGGTAAACTATAGGTAGATATTTGATCTCCAAAAACTCCAGAGATCCAGAGAAAATTGCATTTAAAATTATTATGTTATTAAAGATCTTTTGACTATGAGACAGGTCTGCTTCTGAAAATACCCTCATTCTACTTCAAATAAGATGATGAGCGTCAATAGCCTCCATATGGAGTTTCTTCAATTGTGGCTAGCTAACCACGAAGGGGAAAAATGTCCATACTTCTACTACAGACAAATCTGTCCAGAAAGGACAAACAGACACAGGGAAGTCAACTGCCAAGCTCTTCCAAACAGGGTAAGCAAGTCCTTCTTAATTACCGCTTCACCTAGGGTCTGTCAGATATTCTGGATAAGAAGGATAAAGATAGATGCTCCAACATTATAGAGAATACTGGAGACTGTTCAGGTGATCAGCTGTATTTGTCACTTCTATAATTTTTGGAAGCTGCATTACAGTGCTTCCTACAAACACAGGTAATATTTACTGCTTCTCACATCTCTGATGGGGTTGAATACTAGATAGTCATAGTCTTACTATAAGCTTAAGTTGTTTAAGATTTAAGAAGATGTTCAAGATCTAAGATGTTTTAGGATAGTAATGAAAATTAGAATAGAAATTGAATTAAATACAAAAATTTAAACATAACAAAATAGAATAGATAATAGAATACTTTTTAATGTTGTCAAATTTTCTGGACTGGAAATTATAAATGTATATTGTATAGTTTTCACAGTTGTGTCATAATTGTATTCAATGTATATTTGAAAGCAAACAACTTCTTTTTTCTACAAGAAATCACAAAACAATCTTTTTTGCTTATTCACTTTATAACCCGTCCCAGTCACCCTCCACAATCTTCCATTCTTGTTTTCTGAGTACCCTCTCCGTATCCCCATCTGCCACTTTAAGTCTTGAGAGCTAGTGCTTCCTCTCCATTTAGGCCAGTGAGGCACCAGCTAGAAGACTACTCCTACAGGCTGCATGTTTTGGATAGCCCGCTCCAATGTTTGAGCTGCATGAAACAAGCTGCAATTTCAATATGTGCAGGGAGGCCTAGTCAGCCCTGAGGTGATTGTGTAGACTAGGTATGCCCGGTTGGTGATTCAGTCTCTGAGTATTAGCCCAAAACACAATACCTAAGCAACCTAACCTCATGAAACTCAGAGAGGAGAAGACCAAGTGAGGGTGCTTGTCTTTAGAACGAGTATCAAAAGATTCAACAGAGCTCCAGGATAAACTCCAGCCTGAGAACAGAGGCAGCTTCTCTGAAGGCTCTAACAGCAGCTGACTCAGACAGTACAGACATCAGAGCCAACAGTGATGGGCTTGAGACTCTTAGAAGAATAGGGGAGGATTGTGGGCCTAGGAGATAGGATCTGCAGGAAGATCAAAGAGTAACCAACTGAACCCTTGGAGCAAACAAACTCTATTGACTAATGGGAATTGTAGAGAGACTATCTTCTGTACTGTATGGATTCATCACTGTCAACTTAAAAGCCTATGGCCTGTAGCTTAGGCAGAAATAGAGCTGGGACATAGGAAGCAAAAAGGATTATGGTAGAAAGTCAGATGGGAGATTTGCTAGGGAGATGTGACAAGATGGACACATGGTACCTGAACACAGATAACCAGTCATATGGCAGAATGAAGGTGAACATAATGGGTTATCTTTTCTACTCAAGTCAGAGTAAAGTCTTGCTATATGGCCAAGACATTTTCAAGATGTTTTAGGATAGTAATGAAAATTAGAATAGAAATTGAATTAAATACAAAATTTAAACATAACAAAATAGAATAGATAATAGAATACTTTTTAATGTTGTCAAATTTTCTGGACTGGAAATTATAAATGTATATTGTATAGTTTTCACAGTTGTGTCATAATTGTATTCAATGTATATTTGAAAGCAAACAAACTTCTTTTTTTTTCTAGCAAAGAAAAATCACAAAACAATCTTTTTTTTGCTTATTCACTTTATAACCCGTCCCAGTCACCCCTCCCACAATCCTTCCCCATCTCTTGTTTTCTGAGTACCCCCTCCTCCTGTATCCCCCATCCTGCCACTTTAAGTCTCTGAGAGGCTAGGTGCTTCCTCTCCCATTTAGGCCAGATGAGGCACCCAGCTAGAAGACCATACTCCATATACAGGCTGCATGTTTTGGGATAGCCCCGCTCCAGATGTTTGAGACCTGCATGAAAACCAAGCTGCACATTTACAACATATGTGCAGGGAGGCCTAGGTCCAGCCCATGGAGGTAGATCTGTGTAGACTAGGTATGCTCCACGGTTGGTGATTCAGTCTCTGAGGATATTAGCCCCAAAACACACATACCTAAGATGCAACGCATAAACCTCATGAAACTCAAGAAGAAGGAGGAAGACCAAAGTGAGGGTGCTTTTGTCCTTTTTAGAACGAGTATCAAAAGATTCAACCAGAGCTCCCAGGATTCTAAACCTCCAGCCTGAGAACAGACAGGGGCAAGTGTCTCTGAGGGCTCAAACTAGCAGTGATCAAACAAAAACATTAAGCAAAATGATGATTGAGACTTTTAAAGATGGGAAGATTGTTGGGCTGGAATAGGATCTGCAGGAAGATCAAAGAGTAAAACAATGAACTTGGAGCAAACAAACTTCTATTGACTAAAATGGAGAATTGTAGAGAGACTATCTTCTGTACTGTATGGATTCATCACCTGTCAATTAAAAGCCTATGGCCTGTAGCTTAGGCAGAAATAGAGCTGGGACATCAGGAAGCAAAAAGGATTATGGTAGAAAGTCAGATGGGAGATTTGCTAGGGAGATGTGACAAGATGGACACATGGTACCTGAACACAGATAACCAGTCATATGGCAGAATGAAGGTGAACATAATGGGTTATCTTTTCTACTCAAGTCAGAGTAAAGTTTGCTATATGGCCAAGACATTTTCAAATATATTTTGAGTCTGAGTCTTATTTCTGGGATAGTGGGGCTAGGAAGAAGATCCAGTCATAACTTCAACAGGCCCTAATTGAAGAAATCAATATCCTGTGACTTTTATTTATTAGTAATAATGGCCAACAAATTTTCTATGAAGCAATATTATATTGTTTGAAGAGAAAAGGCATAGTTTGTTTGTGGATTGAGGAGATGAGAGAGTATGAAGAAAGTGCTTAAAAGAAAAGAAAGGGCATGTAAGGGAAGAAGCCCAGGTAGCTGCATTCCACAACTGCCCATGGCTCAGCCAAGAACTTCACAAAATGTTAGTTCAAGGTCCACTTCTTAGACACCTTCTATGGCAGTAATGCCACAGAATAGGCAAGAATTGGGGTTCCCTCAGAATTGAGCTGATAGTCCTGCCCAAGTAAGAGTAGATCACAGGAAACAATTTCTCCATGTGGAACTGGCAAAGAGAAGAGAGGACTGAGGACGTGGAGAACATGCAAGGAATTGAAAATCAATGGGGTTTAAATTACAATGAGAAGGTGAATCAATTAAGTCCATATGAAGGAAAGTAGACTAGATGGCTCAGAATATAAAGACACTTACCACCAAGATTGTCAACCTGAGCTCAACTTGTGAAACCCAAATGATGGAAGAAGAGAACCTGAGTTCTTCAAGTTGTTCTTTGACTTCCACATGTTCACATAGTGTGGATGTACACACACAAACATACACACATGTATATGTGTATATATACACATATACATACAACTTAAAATTAATTTAAAATTTAATAAAAACAAGAATGATAGAAAAGGAAAACTATTTTTTTAAAAAAAAAGGCTGCAGTAGATGTGAATTGGCAAAATTGGAGCTGTTAGCATGAGGGTGTATAGAGTCATTGAAATTATAGAGTAGCTACAGTTACAGGCAGTGACAAAATCTAGGTATGCTCCTGGAAGTAACAGGTAAAAGGAAATTGCTGGACAACATCATAAAGAGAGGCCATCAATAAATTGTAGGTAAAGGTACTACAGCTGCGATATTGAAAATATTTAGTAATATTCCAAAAATGGTATTGGAGAGTAACAGCTATGCTTGGAAAAGAAATGCACAATGTCTGAAATTTAATTTTAGTATGCTAAGTTTTTAAATGACATAAGAGGTAGATCATGAGATGACACATGCTTCATTGAATTGACTTGTGGAGAGGCTTTCAGGGTGGCCTATTCTTCATACCATAGTCGAATCTTTTTTTGGAGCTCTTATGAAATTAATGTCAATCACGCACATTGGAGATCCAAAATGGCGAACTCAAGAAGGGAACAGACTAAGAAGTGATCTCTCTCTCATAAAAAAAAAATTATGTATTCTACCAATCTTGCTATAGTCAAGATCTTTAGTAACATGTCTTAACTAGATAATGTCACACATGAATCAAAGCATAATTTTATGTGGAGCACAATTTAATCAAGAGAATGTCAATTTTTGTTCTCCTACTTTAACAAAATGTTTCATTTCCATGTTCATTCATAATATTTGCTTCCAGATTCATTAGGTCAATTTCTGTGGCATGGGCAAGGAGCTAGATCCAAACCATTGTCTAGTGTAACATTTTGACAGTGTGAACATAGCATAGGGAGGTTGCTGTGATTCTGCAATGCAGCATCAGCTGAGAGGTGTTTGATAGTCTCACACTCTCTTTCATAGAGATTATGATCTACTATTTACAGCATACTATCAGCTCTAATACATTGCAGTACCTGTTGTCAAGAGACTGCTTACAAATTGATATTATGATGTGACCGATCTGTTTTCCCTGCAGTCAGGCTTATCCAAAACAATAGGTTGCATTGTCTCTCTCTTATAGTAGAGGAAAAAGATATGACATGGTGTAAACTGTAGTTATCTTTTATTAACGCATACCCACTTAGAATAAAATCCACAGAAAGAATGGATAAATTAGTGTGAGGAGTAAATATATATATTTGAAATTTAAAAGACTTTTTGTCATCGTATAATAAAATCTTACTTTCAAATGCTTCATTGTGACATGTGCAGCATCACATAAATTTTTAAAATGACTAAAATAAGTGAGGGTATGTCAAGTTCAGGGTCAAGATTTAAGAAATTTTTGATTTATGTTTGTTTGTCAAAAAGAATAGCTAACATCTAAATACATTTCTTGATATAGAAAAGCGATGAAATTACAAAAAGAATTTGAATTGGTCAAAATACAAGGAATATAATCAATATTTAATTTCTATCATATGACATCATTAGGGTATTAGTAGAAAGAAATTTTTCTTTAGAAAATAGTAGGCATAGTTGGTATATGATATATAAAGAATGAACACAATATTAATTTTAAAATAAGACATGTTTTTGTTTGTTGCCTATACTTAAAATTGATTTACTTACATCTTTCTACTGTTTTGTGCTTTTAAAAGCCACAAGATATTAGAAGTGAAAAATCTTACATTTTAGATCTTCTAATTTGTTTTAATTAATGTCATTATACAATTGTGTCATGGGGTATACATGCATTTACATGTTCACATTGATATGTACATTCATGTAAATATGCATGAAAAAGCAGAGGTAGACCTTGGGTATTGTCTCTTAATCATTCTCCCTTGTTTCTTGGTATAAAAATCTCTCACTGAATCTGGAGCTTCCTAAATCATCTAGATTGACAGGCCAGTGGGAACCCAGGGATACTCCGGTCTAAGGTCACAGGCACTCCTAGCTTTCTGGTAAATCAAACTCAGATACTCATTCTTATGCTAAAAGTGCAAATTCCAATGTGCAAATTCCTTAGCTCAATTGTAGTCAAGTGTGTGCTCTGTCTGTCTTAGATACTATCCTCTTGTTCTCATAAAGCACTATAATCAAGGCAATTTATAATAGGAAGGTTTATTTAAGATGTACAGTCCCAGAGGCATGAAGGTTTACCACCATTATGGCTAGGAAGAAGGACAAGACAGCCATGATGACTGGAGCTGAGAACTAAGATCTTACATATGAAACCACAGACCAGAAGGAGAAAGCAAAACTAGGGTGGCAATGTACTGTTAAACCTCAAAGCATACCCCCAGGGATATTCTTCCTCCAGTAAATCCATATCTTGTAAGCCTCACTAAGCAGCATCTTCTTCTGGGGACCAAGTATTCAAATGCCCAAAAACTATGGGGCTTATCTAATTTAAACCACCACAGTGTATGTAGGTGTGTTCATGTATCAGCATTCATGTGTGTATATGTATACCATAGCACATATGTGGAGGCAGATGTAAATCTTCACAGTCAGTATTTGTCTTCCAGTTTGAGACAAAGTTTCTTGTTGTTCACTATTGCATACTACAAGCTAGCTGTCCTTGGAGTTTCTGGGAATTCTTTGCTTCCCTTTTGCCTTGGGTATGGTGGAATCACAGATGTCCACTATCACATCTCACTTTTACATGGGTTCTGGGGACTGGAACATTAGTCCATGCACTTGTATGGCAATTGCATTTTCCACTCATCCATCTGGCTAGCTCTCACATTCCAATTTAAAAACAAGAAGAATGAAAGGGGGGGATACTATCTCAAAAGTCTCTATCATCAGTTTCCTAACCACCTTCTTGCTGCCCACATCTCTGAACTTTTGAGCCCTGGACCACTAGAGATGTTTAATTCATGTGTGTTTGGCAAGTTCAACTTCAAGTTGAATAATACATTCTCTTAAGATTCAAATGTGTGTTACTGCTACCAACACAATAATAAGTCCAACATCTGTTGTACAAAGCTGAAAGACTCTATCAAAAAGCAAATGAAAACCAACAATATAAAGTGAAAGATAGCTACTGTTTCCTGACATCTCTGCCAGCTCTAAAGCTGGGTCAAACACAGCTGCCAACTGCTCATGCTTTTGTAGCTCCACAGCATTTTGTGTCTTCTCTCTCTTGGCAGTAAACTCCATTGCATCTTCCAGTTCCCACAACAGGAGTAAAACAGAAATGAGGAATTATCATTGTTTCTCCAAACCCGCTGTCTTTTGAGCTCATAACAGAAACTCCACGTGAAGCCCAATTCTTTATAAGTGAGTTGGTTAAACTCATAACCCATGAAAACATTGATGAAACATTTTCAAGCTCACTATCGTCCCTACCAAAGCTGTGCATAAAGCAAAACTAGCAAGTAGCCATAAAATGAAAGATGAAAACATATTTTATCCTTGCACCAAAAACAATGCTCAGGTTCATTCTCTTACCTATCAAATAATTAGCCTCTAACGCCAGTCTCCAAAATGCAGATATTCAAACCAAGTCAGCAAATTCTGGATAATGAGCATGGACTCCTTGATTCATATCTATATCCAAAATTCTACAAATAAGAAGGAACCTCAGCTCAGAAAAGAGAAACCTTCTACACAGGACTAATAGAAAATGTAAATTAGCACCATGTAGTACTAATTCTGTAGTGCTTAGTTAGAAATGGGATGCTGAATGTTAATTAAACTCACAAACACCTGGAATAAAGAGCATCAAGACCATCCATATTTTCTTAGCGTCTTTGTTTTGGCCCATGTAACATACCCAGAAGTGGTAGCACATCTAGTAGCACATTTCTTGCTGCCTTGGATACATATGAGTGCAACAGAGGAAATAAAATCCTGGGAAGTCAAAGGGAATTCAAGTATTGAGGATGATGGAAGAGTGAGATAGAAGAAACCTGGCCCAGAAAAATCATAGAGGTTTAAAGCCTTATATCCAAGTTTGAAAGGAGTTAAAAATATATTGTCTTATTTTGACCACAGCAGTCGTTATTCCTATTACATGCAGAAGAAACTAATCATCACTAATACAGCAGAGAAGGCTCATTGCCTTATTTTATTACACACATCAGAAACAATTATGGACTTCCTTTCACAGGTGTTCCTGGGAGAGAATTTCAATACCACATGCATTTCAAGAAGCATAATAGCACTGGATAATGTAATGAATTCACCCCATCTTGCTACCTCATCCATCTTCTGAATTGTACAATTTTATTTAAGTTTCTAAGGTAATGTTGTGATCTGTAAAAATGTTTAAAATTCCCAATTCTCTTTCAAGATACTTGATAGAGTTGCCCTTCCTTGATCATTTGGAGTCTGATGCCTACGGCCTGTGAACAGTGAGAAAAGGTGACATTCTTCACTTCAAAATTATAAGAAGTAATATGGAGTTATCAGTGTCATCTTTCTTCCACAGTGATGCTTGAGAATGCTTCTAAGACAGTGCTCAGTTATTCCAAGTCCCCAAATGACTGTGAAGAGTGCCTCCAGCTGTCCTCATACCAAACATGATGTAAAACAAGAAACTGTTTTCTATATAGTGTTGTTCTGAGGAAACGAGGTTATTTTTGAAGCAAATCAGACCCATGACTGATATAGACATTGCTCTGAGCATCTACTTCTGCTTGCCTTTATATCATAGGGGAATATGAATCAATTTCTTAAAGTGTGTACCAACTGCAATATCAATGTTCTTTGCTCAAGGGTTCTACTGTTTCCACTTGACTCTGATATATAGCCAAATATACCCACTCTTTTTTCCTTTCCAGAATGTCTTTGTAGCACAATCTCTTTTTTTTTGGGGGGGGGGCTTCCCCTTCCCGTTTTTAATTTATTTAAGACCTCCTTACAATTTCCAAACAGATGATATAAAAGCAACAAACTTGGTTTCAAACACAAACAGTGGCTGGAGTTGACAGTGTTGCTGATGGCACCATCACAGGATGTCAGCATACTCCGGGCACTTCAGTATTCCTAAGTAATAACTCTTTCCTCCCTCTGGGATGTTCTCAGCATAAGTCACTGCTCTTAGACTTATGTATTCTTATGCAGATCTTTCCATGTAGAAGATATGGAGCCTGAAAGCCATGCTGACAGTTGGAGTAGGCCATCCCCCATCCCACGCCAGAACCAAAGGCTAATAATAGCCACATTCTTCTCTTAAAGAAGGTGAGGAAGAAAACAATTCCTAATCCAAAACCAGTAACTTGCTTCACTGATGGCCAAGCATCGGTCCCACTTTCTACCCAACTTGGACTCTGACATGTTCCCTACTTGCAGCATCAGCACTCCTCAGGGCCCGCCCCTGTGCTATATCCGACTGATATAGCACAATCTTTACCTTTCTATGCCACTACCCCCAAGCATCTGTTTTGTGACATTTGCAAGTACCCATAATTCACTAAATACCATTGCGGGGGGGGGGCGGTTAGCTCGCACACTCGTAGGAGTGGGCGTGGATCCTGTTGGGTGGTTGTGGTTCCTGCCTGGGCAGCTCAGGGAGGCATGGCTCTGGGGAGAAACAGAAGCATGGGATTTTTGACTAAATTCACTCCACAGCACCTGGCAGAGGCTGTGTGGCTCCACCCAAGTGCTACTGGGAGTTCTCACTCAGTCTGAAGTTCTGTGGGGGGCAGGGCTCTTGAGTGGACCCGTAGGCCAGTGGTCTCCATTAGGGGCTCCCAGATGCCACTGGGGATCTGCAGACAAACAGAGACGTGAGAGGAACAAGGGGAGATAAGGAGACCCCAACCAAGCCCCATGGGAAAGAGACTCTTTGGTTACTGTACTCGCTTGGCTGGTTCGATGGCCCAGCTAGCTTGCTTGAATTGGTGGTCCTCGTGGCTAAAGTGCAGAGAAGCCCTTGATGGGAGATTAGGTAGCTGCAGCAGTGGCAGCAGCTCGGCTCATTAAAGGCCTTCTCCACGGTTCCCCAGGCAGGCCCCAAAAGACATGAGGAAGTCCATGGTTTTGAAAAGGTTTAATGTCATGGTGGAAGGTAGATGAATCTGGTTGTGTTCCCCCTGCGCTCCCAGAGTGGGCCTGTAGTTAAATACTGTTTGTTAGAAGGAGGGTCTTGGAAAGAATACTTAATTGGCTACTCCCTCTGGTCTTTAGATATCTCATTAATATGGAAATCTCTTGAGGGCCTGAGACCTGTAGTCATGCCCTCTACCTGTGGAGGGGCTGGTAGGGGCATTGCCCTACATGACTGCAAGGCGTTGATCAATGGAGGTCTTGGTCACAGTGTCAGGAGCCTGGAGTCTGGGGGTGTGGCCAAACACCTGCTGTTGTCCTATTAGGGTCCAGGGTTTGAGGCCTGCTCTTGATCAGGAACCAAGCTATCCTTTCATGGTCCTATATACCATTACATTTTTATTTGTATCCTTGGTCACTCCTAAATCCCTGGATATTCTTAACTCCACAACTCTATTTAAAATGCTTCATGTGGGATAAGAAACAGTTTGGTGGGTAAAGAGCTTGCTGTACTAGCATTATGGACCTAAGATTTTATCTGAAGTACACATCTTAAAAAAAACAAAAACACGCCGGGCAGTGGTGGCACACACTTTTGATCCCAGCACTTGGGAGGCAAAGACAGGTTGATTTCTAAGTTCTAAGCCAGCCTGGTCTACAGAGTGAGTCTACAGCCAGGGCTACACAGAGAAATCCTGTCTCAAAAAACAAAAATAAACAAACAAACAAACAAACAAACAAACGAAAACAAAGAAACAAGTTTGGTAGCATGTCCTTGTAACTCCAGAGTTAGGAAGACAAGTAGATGGCTATAGTTTATTTGGAGATCAGCTTAGTCCAATAAGCAAGCCCCAGGCTTCTCTGAGAGATCATATCTCTTTAAAGAAGCTAGATAGCTCCTGAATAATGAAACTTGATGTTGACTTCACACACACACACACACACACACACACACACACACACACACACACCTGTACACACTTACGCACACAAAGGAGCATACATATATACATACACACATATGGTGCTGTAAGTAGGAACACCAATACGTATCTTCATAAATACCAAATTTAATGACTTCAGCTTATTTAAACCCCATAGACCCCTTGATGGCATTTCTCTATAGCTTTAATTTTGTTGCTCTTTTCTTGCTTTCTCCTTATCCCAGAAGTCATTTTTAATGTCCTTTCTGTGCTCGTCTAACTTCTGAAACCACCAGGATTCTCTAGTCAATTTTACTAAGGTTTACATTCTTCTCTTTTGCTCACTGTAAGCCTTATGGTTTGTGAGCAAGTGTCCTGAAATCTTAACCCATATTGTCAAAACTCACTAAGTAATTATTAACAGATCTCAGAGAGCTCATAACTAAATTGGAAGTCATTATCTCCTTTATCCATTTTATGCTCTTCTCATTTTCATTTCCATTCAATAAATACACTGTGCTAGATAGAAACTTGCTATCCCCTTTTCTCAGCACCTACACAAAGTCAGTTTCTTCCACAACACCCTCAAAGGTCTTTCAACATCACACTCAGTTTGAGCCCTCAATCTATTTTCTCCCCTACATTGTAAGTATGAATGCATCATCTCCTAAATTTCTGTCTAAAATATTGTCCTGGTTAGCTAGCCTGGCTTTCTTCAAACACACAAATGGTTCGTCAGACAACTAGCAAATTACCACTCTCAAAACTTGACTTGACCTCATGAACTTTAAAAATCATATACATAACTATCAAGGAACCATCATTGGAGAAGCTAATAACTAGTAAGTGACCTTCCTGAAATGAGTCTGGCTTGGATTAAAATCCATGACAGATGTTTCTCTGATAGACAAGGCCAAGGAGAAATTCATTTAAGGAAAAACTCCTGCTACTAATATGCTTTTCCTGATATTATTAAATATATAACTAAGTATTAGCCCACCCTTTTGAGCAGAACAAGGATGATGTACTATCTTGTATAGATGTTATATAAACAGATAATAATTCTATAGACTTTCTGATTTGATTCCAATAAGTTTAGGAAAAAAGTTTTAGAGATGGCCTTAGTTGCTAGAAAAAATATAATAAGTTAGAATCAAAAATAGATTGTTCCCATTCCTCAAAATAGCAAGTAAAGGCTACACAATAAGAAATATAATGAACTTTCATAATTACACTAAAAAAGAAAAATGGACTGAGACAAATTTGTATTTAAGGAAAATCGTTTAGGTCCAAGGATAAAGTCACAGGTGTTTACTATGATAAGACAAGGTCATGTAAAAACTCTTGTTTTGAACTTTTAATGTGTATATTATAATAAAATATTACCTTGAACAATATCAACATCCTTCTATAATTCCCATTTTATGTAACATTTTATCTCTGAAATAATCTTCTAAAGAATTTTTTGTCTAAAAAGGTATAAGAAGACCAGAGGAAAGAAATAAAGCTGTTGGTTAAATGGTTCAACTTGGGGAGCTTAGCCCTATCTATCCATCCATCAATCCAAATGTATATGTCTATCTATATGTTTGTGTGTAGGTATGTGTGTGTGTGTGTGTGTGTGTAAACATTCATGATATTTGTGAGATAATTGTGAGAGATGGTTGGACCCAGAGTGTGGATGCATGAATGTTTAAATGTATATGTGTCTGTACATATTTATCTGTACACAGCATATTAATTCTTCTCATTCCTTTCCTTTCTGGTTCACAAAAATTTAACCAGTTAGTCCAGAGTGGTTGAGAAAGAAGCCCCAGCAATAAATGTTTTTACTTAATCTCCTGTTGTTTTAGGATGAGGCACTAAATAGTTCCTTATCTCAGAGGAACTCAGACAGGCAGGTCAGATACCAAGTGACTTAAACTTAAGGCAGGTAAACATATTATTATTATAAAACAACCTGAAATATCTCATAAGACCAAGCAATACCCCCACCAACTCTCTTCCTCTTCCATGACCAAAGAAGAATTTAACAGGAAAAAACAACCACTGGGGCTGGCCCAGGACACAAAGCCCCAATATAAAGCTAAAATTTATAATGCTTCAGGTATACTTGACCTACCCAACAATTTCTACTACACAAGAAAGTTAATGTACTGGGCAGTGGTGGTGCATGCCTTTAATTCCAGCACTTGGGAGGCAGAGGCAGGCGGATTTCTGAGTTCGAGACCAGCCTGGTCCACAGAGTGAGTTCCAGGACAGCCAAGACTACACAGAGAAATACTGTCTCGGAAAACCAAAAAGAAAGAAAGAAAGAAAGAAAGAAAGAAAGAAAGAAAGGAAGGAAGGAAGGAAGGAAGAAGGAAGGAAGGAAGGAAGGAAGGAAGAAAAGAAGAAAGAAAGAAAGAAAGAAGAAAAAAGAAAGTTAATATAAACCTCGGATCTTTCCTGTCTTAAATTTTATTTTCTGCACCACAATTGTCTAATGACTTTATGCTTGTACTTTATCAACTAGACCTTATATTTCCAGCAAGGAGAAAAAAAATTGTGTATATATGTATTCCAAGTTTGGATCCTTTTTTAAGTAAAAAAGAAACAGAGATCAATAGCCCAGCTATCATTTATTAAACTTTATTGCTATTTTCCTTTCTAGCCAAGCTGAAGATGAAATCTAGTTTTCCCTCTTTGTAAAAGATCATGTTATCATAAAGCAAATCTTTCATTTCAGTAGAAAGTATTTTCTGATCTTTTATAGAAGAGGAAACTCAGTACTAAATTACTTAGAAGCAGTTTCAGAACATTGTAAAGTAAAAGCCATAATGAATAACTTGTCTATACTTTGTATGCCGACTCATATTTGAGCAAATCTTAAAAGCAATGCATAGGGATTTAGACAGGAGACTTCCAGCAAGATTAATGGAAGTGAGCCTCCTTAAATCCCCTGAACAGCTTTGAAATTTCCATGTGCTATCAGTGATGGCTTTGTGACTCAAAAAGTCTGCCTTTGGTTTCAGGCTGCAGATTTAAGAACACAATGGATGTGTTTGATATCGACAACCTGTGGCCTCAATTAATTAATAGGATATCGAATTTTGAGGATAACCTAGAGACAGTCATATCTGGTGCTGAAATCCTTTCTTCAGAGTTGCTAGAGTGATCAAGCGGCATGCATTTGAAGATGAGAACACCTGCCTCCTGAATATTGATTTTAGTTTAAATATGCAGAGACAAAGCGCAATATAACTATTTCTATCATGTGGAAAGATAAGAATACAATTATTTTTACAGAAACAAAATGCCAGCAATTTCATAGTTTCCTAGATGGCCCAGTAAAGTCTGAATGTTTCATAACAGTTGGAGGACAATGATTGAAATGAGATTTCACATTTATTTAATGTGGGGTCACTAATGTTAAAAGATTTTTAGATGTGATTTGACAATATTTATTCCCCATGAGATGGCTCTTAGCCACAGATGGAATATTTTGAGGAAAATTTTTCCCATGTGGGAATTTTTATCTACTTAGGACAAGAATGAGAATATCTATAGAGTCTAAATATAAATTTAAGGAATTTTGAAGAATTACACTGGCTGAATATTTCTAAAATTAATATTTCCCTTTCAGGTATCCTCTGCATCACCAACATAACCCTGAAAACCTGAAACCCTGAAAAGATTTTCTGAAAACTCTGAGCCAGGCATAGCCTGATTTGATTCTGGAAGTGCCCAACCATAGGGAACTTTTAGCAGCTAGTTCCTAAAACCATTCAGTATCCTGTTCTTGATGGGCAAGAACTGAAAATCATATTGAGAGACTATTTCTTTGTTACCATATGTTTGACAATATTCAACTGTAGTCACCATCACTTAGAACTCTTCTATAACATTTAATTTCCATTAAGTGTAACTGATTTATGTCAAGAAACAAAGTCCATGGCAAATGTTTTAGGATTAACTATAATGTCTGTATCTACAGATAACAGCACTTCTAATTCAGAATCACGCTAAAACGCCAACCTTAAGGGAAAGGACATTCCTCTTGAAATGGAAAAAACAGGAAATCCTGGAAGAATATGGTGTTCTAAGTATTTAATGTTTCAATTTGTAAAGTAATTAGGGAGTGAAATTGTGCAATACTACCGTTGTTCTAGGTAGTACATAGAATCTCTACAAACTCTGTCTTGAAAATAATCATATACTCTGAACTAAATTATTTAAGCTGGCATAGTTGTTATGAAAAGAGTATTACCTACACACACACACACACACACACACACACACAGCATACTTACATATATATTCTCATAAACATATATCTATATACAATCCAAGGAACAAAATAATGAGAAAAATCATGTGTTATATCTCTGACATTGTCTTAATTTATTTAATATAATTTACTCAAATTTATATACTGTTTCCCTGCAAATCACATGACTTTTTCTATATGGCTAAAAAATTATGTATAGATACCATATTTTCATGATTTATTGCTCTATTGTTAGATACCTACTTTGGTTCCATAACTGAGCTGATATGAATGTTGGTGTGATAAATGTATGATAATGTATGAAAATTATACAATAAAAAGCAAAGAGCAATACCACATTCCTGTATTAAATATCCACAGGAAACTCCATGAGGAAGAAAAGGAAAGTTCCCAGATTGAAAGCAGATGTCATGGTAAGGTAAAATGTGGACTGTCTTTGTAAAAACACCAGTGAAATATGTATGAGAATTACAGTTGCTATGTTCTTTTGACATAATAGTTAACATAATACAGGTTCCTTAGTAATGCCACTGAACACAGAGAAATAGAAGAAAGAAATAGAAGAAAAATTTCTTTCTGAAATTTTTGAGCATGAGAGGCAAACAACAAGAATAAGAGCAGTGACAGAATAATCTCTCCAAGGCTTCTCCAACTTCATCCTACTTTACTTTGTGTTGAGGTGATAAAAACTGGCCAAAACCAATTTTACAAGGAAAAGGTTTAACTCATTTTGTACTTTATTGTCCATCATGAAGGAATCCAGGACAGGCACTTAAGCAGGTCTTTGGAGGCTGAAATTTAAGCAGATACCATGGAAGAATGCTCTTTCTTGGGTTGGTTTCTCATAACTTGCTCATATAACACTACCTGCCCAGTGGTGGCACTGACCACAGTGGCCTGGGCCCTCCCACATCAATAAGTAATCAAAAATTATCCCCACAGACTTGGACAGTAGGTTAGTCTACTAGAAACAATTCTTCAATTGGAACTGTCTCTTCCCAGGTAACTGTGGCTTGTATAAAGTTGACAAAAACTACTAGCACAGCCCATAATGAGAAAGAAAGAAAAGCTATGTGCTTAACTGTCAAAATGAACCCACAATTAGATTCCATGTGCCTACAAAGAAAATTTTCTATCTAAGATGGAAGGAGGAAGTAGTTCAAGATGGGAAATAATTCTTATCTTTAGCAAAGTAACATTTTTACCCAGAATTCTTTTGAATGTGACCCAGAATTCAAGGGTCAAAATACAGAACAAAATCATTTACTCATCCTTTGTTCTGACAATAAAGGCAAAGCCTACAACTCTAGGAGAATTGACACATATAAGGGATGATGGAAATTGATTGGGTTCATAGGTCAGTGTTAGGTCCTGTGTTAAAATTGTACAAGATCCTAAGTTTGGCAACAAGTACTCTCTCCTAATTTATATAATTAATTTTGTTAGTCTATTCTTACCCTTTGTTGGTTTATAAACAAAACTTCTAATTTGATGGCCTCTCCATAATGATGGTATCATGTCATCTGCTGCTGTTTTTGTTACATGAGTAACCTATACGATTTAGAACTCAGCATAATGACAAATGGTTTTGTTTGGATAAGCAGCTAAGTGAACAGGCAGAGTAGGTTTTAGGAAGACACAAAGTAAGTTTATTGGATGTCATTATTTGAATTTTCATGAGTAGAAGCAGAATATTTGAACTACTAGACTTACGTAGAAAACAACTACTTTCACTACAATGTAAATTTTATACTCAACACAAATGGCTAAACATTAATGTTGGAATACTGTATTCATAGAATGTGTGCTTAGATTTTCATGTCTTATTTGCCAAATGACCACACTCTGAAAAAATACATAAACTGAAATGTAGTCATATTATAACCATAATCTTAATATAATCAAATAACCTTTCCATAGTCTCCAGTTCTAGGAAAGGTATAGAAAGCCTTCTCACGTACATATGCCTGTCCCAGAGTCCTCTTGCACTGTATAAAGGAGGTCACTTCACTTTACCCTGGAAAATAAGCTTTTTGCCTAAGAGCCACATAAATCATTCTTCTGTGCAAAAATTCCCTCTCTTCATTTTCTGCAACATTCAGGAAACTTGACAAGTTCTTGGTTTCATCCTAGATTTGTGTAAGTGCAGAATATGTAGGACTTCCTAGTTGACATGATTTCATTAATTCAGGTATCAATATTGTTGGTGCTTACTAATGAGAACTTAAATTGTGATGGAATGAAATATAGTCTCATAAAAAGTTTAACCTGTGCTCTTTTGAGAGCTTTGCAAAATAATTATACCTGCTTGCACAAGGTGCAATACAATGATGAGACTAATGGATTTTATAACTTTGTGTTCCTTTTACATTATACTGTTTCTGTGATGACACATGGCTATGTCTTAAACTTTTTAGACATTCCTCTATGCTTATATTAGTCTTCTCCCCTGGGGTGTAGTCTTACTTTAAATATAAACCTATACAACTACAGGAATGTCAGCATTTGTACGTAGAGGAATGAATGTGTGCAGCTCCATCTTCTTATTGCTTTAACTGTGTGTGTGTGTGTGTGTGTGTGTGTGTGTGTGTGTGTGTGTTGCATTTGGTCTGCATTGTTAGTCATTTTATTTAGTGAAATGAGACCAGCTTTCTTTGAACACAAAGAATGATTTTATACTTGGAGTAGGAAATGAAAATTAATTCCCATGGGAGACTATTACACTCTTTAGATTTCATATTCCTGACTGGAGACACTATTACTTTTCTTAAATAGAGTAAAATGAGGTGACTCATCTTTATCTAAAGGACACAGTGAATTGACAAGATACAGTAGATAACAATTGGTTTTTTTCCTTCCTAGGGACTTCTGGGAATTTGGTTCTCAACATTCCCATAACATGTACACACATACTTTTGTTTTCTGAGGGAAGCTTGCACACTATATGACTGCATGCTCTGGTCACATCTCAATAATCTGCAGGTAACACTTGAGCCTTGACAATCCAGTAAGAATACTTAGTAGAAAAATTTTAGACTGGTTCTGAGAACATTAGTCTCTCCTTAGGTGAAGGTTTATATGATGAAAAACAGGAAGCTGTCAGGCCACAGGGCCACTGACTAAAGAAGTAGAGGAGAGGGATTATAAGAAAAGGCAAACATGTGTCAAAGCACACAACATGACAAAGACCTTTGAACAGCTCTTGAATTGTTTTATCCTCTATAGCTGGTGAGCTGTAGCTGAGACAGATCTCAGAATATACTCTTGGCCTTTGGACAAGTATCATCACATGGAACATTATCATTCTGCCTCCAAGGAGCCATGACCATGAAGATTGTTTCATCAAATCCACTACTTCCCTCTTACATTGACAGTGCTTAAATGTATTAATTTACAATTCTAATGGAAGTATCTAAAGTCAAACAGCTAAGTGTATTGTCAAAATGAACCCCATAAAACCAAAGTCCTGATGAGACATATCCTAAACAAAATTTATAAAGAGGAATATGAGAGGCAATGAATATCACAAGCAAATTTTAATAACAAATTATGAATAATCCTTCCCAATCTCATAATACTAATATTGTTTTGATGACACCTACTTGGCTTATTCAGTTGCTTTTGGTTGCATAGCTACTAGTAACTCATCTACAGGGATGTTATATAAAATGTTTTATTTTGAAAGGCTTAAGGTGATTCTTTTATATATATAAGGCAGGGTGCATAATCAAAATCTACTCAATCCCATGACCTGTATAAATGAGAATCAATACAATGTGAACTCAGAACACATGTCATGATGGGTAGAACTGATATATCCAAAACTCAGGTGTAGCATCAGACGTTTTAAAGCAACCTAAGTTGCTAAGGAGATAGTTCAGTAGAACTTCTGACTTCCATGGAAATGCAACATATATATGTATGTGTTCCCCCACACACTAAATACACACATATGTACATACATACATACATGCATATGCACAAATATCTTTAAAACAAAAACATTATCGAATCTTAAAATACTCTCACTGCCTTTATAGTAATTACATCATTTGTGTATGTATATGCGTGTGCTATTGTAGGTTTAGATAGAAAATCTAGCATCCACAAATGACAGGAAGCATGATACTTGTTTTTCTGAAGCTCACTTAACTCATTTTATTTAATTATCTCCTATTCTATCTGGTTTTCTGAAAAATCATATAATTGTAGTTTTCTTTATGACTGAATTTTAATGCATAGACATGCCATGCTTCCTTTATTCACACCTCTGTTGACAGAAACCTAAACTGGTTCCATATTTTGCTATTGTCACTAGTGTACTAACACAGACTGATATGCAAGATCTATGGTATAATGACGTGGAATCCAGAGGAGAGTCATAGATTAGATCCAGTTTGGGATGGAGTTTTGGAACACCTCCATAATAAATTTCCATAGTAGCTAGAAAAGTCTTTGTTCCCCATGAAAATATATAAAAATTATTTTTGCCATATCGTCACCAGCATGTCCTCTGACACTTTTTCTTAAAGACTGTCATTCTGACTGAGGTAAAATGAATATCAATGTTGTTTTTATTTGTATTTTTTGGATGGATGATGAGGTTGATCACTTTTTTATACATGTTGGCAAATTATGCACTTCATCTTTTGGAAAATATTTGTTTATCTCTTTATCCCATTTAGTAATTAGGTTGTTTGATTCCTAGTTATTTTGATATTTTTTAGTTCCTTGTGTATTGTAGATGTTAAGCTGCTGTTAAGTGGGTAGTTAACAAAGCTTCTCTCCCATTCAATTGACTGTTTCTTCTATCAGTTACTTGTTTCCCGGGGTCTTTTGGACAATACAAGTCTTGATGGAAATAATTGATCTGAGCTAGTTCTATTTTAAGGAAAACTGGATTACAAGGAAAATGATTAATATTTATGCTAGCAAAGAGAAGAGAAGAAAAGAGAAAAGAAGAGAAGAGAAGAGAAAGAAGAGAGAAGAGAAGAGAAAGAAGAGAAGAGAAGAGAAGAGAAGAGAAGAGAAAGAGAAGAGAAGAGAAGAGAAGAGAAAAGGGGTTTAGGTTGTTTATATTTAGTCACAGGACATGCTAGAGACCTGGGACAAAGGGAGGAGTGAGGCCTCAGGTTGCTATGTTGGCTGACGCTCCTAGCAGTGGGAGATATGGACCCTGAAGTGGCCACTTCCTGCTACATATGCGCAGGGCCCTAAGTCAAGACCATGC
Source organism: Mastomys natalensis (assembly GCA_021653895.1). NCBI lineage: Eukaryota > Metazoa > Chordata > Mammalia > Rodentia > Muridae > Mastomys > Mastomys natalensis. The sequence continues at coordinate 2,915,689 of JAJTUV010000326.1, read as the reverse complement.
TTACTCCTTAGTTGATGGTTCAATCTCTGGGAGACCCCGAGGGTTCAAGTTAGTTGACTTTGTTCACCTTTCTGTGGAGTCTCAGTTCTCTTTGGATTTCCTCAGTCCTTCTTGCAACTCTTCCACAAGCTTCCTAAGCTTCCCAAGCTCTATCTAATGTTTGGCTGCTAGTCTCTGTATCTATTTCCATTGGCTACAAGGTGGAGCTCTCAGATAACAGTTATGCTAAACTCCTATCTACAAGCATAGCATAGTAATCATTTGCATGGGTCATCCAACAACTGAATCAGGAGCTTTCTCTGAATCTATTGCCTGTCTGTGAATCCTTCCTCTAGCTAGGCTGCTTTGTCTGTCTTCAGTAGGAGAGGATGTGCCTATTCCTGCATGACTTGATTTGTTGGCTGGGGATGGGAGGACATGTGACATGCTGCAGGGAGGGATCCCCCTTCTCAGAGGAGAAGGTGAGGGGAATAGGGGAAGATCTATGTGACAGGATACTGGGAGGAGAAGGAGTGCTGATATTGAGATGTAAAGGGAATAAACAAATTAATTAATTTAAAAAAAACGCTTTCAGTTTTAAGTTCTGCAAAGTAGAATCATTTAGATTTCTCACCAAATTTAATGTCTTCTTTTGGTAATATTGGCATTGCAACATGATTATTTCAACTGAGAACAATAGAATGTGTTCATCAATATCTTATTTTTAACATTTGTAGATTTTATTATGCAAATTCTTCACTATCCCAGTAAACTCCTCTGAGATTTATTCTTATAAATAGAATTTCTTTGATAACTTCCTTTTTGGATTTTCAAGAAATACAATTAATTTTATGTTGAGTTTATCATTCTCCCTTCCCTGGATTCAATTAGTTCCAACAGATTGCATATGGTATCTGTAGGAGTTTTCTAGATCTAATATCACATTACACATGAGTAATAATATATTAGTATTTCCTTTTCCAATTTTCATGCCTTTTTTATCTTCTCTAATTTTTCTTACTAGCATTTCTATGAATTTGGTGAAAAGAAATATATTATTTATCCTAGAGAGAAAACTATCATTCTTTCACAAATGAGTGTGATAGTTTTCTGAAGTTTTCCTTCATACATGGCGTTTATTACGTTGAGAAAGCTACCAACTATGTCTATTTTGTTAAGTATTTATATGAGCTAAGGATGTTGGAACATTACCAAATGATGATTTTATGCATCAGTTGAGATGAGCATGTAGGAATGTTTTCTAACTCATTTTATGAATATGGCACATGGTTGTTTTTTCTAGCCAAACCCATAAGATGAGACATCCTGTAAGTGAAGGTAGTAGAGACCCTACAGGCTACTGTCTTAACCAGACCTCAGATGATTAAGATTTCAGAGAAGATTGTAAAGGCCTGGATGTTCAGTCCAATGCATATAGAGAAGAAAGTGTTTCATTTTTGTCTGCATGAAAAGAATGTGAGGGAAGTAAAGTTCTACCTAGTATATTCACAAAGAAAGGCTATCACTATAAATTTATGTGAGGCTCTGGCCAGGACTAGCTGCTCTCTGATCACCAACATTGTTAACCTGTCTGTGTTCCATCATTAAACTAACCATTTGATCAGCATGTTGAAGTGATAAAAATCCAGCTTGGCTTTAAACCTGAAGAAGAAAACATGCAGTTGACTGAGTCACAAAAGAGACAAGGCACCATGTGGCTCTTGCTCAGAACAAACAAAAGATGAAAAGGGATCTGGGATTGACCTACAGTTCTGTCAAGCATCCTTGAAGTCCAGGAATAAACACTGTTTGGTCACATTGCATAATCTTTTTAGTGTGCTGTTAGTTCACCAGTATTTTATTGAAAAATTTTAATCACTGTTCATAGGGGATATTAGTCTACATTTTCCATTAGTGTCTAGATAATTATCTACCAACTCCACAGCACCAGCACTTAGATCCTCATAGTTGCAATGGACTCTAGTAGTTCTAGGCATTTAAAATATTTGCAAGGAGAGCTGGCTCTTCTTTCATTTTTACAGAATATTATTTACTTTCCACAGCATAATGTATGATTTAAATAATTAGAGTCTTCTCCCTCCTCTTTGCTAAAGATGTTCTTATTTTATATTTTTTGAAACGCTTGTTTAGAAAAGGGAAATAATGGTAGAAATTTTATTCATTAATGTATAATGCATAGCTTATTGAAAGAAAACATTTAAAAACTTGTATTTTGGGAAATATACATCATAGAGTCAGTGAGATAGTTTAAGGAATATACTGATCTCATTAACATATGGAATACATGAGTAAACTGTATTCATGATACAGAAAGTTTGAGTACTGCTCTTGCTTCTGCTATATTAGAAGTTGAGAGTTCTGGTAAACATTTTTTTACTGAAGCTTCAATTTTCTTATCTGCAAAATAAAGGAAGTGGTCTGACTTTTCTCTAAGGAAACTTTCAGCAAGAAGTTTTATTATTTTTACTTACTTATACTTTTATCCTTTCCATGTGTTGTTATTTGTCTTGAGCAAATTACAGGAATTCCTGTGGCTATTTTAATTATGTAGAGTAAGAAAAATTGTAACTGGCTTGCCTGACGACTGTAAGAAAATACTAGAGAAATGTCTGTCTCCCTACCAAACTATTGAAACAGTAGACTCCAAGAAATTATGCTAAAGCCTGGGCCAGCCAGAGAGGAAACTATTCTTCCAGAAAGAGATTTTCAACATCTCTGAACACTTCATTGGAATGCAGAGGCAAGACAATGGTGGTCAATGACAGACTTAATCAAAGCTGGACCAGGATGGCTTATTTTGCCGGATCTCTTGCCTTCTACTTAAACCTTATTCCCAGGAAGATTTCAGAGATAAACTTAAGGGGTCATTAGATTTCTTTACTCTTCTGCCAAGTGTGGACACACTAAGTAAATTTCATCTTTTCCTGGTTTCAATATTAATGTGGGTCTTCTCATTGACTTATTGATAACAAGAAGCTGAGAAAGGCTGATTTGGGCAACTAGACTCTGGTAACAATATTTTTAAAATTACTTCCATACATGTATAAAATATATGTTTATAGGATTATCTTTTCTTATGTTTCATCCAAATTTTTTATATTGTTTAGAAAACCAACTTTGGATATCATTCTTTTATCCATCATTTTCTATTTTTATTTAATTTATCAATGCTATGAGTTATTTTTCCTTCCTTCTTCTTTGGATTTAGTTTTTTTTTTTTTCTCCTCCTTAAATTTTAAGAATAAATTATCAATCCAAGACCTTTTTTTGATTACTTATTTATACAAGCTCTCACTATATAGTCCAGACTGGCCTTGAACTTGTAATTCTCCTACTTCAGCATCCAAAGGTTTATAATTTCAGGTGCATGCTTTTTATTGCTTTTACTCTCCAACATTTTATTAGTTTTTGTGATTTTCACATCATGCACTCCAATCTTACTCAATCATCTCCCCTTCCTATTGTACCCACCCTCCACCCTTGCAATCTCCTCTGCAACAGAGAAAAAAATCTCATTATGAAAGCTGTAGTGTATCACAGTCTATATCCTTTTGTCCACACTTCATTGCTTGCAAATGTTCATTGCAATGAGTCCTTTGTCTGGTACAAGGTCTCTGTCTTCTGCCACTCTATTGTTCTTGAAACCTCACTAAGACTCCTCTCTGATACCCTGTTATGGCCATATGTCATGAGATCCTGTAGGTTAGTTTTGGATCTGTAGAACCTGATTGACCCCTTCATTCACTCCAGCAGTCCATCAGTTGGGTACAGATTGGGATGGGTCAACTTAAAGCCCAGGTCTGAGCTGGAGAGGATCTGAGCTGGAGACTATCTGAGTTGGTCAGTCATGGGTTCTCCTGCTCTCATATCCTCAAGACTGGCACACCAGCAACCCCTGTCACCAGGGCCAGTCCTACCCTGCTGCACATGTGAGGTGCATCACTCACCCTCCCAAGTGTTGCAGCCAGTGAGGGACATGGACGGTTTACCCACTCTAAAGACCTCAGGGTCCTCTCTTCTGATTCCCATAGATGTCAAAGGACAGGGAAAGGAAGAAGACATCTAGCCCTCTTCTGTGCCACAACGTAGCAAACAAGAAGCAGGACTGACTTTCCCACACTTATGCCCTAGGGTTCTGCTCACCGAAAACCCCCACATCTACAGTCATCTTGACGGCACTCCCCAGGAAAGGGGAAAGGTCAGCTCTCCTGCTCTCATGACCCAGTCGTGCTAACTTTCCCACCTGCACTCAGTGGTGAGGGAAAAAGGGAGGTGAGGGGATTTCTCCTTCGGCAATGCCACCACATAGCATACAAGAAGCAGAACTGGCTCTCCAACAAGATTGCCCTCTGAGCAAGCTCATTGACAATCCTACACCCAGGGTCACGAATACTTTGCTGCCCATGTAAGGTTCAGGACCTTTTCTCCTGCTCTTCTGACCCCAGAGCTGGGTTCCCCACCTACTGTAGGTGGCAAGGAACAAGATAGGGTCACATTACTACTTGGTAGACAAGAGACTAGGCCAGCTCTTTCATGATTCTCACCCTCAGGCTGGATTACTGGCATCCCTGCCACCAGGGTCGGCTCTACTCTGCTGCCAGGTGAAATGCAGCTGCTCTTCTGATTGTTGTAGCTGGTGAGAGGCAGGACCAGCTTTCCTGGTCCCATGACCCCAGGGACATGTCTCCTGCATCCCATAGGTGGTGAGAAAGAAAAGGGGAGGAGGGTATCTCTCCCTTGTCCAAGCCACCACACATTCACATTACCACATTGGACATGAGTGGTAGGGTTAGATTCCCCATGCTCATATCCATGGGATAGGCTCACCTGCAATTCCTACAATGTGCAGGGCCTGATCTCCTGAGCACTGCAGCTGACTATGGGTGTGGTCAGATCATCTACTTTCATGGCCCCATGGCCACCTCTTCCATGATGCCAAAGTAAGGGATAGATCCAATTGGGTACAGCCATCAGACATCAACATGTCCCCAGGCAGTACCAGGGATATCTGCCTGGCCATTAGTGGTAAAAGACTCCTGCTACTGCATAGCCACAGATCCAGACATGGCCCTCACTGGCAGTACATGCCAGGACCTCATCATGGTCCCAGGTAGATGGCATCACCAGCTACTTACATCAGACTGCTCCTCACTACCCTCAAGTTTCTAGTTCTGTCTTTCTTCATTGTGCCCATATACTTCTGTTTCTCTTTCTCTTTTACTTCCCCACCACTTACTTGTTCCTCTTAATGGCACCCAGGGTCTCTGAGTGTCTGGGGTCATGTCAGGAGTCATCTCAGGAGTGTTTTGTTTTGTTTTGTTTGTTTTGTTTTGTTTTGTTTTGTTTTGTTTTGTTTAACTCCCTTCTCAGACTCCATGGCACCGATCTGGTGGTCATCTCAGTCTCGCTCCTCATATGGTCCACTAGAATAGAGTAGTAGATAGTGTCTTCTACCTTAGGTTCCCTCCCTCCCAGTGCCCTCAGTCTCAGGCAAGGTTCTTCTAGTCTTCAATTTGCTCCTGGTTCTGAGGATTGTCTGGGCCTATATGGTATTGAACTGATGGTCGTCTCAAGCTAGGTCCTTGTCGAAGCCCTGTGGCACCAGACATCTCAGGCTAGCTTTTTTCAAGGAATGTTAGGCTACTAATCATACAGGTTCATAGGTCAGAACAGTGAGTGTAGACACAGCCTCTCTCCTTTCTGCCACCTACAAATGGACATGTGACACAGCAGTGACACCTGCAATCCTCCTAAGGGCAGGTTCATTGCTTTTTAATACAAGCATTTATACCTTTACATTTTCCTTTTATCCCTGCTCTCAGTCTGTCTCATATGTTGTATGGTATATTCCATTATGGTTCATCTATTCATTTTCTCTTGTGAATTTTTTCTTTGATTATTTTTGGTGATTTCTTCAATTACCAGGAGTTTTGTTTTTGTTTGTTTTCTATCTTTCAATTATATTTATATCATTTCTAAGGTCATTACACTGTGGCTAGGAAAGATTTTTCAAAGAGTCTTTCCTAATTTCCAAAAGTTTATTGAGACTCAATTATGAACTTAATATACTGTCTATTCTGGAAAATGTCCTACGTGCTTAAAAGAGACTCAGTGTGAAGCTGCTGGTAAAATTGTTTCATCTCTATACTATATGCAACTCTTCTCTTGTGTTAATCAAATGTTTTCTTCTACACTTTTCCTCTCTCCAACTGTTCTGTCCATTATTGCAAGTAGGGTATGGAATTCGTTACTTGCTCCCCCCCCCACCTTTTTTTTAACTACATTAGCAAAGCTGCCTTTCTTTGATGACTATTTGCAGGTAACAACTTTTTAATTCTTTCACTTTCAGTCCATTTTGCCTTTGATTATAAAATCAGTTTCATGTCTGTACAAAATGGCTGTAAAGTGCTTTATCAGTTCTTCCAGCTTATGCCTTTTGATTGGATAATTTATTCCATTCACATTTAAAGCAATCACTGAGAAAACATTATTTATTTGTTCATTGTAATCTTTTTCTTCTACATGTGGCATTTGTTTTCCTCATTTTCTTCTTTACTATTTTTGGTTTTAATGTTTTGCTTGCTAACTTTTCAGGATGAAGGAGCACCTAGACATTAGTGAAGCATAGCTCTGCACAAGTCAAGAAAAAAATTTCCAGGCATTCTGTTTCAAATAATAAGTAATAATTATTTTAAATTCATTGGTCTCAAAATAAAAGAAATCAAACCAGAATTAAAAAACAAATTTACAAAAATATTAGTAATTAATATTTTAATCTCAGGAGTCATGTAGAGAACAAAAACTTGAGGTAAAATAACTTATTTGAATACTTACCTTTTTGAGGAGCTTCCTCGTTTCTTTATGTATCTACAAGTCAATGACTTTCTGTTCCTCTTTTAAGGACATCAATCCAAAATCTCTGTCCAAAGTTCTGCTCACCAGGCCATCAAAAATTGGTCAGGGATGAGTATTTAGTTTTCTTTGGAATTGTGCTCCTCTCCAAAAGAAGTTAACAGCCTGGTTCTTGGTATTTTATACTCTCAATACATGATGTTTAATTAATTTAGATATTTCTTGTTAAGCCCTCTAGACACAAGTGCTACAAATTTTCTTGATCCTGTGCATCCATTATTCTCAGGTATCAATGTCTAAATTCTACCTTCTTGAGATTATTCCTGAAACTTTTAAGGAACCTAAGATTTTCTATTGCTGGTGCATTTCCTTTGAAACATTTTTCATTCCAGTTTATCATGGACATGGTTTTTTTTTTTTTTTTTGGTTAATGTTCCACACAGTATATCATGGATTTCCATGGGCTATTTACCACACCAATAAGGTATTTATTGCAACTCATTTCAGTCTGTAGCTGTGATGATCCTTTTCTGAATTCTATGTTACCTCTAATTCCTAAGATCATTCCAGGTACAGTATTTTAGTCCAGATGAGCTGTTGTTTCTCGAGGGTGAATTTGGAAGTGTCCTTGGACTCAAACTTGATGGAGACTACAGAACAGGAGCTGAACAGAGATGGCACGTGAATGGTGAGTAGCCACTTAGCATCAACAAATGCACTGAACGGGAATACAGCCTGGTAGTGAAAATAAATGACCTATCGGCTCAGGAGCTCTGGACTTAGGAATCCCTCCTAAGTAGTCTTGGAGAACAGAGAGCTTTACAACTACCTAGAGTCAATACTGACTGCATGCTTTTGCAAGGAAGCCTTATGTTACTACTCTGACTTGTAAGATTTTTGTTGCCTGCAATAGGTATACGTGCCAAATAGACAAGTATATCTCAGCAATATAGATGCTATGGCCCGACATGAATAATGACAATAAAAATGGACATGGTGAATTGAAAGAAGGAATTCTCATAGGACACTACCTCAAAGAACTAACAATGGCTGAAGGAGGAAGACTTCATCTTCCCCAAGGAAGTGCCTCCTAAGTGTTCAGCCCTGAAATAATATACACACAAGCAACACTAAATGAACTCAGTAGGTTGCACATACACACACATGCATGTGTGTGTGCATGTGTGTGTATGGTGTGTGTGGTGTGGGTGTAACAATAATTAAACCATGAAATGAGAGAAAGACAGGGAGAAGATGGGAGTTGCTGGAGGAAGAAGAAAGAAAGAAAATGATGTAATGAGTTATACTTTAACTTTTAAAATGTGCAAAGATAAAAGTAATTTGGATGAGCAAAAAAAATCACTAGTCACAAAAAATATAAATAAAAAATAAAAAGAAATGAACAAATATTAAGCAATGGGATTCTGCCAGGTCCTAATATTGAAAAATCTTAAGTGGAATAATATTAAGAGTTTATTGAATCCATTTCCTTGCTTTCAAGCAGAAAGACACAGCCCAAGACAGCATGTGGATTTTTAATAAATGTCACCTGTTACTGGCATATGCTTGTGGGATTTGTATGTATAAATTACGGTTATGAGATAGCACAAAAATAAAGGACAATGATGTGTTTCTAAAACCTCCTTAGAAGGCAAGGAATCACATGAAAGAGTACAAACTTTGTTTCTCATTTTGAAAAAGCATTACTAATTACTTCAGAACTCGATTTTGAACAAAGCTAGAAGTGCCTTAATGAGACCACCTCAAATACCTGTTTTGAAAAGATACATTCAACGTCAAAACCTTTTATTTTAAAGTATCTTATCTTTGACAAAATACCTGTATTCTGTTATTATCAATATTGTATGGAAGAGAACAAAATTCACTGAAACACAGACACGCATGCACACACACACACACACACACTCACACACACACATTTCTCACAACTACAAATGAATACATTTTTGGACATTATCATTTGGCTTTGTACAAACACATGATCTACAATACAGAGCAGTATTGAAATTTCTGCTTTAAGAGGCAGGAAGGATGATCAATGTCCAACAAATAACAAAAGATTTTCTAAAAGTCAGAGAAAGACTTCTTTCCAGATTCTAAAAGGATAACAACAATAGAGGACAGAGACAGAAAACACATTAAGTAACTTCATATATCATTGTTGCCAATACTGTACAGACCTGTTAGGAATATTTTAATTCAGGATGCCTTGTATTTTGCAGAGCCAGAGTGGAAGAAAACCTGCTTCAGAAGAGATGGCAGCTGGAGATGCTCATTCTGGCAGCTGAAATGCTGACCAAGAAATCAGTTTGGTTCAACCAACTGATGTCATTCTCAAATGTTTCCAAGAGAGCTCTTTAGTTGAGACATTTTAAAGACAAAAAAGGGAGAAGTTAGAGACATCCTGGGTCCCCATTTTGCACAGGGTGTAAATTAATTTATTCATCAAATTTAAAGCTATTGTTTGCCAACAAGAACATGTTGAAGTGTGTGCCACTTTATTTGCCATGAATTCGTAGCGCCTAATTCTGCAGAGAGGTTTGGTAAAGTATCACAATGGGAACAGTGTTACAAATTGTTTTTCTCATAATTTTCTAGACCAAAAAGGCACTTGGTGCTTCATCTGTAACAGACTACAACTGCCAAGGTGTGTGACGATATATGATCAAGCAAAGGTTTTTCTGTGTTATTTCCCTTTTATAACAAAGGACGTTGTGTTTCTAAAACACACTCTCCTTATCTCAGTAAACAAATCTTATTCTCTCCTGCTTGTAGGTATTTTCTTTCAATAGGAAGCATTTTATACTTTTTTTTCTTTTTACAAAATATATTCAGTCGTTTAGTAATTAAGTTTCATTTATTTTCAATTATTTTATTTTTGCATATTAAGATAACAGTTAAAGAACCTTTTATATTTTGTCTCTAGTTATATATCCAAGTGAGTTACATTTCACACTAGCCATAGCAAATATTTTTCCCAAAGAAATTTTAAAATCCATTTGGAAAATACTTTCAATAAGGCATTAAAATCCTGAGATACTGACTAGCAAACACATTCATGCAACATTTTTGGTTCAATCTTTCCAAATTCATATAACTTTTGAAAATCCTGATGGAAATATCATAGGAAGATAAGGCCTATAAAAACCTATTGGAGCCTAGACTACCATAATATAGATATAACTTTAGTTGAATTAGCTTTAAATAAGCAAAATTATCCTTAAGAAAATGAATTATCACTGTACAATGACAGGAGGACCGGAGCCATTGCAAGGTCCCCTTCAATTATTGGAGGTCAGGCCTCTATCCCCGCCTTCGCAAGATTAGAATTGCCACAACCCTTCTAGACTTAGAGAAGGGAGGAGATGTCAGGGGCAGCCCTGCTTATACACTAAAGGCCTAAAATCAGCCATAGGCCTAAAATCAGCAATAGGCCTGCCATACATACATGCTAACACAAAGTCTTGGGTCTCTATGGAAAAACACTGAAACAGAAGGCTATAAGCTATTGTAAACAGGCAGCTTCTGTGGAAATTTACCAGTCGAGTAGTCATAGACCTTGTAAATAGGCAGCCTCGCGGACAGTACCAACTTAGATAAGGACAAGTGAATCATAGGCAGAGTCATAGTGCCCTGTCCCCTGAACCTTCACCCAGCTGATACCCTGTTCTGAATGGTATCTTACTCCCCCTGAACACCTATGCTCCGTGTATCCCCTTCCCCACATCCTGCCTTTTGTGTTTATAACCCCTATGTGAATAAGTAAATTGCGATTTGATTTAAACAATTAAATAATTTTTTAAAAAATGAATTATATAACAAAAAGAAACTACCAAAAACTTCTCATATTTGAATGTGACTCTATGAGTAGTCCCTTTTTCTATGGTTAGCTAGAGGTAGCTTTGGACAAGAAGGGCTGGGAGTAGTGATTCTCATTAACTTTCCTGCTTATAGCCATCAAGTGGTATCTGTATTACTTGTATGTTACCTACCTGGCAATCTTCTTACAAGATCTTCACCTTCAGCATCTGCTATGGTGCTACATGAAGTTCATCTGGGGTCTGTCTTTCATAACATCACTGGTGTCAGTAAAAGAAAAGTGAGTCATAGAGAATGAGTTTGGACTAAGTGCTTACTGCTGGGGCTGGCTTGCATACAGTGATATAAAATCAATGGTTCTTGCTATGATTTGAATGTGAAATGTCCTCTACAAGGTCATGTTTTGAATACCCAGTCACTCTGAAGGTAGTAGAGTTTTAGAAGATGGGGTGCAGCTGTCAATTAGGCCCCTAGGATTGACATTGCAAACTAAGAGTCTGGTTCCAGTTCTGACCATCTCGGCTTCCAGGTCTGGTAAGATGTGAGATGCCTCTGTCACCATGAACTTCACCATATCTTCCTCACCATGATGGGTCGAGACTCCTCTGATAGTCTGAGCCAAAATAAACCTCGTCTCCCTCAAGTTGTTTCTGTCAGATGCTGTCGGTCGCAGCAATGGGAAAACCAGTGAGCACAGGGTTTGTGATCCTTTGATCTCCTGGACAGAATACAAATTAGGAAGCAAGCTCTTGCTTCTATAATTATAAGTAGTCAAAACTGGTAGCTTCAGGTTGATCTCAACCCTGGACCGTTTTCATGTTCTAAATAAACCTTAAATACACCTTTGTTCTTTTAAAATTTTATTTTAGAATTTTGCCCAAGCACTTCTTAGCTGTCTGCACCTTCTAACGTTTGAGTAAATCACAGATATGTGTCACACTTTTATCTTCTTCCTGGAATGTTCTTGCTAGCTTTTAGACACAAAGTTTTAAAATACCAGATCATTGAAGAGGACAAGGAGCTGCCAAAACTCCTCATCAAGCACCTGCCTGCTCCTTAGATCCTTAGGGATCGCATCCTTCCCTGACTATCTCCAAATGGACTCTTCAATCTACACTAACTTCTGAAACATTTTATGTCTACCCGTCAATGTGTCGTGGTTGGAAAAGCCACAGGTCAAGTTCTACGCCTTCCTTAATCACGGCCCCCACCTTATTTTTTGAAAATGGGTTAAATTTGGCTAGATTGGTGGGCCAGGCAACAACAGAAATTCCCCTCTTTCATCCTTCTCAGTCCTGTGTTACAGGGACAAGCCTCCATGCCTGATTTTTACATGAGTGCTAGCGGATCCAAACAGAGATCTTTGTGCTTGTGCCATAAAAACTTTACCGAATGAGTGTTACCTAATCTCTCATTCCTTACATTTTTGTATACATTCTTGGTTTGCTAGAAATATAGAGGATGAAATATTGAGTGTAGTATGAACAAAATAAAAGCAACCTGAAAATAATTATCACAAAGGAAAAAAAAAATAACTCTGTCCCTTCAAACTTCATTTTTTATAGTCTTCATTATCTTTCAATTTTGTATATCTTGCTTGAGTAACCCCTTCAAACAATTAGAATATTAAATAGAGGTAAAGCAACATATATGAAAATAATTATTATGAACAATTACTTCACTATAATCTCAAAATAAGTAAATTATTCATTGAATATGCTTTGAATTTGATTGGCTAAGACATCCAAAGCTTTCCTGAGAAAAGAGTTATTTACAGTACCATCTTCAACAGCACAGGCACTCTACAGTTTATGATCAAAGGCAACCACCATAACTCAAGACAGCCTTCTCACCTTTGTCCACATTGCTGTAGCTTGTTGTTTGAGCAAGACATATGGATGGATCCCCTGCAGGGATGGTGTAGGGTAAAGAAATGGTTTCCACAGGCGATAGAACATTTTATTTCTATTGATAGAGAGTTCATTCACTCCAATAAGATACTATTTGCAATGTCTCAAACACACCATATTTCTTATGTCAAATTATTTCCCTCTTCTTTGCATTACAAGCTCTTATATATTCTTCAGGAAAAGTCAACCGGAACTATCAAGATGGTACAATTGGTAAAGCCCTTGGTGTCTCAATCATGACAACCTGAGTTCAGATTCTCAGTTCCTACCTCACTTAAAAGTCAAGTAAGGCAGCACACACTTGTAATCCTAGTAAAGGGGAGGAAGAAATGGAAAGGTCTCTGGAATGAATGTGCTGGCTAGTCAATCCAGCCAGTAGAAAAATTTTGAGACCCCCCTCTTTCTCTCTCTCTCTCTCTCTCTCTCTCTCTCTCTCTCTCTCTCTCTCTCTCTCTTTCATACACACACATACAAATAATGGGTGGACAAAGATATTTGATAGTCAACTATGACTATGGCCTCCACATGTACATATACACATGAACACTTGCAAACACATGTAAACATGTATGTTCCACATATACAGACTCAAATTAACACATACACGAGAGAGAAAGATGTATAGCTTCCTTCAGCACATCATGCTCTATTCCTTGCCTCGCATAGGCTTAGGACTTTTTTCTGTTACCTATTCCCTCTTCTTAGTACATTTTGAAATTAGTAGGAGAAATAGTCTTTTGGGTACTGCATACCAAATGGTTACCCAAAAGCAAATGGTTCATCTTGAAAACATATACAGGTAACACACAAATTGAGTAGATAGCACTTATTATTTGGGGATACGTGCATACATACATGCATGTATTATCCTGCTTATCCTGTTTTTACTTTTTTTAAACTGACATTTTAAATTTTTGAGATTATAATATAAATAAATCTATGTCATTTTCTTCCCCTTCCTTTCCTCTCCTTAAACTCTTTCACATATTTTATACACACACACACACATATGTGTGTATGTATGTATGTATGTATGCATGTATCCCCAAATAATAAGTGGTATCTACTCAATTTGTGTGTTACCTGTATATATGTTTTCAGGATGAACCATTTGCTTTTGGGTAACTATTTGGTATGCAGTACCCAAAAGACTATTTATTCTACTCTCTTAGCATTCCTTAGTTGCCTATAGTTCTTCATTAGGGTTACTGGGCTTCCTCACTCTATCCTCATTAGACTTTTAACAATGGTATCAGAATGCTTGATGGCAGACCTGTTTGAATATCTTTCCAGGACAGGACAGCATATTCAATGGGAATTTTTCTCCTAAGAATTAGGAAAGGAGGCAAATGTTGCCGTCTTCACAAATATTGAAAAGCATCATAAAATAGACATGAGTACAATTTTTAGTTTGCAAAATCCAGTTAATCAACCCTGAGACTCTGCCCATCATGGTTAGCTGAATATTAGCTCCCTAACTTTCTGTGGGGAGAGGCCCTATCTATCCTACATGTTCCTCTACAAGTCCCCTTAGCTATATGAAGACTTCAGAATTAGAATAAATCCTGATCTGAAAGCATCCTAGAGAAGTGTTCATATTGTCTAAGTCTAAAGACCATCTCTATCTTTCCATAATAAGCCTGAATCAGAATGTCACCAACAGTCTGAAGACCACAGCTCTTGATAATTCAATGAATTGATAATACAGCATGTCAGGCTAAGGACTTTATTCCCCTGGGAGGCTGTAATGTAGTCCATTTTAGATAACAAATATGCATGCAAAGCTCCCTACTGGCCCACAGGCTCCTGGGCAGGCCACTGGCAGAAATCTTGCATACCAAGCACTATTCTGTCCTCTCCCTTCTTGCATCTCCATGGCCCCTTCTGACCTCACCTCTAAGTGATTTTTCTTGAAAGGATTACAAGAACAGTCTGTCCAATTCCCTCTCTCTCATAAGTCCAACTGGTGAGAAAAGGAGGTGTCTTATGCTTTCCACTGGCTTGTTTGTTCAGCGTTCTTCAGAGGCAAAGGCTTATTGTCCGTATCAGAAATATGGAATGGCTGAAGCAAACTTTGTAAGTACACTTCAGAACACACTCAGGAAGAAGCAGACAGTGCAGTCCATTTCTGGTGTTGCAGTACCCTCTCCTTTGTGAGTTTGAAGTGGCTTCTAGCAGTCGCTTGATCCCTGTGTATTTGTCAGTGAGGGAAGGGAGAAAACAGAAAACCATAGTTGCATGTGTATTTCAGCTGGCACAGCAGTTGTTTCTTGTTTTTGTAAAGTAATGAATTGACATTCTGATTTTGTAAATGTGTCCTTGGAGCTTTGATAATGTGAGTCTTTGACTAGAGAAAAGGATTCTCTAAAAACAGACTAACAATAGAAAAGTAAAAAATCAAATCTGGGTAATATTACCTAAGACAGCCTTGGGAGAACACCAGGAAGTTGCCTCTGCTTCCTCATTGGGGTTTTCTTATACTCTTCAGCCAATTTTTTTTTCCAACGGGGGCTGAATGACTACCAACTAGATGACTAAACCACATAAAAGTCTACAGAATTGTACAGACTACAAATATTTCTCCAAACTTTATCTTTTGGAATTAGCATTGTAGCACCAAATGAATGTTTACATCCATTTTTTCTTCAGATTTATTCGCCTGCTTGTACATGTGCGTGTGTGTGTGTGTATGTGTGTGTATGTGTGTGTGTGTATGCTTTGTGTACATAGTTACCTAAGTATGCTGGAAAAGAGTTAAAAGCTGTTGTGAGTCTTTGAGAGGCCAAAGCCTCTTAATCACTTAGCCACTCTTTCATCCTCTCCTTCCAATTTTTTTTTTTTTTTTGGAAATTTTTTATTGAAAATTTTTTTTACATTTCAGATGTTCTCTCCTTACCCCATTTCCCCCCTCCTTCCCAGGAACTCACTATCCCTCCCCCTCCTCCTGCCTCCACGTTGGTGTACCCCCACCCACCCTCCCCTGTACCTCACCTCCCCACCCTCGAGTATCCCCCACCACGACGCCCAGCCTTCATGGGACCAAGGATCTCTTCTCCCACTTATATATAGCTCCCTTGCATGTATAGCTGGAGCCATGGGTCCCTCCCTAAGCGCTCCCAGGCTGGTGGTTTAGACCCTGGGGGCTTTGGTTGGTTGGGATTGTTGCTTTCCTCATGGTGTCGCGAATCCAATTTTTAAGTAGACAATCCAGCACTGTTCTTTTCACTTGTTTGAAGTCTCAAAACTAGTACTAACTAGTCAAGCCACAAGATGGTCAAAATTCAGACTGAGTATTTTTAACAAAGTTCCATCTTTCATGCCTTTCTACCTCAAATATGCCATCCAAAACATGAATTAGTCAAAATATAATAACTGCTGGTTGTGCAGCTGTTGTGAGAATTTCTGGGAAACTGAGTTACTGAGTTACTGAGCTATTTTCAGTTGGGGTGAGAACAACGCATTACACCGCAGGCTCATAAGCCTTTTATATGTGGAAGATCAACCATTAGCAAATAGAAATACACATATAAAAGCATGTACATGGCAGCAAATGGTATTGGCTGGGCAGGGTTACATTTCTGTTATGAGAAATGGGACTGGTCACCTCTAGGGAATTTCCATTGTTTTTGACGTGTAGCACTTTGGGGGATGTCTGCCACACTTCCTCCTCTTCTTTGACATGACCCCTTATGACCTTTCTAAAGGAATCTTCTAATACTGACAGAGGACCTGAAGTCAACCTGCTTCTGTCCTGTTTCTGGTGACATGAGTTAAAAAATTTATAAGGTATAGACCAAGCATTAGAGTCAGGATAATAATAACTGAAGCTCCTTGCAGGGGTAGGGAGTGTAGCCAAGTGGTTGAGAAGACCCAAGTCTCAATCCAGTAAGGTCCTTTGGTCTTGTCTCCAGAATTGATTTGTCCTAACAAGTACCTAGCTTTTTCCTCTGAGGATCCCTGATTAATTTGCCTAGAAACACTGTTCTTCTCCCAGGAAAACTCATATGCAACCTTTTTCCAGTCCTGAATATGTCTAGCCTCTATGGTTAAGCAAATCCATGGTTGCCAGGGGTTCTATCTGATTCTGCAGGGTAACTATATCCTGCTGGACTAATATGAGGTTGTCCTTACTTTGGTTATACAGCTAATTATGTTGGACCTGTTGAGTGTTGCCCAGCAGTATTGCCCTTGTGGCAATAGGCCCTGTGAAGATCTTTCCCAATGGTATTTGAGACTAATACAGGATTCCTCTTCCCCTTGTGGTAATGCTCCCAATTATTTGTCCAGGAAGAATAACTGGACAGGAGTAACATCCTGAAATAACTTTCTACTCCCAACCTCCAACATGTGCCCCAGACTCTCCCTTTAGAACTGTGACCAAAATAAACTCT
Source organism: Mastomys natalensis (assembly GCA_021653895.1). NCBI lineage: Eukaryota > Metazoa > Chordata > Mammalia > Rodentia > Muridae > Mastomys > Mastomys natalensis. The sequence goes on along the minus strand of JAJTUV010000326.1, from coordinate 2,898,696 downwards.
TTCTTCTATAAGCTGACTTTGGCCATGATATTTTATCACAGCAACAACAAGTAACAGTACAAAATATTGTTAGTTGCAAACCTCTACAAAGGAGAATCAAAAGCATCTTAAGTCTTCTATGTATTTCAAGGAATTTGGGCATATGTTGTATGAGTAAGAACGTATTCCAAGACCTTTCATTTAATTTCTATGTTTACAAACAAAGAATGAATCAATTAATTGTGTTTCCTGCAGTTGTTTCATTCTAAGCCAACAGCTGGAAGTTCCACGATTTCAATAGGCATTAGCAATTAAAGGAACCAAAAAATTAACACAGATGCTATTTTTTTTTTTTTTTTTTAGCTCAGCAGTCAAAAAAAATGGAGGGGCTTCCTCCACAAAGTATATTTTACCAAAGTAGTTGAAAGAGGTTCCTTAGCCTTCACCCCCAGCTCCAGTTGTATCTCATTGTCCTACATCTCTTGTTCTAAAAAGCTTTCACAGAGCAATGCCTCAGCCACTTGTCCTGGCACCTCTATTGCATGTCGTACAATGAATTGGGTCAATATACTTCCTATGCTCAGCCTTTTCTTCTTACTCAACAGGATACTGGCATCCTTCCAAACCCACTGGGTCTCAATCCCAGTTTCATAGGAACTTTTTTAAGAAGTCAATGAGAGGGAAAAAATGTTTCCAGATAGCTCTACTGACATGGCCACAGGCAGGGGCTGATGGGTATCGTTGGGTAATTGCCACATGACCAGCCAGATGTGGACTTTGCTATTTCTCAGTTTAGCCTAACAACCAAATCCTTCAATCATTGCAATCAGAACTAGTGCTTCAGGGGAAAAATAAATAAATAAGCTCATGGACTAGCACACATAGCAGCTAGTGCTGTGAACACAGAGAACAGCAGCCAAGGCAGAAGCAACCCTGTTGGGGTTGAAATTGGCTAATCAATTTCTGATTTTTTTTTCATGTTTTATCAGTTAACAGATTGTGACCATGAAATTACTGCTTTATCAAGGGACCTGCTCTAAGTAATATTATTCTTGCTAAAATGAAATTTACTATATATGGCACTTTCGGGTAAGAACTCCAGTCACAAGCTACTGTACATCAAAGGCAAAGGTAAGAGTTTACCCAGTCAGTAACAAGGAGAAATTCCTGGCTTTGGGGTATAGAAACTCCTTAATGGGCTCTAGAAAGTACTCTCCCTCACAGTAGCCTATGGATACTAGAATTTATGTGAAGAACCTCATTTTAGAATTGGATAAAAGATAGAAATATAAACCTATCCAACTTAGAAGGAAAAGAATGAGTGGATCTGAGTTATTGAAAGGGAGCAGACTTCGCCATGTTGCAGCTCCCAATTCAGTCAAACGCTGGCCCCTGCTATGTAGGAAAGCATTCTAAGGCATTCTTGGGTCCTTTGTCAACTTTTGACAAGTCAAACAGAAGGCTTACACTTTCAGGGTGAGCACCAGCTGAGAGCAGCAGAAAGAGTGAGCATCTTTAACAGCTTCAAGACACTGGAGAAACAGGTTAGAGGCAGAAAATGCACGCATGTATGCTATGGCATCGTGAAGGTCTGTCTTCACTTTGCTGGTGCTCAGTAACGGGGTTGTCATCCTTTATGTTAGCACAGGATGTTTGAATGCCGAAAGTGTGAGAAGAAGGAAGGTTGCTATAGGCAACTCTATCTCTGTTACTTGTATTAAAAGAAAAGTGAGTATCCTCTTACCAAAGGGAGAAAATACTTATTTTCTTCAGCAACACCAGAATTTCACAGCTTTGCTTCTTTCGTCTAACATCTCCCATATTAGCTTTGGACTCCTATAGCTGCACCACAGCATAACCTGAACTTTGCACAAAATCTACTGTGAAGCTACAGCCTCGGTGCACAGTGTGCAAATATGGCCACAGCTTTACAGGGGCATATGCCCTACAGTTGGTTTTATTTATTTTTATTTATTTTATTTATTTATTTATTTATTATCAGAAATTAGTATTTTCAGCTTCACCATGCAGGAAGGAAACATGAACAGCAGCTGGTGAATGAATAAAAAGCTGATCAATGATTGGCTGTCACTAAAACATGGACTGTTTAGGGGGAAAAAAATCCCAATTTTATCAGTAGAAAGGTATATAATTGGAGTAAAAATGACAAAAGCCAAAAAGTAGTTACATTGAGAACAATATACTTTAAAAACAAAAACAAAAAACAAAAAAAAAAAACTGTGGATAATTCAAATCAACAAGCAGACCCACTCCTGAGACCAGTGGAGAAAATGAATGAGGGAGGAATTGAAAGTGGCTAAGAAGGTGCATAGGATGCGAGTCTGACGGCACCCAGCTGCAGTCCCAGCCTTCAGAGACTAGGACAGGCTGTTATTGGGTTTGAGCCAGCTTACACAAGATAGGAAGTTCCAGGCCAGTCTGATTTGTGAGATTTTGCTTTAAAATTAAAATAAATTTAAAATGAAAGTGGAAGACACAGGGAGAGAGAGAGAGAGAGAGAGAGAGGAGAGAGAGAGAGAGAGAGAGAGAGAGAGAGAGAGAGAGAGAGAGAGAATTCCCTAGAGACTGGAAGGAAAAGTTGTAGCCTGAGGCTTAACAAACCTTTGTCCCGAACTGTCTGCCTTCCTGTTAAGATTGTTACCCTACACCCCCCCCCCGCCTTCCTATAAGTGATTCCTATACAAAGAGCGCCAGGGCTTTTTTTCTCAAAGTTAAGCAGATGAAATTCGCACTGGAGAAGTCCAGTTTAAATAGCAAAATAAATGGAATTTTGTCTTCTTGTTAAATACTTGTCTCAGTTATGTCCTGAAATCGAATCACTTCAAGAACACTGCCTCTTGATAAGAAAACAAAAAGATAAAAAGCAAACAGACAAACAAAAACATAATAGTTAAGCCTGATAACAAACCAACATATTTTATTATTGCTGATGCTTTTTAAATATCTAAATATATTAATCCTACAGAATACTGAGTTTTGAATTTTCAGGTTTATCTAGCTGGTCTGGAGTAGAAAGTTTGTTTTCAGTAAAATGTAGAAAACTACAGAATTTACTTTCCACAACCCCTAACATCTGCACTCACTCAAACACACTCCCTTGATGCTATATGACTATGACCTAAGCAGACCTATGTCTGTGATCCTCAGCTGGCAACCACCTCCAAGAACAGAGCTCTTCAAATCTGCCTTCTGATGAAAAGGAAGAAAATCTTCCATAGAGCCTTGAATGCAGATGGGGAGGAGTCAGGAAAGAATACAGGACTCTGGTCAATAGACTTGGAAGTCCCATTTTCTCCAACATTACCTAGTGATGTAAGCATAAGGACAAGGCTGGATAAATGGTTTTGAAAGCACAGATAAATGTGTGTGATAGGTTTTTACTTTCTCATCATTTACTCCACTGGCCTATTAAAAATCAGAACTGAGAAAGAATAAACTGAACTGAAAACAATTGATTTATTAAAAGAAATCTACTATGTAAATAATAATCTGCCACTTTTGTTCATTCGTTTGGTTTTGGATGGGACCTCATATATCCCAAACTGTCCTTAAATTCACTATATAGTCAAGAATGATCTCAGATCTTTCTGCCTCCCCTACCTGTAAAGTGGGCAACACATGCTTTATGTAGTCTAGTGGCCAAATCCATAGTTTCCAGGATGCTTGACTGCCACCATGAGCAAGGAATATTTCTAGAAGGCAGAGATAAATATTATATTCTCTTGGACTAGACCTACAAATGGTTGTGAGCCACCATGTGGATGCTGGGAAACAAACCTGGGACACCTGTAAGAGCAATAAGTGCTTTTACCAGCTGAGCCATCTCTCCATCCCTAATACCAAGTACTTTTATAAAGAACCAATGACTGCCCCAACTTGAAACCCATCCCATGTGAGAAAGCAACCCCTTATACTATTAATGATACTCTGCTGTGTTTGCAGACAGGAACCTAGCATAACTGTCCTGAGAGGCTTCATCCAGCAGCAGATGGAAACAGATGTAGAGACCCACAGCCAAACATCACATGGAGCTTGGGATCTTGTCATAGAGTGGAACAAAAGACTGAGTAAGGTAGATGGGTCAAGACACCACAAGAAGACCTACAGCAGAACTAGCTGGGTCCATAGGTACTCACCAACCAACAAGCATGGGGGGATAGACCTAGGCACCCTACACATTTGGAGCAGATGTGCAGCTTGGTCTTCATGTGGGTCCCTAACAATGGAGTGGGAACCATCTCTGACTCTGTTACATTGGATCCCCTTTCCCTAACTGTACTGTTTGACTGGGCCTTAGTGGTAAAGGGTGTGCTTAATCCTCCTAAGAATGGATGTCTCAAGATGGAGTGGTACTAAAAAGGATCTTCCCTTCCTCTGAGAAGAAGGGGGTAATTCGGGGAGGAATTTGTAAGGGTGGGACTGGAAGCAGAGGTGGGGCTGCGATTGGGATATAAAGTGAATAAATACATTAATTGAAAAACGAATTTTTAAGACGATTCATCAAATTGAAAAAACACAACCCAGAGTGTTCTGATGGTTTCATGGAAACAGAGAAGACTTAAACCCTCAAAGTGATGCTGAGCAGAAAAACACAATGTTACCTGATTTCAAAGTATAAAAACAGAGTTAATAAAACCAACATAGCACAGTACCATCACAGAGACAGTCATGCAGATCAGTGTGCTAAAACAGCCTCAGAGCCATGGCTGGGTGGATTGTGCATAGCAGCAGCAAAAACAAACATCAGCAAACAGACAGATACTTTAGCAGATGATCCTGGGAAAACAAATAAAGGCATATCTGTATCTTTCCTTATCCAGCACTGAAATCAATACAACAGGGTCAAAGACCTAAAGACAGACTTTACAGAGTTAAAGGACCTTAAGGAAAATGTGACCAAATCTTATAGGTTGTATTGTCAAGTATACCATAGTTAATAATTTTATAGGTTTCTAAATTTTTATGCTTACTGATTCTAAAAGAAAGAGTATGTGCTTCCTTGAACTCTTCATTCCTTACTTATTCACTATTTCCTCTAAGTAAGTATACACCTCACATTGTCATTGTCCTTTATATTTTACAGCAGTGGGAGAATCCCATGCAGGTGTCTATTCCGCAAGCCCCAGGCCCATAAAAATGTGCAAAGTCAATGATTCTGAAAACTTAGTTTCTGGCTGAATTCTACAAATTTTCTCCTATCTCAGCAGAATTTGAAGGATCAGCTGATTAACTGTATTTTCAGATATCAGGAAGTCTAAGGGATAGAGAGAAAAATCAGTGGAAGAACTTATGCTTTCTTTTACAAATTCTATAAATATGAAATATTGTGAACTCTATGAAGGACCCAATACCCAATGTTTGTCAACAAGGTCCTCAAAGGACAGTTCTTCTGTGAAGCTTCTCTTCTATTTTATTTACATTTACAAACTACTAGGAACAAAACTAGTTGTCCAATGTTGGCCTGCTTACTTGCCTGCACATTTAGTTGTACTGACCACAAGAACCCTGTCGTTAGTGTTTTCTTTTCCAATGGAGATAATTGCCACTGACCATGAGGATCTTTGATATTTGGAACAAAGGTGATTGTAGTTCAGAATACCATAAGAATTAAGGCATGTGCCGGGCAGTGGTGGCACATGCCTTTAATCCCAGCACTTGGGAGGCAGAGGCAGGCAGATTTCTGAGTTTGAGACCAGCCTGGTCTACAGAGCGAGTTCCAGGACAGCCGGGCTACACAGAGAAACCCTGTCTCAAAAAAAAAAAAAACAAAAACAAAAACAAAAAAAGAATTAAGGCATGCATCAGGTTTGGTCCATTCTATGCTTTTAGAAGAGAACAGGATACAATTTTATTTATAATGAGGAATGTAAATTTATTTAGTGAACAATTCTGAAAGCAGAAAAGTTCAAGGTGGACATGGCACTTCTGGTAGGGCCTTCATGTTGCATCTTAGCATCATTAAGTCATTGCATGGGTAATACCAGGCCAGGGGGAGCTCACCCATTTTGATAACCAATTATACTCTCAGTAACAATGTTCCACAGTACTGACTGTAATCCATCTGTGAGGACACGAGAGCTGAGCCTTATGATATTTGAAAGAGTATCTATCAACATTGCTTAATTGATCATAATATTTCCAACATGTAAGATGTGATAGGACACATTCAAACCATAGTGGTATCCCTATCCCTGTAGTAATTTCAGCTTTTTTATCTTACCTTTAACTAGGTAGCGTTTCCTTTTATCTTACTCAAGGGAAGGAAGAACAAATGCGACAGTTGACAAATCCATATAGATTCTTATATCTTGAGGCGTAAACCAAAGGTAGAGGCACCAGATTGTGCTTGAAGTTATTGCAGGATGTAAAAATACGTTTTATTATTGGTGGCTTTTCTAATAAAATAACAGCCCAATATAGTGGCAGATAATCACTCCTGCCATGGGAATACAGCTCCGTGTTCATATAAGCAATAGCAGCCATGGGCAAATGTCCAATATACCAGGATGAACTGAATTGACTAATAATTAATCTTTGCTTTAATTTAAACAGATAAATGTATTGGGCAATACAGTCCAAATGAAACGAACTTTGTCAACTTTCCTCACCTAAAATCACCTAGAGTCACTAGGAAGTTCTGAACAAAATATTGCCTTTTAAGCCAGTTTTTTTTTTTTTAATCTTGAAGGGATTATTTGTTTGTTTGTTTATTTGTTTACTTAAGTATTTAAGGACATGTGAGAGGTTTTTTTCCTCTGGGGTTTGGTTTGGTTTGGTTTTGAGATGTCATACTGTGTAGAAATTCATTTGTGTAGCCCAGGCTAGCCTTCAACTTTTTTTTTCTTTTTTTTTTAGTATTTAAGTTCTTTAATCAAGTTAAGGTGTTCATCCAGACGATTTGACTCCCTAACTGACAGCTATTAGCCACTTTCTTTTGTTGTTGTTGTTGTTTTTTATTTATTTACTTATTTTTGTTTTTTTATTTTTTTATTGGAAATTTTATTTACATTTCAGATGTTCTCTCCTTACCCCATTTCCCCCCTCCCTCCTAGGAACTCACTATCCCTTCCCCCCTCCTCCTGCCTCCACGTTGGTGTACCCCCACCCACCCTCCTCCATACCTCACCTCCCCACCCTCGAATATCCCCCCACACAACGCCCAGCCTTCATGGGACCAAGGATCTCTTCTCCCACTTATATATAGCTCCCTTGCATATATAGCTGGAGCCATGGGTCCCTCCCTAAAGCGCTCACAGGCTGGTGGTTTAGACCCTGGGGGCTCTGGTTGGTTGGGATTGTTGCTTTCTTCATGGTGTCGCGAATCCTCTCAACTCCTTCAGCCTTCACTCTATCTTCTCCATTGGGAACCCTATGATCAGTTTAATGGTTAGCTGTGAGCATCTGCCTCTGAGTATGTCAGACTCTTGCAGACTTCTAGGGAGACAGCTATATCAGGCTCCTGTCAGCATGAGGAAAGGAAGAAGTCAAAATATCACTATTTGCAGATGATATGATAGTATACTTAAGTGACCCCAAAATATTCCACCAGAAAACTCCTAAACCTGATAAACAACTTCAGCAAGGTGGCAGGTTATAAAATCAACTCGAACAAATCAGTAGCCTTCCTCTACATGAAAGATAAACAGGCTGAAAAAGAAATTAGGGAAATGACACCCTTCACAATAATCACAAATAATATAAAATACCTCGGGTGAATCTAACCAAGCAAGTGAAAGATCTGTATGACAAGAACTTCAAGTCTCTGAAGAAAGAAATTGAAGAAGATCTCAGGAAATGGAAAGATCTCCCATGCTCATGGATCGGCAGAATTAATATAGTAAAAATGGCCACCTTGCAAAAGCAATCTACAGATTCAATGCAATCCCCATTAAAATACCAACTCAATTCTTTACAGAACTAGAAAGAGTAAATTCTCAAATTCATTTGGAACAACAAAAAAAACAGGATAGTGAAAACCATTCTCAACAATAAAAGAACTTCTGGAGGAATCGCCATCCCTGACCTCAAGCTGTACTACAGAGCAATAGTGATAAAAAAGGGCCTTCAATTTTTTATCCTCTTTACTCAATCTTCTAAGTGATGGGATTACAGGTAGGTAAAGCTCAACATGTCCTTCACAGGATCTGTGTAGTATCACTAGGAAGCCATCAGTGTAGATAGATGAGCTAGCTAGAAAATTAGGGCACACTTGAAACTGGATAAGTTTTCCTCAGTTTTGGGAAGATTTGAGTGACTTGTCACTTGATTTGACATCTCTTCCCACTTCAGAGTCCTTTGATCCATGAAATTCCATTGTCCAGGAATGTACTAATGATCTCACTAGGCTTTCTAAGCCTACGTAAAACAGTTCACAAAAAAGAAAACTTCTGAATTCACACTCAGTTTTTCAAACCTATGAGGAGCCACCCCTCTCTCCCTCTCCTTCCTTCCTCCCTTCTCTTGTGTGTGTGTCTCTGTCTCTGTCCCAGTCTTTCTGTCTGTCTCTGTGTCTTTCTGTGTCTCTCTACGTATATTTCTGTCTGTGTCTGTATCTGTCTCTCTCTCTGTCTGTCTCTCTCTCTCTCTCTCTCTCTCTCTCTCTGCGTGTGTGTGTTTTACATATGAGTGTTGGAGTATTGCATTGAGTGCCTGCTAATACATACATGCAGACACAGACAAAAGGAGGACTTTCAGTGTCTTCTTTTGCCTTTCATCTTATTTCCTAGAGATCTTCTCATTGAAAAGTGAAGTTTAGCTCTTGGCTAAGATGACTTGGCAGTGAACTCTCAAGATCTGTCCTTTCTGTCCTACAAGGCTGAAGTATCATGTAGGTGCACACATTTCCAGCTTTGCATGTGGCATGAGCCAAAAGAGCCTTTGTCTAGTAGATATCAGTGTCATTTCCCTATGTCTATACAATAGGGTCTTTTCTCCATATTTACATAGTGCACATCTGAGTTTAAATAGGTTGCCTCAAATCCTTTGTTAATGATTAGCATGTAGTTAAAATTAAAGTAATAATACTCTTAATTCTCTTCATTCCATGTACAAACTATTTTTCATCTTGAGGAAAAACATTGATTGCTCTCAGAAAGTATCCCTTTACAGCCATTATTATCTCCCATTTCATAGAGCAAGTGTGGAAGAACAAATCAAAGGCTAAAAGAGAATATCTGCAAAGAAACCCAGCTGAAATTAGAGTCAGGCTTTTAAGGGTGTGATTTTTTTCCAGATCTACCCCAACCCATCTTTATTGCATACAACTGTATGCAATATTTTTGTTGTCTCAATTGGAAGGATTTTGCAGCCTATATTTGTGCAGCAAACGGACTATTGCTTTTTCTTGCCAGGGCTGCTTTAGTCAGTTGGAAAATATCATAAGGCTAAATAGCATTTTGCACAACCTACAAATCATTGACAGACACAAAATGAGCAGTTTCCACCCTAAGATCTCTATCTCCTATAGAGCCTGCTTCTCAGGACAAAGGCCACTCTCCAAAACAGTAAAGGGCTGATGAAGGGCTTGTATCTATTTAGAGAATCTGAGTTCATAAGGAAAGAGGAAGTTGTTTCTCTTCTGAGAAATATCTTTGAAGGTTTTACTCCTGAGGAAAGTCTAAGTTATAAATATCTTGCCTCTCTACCCCCCACTATTCTTTTCTTCCTAAATAAACTTATCTCTGAAATCCCTTCCTTCTGCCATAATGCCCAGATTCTGCCAAATAGATCCGCATTTTGTTAACAGTATTCTCTTTAAAAGTCAAAAGATACCTTTGAGTATCTTTGCCATTTGACTAATACTCTCAATGGTATCCTAGAGAAATAAAAGTTTTAATTTGTGGGGATGATGGGTTTATTCTTTACAATATCTAAACCAAAGTATAATGTGATGGTCTCAGAGTTTAGTATATACAATATTAAATTCTACATTTTAGAAATGTAACACTGTTGCCCTCACCAGACCCTATAGATTCTAACTTGTCTTCTATATTAATATAAACCTCCAAGAATCTAGTCTCCATTCAAACAATTATCTCTAGGTGGTTATAAAGAATGTTGTTCAGTCTTAAGACATTGTGTCCCCTAAAGATGCACCCTACATAGTTCTATGTGTGACCCATTTCCATGAGAGGTTAGACAACTTGAATACATAGCCATTGGGTCTAATAGGAAATGGATAAAATAGAAAGATAGATGAATACTTGAGGTCTCAATCCCAAAGCAGAGTTGTCATTTCAAATTTCCACCAGAGTTTCCCGTTGCACCCAAAAATGTACCAATTTCAGTTGTCCTCCTCCTTTTTCTCTTTGTTCTCTCTCTTCTGAGACTCCTCTTTTTCATCCTCCTCTTCCTCCTCTTCCTCTTCTTTATTCTTTTCTCTCACCACCAGAAAGTTGTTTCTTTTATTCTTATTCTTTTGCTTCTACAAAACTCCTTCCTCTCTCAGACAAGTTATATAGTCTAAATTTGTATGAGCAAAATACTAATCTTTGTTTCTCTAATGAATCCACTCACTAACTCTAACACTATATCTAAAATGAAAACAAGAATTTATCTAATTCTTCCCAAAGGGCTTAGAAATTACATTTCTTAGTATAAAATCAAGCAGCATTCAAAGGGAAAAGTAAAGGAACATTATTGTTAAGAACTGGCATATAAATTGATATTTCTCCTTAAAAATTGAATTGAGGGATGGAGGGGTGAAGGACACTTACTGCTGTTTTAGAGGACCCACAGGGCAGTTCACAACTGTCCATAACTCCGTTTCCTGAGAATGTAACACCCAGACAAGGCACTCATACAACTGAAATGTAGATTGATTAATTAATTAATAAGCAAACAAACAAATGATGTTTTTAAACATGCATTGATGAAGAAGAGCATCTTGGAAAACAGCTGCCATAGTCTAGGCTTTCCTAAACCTTGTTCTAGATTTCCTTATTGTTTTGATTTCCTAAACCTAAATCTTTTGAATATATTAATTGAAATTCTTGACATTTTTTAGAATTCAATATGAACTCCTAATCAAAAATTTTAATGGATGTCTTAAAAAGAATTGTCAGGTCGAGCATGGCTGCATAAGGGTAGATGTGACTGCTGCATTAATCATAATTAGCCAGGGAGAAGTTAGGGACTTCAGGATAGAGAATTAAAGTGGTCTCAAGAAGAAAAGGTATGGATAGGAAAAGAAAGAATCTATAGAAAACAGGCAAACAATAGATGGGTTTATCTTACAGGAGGAAAGCTTGCATATTATCTAGAAACAAATAGTATTAGAATAGTATAAGAGGCCATGGATTGGTTAGGATGAATAAGCAAAGATTAGAGAATTAAAGGACGATGTATAAGCATACAAAAATTTAGTACTTTGTTCTAGTTACTTGAAGAATTGGAGATGACAATGCCTAGAGAGATATTAGAGAACGCTAGCTGCTTTACTTGCATACATTTTAAGAATTTGTAAGAAATCATTTTAAAGCTAGTAGTCTGTCACCTTTCAGTTTTTACATGAAAGTATGTACTAAAGACTGCTGTCTGCTGCCCAGCTACCCATGAAGAACAGGCTGTATAAAGTCTATAAGGAAATGTTCCTTTGCTTTTGAGTTTAGTTTCTATTTTAAGGAAGCATAAATTGAAATTAATGATACAGATTTACAAAATTTATGTAAAGTTAAAATTTGTAAAATAATTATTACTAATGTTCAAAGCCTTAATGATGTAGCTTTAGTAAATAAAAGACTAGGTTCAGACTCTCTGGTTGGGAGAAGGAAAAAGAATGTAAAGGGAGAAGGCAAAAGAATGAAAGGATGACAGAAACAATGGAAGGTGAGAAGCCAAAAGAAGGAGAGGTGAGAAGGCAAAAGAGTGGAAGGAAGAAGGAAAAAGAAAGGGGAAAAAGAAAGAATGATGAGAATCCTTGGGCAAAGGGAGGGCACTTGAACTGCCAGCTTGCATCCACTACTGACTCTCAGTCATTATTGAATCAGTGCCACTCTCATTTCCACCTTTCTAAGGACCTTCTTCATGCTAAGGCTGGACCTCTGCAGGCAGTTATGGATAAATTCTAGATGATTCATCAAGTCTATCAAGATAATCAAATTAAATGTCTTTAATCTTTTGGTGTACAAAGTACAACCATCAGACTTGTAGCTAGCTCATGTGCGGAGAGCATTTAGAAATACAGACGCATAGATCACACCCCAGACCATTGAATCCAAATCTTCCTTTCAGTAAAGCACAGGTGGTCATAAGAGAAGCAATATTTTACTTCACATCGGGAATTACGTCTGGGAAATCTTCAATGCCTGTATGCTGTGTATATCCTCCAGGTCAATGATGTGAAATATTTTGATTCTGGTCTGGATATGTGTAGAGAGAATATCTTGTGTATTGGATGAATGCATCACCTGTCAAAGAAAAATCTTATGGCCTATGACTTAGGCAGGAAATAGAAGTGGGTAATCTGGGAGGAGAAAAAGTCTGGGAGAGAGAAGGCAGGAGAATCACTGCTGAAAAGAGGTGATGAGATGGAAGCCTGTATCTGAGCACAGGTAACAATCTATGAGGCAGAGTGTAGGCTAAAATAATTGGATAGTCTTAGTTATTATTTAGTCAGAATAGAACCTAGGTATATGGCCAAGGTACTGTAAATATATTTTGAGTCTGAGTTTTATTTTGAGAGCATGGGGTTGGGAGGAAGAACCATTAACTACAAATAGATATGCATAGAAAGTTTAACTTTAGAATTGTCTTTCAGAAATAAGTTAGTTTTATGGGTGATAGTTTACATTCAAAAATCTTATACATAGTACCTCTCTGGTTTATAAAACAAAACCAAATTCCTCAATGCAGTGGTTGGTCTCTGGATAGATGAGAGCAGATACTCTTTCAACAGATAATAGAAGAAAGTATCAAGCTATTTGGAGTTTCTATGTTCAAAGCTTATGGTAATATAAATTGCATGATTCTTCTCCCCAGGGGGCATCTTATTTAGAGTATTAGTCATTGCCAATGCAACTGTAGAGGACAAAATGCTAACCATCCATGCTGACTTACAATTTACTTATATTCTTACTGTCTTAATAGGACTACTGTTGCTGTGATAAAACATCATGATCAAACAACTTGGGGAAGAAGAGAGTTGGGGTTTATTTGGTTTTCTCTTTGTGGTGATCTGAATATTCTTGGCCCAAGGAGTGACACTATTAGGAGTTATGACCTTCTTGGAGTAGGTGTGGCCTTGTTGGAGAAAGTGAGTCACTGTGAGCATGGGCTTTAAGGCCCTCCTCCTAGCTGCCTGGTAGACAGTCTTCTTCTGTATGCCTTCAGAACAAGATGTTGACCTCTCAGCCCCATCTGCACCATGACTACCTGGACACTGCCATGCTTCTGCCTTGATGATAATGGACTAAACCTCTAAGCCTCAATTAAGTGTTGCCTTTATAGAGTTATCTTGGTCATAGTGTCTGTTCACAGCAGTAAAACCCTAATTAATATTCTCTTCCAGATCACTCCTCATCATTGAAGGAAGTCAGGACAGGAACTCAAGCAGGGCAGGAACCTAGAGGCAAAATCGTCAGCAGAGACCATGGAGATGTACTGGTTACTGGCTTGCTCCTCATGGCTTACTCAGCCTAGTTTCATATAGAACTTAGGAACACTAACCCTGGGGTTGTCCCAACAACAATTGACTATACCCTCCCACAACAAAACTAATTAAGAAAATTCTCCATCAGCTTCCATAATCCTAATCTTATGGAGACATTTTCTCAATTCAGATCCCCCCTCCTCTTTGATTATGCTAGCTTGCATGAAGTTGACATAAAACTAGCCAGGACAGCTGACCCCTTGTCAGCTTGACACATACACACATGACTATTAAGACACAATTTTCACTTCTTATTCATCTCCAAGATCACACATTAATATAAACATCATAATGTAAAACACTTTAAAAGCTTAAAATGTCATGCATCCTTATAAATTCAAACACTTTAAAATCAGTCCTTTTTAAAAAATCCAAAGTCTCTTATAATTAAAACTGAAAGTCTCTCAACTGTGGGCTCCTATAAAATACAAAATAGGATAAATCCTTTCTCATTTCAAGAGGAAGAACAAGGCCACATTCACAATCTGAATAAAGTGAAACAAAGTTCAACATCTCAATATCCAATGTCTGAAATCCACTCACAATCTTCTGGGCTTCTCTAGGGGTTTGATTCAATTCTTCAGACATTGTTTGTCTTCCAGTTCCAACTGACTCCAATCCACTCTTGCCACTTTCCTTGGTGGTCATCTCTTGGTATTTACATTTCTCAAATGCTGGTGTCCCTTGTAGCAACTAAGCTGTACTTTTACCCATATCCTCTTTAGGGCTCTCTTCAGGGACTCTATCACTACTATACAGTGCCAAGCCTCAGTTTCTCTCCCTGATCTCTTCATCTCTTCCAAATCAGTACCACCTGGCTGACTCTTACACTGCCAAGATTTTGGCTCCCAGCAGGAAGTACAACCTTAGCCTCCTCTGGAACACAACTTCTGTGTGCTAAACCCAAACACCTCCCAGAAGCCTTCACATCAATGATGCAGAGCTGATCTCTTCTTAATCAGCTGATTCTACAGCTCCAGCTGGTGAGTATCCATTGTCCCGAAAGTTTTCCTTTAGTGGCTCCTGTCTCTTATAAATCAGAGCAAGTTTTTCAGTTCCATCTGACCAAACATCACAAACTCATCATACAAAAGACCTGGTAGTACCTTTGATTCTTTTTGAGACTTTACAAGTTAGGCTTTATTGTCTGCATTTCTCTCAACATTTTTATCACTATCTTTTCATGTACAACATGTTCAGGTCTGTCACAGCGATACCCTATTCCTGGTACCAATTTCTGTCTTAGTTATAATTGCTGTGATAAAACAACATGACCAAAAATAACTTGGGAAGGAAAGAATTTACTTGGCTTACTCTTCCCTATATCTCTTCATCATTGAAGGAAATTAGGACAAGAACTCAAAAACAGCAAGAACCTAGAGGCAAGAGCTGATGCTGAGGCCATGGAGGGATATTGCTTACTAGCTTGCTGTCTATGGCTTGCTAGACTGCTTTCTTATAGAACCTAGGACCAGCAGCCTTGGGGTGGCCTTAGCCACAATGGGCTGAACCCTGCCACATCAATCACTAATTAAGGAACGGTTCTACAGGCTTGCCTACATCCCCATACAATGAAGGCATTTTCTCAATGGAGGCTCCCTCCACTTTGCTGACACTAGCTTGTATCAAGTTGACATAAAAGTAGCCAGGACACTTAGTAATTTTGATTGATTACTGAACCCAGAACAATTTCCTTTTTAATTCATGATTCTACCTCAAATATCCCATCTACCTCCAATAAAGCCATCTGTAAATTGTGAAAACACAAGATAGAAAAATAAAAAATGAATGAAAAAGATTTATTCATAAGAGGCTTTAAAATTTATATAGGTAGTTTTTCATGGCCATTTGCTTGCTAGAAGGTGAGTTCCAGATGCTGCAAATTGAGATTCAATTGCTACTAAATTTGTCTTTTCAGCAGTTGGAAAAAGTACAAGCAATGAGTTTCACATGGATCAAAGGCAGAATTTTTGTTCTCGAGGGAACACTTCTTTTACTTTCTTCCTTACCTTGAGCCACAGACAAGCAATAAGCTGAAAAGTGTATGCAGCAAGTTGTCAGAACACAAGAGAGTCAGTCAGTGAAGATAGTACCATAACACAATCTCCCTAAAGCACTTGTCTAATGAATTGTGGCATGTCCGATAGAGCTTATGCTATCCCGTTCACCCACTTATCCCAATCTCACCTCCCCAGCCTTCCAGACCAACTCTTAAGGGCTTGCAGGGGGTTAGGGGGTACAGCAAGCCTAGCCCACTAGGTCAGAGTTTCATCTTTGTTCCTGTCCATGCCTCCACTGAAGAGAAGCAGAAACTGTCCCTGCCCCACAGCTCTGCCTGATCCCAAGAGGCCAGCTCAATACAACATATACAGGAAGCCTGTTCAAACCCAAGACAAACAGTTCTACTGGCTCCCTGGAGGCCTGCTCCAAGGCAGGACACTGAGGCTGACCAACACCAAAGCCAAATGCCAAAAAGCAAGCTCAAGAACACAATCAACAGCAGCTAAACAATATGGCACCATCAGAGTCCAGCTCTCCTACTACAGGAAGCTCTCCTAAAAATCTGAAGAGCAAGACTGTGACCTTAAATTAAATCTCACAAAGATGATAGAAACATTTAAAGAGGATATAAATAGAAAGTGAATAAAATGGTCCAAGATCTTTCTACTAATCAAGTTATACAGAAGATACTAAAAGGAAAAGTCCAACACAAGAAGGCTAACTACACCCAAGAAAAGATAAATTAATGATCTCACAACAAAACCAAAAGAAGAGAAACACACACATACACAAACACACACACACTATTACTACTACTACTACTACTACCATCATAAAAATAACAAGAACTAACAATTTTTGGTCATTAATAGCTCTCAATATCACTGGACTCAATTCACAAATAAAAAGACACAGGATAATAGACTGGTGTGTACACGGGATCCTTCATTCTGTGACATACAAGAAACACACATCAGAAACAAAGATATACACTGCCTCAGAGTAAAGAGCTGGAAAAAAGATTTCCAAGCAAATGAAACTAGCTCAAATATCTAATAAAATAGACTTTCGAAGAAAAATAATCAAAAGGAAAGGGGAAGGAGACTTCATACTCACCAGAGGAGAAATCGAGCAAGATGACATCTCAATTTGTAACATCTCAATTTTGTAAATACAAGGGCACCCTATATTCGTCAAAGAAATTTTAGTAAAGATCAAATCACACATGGAATTGTATATAATAATAGTGGGGGACTTCACCACCCAACCTCTTACCTAAAAAAGGTCATTAAACAGGAACTAAACAGGGAAACAATGAAACTAACAGATGTTATGAACCAAATGGACTTAACAGATACCTACAGAATCTTTCACCCAAAACAACAGAAACTGAGGAAATCTGAAAAAAAAAAATCTTTGGGTCTTACTTCAACAACCTGTATTTTACAAATATGGAAAATTAGTATAAAAGAACCGAATTTCTAGACATATACCATATACCCATGTTAAATCACAATCAGGTAAACTACCTACACAGTCCCATAACACCTAAGAAAACAGAAGTCACCAAAGTATCTCAATCCCTGCCCCAAAAGAAAAAGTTCAGAGTCAGTAGATTTAGTGAAGAATTTTCTACCAGACCTTCAAAGAAGAGCTAATACCAATATTCCTCAAAATATTTCACAAAATACAACAGAAGGAATACTACCCAATTCATTCTATGAAGCCACAACTATGCTGATACCTAAATCACACAAAGACCCAACAAAAACAATTTACAAACCACATCTAAGAACACATCAAAATGATCATTCACCATGATCAAGTAGGCTTCATCCCAGGGATGCGTGGATGGTTCGATATGCAGAAATCCATCAACTGTATTAACAAACTCAAAGAAAAATACATGTGATCATTTCACTAGATGCTGCAAAAGGATGGGACAAAATACAATACCTCTTAATGTTACAAGTCTTGAATAGATCAGAAATTCAAGGCACATACCTAAACATAATAAAAGCAATATACTGGAAACCAATTGCCAACATCAAATTAGTGGAGAGAAACTTTAAGTAATCTCACTAAAACCAGGGACAAAACAGTTGCCTTAATCTACACAAAGGATAAA
The DNA here is from genome assembly GCA_021653895.1 of Mastomys natalensis. Lineage (NCBI taxonomy): Eukaryota > Metazoa > Chordata > Mammalia > Rodentia > Muridae > Mastomys > Mastomys natalensis. Next base: position 2,880,919 of record JAJTUV010000326.1, on the reverse strand, counting down.
TGGCTGAGAAAGAAATTAGGGAAACAACACCCTTCACAATAGTCACAAATAATATAAACTATCTTAGTGTGACTCTAACCAATCAAGTAAAAGATCTGTATGACAATAACATCAGGTCTCTGAAGAAAGAAATCAAAGACGACCTCGAAGATGGAAAGATCTCCCATGCTCATAGATTGGCAGGATTAACCTGTGTAAAATTGCCATCTTATGAAAAGCAACCAATGGATTCAATTCATTATCCATCAAAATTCCCACTCAATTCTTCACAGAGAAAGAAACAGCAATTCTCTAATTCAACTAGAATACAAAATCCAAGGATAAAAAAACTGTTCTCAACAATAAAAGAACTTTTGGGGAAATCACTATCCATGACTTCAAAATCTTCGAAAGAGCAACAGTAATGAAAAAAAAAAAAACCCAGCATGGTATTGGTATAGAGACAGACAGGTAGATCAATGGAATACAACTGAAGACCCAGAAATAAACCCAACACCTATGGTCACTTGATCTATGACGAGAAGCCAAAACCATCCAGTAGAAAAAAAGTCAGCACTTTCAATAACTGGTGCTGGTTCAACTGGTAGGTTGGCATGTAGAAGAATACAAATTGATTCATTTTTATCTCCTTGTATAAAGCTCAAGTCCAAGGGGATCAAGGACCTCCACATAAAACTAGATCTATTGAATCTAATAGAAGAGAAAATGAGAAAGAACCACAAACATATTTCACAAGGGAAAATTTCCTGAACAGAACAACAAAGGCTCAGGATCTAAGATCAACAATAGACAAATGGGACCTCATAAAATTGAAAAGCTTCTAGAATGCAATGGACTCTACTGTTAGTAGGACAAAAGGCAACATACATATTGGGAAAAGATCTTTACCAACCATACATTCCATTAGAGGGCTAATAACCAAAAATATAAGAAACTCAAGAAGATAGACTCCAGAGAACCAAATCCTACTAAAACCCTATTAAACTTATTTTAAAATGGGATACAGAGCTAAACAAAGATTATCAACTAAGGACCTTAAATGACCGAGAAGCACCTAAAGAAATGTTCAACATCCTTAGTCATCAGAGAAATACAAACCAAAATGACCATGGGATTCCACGTTATGCCAATCAGAAAGGCTAAGATCAAAACTCAGGTGACAGCAGATACTGGCTAGGACATGGAGAAAGAAGAACACTCTTCCCATTGCTGGTGGGATTGCAACCTAATAAAACCACTCTGGAAATCAATCTAAAGATTCCTCAGAATACTGAAAATAGTTCTCTGTAGACCCAGCATATACCACTACTGGACATATACCCAAAAGATGCTCCAACATATAACAAGGACATGCACCACTATGTTCATAGCAGCCTTATTTACAATAGCCAGGAACTGGAAACAACCCAAAAAAACCCTTAATGGAGAATGGATACAGAAAATGTGGTACATTTACACAGTAGAATACTAGTCAGCTACTAAAAGAATGGCTTCATGAAATTTGCAGGCAATTGGATGAAACTAGAAAATATCATCAAGAGTGAGGTAACCCAGACTCAAAAGACATATATGATATGTTCACACTGGTAAGTGGATATTAGCCCAAAAGCTCAGAATACCTATAATACAACTCACAGACTATATGAAGCCTAAAAGAAGAAGACCAAAGTATGGATGCTTCAATCCTACTTAAAAGGGGGAACAAAATAATCATGGGAAGTAGAGAAAGGAAGGTATCTGAGAAAGAAAGAGTAAGAGGGAAGAAATGAGGGCAGGATCAGGTATGAAAAGAGACAGGAGACAAGTTCAGAGGGCCAGGAAAATGAATAGAAATATGTAGCTATGTGTTGGTGGGGAGGGGGAGACAAGGGCAGAATTACTAGAAAGTCCCAGACACCAGGAAAGCTTGACGTTCCCAGGACCCAATGGAGATGACGCTAGCTGAAATACCCAACAAAGGGGAGATATAACCTGTAGAGACCACCTCCAGTAGGTAGACACAGCCCACAGTTGAGAGATGAGGCCACCACCCATTTCAAAAATTTTAACCCAGAATTGCTCCTGTCTAAAGGAAACACCGGGACAAAAATATAACAGAGATTGAAGAAAGGCCATCCAGAGACTGCCCCAACTTGCGATCCATTAGATCTGCAGACACCAATCCTAGACAATATTGCTGATGCTAAGAAGTACATGCTGACAGGAGCCTGGATAGCTGTCCTCTGAGAGGTTCTGCCAACACCTGACCAATAAAGATGCAGATAAGTACAGCCAACCATTGGACAGATCCCCAAGACCTCAATGGAAGAGTTAGGGAAGCACTAAAGGAGCTGGAGGGGATTCCAACCCCCACAGGAAGAACAATATCAACTAAATGGAGACCCAGAACTCCCAGGGACTAAACCACCAACCAAAGAGTATACATGGATGGGTCCATATATCCAGCTATTTATGTAACAGCGATTGCCTTATCTGGAACCAATGGGAAGGGATGTCCTTGGTCCTGTGGAGGTTTGATGCCCGGTGTATGGGGATGCCAGAGTGGTGAGGTGGGAGTGGGTGGGTGAGTTTAGGGCACTTAGTGGGAGGAGGGATAGGATGGGAATTTACAATATGGAAGAGTCTGAAGGGTGACAATATTTTAAATGTAAATAAATAAATAATTAATAATAAAAGAACTCAAGAAGATAACCTCCAAGAAAACAAATAACCCAATTGAAACATGGGGTGCAGAACTAAACAGAATTTTCAACAGAGGAACAGAGGAAACCTTGAAAAGCCAGGAAAAGGCTTAAAGTGATGTTCAAAGTCCTTAGTCATCAGGGAAATACAAAACAAAATAACCCTGAAATTCTACCTGATACCAATCAGAATGGCTAAGATCAAAAACTCAAGTGACAGCACATGCTGGTGAGGATGTGGAGAAAGGGAACACTCCTCCATTGCTGGTGGGATTGAAAACTTGTACAACCACTCTGGAAATCATCTGTCAGTTTCTTAGAAAATGTGAGATAATTCTACCTGAAGACCCAGCTATACCACTCCTTGACATATATGCATACCTCAAGGACATGTACTCCACTATGTTCATATCAGTTTTATTTGTAATAACCAGAAACTCTAAACTGAATTCCCATCACTCAGGAAATAAAGGCAGAAAGATCAAAAGTTTAATGTCATTCTTCAATATATAGTGAAATCAAAGTCATCCCAGGAGGTCTAAGACTCTGTCTCAAAGACAAAATCAACAACATCAACAAAAATAAAAAACAAAACAACAAAAATGAAACAAAAAATCTCAAACACTTGTGATTTAGAGTAGATAACTCATATTTTTTGTACTAGATAAATATATATTGTAGTTTGGCTAACTGAAAAAAAAAAGCCCATTTTAAGAAGACATACTTTTAAACAAGTAATTATAATTTAGATTCATAGTAACAAGTCTTTGTTGCTGGGCACTGGGAAAATTGCTACAGCAGGCCCAGTGTGTGCAGCTTTCCTAAGTTACTCAGAAACTTAACTACAAAGTACTGCAGTGATAATGAAACTCAAGGCTCAAAGGACAGGACAAAGATTATTCCATATAATGTATTATGCATCAATAGTTTCAGGCAGGCGAACACCACAAGCCTTTCAGGCCATGACAACAGAGTTGGTGAAAGGAATATTAACTCTTAACTAGTTCAAGAAATGGAAAAATAGAAACAACAAAGAAACTAAAGAGTAATTTTCTCTGTCTCCTCTCTCTCTTTTTTTCTGTCTCTCTCTCTCTCTCTCTCTCTCTCTCTCCCCTCTTCTCTCTCTCTCTCTTCCTCCTCTCTCCCTCCTCCCTCTCCTTCTCTCTTCTCTCTCTCCCCTTTCTTCTCTTCTTCTTCTCTCTCCTCTCCCTCTTCAACTCCCTATCTTTCTCTTCTCTCTTTCTCCTTTCCCCTCTCTCTTTCTCTTGCTCTCTTCTCCTTTCTCCACCACTGTGTATGTGCATCTTATTTGCCATCAAAGAGCAACTCAACATCAAACTTAAATATATATCTGCTGTATTTCATCCCAGATACTTACCTGCCACAATGAGATTATTTCAAATCAGTCCTTCATTGCTATTATATCCTGACTTCAACATAACTATATGCTTATCCCAGTTTTGACATCAATTCTATCTCAACAGTTTTTTACTTAACTTTCCTTACACATAAAATCTACAGGGGCCACAAGATGGCTCAGCAAGAAGAAGTTGGTAACCTTGCAGAATGCCAGCACTCACATAGTGGCATTGTACCACTATAACTACAGATCCAGTTCTCCTGACCTCCATAGATACTGAACATGTATACTGCACATACACATATACTGGCCAAACAACCATATACATAAAACTATTAAAAATAAAAATTCCTCAAACCAACTTCACTATGCTGAGTATATTAGCTTGCATATTTAATTACAGCACCTAGGAGGTGAAGGAAGAAAGATGAAAAATTCAAGGTTACCTTCAGCTTTGTAACCAGTCCAAAGTCAGTCTGGGGTACAGAGATTCTGCTTCCTCCCCGGTAAATAGAAAAAAAAAGAATGAATGAATGAATGAATGAATGAATGAATGAAAAGAAACAGAGAGTGAGAATGATAGAACAAGAGAGAGAAAAAGAGAATGAGAAAGAGAGAGAAAAAAGAGAGAAAGAGAGATTATACTGCTAACAACAACCAAGTTTTTGAAATGAAGATTTGCCAGTTGTCTAGCTCTCATTTTAGAAAAGGTTCATTGGCTGTTTGCCTAGCAGAAGTTTCATTATTTCTAGTGTTCTAACAATAATACTATGGCCTGATCTTTCAAACCCATTTACATGATTTTTCTCAAATAATATGACCAGTATCCAGAGGGGATATGTTGAGTTCTTTTGTTATCTGTATGAAAGAAATGTAGCAGACATCTTTCTTAATGCTTATTAAGAGGTGTGTCATATGGAAAATTGACACACAGTATTCTTAATGTCAGAAATGATGGACAGAAATCACACAGACTATCATCTATAGTAGACAAACAATATATTTTCCATGAATATTTTAAAATGGCCATAGCAAAGAGATGAAAGTATAGAGTTTTCAAATTTTATTCTCCCTGGATGGGCAGATCACAACTTTCTCTATTGAATTTAGACCTTTGTAAGTGATTTATCATGTGGACTTTTAAATACAAAACAAATCTTGTCTATGTATATGAAAATTTTGATAAGTTAAAAAAAATTCCAACGTAATTAAGCAGTCACAGTGACTCTGTGGAGACACTTATGATCTTTTGGTTTTTCAGGATTTCCCATCAGACACGGATTCTGAAGGTAGCTCTTTGCTCCCTTCCTCTGAATTTCAGAATGAGTTCCACTGGACTCAGAATGAATCTTTTCATCATGTTTATGTCACCATGGATACATGCATGCTGCTATTTATTTAAAGGCTAAAGTGTCATTTATGAGAAAGGAAGGCATCAGTTGATTTTTTTTTGAAAGATTAGCCTTGGGACATCTTGGTCAGGACATTAGCTCACTTTCCACATCCTCTGTCTCTTGACATGGACTCTTGCCCACTATGTTCCAGCATCTCCACAAGGGAAACCAAGAAATTGAACATTGCAACCCAATAGTACACATTCAGCGTTCCCTGGCATACAAGTAATATTGCAAAAGAATCATATGAAAAAGCTATCAAAATACAAATAGCTAGCTTCTTTATGTCACATCCACAAAATGACATTTGGCATCAATCTCACAAACCAAAATATTAGCCCTACACCTATTTCCTTACAAAAAACACAATTCAGCATTCGATTTTTCATGTCTCAACAAACATTTGCAAGCTAGACCTGAAGTCACACATTTCACCTAAATTATGTTTGAAATGGGTTTCTTTATTCAATTCATAACAAATGCTTTCCAGATGAGAGTTAAACTCAAAATAGAGGCAAGAATTTAGAACTGTTTAGTTGGATTATAGAATTTGTAGCCTATGACAAAATGAAGGCTGGAATCTGCAAAACACATAAAAGCTCTCAACCTCTGTTCCTCTGAGAATGCTCATTATGAAAGCTATGGGATTTCTCTCAATTCCTGAAATTTCTAACTCTCACCATTCTTTTACATACCAAGTAAGAAACACAGCATCCTTTGTATGACAGAGCATAAAGTTCAGAATGTAAGTCTGGGGCTCAGTCTACTAGCTGAATGGTCAGAGGGCAATCAAATAAGCCATCAGTACTTCCTAACTGCACCCACTGCTTTCTGTCTTCTAGATTTTCTTTCTCATGTATTGTCAGATGGATAGTATCCTCTGATTAGAGGAAGAGTAACAGGTACAACTACAGAAGTTTGATGCTGTCACAGAATCCTTTTCAAAATCAAGAAGCAGTGCAGAGCCAGAAAACAATTCTTAAGTCACTTCCCTGTTATGTGTCTGACCCAGTCTCAGCTCAGTACATATATGCTTCAATTTCCTGACAAAGAGACAAGGGAGACAAAGGAATGCAATTTCTCTAATTTTCTTGTCTACCAGTAAGTTAAAATTTGCCTGGCTTCAGTTTCTATCCTGTATAATCATGCTTAAACTCAAGCACATTGAGAGAGTGACGTCAATGTTCATAAACCCAATGCTTTGACTGCAGAACAAGTAATCACTATAGGACGTATTATTGTGGAGATTCTAAAGGAAAAATATATTGTATAAGCCTGTATTCCAGTCACATTAATGATGTCACATGTTCAAGAGCATCAAAGATTATTAGATAGATCATAGACAGACAGATTAGATTGATAAATAATAGATAGATAGACGATAGATAGATCATAGATAGATAGATAGTAGATAGATAGATAGATAGATAGATAGATAGATAGATAGATAGATAGAAAATAGAGACACAGTGCAGGACAGAAATTGAAGGAGGGACCGTCTACAGACCATTCCACCTGGATATCCATCCTATGTGCAGTCACCAAAGGTAGAGGTTGATGTGGATGTCAGGAAGTACATGCTGATAGGAGCCTGATATAGCTGTCTCCCTAGAAGTCTGCAAGAGTCTGACATACTCAGAGGCAGATGCTCACAGCTAACCATTAAACTGATCATGTGGTTCCCAATGGAGAAGATAGAATGAAGGCTGAAGGAGTTGAAAGGATTCGCAACACATGAGGAAAGCAACAATCCCAACCAACCAGAGCCCCCAGGGTCTAAACCACCAGCCTGGGAGTCTTAGGGAGGGACCCATGGCTCCAGCTATATATGCAAGGGAGCTAAATATAAGGGGGAGAAGAGATCCTTGGTCCCATGAAGGCTGGATGTCGTGGGCGGGGATATTTGAGGGTGGGGAGGTGAAGTACGGGGGAGGATGGGTGGGGGTACACCAACGTGGAGGCAGGAGGAGGGGGGAAGGGATAGTGAGTTCCTGGGAGGGAGGGGGGGAAATGGGGTAAGGAGAGAACATCTGAAATGTAAAAAAAAAATTTCCAATAAAAAATTTCCAATAAAAAAAAAAAGAAAGAAAATAGAGAATAGTAGATAAAGTACATGCAATACTTATACTAATTGCTACAACATGGCTCTGAGGAAGTGCCCTGCCTCATTCATTATGGTTTTGCATAGAAGTTTGCAGTCACAACTACAAAGTCAATGAGAACTAACTAATCAGCCACTGTTGTTCCATAAACCTGTTTCTAAAACATTTTCTCATGCATGGAAAAGGTTCTTTTGACAAATCTTATCACAATATCTATTTTTAAGTGTTCCATAAAGTTTAAATAAATACACATATTCAATTCAAAATATAATTGAATAAAGGTACTCTAAACGTGTTAGGAAATAAATCACGTGCAGTGAATATTAACACATGCAAATGTGTTTTGCATGGAAAAGCATAAGCTGTAAGTATGTCACCTTTATCAGCAGTAGCTTTTGCTCTCTCAGTCAGTTCCTCTATGCTGCCATTTGCTGCCTGGTTCTTTGACCTTCCTATCATCTATGCCTATCCACTCCCCATGGAGTCTACTGGAAATCTTCTGAACTGATTCTTCTTCCTCTAGTCCTGAACCTTTGCAAAGTTCCTCCAGACTGTCATTACGATGTTCTTTCTTCTTCTTTCTGTTGTGATAGAATTGCAGTTCGTGTCCAGACAGACCACACACGCTAATACAGTTCCACGTGAGAGAGGTTTATTGTTTGGGAAGGGGGCAAAGCAGGAGATGGAGACAAAGGGAGAAAAAAGAGAAAAGAGAGAGCAAAGTTTAAGAGGATCTGCCTTTTACTTAGGCTGTGATGTAACTGCTCGCAGTAAGGGTGGGAGGCCAGATGACGCTGGGAATGTGGGAATGTATAGTGATTGCCATGGCAACAGATGCGCAGTTCCCTGTTGCCTATGGGTGACATCACCATCATCACTGGATTCAGAGGCGACCTACAACTGTAAGTCAGTTTCTGATACCAGCATACCTTCCTTTTTCTTATCATAAAGAGAAGGAAAAAAAGAGGGAGAGGGGGAAGCCGATGGTGAAACAGGAATAGGGGCATGATGTCTCTTAAACTGCTTCCTGCTGTCTAGGGGCATCATAATTTGGGGTGTAACTGATTTTCATCATTGGGGTCCACTTAGTAAATGATTGCATCAGACTCCTGTGTGGACAGCATATGCTAATCCTGTAACAGAAACTGATTAATAGTTTGGTTAGAAATTTTTTGTATTTTCGTTGAAGGAATGTAGAAACAAGATTAATGAGACAAGGAGCGAATAATAATGCCAGAAAGATGACTGGGAAAGGCGTTATGAAAAGGAGTATCCACTTCCATATAGGGTTTTCGAAAATCCAGGAATCAGAGGCCTCACATTCTCTGAAATTCTGTATGTCTGATTGTAGTTCCTGGATTTTATTTCTCACTATTCCACATTGGTTAATGTAGAAACAGTATTCTTCTTGGAACAACAGGCAAAGACCATCTTCTATAGCTGTCAGGACATCTAGCCCCCATCAGTTCTGAAGCACCACATCTGTCAAATAATTGATCAATTACTGGATTGTAAGCATGGTTTCAGAAATTTTTTTAAAACTGCTGTCAAGCTTGGAAGTGAACGTATTATATTGGGTCATGGAAGTAGTTATCCCTGGAACTCCTGTACAAGCACCTATGGCTATTCCTGCAGCGACCAAGAGTGGCACGACTGAACTGCGCTCTTATGTTGGGCAGCTATCATATCTACAACTGGGATTGGCAGGGGCTCGTTTCCTCGGATTACATTATTTATTTATTTTACATCCCAATCACTGTCCCGCCATTCTCCCAGTCCGCACCCCTACCCTTGAGCACAATAACCCCTCTCCTTCTTATTTGACAGGGTGGAGCCCCAAACCCAAAATCCCTCGATTCTGGCATTTTAAGTCCCTGTAGGACTAGGCATATCCTCCCTCCAACCCCGAGGCCAGACAATGCAGCCCAGTTAGGGGAACTGGATCCACATACGGGCAACAGTTTTAGGGACAGCTCTTGTTCCAACTCTTGGGGACCCACATGAAGACCTAGCTGCATATATGTACAGGAGGGCCTACTTCCAGCTTTGATTGGTGGTTCAGTCTCTGAGAGCACCTGAAGGTCTAGGATATTTGACTATGTTGGTCTTCCTGTGGAGATCCTAATCTCTTTGCGACCATCAATCCTTCCCCTGCCCTGAGCTGCTTCCAATGTTTGCCTATGGGCCTCTGCATTTGTCTCAGTCAGCTGCTGCATGAAAACTCTCAGAGGACAGTTATGCTATGCTCTTGCCTACAAACTTAGCAGAAAATCATTAATAGTGTCAGGGATTGCTGCTTGCCTTTGGGGGTAGGTATCAAGTTGGGCCAATTATTGGTTGGACATTCCTTCAATCTCTGCTCCAGCTTTGTCCCTGCCCTTCTTGTAGACAGGAAAAGTTTTGGGACAAAAATTTTGTGGATAGATTGGTGTTCTTATCTCTCCACTGGGGGTTTTGCCTAGCTACCAGAGGTGGCAACATAAGCTTCCGTGTCCACACTGCTAGGAGTCTCATCTAAAACCAACCCCATAGACTCCTGGGAGCCTCCCCCATCCTAGGTCTCTGGAACATCCTAGAGATGACCTTTACCCCCCAGCCCCTGAGATTTTTATTTTATTCTCCCTTCTAAGTGAGATTCAAGAACCCTTACTTGGAATTTTCTAATTATTTAGCTTCTTTGTATTTGTGAATTTATTAATATCCTTTACTTTATGGCAAATATTTACTTATAAGTCAGTACCTACCATGCATGTACTTTGGGGTCTGGTTTATCTTACTTAGGATGATATTTTTTCTAGATCCATCTATTTGCCTGCAAAATTCATGATGTTCTTGCTTTTAAGAGCCAAATAGTACTATATTTTTTAAATTAACCATATTTTCTGTATCCATTCTTTGATTGAGGGGCATCTGGGTTGTTTCCAGTTTATGGCTGTTCTGAATAACACTGCTATGAACATAGTTGAGCACATGCTTTTGGGGTATCATGGAGCATCTTTTGGATGTATGCCAGGAGCAGTATATCTGGATTTTCAAGTAGAACTGTTTTTGTTTTCTAAGAAACTGCCAGATTGATTTCCTAGGGGTTGTACAAGTTTGCAACCTCACCAGCAATGAAGGAGTGTTCCCCTTGCTGAATATCCTTGCCAGCAAATGTTGTTGCTTGAGTCTTTAATCTTAGCAGTTCTGATAGGTAGAAGATGAAATGTCAGTGTCATTTTGACTTGCATTTCCCTGAAGACTAAGACTTTGAACATTTCTTTAAGTGCTTCTAGGCCATTCAATATTCCTCTGTGAGAATTTTCTGTTTAGTTCTGTACCTCATATTTCAACTTGGTTAGTTCATTTCTTGGAGCTTATATTTTGGATATTAGCCCTCTGTTGGATGTAGCCTTAGTGAGGATCTTTTCCAATCTGTAATCTTCCTTTTTGTCCTGTTGACAATGTCCTATGCCTTACAGAAGCTTTTCAGTTTCATGAGATCCCATTTATTAATTGTTGACTTAAAGTCTGAGCCATTGGTGCTCTGTTCAGGAAACTGTCACAAGTAACAATGTTTTCAAGGCTATTTCCCACTTTCTCTTCTATTAGTTTTAGTGTATCTGGTTTTATGTTGATGTCCTTGATCCACTTGGACTTGAGGTTTGCTCAGGTATGGACTGATTTGCATTCTTCTACATCCAGACATACAGTTATAGCATACCATTTTTTGAAGATCCTTTCATTTTTCTATTGTATAGTTTTGACTTCTTTCTCAAAAATTATGTGTTTATGGAGGTATAGAGTTATTTCTTGCTCTGCAGTTCAATTCCTTTGATCAATCTGTCTGTTTCTATACCAATACCATGCAGTTTTTATTACCATTGATCTGTAGTACAACTTGAGATCAGGCATGGTGATTCCTCCAGAAGTCCTTTGATTGTTCGGATTGTTTTAGCTATCCTGTTTTTTGTTTTGTTTTGTTTTTCCATATGAAGATGAGAATTTTTCTTTCAAGGACTATAAGGAGCTGTGTTGGAATTTTGATAGGAATTGCATTGTATCGTAGATTGTTTTTAGTAAGATGGCTATTTTTACTATGTTAATCCCCCAGATCCATGACCATGGGAAATCTTTCCATCTGATATCTTCTTTAACTTCTTTAGAGACTTGAAGTTCTTATAATAGAGGACTTTCACTTGCTTGGTTAGAGTTACACAAAGCTATTTCATATTATTTGTGGATATTGTGAAGGGTGTTGTTTTCCTGATTTCTTTTTCTGCCATTTATCTTTTGTATAAAGGATGACTACTGATTTTTTTGAGTTTTTTATCCAGCCACTTTGTGGAATTCTCTGGTAGTTTCTGGGTCACTTACTATACAACCATATCATCTGCAAATATTGATACTTTGTTTGACTTCTTCCTTTCCAATGTGTATCAATGTGGTCTACTTTAGTTGTCTTATTGCTCTGGCTATAACTTCAAGTACTAATTTTAAGAGAGAACAATAGAGTCAGCCTTGGTTTGTCCCTAAGATTAGTGGAGTTACTTTAAGTTTCTCTCATTTAATTTGATGTTGGCTATTAACTTGTATATTGCCTTTATTGTGTTTAGATTTGTGCCTTGTATCACTGATCTCTCAAGACTTTTAACGCATGTTAGATTTTTGTCAAAGGCTTTTTCAGTATCTAATGAGATGATAACTTGGATTTTTTTCTTTCAATTTGTTTACATTGTGAATTACATCGATGGGATTTTCATATATTGAACCACATTTGCATTCCTGGGATAAAGCCTACTTGATCATATTGAATGACATCTTTGATGTGTTTTTTTGGTTCAGTTTGTGAGTATTTTACTGAGTATTTTTGCATCAATGTTCATAAGAGAAATTGGTCTGAAATTCACTTTCTTTGTTCAGTCTTTGTATAGTTTAGGTATCATGGTGACTGTGGCATCATAGAATGAATGTGGTGCAAGGAGTATTGGTATTCGCTCTTCTTTGAAAGTCTGGTACAGTTTTGTATTAAAACCATCTACCCCTGAGCTTTCATTTTGGGAGAGAGGGACCATAGGGAGACTTTAACGGTTACTGCTTAAAATTTCCTTAAATTTTAGTACTATTTAAATAGTTTACCTGACCTTGATCAACTTTCTTTAGTGGTATCTATCTAGAAAATCATCAATTTTGTTGGGACTTTCCAATTTTGTGGAGGTACAGGCTTTTGAAGTAAGACTAATGATTATTTTAATGTCCTCAGTGTCTGTTGTTATATCTCCCTTTTCATTTCTGATTTTGTTAATTTGGAGACTGTGTCTTTGCCTTTTAGTTAGTTTAGCTAAGGTTTGTCTATTTTCTTGATTTTCTCAAAGAAACTGCTCTTGGTTTTGTTGATTCTTTGAATTGTTCTCTGTGTTTCTAAAAGGTTGATTTCAGCCCTGAGTTTGACTATTTCCTGTTGTCTACTTCACTTGATGTGTTTGCTTCTCTTTCTTTCTTTCTTTTTCTTTCTTTCTTCTTTCTTCTTTCTTTTTACTTCTTTTTTTTTTTAGAACTTTCAGGTGTATTTTTTCTTTTTCTTTTTTAAATTTTATTTTATCTTTTTTATACTCCAGATTTTATTCCCCTCCTGGTCTAGCCTCTGACTGTTCCTCATCCCATACCCGATGGTCCCCATCTCCATGAGAATGTCCCCACCCCTACTTCTCACCCTGCCAGACCTCCCCACTCCCTGAGGACTCCAGTCTCTTGAGAGTTAGGTGCATCTTCTCTGATGGAACTCAGACCCAGCAGTCCTCACCGTGTATGTGTTGGGGGTCTCATATCAGCTGATGTATGCTTCCTAGTTGGTGGTCTCATACCTGAGACATCTGAGGCATCCAGGTTAGTTGAAACTGCTGGTCTTCCTACAAAGTCACCCTCTTCAGTTTCTTCTAGATTTTCTCTAATTCAACCACAGAGGTCACAGCTTCTGTCCATTGGTTGGGTGTAGTATCTGCATCTGAATCTTTCAGGTGCTTGTCAGGTCTTTCAGAGGGCAGTTGTTATAGGCTCCCTTTTGTGAGCACACCATAGCTTCAGTAATAGTGTCAGGCCTTGGGCCTCTCCTTGAGATGGATTCCAACTTGGGCCAGTCACTGGACCTCCATTTGTAGGCTCTTCTCCATTTTGTCCCTGCAGTTCTTTCAGACAGGAACAATTATGGGTCAGAGTTTTTGACTATGAGATGGCAACACCAACCCCACTTGAAGCCCTGTCTTTCTGCTGAAGGTGGGTTCTACAAATTCCTTCTCCCCACTGTGGCATTTCATCTAAGGCCTCATCCCTTTGAGTCCTGAGTGTCTCTCACCTCCCAGATCTCTGGTGCATTCTGAAGGGACCTCCGAAGTTGCCTGTTTCTATTCTTTCTGCTGGCCATCAGGACTTCAGTCCTTTTCCTTCACCCAGTACCAGATCAGGATCCCTGCTGCCCCTCCACACGAATCCATTTTTCCTCCCAGATCACTCCTCCCTCCCCACTGGTGATTGCTTTCTTCTCCCTCCCGAGTGGGACTGACATGTCCTCATTTGGACTTTTCAGCTTATTGAACTTTATGAGTTCTGTGGACTGTATTTTGGGTATTCTGTACATTTTTTTTTTAGCTAATATCCACTTATTAGTGAGTACATACCATGCTTGTCCTGTTGATCTGAGTTACCTCACTCAGGATGATATTTTCTAGTTCCATTCATTTGCCAGCAAAACTCAGGATATCCTTGTACTTAATAGCTGAGTAATATTCCATTGTGTAAATGAACCACATTTTCTGTATCCAGTCTTCTGATGCAGAACATCTGGGTTGTTTCCAGCTTCTGGCTATCACAAATAAGGCCACTATGAACATAGTGGAAAACATGCCCTGTGGCATGGTGGGGCATCTTTTGGGTATATTTCCAAAAGTGGTATAGCTGGGTCTTCAGGAAGAACAATTTCAAATTTCCTAAGGAACTTTCAGATTGATTTCCAGAATGGTTGTACCAATTTGCAATCCCACTAGCAATGGGGGAATGTTGTTCTTTCTCTACATCCTCACCAGTATGTGCTATCTGAGGTTTTGATCTTAGCCCTTATGATTGGTGTAAAATAGAATCTCAGGGTGGTTTTGATTTGCATTTCCCTGATCACAAAGGACTTTGAACATTTTTTTAAGTGCTTCTCAGCCATTCAAGATTCATCTTTGTGAATTCTCTGTTTAGTCCTATACCCCAATTTTTGATTGGGTTGTTTGTTTTTTGGTGGTTAACTTCTTGAGTTCTTTATATATTTTGAATATTTGCCCTCTATTGGATGTGAGATTAGTGAAGATTTTTTTTCCCAATCTGCAGGTTGCCGATTTGTCTTATTGACTATGTCCTTTGCCTTACAGAAACTTTCCAGTTTCATGAGGTCCCATTTATCAATTCTTGATCTTAGAGTGTGAGCCATTGGAGTTCTGTTTAGGAAGATTTTCCCCTGTGTCAATGAGTTTAAAGCTCTATCTCACTTTATCTTCTATTAGATTGAGTATATCTGGTTTTATGTTGAGGTCCTTGACACACTTGGACTTGAGCTTTGTGTACAATGACAAATAGGGATCTATTTTCATTTTTCTACATACAGACAGCCAGTTAGACCAGCACTATTTATTGAAGATGCTTTCTTATTAGTATGAAAATTTGTCAATTTCTTTTTTTTCTTTTGTCTTTTTTCCCCAATCTGCCTTTATACTATTTTAATTACATATAAGTAATAAGGTCAGTTCTAAGCCGAGGAACTAGCAATACAATAGATGCAAATAGTCAAGGAACAAGTGCCAAATTCTTTATGAAGGACTGAGTACTATGAATTTGCCTCTTAACACTGCTTTCTTTGTGTCCCATAAGTTTAGGTATGTTGTGCCTTCCTTTTCATTGCATTCTATAAAGATTTTTTCTTCCCTTCTTTCGTTCTTCTTTGACCCAGTGATCATTGAGTAGAGAGTTGTTCATTTCCCTGAGTATGTGGGCTGTCTGTTGTTTCTGTTGTTGTTGAAGCCTAGCCTTAACCTGTGGTGTTCTGATAGGATGTAATAGGTTATTTCAATCTTCTTCTACCTGTAGAGTCTTGCTTTGTGCCTGATTATATGGTCAGTTTTGAAGAAGGATCTGTGAGGTGCTGAGAAGAAGGTATATTCTTTTGTTTGGGCATGAAATGTTCTGTAGAAGTCTGTTAAGTCCATTTGGCTCATAACCTCTGTTAGTTTCCTTGTTTCTCCATTTAGTTTCTGTTTCAATGACCTGTGCATTGGTGAGAGTGGGGTGTTAAAGTCTCCCAGAATCATTATATGAGGTTCAATCTGTGATTTGAGCTTTAGTAATGTTTCTTTTAAGAATATGGGTACCCTTGCATTTGGAGCACAGATTTTCTGAATTGAGAGGTCATCTTAGTGGATTTTTCCTTTGATGTGTATGACGTGTCCTTCCCCATCTCTTTTAATTACTTTTGGTTGTAAGAGATTAGAATGGCTACTCCAGCTTGCTATTTGACTCTATTTTCTTGGAAAACCTTTTTCTTTATTCTGAGGTTGTATCTATTTGTTGCTAATCTGTGTTTCATGTATGCAGCAGAATGATGAATCCTGTTTTCTCATCTACTCTGTTAACCTGTGTCTTTTTATCAGTTAATTGACTGCAGTGATGTTGAGAGATACTAATGACCAATGATTATTTGTTCCTAGTATTTTTATGCTGGTAGTATTAGTGTGTGAGAGAGAGCAGGGAAGAGAGATTTTTCTTTTTTGCTGTGAAATTATTAATTTCTTGTGTTTTCTTGAATTAGTTACCTTCTCTTGTTGGAGTTTTCTTCTAGTATCCTTTGTAGGGCTGGATTAGTGGAAAGATATTGTTTAAATTTGGATTTGTCAAAGAGTATCTTGATTTCTTCATCTATGATGATTGAGAGTTTTGCTGGATATAGTAATATGAGCTAGCATCTGTCATCTCCAAGGATCTGCAAGACATTCATCCAGTCAGTTCTGGCTTTTAGAGTCTCGGCTGAGAAGTCAGATGTAATTCTGAAAGGTCTACCTTTATATGTTACTTGGCCCTTTTCCCTTATAGCTTTTAATATTCTTTCTGTGTTTTATATATTTAGTGTTTTGATTACTATGTGGCAGTAGTACTTTGCTTTCTGGTCCACTTTATTTGATGTTCTGTCAGCTTCTTAAACATTTATAGCCATCTCTTTCTTTAGGTTATAGAAATTTTCTTCTATGATTTTCTTCAAGATATTTTCTGGCCCTTTAATTTGGGAATCTTTTTCTTCTGCTTGTATTATACTAGGATGGTATTTTCATAGTTTGCCAAATTTCTTGGATGTTTTGTGTTAGGTAATTTTTAAATTTGGCACTTATTCAATAGATGTATCAATTTCTTTTTCAATCTTCTATGCCTGAGATTGTCTCTTCCATCTCATATCTTATGTTGTTGATGCTTGTGTCTGTAGTTCTGAGTTCCTGTTTTCTTTCCTAGGTTTTCAATCTCCAGGGTTACCTCCATTTGTATTTTCTTTATTGTTTCTATTTTCACTTTCAGGTTGTGAAGCATTCTTATTCATTTCCTTCACCTGTTTGCTTGTATTTTTCTATATATTTTTATATTTATTTGTTTCTTGTTTTAAAGGACTCTATTTGTTTGATTATATTTTCTTGTATTTCTTTAAAAGGTTCATTTATTTTCTCTTTGAAGGACGATATCATCTTCATAAGATGAGATTTAAAGTCTTTATATTACATCTCAGGTGTATTAGGATATCAGTTCTGCTGTAGGTGAAACTGAATTCTGATTGTGTTCATGTGCTAGCCTTTAGCCATCTGGCATCTCTGGTGTTGACTGGCCTGGTAGTCAATGGTGGTAGCAGGCATCTTAGACTGCAAGTAGAACTAGTAGTCCCTAATGGCATCAGTCCTCTGGTTGTCTTGTGTGGCAGCAGGCCTCCAGGAAAGCATACAGATCTGGTTGTCCTGTTGTCCAGGATAGCATCAGGCTTCCAGGAGGCAGGCTGAACTGGTTGTCTGGGTTGCACCAGGACTCCAGGAGTCAGGCTAAGCTCTGGCTCAGGGAATGGAGTGCAGATCCGGATTGCAGGAGAGGTACTGACTGAAAGATGGAACCCAGAGGTGATGGGACAGACCTCAAGGCTTCTGGGCTTCCTTGCAGCCAGTAGGGGCAGAGGGTGGGTTAGATCATGATATCTCACCCTGTTGTCCCTGAATTGTGGCCTTGGGAGAAGAATGTTCTTTCAAAGAATCAACCTCATCATGACACCGACTTTGTGAATCCTCATTTTTCTAGTTGACTTATGAAACCATGGATCTGAGGCAGAACTGCATTATATATCTGCCAATAAAAGACTGGTTAGGTTTGAGATACAGCTTTGAGATATTCACTTTCTTGGCCTACACCTATACTTATTACTTTGTGGCTGTTACAATGCATTTTTATGTTGGTATAACAAAAGACCTGAGAAATTACATGCTTTATAAGTAATGTATATTTACCTCACAGTTCTGGAGATTCAAGAGTAGCACATCAGTATATGTTTTGTTCTTCAAGAGTCTCTCATAAGATGGTATCATGTGTGGTATGTGTGTGTGTGAGTATGTGTGTGTGTGTTTATGTGATGTATGTATGTATGTATGTATGTAACATAAAAGAAAAGAGCCACATAGGAAAAAGAAAGAATATAATACTTTATACACATCACTTTAGTTGGGAGTGAATCCATTTTTCCATATCCCCCCAATCCTGTAATATATCATCAGTCTACTGACAGTAATACATCCCCATACCTGCCTCCCAGTTGGTTCTAATGTCCGCACTTGTGACTTTATTCCCATTCCTACGTTTTCTCCAGTTCCATACACTAGCAGTTGCCTGTCCTTGTTTTTGTTGTTGTTGTGTTGTTTTTGTTTTGGGGTTTATTTTTTGTTTTGTTTTTTGTTTTTTTGTTGTTTTTTTTTAATTTAGTAAATAATCTACTACCACCACTTTGCTAGACCAAAATAGTCCCCCACTACCTTCTAAATCTTATGCTTTTACCCACTGATAAGTGAAGCTACCATTCCTGTCAATGAGTTTCTCTACAACAAATGGAGACCATCACACAAAACCACAACTGGAAACAATGCAGACATCAAGAGATCATAGAAAGCCCAGGCCCTATGGAAACATCTACATCACAGCTCCTGCATCTGTGACTCAAGGAACATTGAGGAAGATTGGGTTGGAAAGATTCTAGAAACCAGAATGCCAGAAAGTGTGTTGTGCACCAGTCTTTCCCTGTCCTCTTTGACTAGAACATACTAATATCTCTCTATAGAAAACAGCCTATATCTATTCCTTCTTGATTAACAATAGCATCATTTGGTACATATTGCCAATCCCCACATTTGGAACATGAAATGATAGCATTTATCATCATAGGTATTTTAATTTTGCTTCTCTGGGAAACAAAATTTACTGTCATTAAACCCATAAGTGCCAGCCTTTCACCATCTTTTCAGATTGAGTCTAAGTTACAGGACACTCACGAAGTACCAAACGCTGTTTAGTTCATTGGTAACGTTATTAATTCTTTCATCTGTTCATAACGCCAATGTTTTGCCTAACTCTTGACTAGGCAGCAGTGAGAACTCTCAGCCTTGCTCTTTGTGACCAGTGAATCACAGGTTCTAATACTTCTACATCAGTAAAATAACTAAGACTGTGACCAGCTTTCTACTTAGAATGATTCAGTCTTAATTTTTATTCTAGGGTCTAAGCATCTAATTAGCATAATCCTGACTATACATGCGTCCTGTTCCTGCATTGGGGCTCTGTTTTCCCCTCTGTTTCTCTCTTTCCCAGCTTAGACTTATTTCTTAAAGGTTGAGGTTAGCTCTAAGCTGCTTAGCAGATGTGACACCATGAATCCTCTTCTTAACTCAAATTGCCTGATGTGACAGAGTTTGGGGTTTTTGTTTTCTGTTTTATTTTCAGTTAGCCTTTATAACCTTTCAGTCATTTTAAAAGTAGTCAGTTCACATTTCAAACTCATCCTTTATTTCTCTATAGCTTTGGTTGTAACACAAACCTTTCAACAAAGCAGTGAACCAGCAGCCTTGGTGCTCTAATTGGGAATAGTGAAAGGATAACAGACAATATCAGAAGAAAAAATATTGCTTACATTTCAAAATATTATCACAGTGGAGTAGTAAAAGTGGTTAACATTTGCAGGGTGAGCTTGACACATACATTTTCAGGAAATTTACAGTCTGCATCAGTCAGGGTTCCAGCAGACAACAGATGGTACACTCTGATTAGGATTCTTTGAATGGGCTTTAATAAAGGGAGTATTTGCAAATGTGCGGGCAGTTAGACAAGCTACAAGAAATAATGGAGCACCCTAGGGTGCAAAGCATTACCCTAGAACTAAAGAGACAGGAAACTAAACAATAAGAAGTGGGTCCTAGGGGCCTGTAAATAAGAACTGGCTGAATGTGAGAATAAAGGGAAAGAGTCAAATTCTAAGAACGAAGTTAGCCAATGCCAGCAAGATGAGATGTGCCACTCTTGGGATTCCAGAGAGATGAGAAGATGCAACAGGAGGATCACCATCAGTTCAAGACCAGCTTGTCTTACCAGCCAGAATGACATGCAGACAACAGACAAAAAGGCGCAACTACTCAGAGCCATCATCACATGCCTCAGGCCTCGATTTTCCCTCTGGCATCCGCCCCTCCCCAGTACTCCCCATGGCACCTCCCCTCATACTTCTGCTCACTTCTAAGAAGCACACTGAAGGCTGCTGGGTCCCCAGGTCCATCAGCCTCTGTTGCTGTGTGATACAACAGACGTTTTGAAACCCAATGAAGAAAAAGAGTGATCGCAGGTACTTTTCTAAAATGTAATCATTCTTAATGACTGAAAGCATATAATTTAAGTAAAAACTAATAAAGCATATGATGTGCAAATGCATTTTTAAGCCAAGCCACTCCAAATATAGTATTTTCTCACATGCTTCCAAAAATAATTTTTAAAGCATACATGGTTCCTCACAAACTTTTAAGTTGTCATCTCAAATTTTTCAATGTATATTTAGTTGCAAAGGATATAATTTAGGCACATTGCAAAAGTTGACTACTTTAAAAACATATTAACAGTCCATTCAAGTACATCCTAGAAGAAATTACCAATGTAATTTGGTAGCCTCTATGATCCTTTTAAAAACACATACTCTGATATTTATATGATGCCTTGTTTTCCTTCAGCACATATTTCTGTCATGTTTCCCTGCAGACTTTTATTCCAATGTATTTTCATGTGTGAAATCTTGTGTTGGCCGTTATTGTATATATGTTGTTCTCCAGAATTAGACAGCTCTAATTATTTTAGATAAATTAATATTTTAGATTATTATACAATCAGCCAAGCCATCAGAAATACATTTGATATTTTGAAAGAATATTAGTAAAAGCAAATATAAAATATATTACTGAGACAGACAAAATGGAAACTAGCACATGTACCTGTAAATACATAGTAAGTAGTCCTTGAATAAGCTATTTGCTTTCTTTTATATATAGTGAAGCATATAGCAAGCTTGTTCAAATAAATAATCAATTGGCAAAAAGTCTCTCATCATAGTTATTCTACTTGACTGTTTAAACTGCTTTTTATGTCAAAAATTAAGCTTTATCTAATATAAAAATTAGTAATTAGTACTAACCTGACAAGATTCTTTTCCATACTCCTATTGAAAAAAAATGGCACTGAATGCCACATATCTAGAGAAGAGTTTATCGCAAGTCTTCTAATAAAAGACATTTACTTTCTTAACACCAATTCAGTCTTCCAATTTTAAATGCTGAAGTGTTCACTCCAAAACAGTACAACACTGTGCAACAATTGATTGAAATGAGAGCAGAGGGAAGGGATAGGATATAGCCCAGTCAGTAAGTGTTTGCTAAGCACAAGGACCTCTGTTCAATATCCAGTCAAAAACCTAGGTATGGTGTTAGTACATTTAGAATCTCAGGCTCAAAAGGAAGCTCCAGGCAGGGTAGGGTCACCAAATTGCAATGGCCATCTAGCTTGATCTATTGGTAAACATCTGCGCCAGTGAGAGATCCTACTTCAAAAACCATATGATTAGAGACCTAAAAAGTAACACAAAAAGTTATCCTCTGAGAGAGGGAGGAACGAGGAGGGAGGAGGGAGGGAGGGAAGAGAGCACAATAAGGAGGAAAGAACGACAGTTAAAGGGAAAGCTGAGAATCCATATGTCAAATTCCCAGGTGAGTTCTCAGAAAATGCCAAATCAAAGTGAAGACTTGAAAGCAGTTTCTAAGATGACCCTGAAAGGTATTCATGGGATTCCAAGAGAGTCAATCCTCTCCAATGTATATGAAATAAACATAAAACCCATGTGTCAACCTCACTGATGTATGAGCCCTTCCTAAGAAGCTTCCCACTTTTACCTCATTCCTAGGACTCTAAACTAAGCAGTCTTTTTAGTTACACGTCTTGCCTTCCCAATCTGTATGCTTATTTTCCCATTCGTAGATACTATTTGTGTCCATGTGACTCTCGTAACCTATAATACAATGTCTATTATAATCACCCTGTCCAAATCTGCTCATCATAGAGGTTCTTTCCCTCAGGAAATTTGTCTTCCTACTGCAGACCCAACTAATCTCAGAGTTTCATTAACTTGCACACTTGACGTGACTATAAATATCTGAACTACTTTTTTGATGGAAGGGGAATTTAAAAATCAGTTAAGGATCTCCCATTGCATTATTCCTCATTATCAACCTACTGAACATCCCAAAACCAGAAAAGGAAAGAAGAGATTGAAGAATTAAATTTCTCCATCTTCACAAGTGTTATGATTGTTTATTTATAAATATAAATTAACAGAATTAACAAAAACAATCTTGGAATATTTGTGACTAATTGACTTGTTAGCCAAGGGGGCCCCATTAAAACACCCAAACAACTTGGGCTATTTTCAAGGTCTTGGTTATTCTCCTGAAGCAATAGGGTAGTGCCCTATTGCTGAAAACATCTACATATCTCATGATGAACTAGCTTGAAGAAGTCAAGCTAGTGTCTGACTAGAGTCTTCACCTCTATTGACTAGTGTTTATGGTACTGAAAAATATTCTGCAGGCTACTGGGAAGAAAGGTAACTAATAACCCTTCTACACCCTGTGATCTACAATGGTGACCTGTCTGCAAGGAGGAAACAGATCTTTAATCTTTTTTGTTATGCTGGTGCAATAGTGAGGTAACATTGTGGGAGATAGTAACCAACCACTATCCCATTGTATTTAAGGCCCACTACATAAGATGGTGGAATCCATGCACAACACTGCTTAGGTGCCTTAGAACCCAAGACTATATAGACCACGAACTTAGAGGAAATGTAAATATTATGGTTCTACTAAAGGGACATAATAAAATTATTTTATGAGCATTCTGCTATATCCATAGATCAATATTTTGCTCAGCCATCAACAGAGAGACCTCCTCCAGAAGTGGATGGAAACTACTAAAAGATATCACAACTTGACAGTTTACAGAGTGAGACTTTGAAACCCTCCATCCTAACTGAGATGTGTCTGTCAAATTCTTCCTTTCTGGGCTCAGGAAACTAAGAGGAAAAGAAGGTAAAAAGATTGTAAGATTCATAGGGGATGAAGGATACCATGAAAACAGTGTCTTCTAGCAACAACAGACAGATGAACACATGAGCTCCTAGAGACTATGGCAGCATGCATAGCCTACAGAAGTCCAAAGTAGGCAGGCTCCCAGTGCTGAGATGAGGAGGTAGCCATGAGCTCTATTCTCAACCAGAAACTATCTCTGATAGACAACCACTCACAAAGGAAAATAAGTTTCTCCATGAGAGTCTCATGGGGTATACAGACCACACTTAAGGGTAGGCCCCATCACCAACAGTAGATGGTCAACACAAAACAAACTCTTAAGATACGTTTGGAGGATGTCTTATCTCTCATTTTGCTTTGTTTGGGTATTTTAAAATGATTTATCTTTCTGGTCTTTTGTTTGTATATTATGGTTTTCATGGTGTGTGTGTGTGTGTACGTTGCCCATGCTCCTCCTTCTCTTTCTTTTTTACTTGTTACTTTGTTCATTTTGTTTTATCCTTCTTTGTTTGTCATCTTATTTGTCTGTTTTGCTCTCCAGAAACAAGGTATGGAGTTAAAAAGGAGGAGATGTCAGGGGAAGATCTGGGAGGAAAGCATGAACAGAATATATTGTGTGAAAAAAAAAAAACACATTGTTTTCAATTTAAAAATAAAAATAATCACTAAGCCAGGCAAACACATTTTCAACACAAGTTACAAGGTACAAGGTACCTTTTAAAATAAAGAAATACAGACTGCATTTCCAGATAACAGTGTTGGGACAATTGAATAGCCACATGTCAGAAATAATTCCTGAACCACATTTTATGCCCTTCATATAAATTAATGCAAAAGGTTTCAAGCTAAATGTACAAGCAAAGCTATAAATTTCTGCAAGACTGTAGAGAAACCTAGACAATATTGGGTGCATTTTTAGCTTTTTAAATAAACAACAAAAGCTTGACCATGGAGAAAATGAAAAGCCAAACTTCAATTTTGTCCGTTAAACATGTCAGAAGAATGAATAAACGATCCTGACTGAAAGAAAAGGTACATGGGATATTTAATTGTTATATGAAATATATGAAGATATCTTAAAATTCTTTAAGAAGATAATAAAGGATTAAAGTTTGGTTCAAAGATCTTTACAGATACTTCAGCAGAGAAGATTCTCTGGTAGTGAATAGACTTCTGAACGTATGATGCTATTATATCCCACTGAAGAACTGTAAACAACACAGGAAGATACCATGACACATATTTTACAGGGGCCAAACTTTAAAACATTGACAATGTCAAATGCTTGCAAGGAAATAGAGCAGTCTCTGCCATTCTAGGTGGAATGCAAAATGGCATGTTTTCATCCAATGCTTACTGACTGCTCAGGGAACTCTATGGAAGAGAAGGTAGAAATAAAGTAAGAGCCAGATGGGTACATAATTCTAATGGGACAGTGTCTTCTAGACACCACAGACTGACACAGATGTGAACTCACAGACACTGCCAGCTTCCATAGGACCTGCACAGGTCCAAATCTCACTAATCTATGGCCTTTACCAATTGGTTTCTCCCTTTTCTCTCATTCTTGGGACAGCATCTTACCAAATAGCCTTCACTATACAACTTGCAATTATTCTCCTTGGAGTTTATCCTAAAGAGTTAAAAAAAATGTATTCTCACCAAAAAACACATGAATACACTTAACATAGCTACATTCATAGTTTCTAAAATTTGCAAGCAAGAAGGTGTTCTGTCCTGAATAGACAAATAAACTATCTTATATTCAGAAAATGGAATATGGCTCATAATTTAAATGAGTTCTCAAAACAGAAAAACCAAAAACTGTATCTGGCCATTAGTGAGTAAAAAAAGGTCACTCTGCAAAGGCTACATACTCATGATTCCAATCGTGTAGCACTGTGGAAAAGACAGAACTGTAAATGTAAGAAAATAAACCAATGGTTTCAATAGGCTGGGGAAATGGAGAGTAATAAAGATGGAAAGTACAGTGGAATCTTGCATACTGACAGTACTCTGTGCATTACTGCAATAGTGGCCTCAGGCCATCCGTCAGATTTCCTAATCCACAGAATGCATACGACTAGTGAGCTCATCATGACTGGCATCTTGATGGGACTTGGAATCACTTGAGAGACAACTATCTGGTCGTGTTTATGAAGATATGGCAAAAGTTTAACTGAAATTAGAAGATATGCCCTAAATTCAAGCAGCACTACACTCTTCTGGCTAAGCTCAAACTCAATAGAAACTAAGCACCTTAACTGATCATCCAGTGGTCAGGCATGAAAATGTACACTTGAGTTTTATTGTTCAGTATAAATCGGTTCACTATCCAGACTGAACAAATTATATTTAGGAATATGTATTATATAATATATAATTATGTTATATAGTATATTAATAATTAATATTACTCAATTATTAAAAATACAGCAAATAAAATAATATCAATGCTTATTTAATAAAAATAAATTTAAGGCTTTAATTAATAATTGATAATGTATTATATTACATATCAATATATTGTACATATTATCATAATAATATATTATTAATGTATTATATATAATTATATATAAGAATATATATTATATGTGTCTATATATTCGAATATAACAATAACTAGTAAGAAAAGAACCATGAATCTGATAGTATATGGGAGAGTTTGAGGAGCCAAAAGGAAGGGCAAAATGATGTAATTCCATTACAATCTCAAAAATAAAAGAAATATAAAAATGGGAGAACAAGTTGGGTTCTCTCATTCATCTCCCTCTGCTTCCTGACTGAAGATCCATTATGATGAAGTTCTTCATGCTGCCATGCCTTCCCTGCGTCATACACTGATCCTTCAAACTGTAGACTAAAGCAACGCTGTCCACTCTAAAATTCCTTTTCTTGAACATTTTGTTACAGCAATGAGAAAAGTGAATGATATACCATAAGTCCAGTGTGTGCTTTCAGCAATTATGATAGACCAATGTAACCTTATCAATGGTGACTGACTTACCACTCCTGTCAGGAATGTTCATAACAGGGGAGAGAATACAATCTGGGAGAATATTCTTTTGGGGAAATTTCTGTTTCTTCCTTTTGCCTTAAACATAAATTTCCTATTTTACTTTTCCTTTAAAAATAAGTTGCAAAGAGAAGTTTTCTTAATGGGGTGTAAAGATTACAATTATCTTTGGGTATATAGAAAAATGTTTAAAGATTGGTGGTAGCCATTATCCTAGTTGAGAAAATTAATAGTTGTGGATTCTCCTCCAATAACCATAACAACTAGGTAGTTAACTAGGTTTCCAATACCAGATACAGTTTGTTTCTTTTGATCAGTTTATGAGTCAATTTGAGAACTATTAATTACGGCCAAGGTACACATGTCATTTCTGCTCCCTTAGTGTTACATGTCACACTAGTCACTGATGTCTGTCAATCACAGGCATCATAGGTGGATAATGCTGTTGGTTGCCTCCCTCTTTTGAAAGCATGCACAGTGCCATCTGGTACAATGAAAGCTAGTCCTCGGGGAAGAAGAATTCATGTCAATTCTACCACATTGGTATCTGTGCCCTGTTTCTAGAGTCACCAAAAGTAATAAATAATAGGCTGTATGTCTTTTGGACATCCCTGACCAGCAACTCAGAAGAGTCTTCTTATGTCTGATATTGGGGTCTTCATTAGAGGATCATGGCTCTTGTAGTAAATACACATCAGCCCACATAGAAAACATTTATTAAAACTATGTATGCTAAAACATGAACTGAACAAAGAAGACATGAATAAACATGCCAAAGGGAAAGAGGAAAAACCTCTTGAGGCCTCAACACTGCAAAAAAAAAAAAAAAGTATAGGCAAATGAGAAAAGCCAAAAATGAGAGAGGTGGTCTTCCCTGGTGAAGAGAATACCCAAATGATTGTCCAGGGTCAAATGGTCAGCCCTGAGAACTAACCTTATATTGACTGAGACTGAACAGACAGTCTATGTATATGTAGAATGGGTGAACCTGCATTCACAGGAAGAATTTACTAGCTAAATATGTTTCTACAGCAGCTGTGTGAAATCAATGTTTTCAAAAAAACATCACTCTTGGTTGATAGTCAATTAGTACAATTGGAGGGCTTTTCCACCTACAGCAGCCATGGAGCCACTATTTCTCTTCCTTAATTACCTCAGAAAGGCTAGCAAAGAGGGAAAGTATCAACTCGTGGATCAGGGGACAGTAGATGACATATCTCCAAATTGCATCTTATTGATGAAACTTGCTGGGTTTGAGAAGGCCCTTCACCACGTGACCAGGGAAAAAGGAACAACAAGCAAGAAATCTTCCAAGGACAGCACAGAGATGACTTTGAAGTGACTAGAGAATAAAGGTCAACCAACTCTTTGAGCACTGAAGGCCAATAGTGTCTCCATGAGTGCCAGGGTACATCCAGCTGCTTGGCTGCGTTCTTCCACTGGTGATCAGGTTGCAGGGACAAGGATGGCGTTTATGTTTGCTATACCCATGGTCTCTTTTTATTTCCCTAAAGAATTAAGTGATAACTTATCAAAGTTTGCAAAGCCTCCAGAACCTCAGCTTCACTGCCAATCTCCCAATGAAAGAAACTAAAGTGGTCAGAAGGGCCTGTAGAAGTGGAAAACCACACTAAGTTTTACACTAAAGACTTAAAGACTGGCAAGAAAACTAGCAAAGTGCTGAAGTTCTGAAGCCTTTGTCTAAAGTTGACAGGAATGGAATGATTAATTTTAATATTAATTTTTGGTACAAAAAAATAAGCTGAAAATATTTGCACCATTAAAAATAAAAGTTGATGAAGCAGAGAAAATCAGTTGCACTACCCAGCATATGTTATTTTGTTATCCTTTTGTATTTGCTAACTGTATATTCTCAGTCTAATAATAAGTTCTAGCTAGTTACCCAAAATAGGAAGCAATTCCCCCCAAACTCAACCACTATGTGTAGTAGAACACATTTACACTTATCTTTGTCTAGCTTACAAATGAAAGACACACAGACTGTGGTTATTTTATGTGGCTTTGACAAATATTTGGGGTAAACCTTAAGCTACTTTTCTAATGACTGGCCTGGGTAGTTCTCCAATGATGAACTCCAAATGTTTGTTGTTTCTCCTGGTCATGTGTTCATGGCCCATCTCCTCTCATGGCTGCTTCCTCCTCTCTCCTGCAACCTTCTTCTCTTCTCTGCAACCAGGTAACTCAAAATCTGCAACTTCTAATCCTTTTTTTTTTTTTTTTTGTTTTTGTTTTGTTTTTGTTTTTTTTTTTGTTTGTTTTCGAGACAGGGTTTCTCTGTGTAGCTTGGCTGTCCTGGAACTCACTCTGTAGACCAGCTGGCCTCGACTCAGAAATCTGCTGCCTTACTTCTAATCCTTTCAGAATAAATGGGTGGAATCATTTTTATTTAACAAATAGCTTTAAATTAGGGAACAAAGTTTATGCAACAAAGCCAGTAAATGTGAAAATTTACTAGTAGGCAACTAGACCTTCCAGTACAGAATTTAGCATTATAATACATAGCAACAGCCTAACCCTTAACAAACTTGTATGGAAATATTCTTTTCTTTTTAATTATTTGCTTTATTTATGTATCTTCTTTCTAAGAAGGAAACTTCAATAAAAAAGTCTGGGGGGGGCACATACACAAAGTCTCTCTCTCTCTGCCTCTCTCTCTAAAAGCAGTATTAATGGTTAATTAATAAAAATAATTCTTTGCTATACTTTCAATGAATAAGCATCTGTCATTTC
Source organism: Mastomys natalensis (assembly GCA_021653895.1). Classification (NCBI taxonomy): domain Eukaryota; kingdom Metazoa; phylum Chordata; class Mammalia; order Rodentia; family Muridae; genus Mastomys; species Mastomys natalensis. The sequence goes on along the minus strand of JAJTUV010000326.1, from coordinate 2,851,920 downwards.
CAATAGCTTTTCAGTACTATTTCTTGGGTGAAATTAGGCAGATTACATGAATTACAAACATTTTTCTTACTTATGTTAGCTCAGTGATGGCCTAATATTCTGTGATAAACTAGTATTTCCCAAGGAATCTCAAGGGATCCTCTGAGGCCCCATTGCATAGAACCCTCAGAGTAAATGATAGAAAAGTGTGCTCCACAGAAGGGAATCCCAAATTCTTTGGGAGTTATCAATGACTTTCAGCCCTTTCTCTCTGTCTTGTACATGTGATGCTAACAGGCACATTAACATCTAATATCAGCAATTAGGTTATACTTAGGACCTCCAATTTTCCACTAGCATACTGCATACTGAATTTCAATAATTTAAAATTTGACAGCTGCTCAAAATATTTAAGGACTTTTACAGAATCTTCTTTTTTCCACTGAACTACTAGGATTGTACCACAAAAGAGGGGGTTCGAGAATTTGGTGCAACCCTGCAATGCCAGAGTTTAGTTGTTGTGCTAACATCTGAAGTCACTAGTCCCTGTCATCACATATCCCTTATTGTTTTCTACTTTTTGTTGCTCAAGAGAAGAAAATGGATAAACGGAATTCAAATCATTGAAATCTGATAGGAAATCTCACACAAACATGTCCATCTCCAATTTGTTCATTAATTCCTGGTTTATTGCATGCCTTTACTGAAGGTGAGCAGACAGAAAACAGAAAGACTATGAATTTAGAGGTCTTTGCAAGAAATAAATAAGCTGTCACTCTTTCTTAATTAATAATGGATGCTTTTTTTACCAGGTACATCTAAATCATTTATCACTATTTTAAATTCTACGATTATCAATTAGATAATGGCCTATTCTATTCATTTTGATATTTAAACATTTATAACATGTATTTACATAAAATTATCACCTATGAAATTAGGCAGATTATGTAAATTAAAAACTTTTCATTTACACAGTGTTGACTCAGTGATAGCCAAATATTCTGTGATAAACTAGTATTTCCCAATGGAATCTATAGTAGAATAGGGCACATTTACAAGTGTCCTACTAACTTCTTGGGCTTTCACTTTTTAGGGTTTTTTAGGAGTCACAGGGTAGCCCAAGATGGCAGGGAACTAAGTATCTAGCCCATGTTGTCTTCAAATTTATGACAATTCTTCTGTCTCAGCCTCCCAAGTGTTAGGATTACAGTAGTAAGCCACCATTCCTAGATATAACTATAAATAAAGATTTTGTGAAACTCTTTAAACATTTTGAGCAGTATGTATAGTCCTGAGCTGTTGGAATTCAATATCCCTGTGGAAAATTTTAGATCCCAAGTATAACTTAATGACTGATATTTGATGTTAGGGTGCCTGTTAGCTTCATATGTACAAGACAGGAAGAAAGGGTTGAAAGTCATTGAAAACTCCCAAAGGAATTGCAATTCCCTTTTATGGAGCACACTCTTCTGTCATTCACTTTCTAAGGGTTACATGAATGGGGCCTCCCAGAATCCCAAGTATCATGTGCTCTTCCCTACCAATTTGATGCTGCACAAAAGCAGTGCTCAAATAAGACACAGGGAGGAGGTAATTAGCATGGAACCAAAATGAAAATGCTAACCAGCATAACAACTGATACAACACAAACTGGAAGGGAAGTCCATATGAGAAACGCCTGTGCGTTTCTTCATTTTCTATAAATGTAGTTTCTCTTTCAAACCTGGTACATTGACTGAAAAATAGACTATACTCTTTTAAATAACTTCCCATCTATGATTTCTATTTTTTTGTTTTGTTTTGTTTTGTTTTTCAAGACAGGGTTTCTCTGTGTAGCCCAGGCTGTCCTGGAACTCACTCTGTAGACCAGGCTGGCCTCGAACTCAGAAATCCGCCTGCCTCTACCTCCCAAGTGCTGGGATTAAAGACGTGTGCCATCACCACCCGGTTATGATTTCTATTTTTAAACCTTTGCCTATTTAGGAGTAGAGCTTGCCATAGCATTCATGTGGTGGTCAGAGCACAACTTGCAGGAGTTGTTCTCTTCTTCCACAACTTTTCCCCCAAATGATCAAACTCAGTTCTTCAGACACAGAAGCAGTTGCCTGTAGCTACTGAGCCATCTCACTGCCCCAATGACTCATATTTGTATTACCTGCAAAGATGTTTGCCTGAAATACTTTAAAAATGGTCTCCTAAGAAACTCAAAGTGAAGCTTATTTAACTTTTGTCTCCAGTGTCACAAATGCTTCTTTGTATAATGACAAAAGAGCATAATCTTACAAGGATGATGATGCTTATTTAGAAAAAAATTAATTTGTATCTAAATTATAATTCATAATGTTTGATATCTGTGATGACAAACACTTGGGGATTTATCTCACACTAGTAACTCTTCCATTCTCTGTATCCCATGTGGGTGCCTTTCAGTTTACTCCATTGTGACACTATCTGTCAGGAAAAAGCAGTAGTCCCCATAAGTCAAAGGGCTCAAGTAGGCATGACTACCCTCAATTCCAATGGTATGTAAGTGACTCTTCCCACCTCTGTTGCAGAATACCTGATAGAAGCATCTTGCATGATGAAGGGCTTACCTTGGCTCAGTTTCAGCAGAATTTCAAGCCAGCATAACCGGGAAGGCACAGTTGAGGAGTAGTAATTCGTCTGTGGCAAACCCCTTGTATGGTGGTAGGACTCATACATGACATTCAGTCCAAAAAGCAGAGAAAAATGGATTAGAATGAAGGTTGAGCTATACACTCAAGGGTCCACAGTGACATACCTTTACCAGCCAGGTTCCTACAGCTCATTTTGTTTGTTTGTTTGTTTTTGGTTTGTTTTTTTGTTTTGTTTTGTTTTGTTTTTTTGTTTGTTTGTTTGTTTGTTTGTTTTTTGGTTTATTACAGAAAGTCCAAGCCAGGAGTATCTACTTAGAAGAGACAACAGAGTAAGTTATGGTAGACGTGACTCTGAATATCACTGCCCTCTACACATGCCCAGAACCTCCATATCCACATCTTGCCCAAATGTCTTAATTCTCTCCTCTAGGGTTTTTATGGAAGTATCACTCTTCAGACATGATTTTATTAAATCATTTTCCATTTGATTAAATCAACCTCCAGCCTGTCTCTTCTTTCTGAAGTCAAAAGATGAAGCTAAAATGTTTTAATATTCTTATCCCTTATTTGGTTCCACTGGCAAGTATTCTATATTCTGAGGCTGCAGATGGAACTCAAGTCTTGAATCATCTCATTATTTCCTGAATGGAATGTAGCTTTGGAGAATGGAGAATATAAGAGCTTCAGAAGCAATGTATCTAGAGATGGAACCATAGAACAACTATGGATTTATAACTTCAAAAAACACCAATAAAGAATTTCTCTGTGAGGTAGACTAAAGCATATGCAGGTAACCGTCAAGAAAAGGGATATGAAGCACATGTTTATATAGTCATATAAATACGTCTATCTAAGAGCACTCAAAACACCAAAACAGAGACACAGATGTGCATGTATGCGCACACATACATGTACACGTGTATATACACAAACATACTCACACCTGTATATGCTTGAATACACATTATGATTACTACTCTTGCTATAAACATGACTACATTTAACTAAATTAATTAAACTAATTACCAGGCAACTGGAATTTTCTTATTAAATTTATTAAATGAGAAGTATAACTTTTAATCTGGGTGACACCTTCTACTGGCAGCCTATATAAAGAACATGGAAGAAGGAGCCCTTTGCTCTTTGCCTGCTTGCCCTCATGCTTGTTGGGAAGTCCATTTCTTCACTGGCAGTTAAGCCTACTTCCTTAAGATTCCAGAGTATATTGAAGACAAGCTGAGATATCCAGCCATTGACTGAATAACTACTGAATTCCTAAATTAGAATTTTCAGTTGGTAGAAAACAATTGCTGAGCTAGCAAAACCTAGAAGCCGTTCTACTAGATAGATAGATAGATGATTGATAGATAGATAGATAGATAGATGATAGATAGATAGATAGATAGATAGATAGATAGATAGATAGATGAATAGATAGATATTCCATCAGTTCTTTTCATCTAGAGAACTTTAATACATCTCTGCTTGTGCACAGACATACACACACATATAAACATGTATGTGTTAGGCATATTCACACATTTGGAAATATACCTTCTCTGCTATTTTCTAAACCAGTTTAGAATAATACTGGTTAAAAACAACTAATTTATGTTTCCATGACTAAATTAGGAATAAGCTAAGACAAGACACCATAGTGTTAATTAGGACCCTGTACCAATCTAAGCAATTACTAATAGTACATTATTTTTAGTTAAGAAGAAAAATAAAATGAAAGAGGATTTTTTAAATCTCATGGAGTTTATAAAATACACATGAAATTTCTGATATTTAGTTATTGGATAATAAATCCCTAGTCTATATGTTACTTTAAATGAGACATGGGAAAAATTAATTTCTGCTATCCCTACATTAGATCCAAAACATATAATTTATTTATTATAGCTCAATAATAGTTTGATACCTGGAGGCATGAATCAATTAGTAAATCCCAGTTAATACTTCTTGAAATGTCAATATAGAAATCATTAATGGCAGATTCTAATACAGTCTGATGAAAGTCCTACAAATTAATTCCTTACCTGACATAGCAGTATTCAAGAGGACATGGTAACTTCTGAGAGACAAAACTAAATGCACTTTGTGTATTAGAGGGGGTGAATTCCGAAGTGTGCAGAATGGAAACTCAGAACTCTGCAATTATTCTCTTTTCCTATAACCTTTGACACAAGAACTCCTAATGGAGAAGATAGAAGAGATAAAGCATTGTGAAGCCTAATCCTTTGTATAGTTTTACTTGAGAGTACTCTAATTAGATGAAATTAAATACTATATGCTTTAATCTTAAAGAAGAAAATTGACTTAGAGAAAAGGGTACCTGCAAACGATTTTGCCTCTTTTTTTCTTTCCTTTATTTTTGACATTATAATATAATCACATCATTTACTCCTTCCATTTCCTCCAACCCAACCCTCCCATATACCCATCATGTTTCTCAAAATCATGGCCTCTGTTTTCATTAATCATTGTTATATGCACTCAATATAACCTGCTCAGTATGGTAGGTTACTAATATTTATATTTTCAAGGCTGAATATTTGGTATATTTGAATAACCAGATGATATGGTGGGTGTAGTAGTGGCACACATACCTCACTGGTAAACAAGAGCTCTGTAGTTAGACTTAAGGAGGATATCATACCTGGTTCTGGAAAGCTAGCCAATTAGCCAGGGCTATTAAACTCATGGATCTTGGAGGATAATCTACCACCACCAACTTGCTAAACCATAGTAATCCCTAACTGCATTCTAAATACTGTTCTTATACAGAGAGATAAGCATAGTCTTGCATCTCATCAAGAAATCTTCTCTTTGGAACTTAGAGAGGTCATCACAGAAAATCACAACCAATATAAATGAGGAGTCCTGGAATCCAATCCCAGTGAATACATCTAGAAATCAACCTCCACACTTAAGCCTCAAGGAATACAGAAGAAGCAATGAAAAGAATGTAAGATCCTGAAGATCAAGGAGTCTGCTGTGAGGCTACATCTCTCCTAATAATGTCAGAAGCCACACACATAAATTCTCATGAACATGAATGCCTAAACATAAGCTGAAAACAAGCAATGGGCATATCAGACTAGGGCCTTAACCAACTAAGGAATGCTGAGAGTGAAAGAAATACTCATGTTCTCTATCTCTCAGTTTTGTTGTTTTTGATAAAACTTATCCTATACTACATACTATTTAAATCCATTTTATTCCTTACAACTGAGTCATTTGGGAGTATATAGTATATTCATACATGTATGTGTTGGTGTGGGCACACATGTGATGTTATATACATGCATGCATGCCTATACATGTGTAATCCATAGGTCAGTGTTGGTTACCTTCTTTTATCAGTATCCCCTTGGCTATCTCTCTAGTCCCCCTCAATTTGCCATTTTATTATTTATGCTACTGGTAATGAATATTCATTTGAGCTTATTTTTTAAACACTTATCACATAACAAGATGAAATTATCCATCCATACATATATCCTTGGTGTTTTCCCCATGATTTTATTGTTCACAGTTTCTATGAAAAGGTAGGCTCCATATAGTCCTGAACACTGAGTGGTGCAGACTAGGGTTGATTTCTCAGTCTGGGCTGTCAGAGCAGAGGAATGGCTTGTATTTCTCCTGAGTACCTCGTCAGTTGGAAATTTTTACAAGGAAGGATGTAGTCAGCATTATCTTAGCAGAAGAGAAAGTGATGTGAAGAGCTCAATGTGGTAGTTTGAATGAAAGATAAAAAAAAAAGATATGGACAATCCTCAAGAGACAGTAGTTCATGGTTTCAGCCCAGGGAACAACAGGGATTTTGTGGAAATCCAAGTGAGAGAACAGGGCAAATGAAGAACAGAAACAGAAAATGTGATGTGAGTTATGAAATTGCATCTACTAATTTTCTTGCTGAGATATGAAAGCTATGGCAGACATTTCTTTTCCTCATATAAAGCCTCTTGCTACCTCTCCTTTCTTCCAGGCCAAAGAGTATAAACAAGCAATGGTATATGGATTGCACAGGTGGTACTTGGGAATATAAAACAGTTTTAAAATAGTGTAAATAATAGGTGAAGAGACCTTGATTTGAGAGAGTGGCAGCCTTAGAGAGAAACAAATAACGATGTGATCTCTCAAGGCATTGATGCTGTTCTCTGTAGTGATTGCTTTAACTGAAGCATGGACCATGGCTCTAGCTGAAGGTCTTAAGGAAAACCTGACCTGGTGAGAGGAGAGTCTTTTCCTGAGTAAGAATGAAAACACATTTCCTGGTGGTCATAAGTTATTCATTTGTTTTCTTATTATTATTATTCTTTGAAAACCTCACATATATATACAGTATATTTTTATCATATCTAACTCTCACTTCCTAACACTAGACACCCTCAGAGGAGTCTTATACCCTTTTCAACTCAGTGTCCTCCTTTTATAATTTATTGTTTACTTGTGGTCCAATTTGTGCTGCCCAAATGGGCATGGAGTTGGGTAATTCACCGGGACATCAGGATGCAAAAGAAAGAAACATTTTTCCTTTCTCCTTCATTCATTATTTCTGCCATGAAGTAGAACTAGTGGGTGAGGATGGAACAGCTCTCCTAGATCTTCAAGAATGATGGACAAAAGGGTCTTCTAGATTGAAGGGTTGGCATTCAACCATAAGTTGATTCCTACAAAGACTACTGTGCTTCTTCCTATAAAACAAGAAAAAAGAAATTTCTATTCCTTTCAGCCACTAAAGTAAGGTTTTCTATTACATAACACTGAATGCATGTTTAACTAATCAAGTAGAACTCACACGTTAGCTTACTAGACTACTTACTTACTGTAATTATCCTCATAATGCAAAATTACGTATAAACAAATAAAACCTTTATTGAACTTTTTCTTTGGCAATTTCATACACATATGAAGGGCATGCTGATTAGTGTAACCTCTTCACTCTCTACTCTCCCTCATACCCTTAATAACATCATCCTTGCATAACACCCAACAAGTCAGTTTCCCACATCATGATTTTTTGTAGGGGGTTGGTGGTATTGCTTTGAAACCAAAAGAAGTTTAACCATAATCATTTGTGCTACCATGGATTTGGAAGTATCTGTTGGAAATTTATGGCTATTCAGTCTGTGCAAAGCTGAAGGCAATGGCTGGACCTCCCACCAGAATCCATTAGTACCCAACATTTCAGCTAAAGGAAGTAGGATCTCAATAAACCTGTTCTAGATACCTAATTGACTGTTACAGGTAGTCAAACCTACTGTCAGATCATAGCTATAAATGTCTGCATCATGCTCAGAAGACAATATTTTGAAACTTTCTAATTAGTTTTTGGTTCATGCAATCTGTCTGTCCAGTCTTTCTTCCAAAGCAATTCCTGAACCTCAGGGGATAATAAAAATATCCTGTCTAAGATTGAGGACTCAACCATCATGTGTTGAGTAGCCATCAATGTTTTCATTCACTGTTATTTATTACCAAAAGAAGCTTCTCTTATGAAGCTTTGAAATGATATTTGTCTATGGATATAAACATAAATGTTTAGAAGGCACTTGGATAGCACAACAATTTCACTAAGCAAGAGGAATAAGTAAGAAGAGGAAATCCACATCTAATGCTATAATCCCAGTCAAAAATGCATGGCTGACACCACTTGCTGATCCCTGATCTTATCATACTTAAAATTCACAAAATGGCCACACAATAAATACAGTTAAGAGATTGAATACATCCAATGGTAATGTCAAAACAGAGTAATAAAAAAGGAGTTATCAACAAAACTTTCACCAAAATCAACTCAGAAAAATTTCCACAGGATCAATACATTTTCTCAAATCTTTAAATATTTAAGTTAAGTTAATAATAAAATTAATTGACAAAATTTTTAAGTCTTAAGTTTGTATGTTCATCTCCCTTCATATCAAAACCATGCAACCCAGACCCTGTTTACTACAGGTGAGAAGGTAAACAATTGGATAAATAAAACCTACTTACATAGCACAATCTACATCTAATATATTTTCCTATGTGTTAGGATGTCTGAGTCAAAAGCTAATTTGCACAATCTGCATAAATTTGCATATTATGTTCAAGCACCCTTAACTTTAAGCTTGTAAAATAAAGCCCAATTAATTAATTAGTATAACCTACTGCAATTGTATTTAAACCCAATAGTCACAGCATGACACACAGTATATTTTTATACCAATTAATTTAATTACATTCCAGTTCCAAAAAAGGCAGATGCATAAAGACAAAGAGCTAGTGACAGTTATGGAAAGGAAGATAAAACAGAGGAGGTGAAGGTCCCATGTGTATTCAAAATTAACATCAATATTATAGGACTACAAGTCAAAAATGTATTCTAGAAATGTTGAAGATTTCAAGGCTGTCAGCAACTCTTCTAGAGTTATAAAAGATTATATAAGTAATAAAAGACCTGCCTGACTGAATAAACGAAAATTGCTCTCAGTGCAGTTCTGTGCAAGTGGCATTGCTGAGTGTAATAGAAGACCAGACTGTCTTTCCTGATTACCCCTGTGACCACTTCAGGCCACAATCATGTCTCCTCCTCTGAACATTGCTATTATAATCTTAATCAAATAATCTACCACTTAATTGTCTATACTGGTATTTTTACTCTTCAATGTAACGATAATCTTTAAAAGATCAAACCATGTCCTTGGCTTGTACTGCTTCAGCTGCACCCAGCCTCATGTTATATAGACTTTTCAGTTAGTATTTCAACTAGAAAGCACTTGTGGATCTTCAAAGACAAAGCATCTGGGAGAAGACATGGCCTTTCCTATAAGTGACTTGGATGACTGGCACACTAACATGGCACTCCAAGCTGTAGGGCAGTCAACTTGAAGATGACTCACAGGTTGGCTCTGCCTGGGGCAGGCTGGGAGGAACAACTTCAGTCTTCAAAGAGGTAAGGCCAATGATCAGAGAATGATGAAAAGTGTTGAGGTGTGTCAGAAATCATAAAAAAGTATAAATAACTAAACTATGGTTGAAAAAATACATAACATCTACCAACTCAGAAAGTGGGCTCAATGACTGTTTAAGCAGAACAAAATATAAAGTTATAAAATATTAATATATACTTCAACACAAAACTAAAAAATGAAAACAGAGGGAATATATTTCATTTTGAATCAAATAAATAAATGACATTAGTGGGGACTTAGAAGTTGTCATCAAAATAAATTAATCAATTTTTAAAAGTTTGTGTGTGTGTATGTCTGTGTGTGTCTGTGTGTGTGTCTGTGTGTCTAGAGAGATGGCTCAGTGGTTAAGAGCACTGAGGTCCTGAGTTCAGTTCCCAGCAACCACATGATGGCTCACAACCATCTGTATGATGACCACTTCTGGTGTGTTTGAAGAAAGCAACAGTGTGAATTCTCCAGAATTCACATTTAGAAACACAGACTCTGGAGCATGAGCCACTTTAATCCCTGTGTTTCTTCAGTGAGAAGGGAACAGAAACAGAAGAATCATCAGAAGTGTTCAGGCCAGGTATCCAGGCATATACAGTGGAAACATAAGAGAAGTTTTCTCATTAAAATGTAGAAGTTGAAGACAAACACCCAAGATTGTTCCTCTGATGTCCATAGGAAGACCATGAACATATGTGCACCCAAGAATGAGTATACACACACACACAATACACAGATGTATAACACACAAAGATAATTTTTAATAAGGGATATTTGTGAAAATAGATTCTAAGAACAACCTGAAAATAGAATAGGATAGTAAAAATATTATAGAAGTAACTACTTAGAAGTTGTCATCAAAATAAATCAATTAATCAATTTAAAAAAGTTTGTGTGTGTGTGTGTCTGTGTGTGTCTGTGTGTCAATAATCTTAAAAACACTAAGAATATATAGACTCAGAACTCACCATGCTCCAAATGGGATTAAAACAAAGAAAGCATTGCTTAGGCTCATCAAGATAGGAATTCTATGCTTGTAATCCCAACACAAAAGTGTCTTCAAAGAAAAGACAATAGAATGATATCCAAAGATGAATGAAATAATGCTCATCTGAAACTCCAACAACCAGCAGCGCATGCTTCAGAGTCAAAGAAGTCACTTGATTTGTTGTAATGGGAGAATTTATGGCCAACACATTGTCATTTAAAAAATTGTGTGCATGTGTATGCATGTGTACTTGTGCCTGCATGTACATGAGTATGTGTGCACCTATGCACATACAAATCCATAAAAATGCAAGAATGAATGACATACTCTATCAAAGAAAAATATTTTGCAAACAAAAAATCTGTTTACTGAATGAATTTGAATGTATGCTGGTTTCTAGAAGTCAAAAAATTGTGTGTGGACTTAGGTGACAAACTAATGCATGCTATGTGAGAAAGTTAAATGTCTACAAATGTCTACAGCAACTGAAAATGATAACTGACATTGCTAATATAACCCAGATGTATTTTAAAGTCTCCATTATAAAGGAAATATAAATAAGAAGAAAAGCAACCCAGGTAATGTGTTAATAGCAAAAAGAAGTCACAAAATGTTTTAAATGTTTTCATTAAACAGAATAAGACACAGAAAGAACAATGTAATTAAAAAAAAAAAAAAGGTGGCTGAAGAAGAGTCAGTCCATGTAGAATCTGTGTGTGTTGTATTTTATGGTGTATCAGCTAAATAGTCCAGCATCAAATTTAATGTATTAAATAATGTTTCAGGTAAATAAAATATAATATATACTACCTTATGAGGGTCACACTCAAAATACAAGAAAATAAAATGTTCAAATTAAAATGTTTGTAAATTAAAGAGTTTGACCCAACCACTCAGAGAGAGGAAAAATAGAGCCTGAGAAATTGTAAGCCATAGACCAAAATAAAACCACAGAAACCGGTTTCCAATGAATGAATAACCTACAAAACAAACCTCTAGGCAATAAACATTGTTAGAAGACTTTTTCATTGAAAATCAATCCAAAAGGAAAAAAAGTCAAAATTTGTTTTTGTTTATTAGTATAGCAGCTAGCTGTCTGTGTAGGTCAGACTGACCTGAAATCACAGTCTTCCAGCCTCTGCCCCTATAATTGCTGATCATCGATCTTTACAAAAACTCACGCTGCCTAATCACAATCTTTATATGCACCCAACAATGGGACTTCAACATGAAGCAAATATCAATGACAATATTAATAAGAAGCCTTCACATAATTCTTTTAATAGCTAATAGTAAGAATAAATTTAAAAAGAGGAAAAGCGTATCATTATGAAAACCATACTGAAAATTGATCTGACAAAAAAAGGAGCGCACACTCTACATGAAGAATTCACACCCACTTCTCAGCCTACATCTCCAGCTGCCCAAACCTACTGTGTGTTAAGCTGTCACATAAGCAATGATGGCATTTAATAATCCAGTGTATATTGTCTGAACACAATAGAAATAACAAAGAATTAACAAAAAACCTCATATTTCAGGAAACAAAAAAAAAAACATATTTTGAATAATTAACAAATAAGCTTAAAATGGAAAATACTAAGAACTGATAAAGAAGATACAATGTATTAGAACTTGTATGATGCACCTTAACCACTGTTCACAGAGAATATTAGTAAACAAAAAATTTTATAAAGGTCAGTAACTAAAGCATTCACGGCAAATTGTTGAAACGTGAAGTTAAACTGAGACAAATGAAAATGAAATAAGTACTGAGAGACAGTCCTGGGTAGACTGATTCATGCATAAGCATAAAGAACTAAGTTTGCATCTCCTGCACCCACAGAAAAAGTGGCACAGGTCTGTAGCACCAGTGTTGAGGAGAAACACAGGTAGATCCTGGGCATTTGCTGAGCAGCCTGTCTAAACAAAATGGAAAGTTGCTATTTCAGTAAGAGGACTTGTCTCAAAAATAAACGGGCCTGGCAGTGTTGGTGCACGCCTTTAATCCCAGCACTTGGGAGGCAGAGGCAGGCCAATTTCTGAGTTCGAGGCCAGCCTGGTCTACAGAGTGAGTTCCAGGACAGCCAGGACTATACAGAGAAACCCGGTCTCGAAAAGCAAAAACAAAACCAAAACAAAAAAATGGAAAAAGTAATTGAGGAAGACATTGGACTTTAACCTTTGACGCTACAAGTGCCCCCCCACCCCGCACACTCACACACACACACACATACATATATGCACACGCATATGCACATGCACACACGCACGGGTGAGCACACACATACAGAAAAAGCAATATATATATATATGCACACACATACATACACACACATTGTGAAGTAAATTTTGAAATATAGTATAAAAGCAATACATCTAAAGGTTTTTTTTTTTCTGGAGAGATTAATGGAACTAGGTAAATTTGACCTAAAAATGATAAATTAAAATAAGAAACAGAAATAAACTGAATTTGCCAATAGCAAGAATTTAAAAATATAAATCACTACAAATCCAACATAAATCCTGGAGACTCTAGAAGCTATGTAGTGAATGACTTTATGCCAATCAGCAATGTGCAGTAAATTAATAATATTTTTTGAAAATGAATCAGGCCAGAAAACAACTCTGCCCAAGGCAGATCTGGCATTCCAGACCCCCTCCTACAGCTTGTCTCCCAGGAGGTCTGTCACAATCAGGCTCACAGGTGAGAATCGCCCCTACCCCAATACCTGGTCTAACTGGGACCCCCACGGGCCCAGCTACTCTGGACCTATCAGCACTGCTGGAGATACACCATCCTTCCAGACTACAACTGCACCAGGGGCCAGATCAGGTGCTCCAGCCCCTCCCCCACCCATACCTGGAGAAAGCTGGACTCCCAGTAGGTCCTTCATAATCAGGCTCACAGATGGGGCACTCTAGACTCTCTTCCACACCTAGAGACAGCCTGACTCAAAGAAGTCCATCTTAACCAGGCTCATGGGAGGGATAGGCTCCAGTCAGAGATAGCAAGGCCAGTTAACACAAGATAGCAAGAGGAAACCACAAAAATATAAGCAACAGAAACCAATACCACTTGGCAACATCAGAACACAGTTCTCCCACCACAGCAAGTCCTGGATACCCTAACACACCTGAAAAGCAAGATTCTGACCCAAAATTCCATCTTATAAGGATAATAGAGGACCTTAAGACAACATAAATAACTCCCTTAAGGAAATACAGGAGAACACAGGTAAACAGGTAGAAGCCCTTAAAGAAGAAACATACAAATTCTTTAAAGAAATACAGGAAAATACAATCAAACAGGTGAAGGAATTAAACAAAACCATCCAGGATCTAAAAACAGAGACACAATAAAGAAATCACAAAGAGAGGCAACTCTGGAGATGGAAAACCTAGGAAAGAGGTAAAGAGTTACAGATTCAAGCATCACCAACAGAATACAAGAAATAGAAGAGAGCCCATTTATCCTTTGAGTATAGGAAGGCTACTGATTTGTTTGAGTTAATTTTATATCCAGCCACTTTGCTGAAGTTGTTTATCAGGGTTAAGAGTTCTCAGGTGGAATTTTGGGGGTCAATTAGGTATACTATTATATCAACTGGGCATATACCCAGAATATGCTGCAACATATAATAAGGACATACACTCCAGTATTTTCATAGCAGCCATACTTATAACAGCCAGAAGCTTGAAAGACTCCAAATGTCCTTCAACAGAGGAATGGATACAGAAAATGTGATACATTTGCATAATGTAATACTACTCAACTATTAAAAACAATGACATCAAGAAATTCGCAGACAAATGGATGAAACTTAAAAATATCATTCTGAGTGAGGTAACCCAGTTACAAATGAACACCCATGATATGCACTCACTGATAAGTGCATATGAGCCCAAAGTTCAGAATACCCAAGATACAATTCAAAGACCAAATGAAGCTCAAGAAGGAAGACTAAAGTGTGAATGCTTCAGTGCTTCTTAGATGAGGGAACAAAAAACTCACAGGAGGAAATATGGATGCAAAGTGTGGAGCAGAGACTGAAGGAAAAGCCATCCAGAGACTGCCCCATTTGGGGATCCATCCCATATACAGTCGCCAAACCCAGACTCTATTGCAAAGGCAGGGAAGTGCATGCTGACAGGAGCCTGGTATGACTGTCTCCTGAGAGGCTTTGCCAGAGCCTCACAAATGCAGAAGTGGACGCTCTCAGCCAATCATTGGACTGAGCACGGGATACCTAATGGGAGAGTTAAAGAAAGGACTGAAGGAGCTGAGGGGGTTTGCAGCCCCATCTGGGAGCAACAGTGTCAACTGGCCAGATCCCCCTGAGCTCGCAGGGACTGGACCACCAACCAAAGAGTACCCATGGCTCCAGCTGCATCTGTAGCAGAGGATGGCTGTGTTAGACATTAGTGGGAGGAGCAGCCCTTGGTCCTGTGGGGATGCAATGCCTCAGTGTAGGAGAATGCCAGAGCAGGAAGGCTGGAGTAGGTGGTTGGGTGGAGAAGCACCCTCATAGAGGCAGAGGGAGAGTGGATGAGATAGGGGTTTTCCAGTGGGTAGACTTGGAAAGAGGATAACATTTAAAATGTAAATAAAGAAAATATCCAATAAAAGAAAAAAAAAAGAAATAGAAGAGAGAATCTCAGACATAGAAGATATCACAGAAGATACAGACATAACAGTCAAAGGAAATACAAAGTATGAAAAGCTTCTAACCCAAAACATCTAAAAAATTCAGAACACAATGAAAAGACCAAACCTAAGAATAACAGGTATAGAAGAAAGCTAAGATTCCCAATTCAAAGAGCCAGAAAACATTTTCAACAACATCATAGAAAGCTTCCCTAACCTAAAGAAAAAGATGGCCATAAACATATAAAAAAGCCTACAGTCTCTGAAGAATGAAATTGAAGAAGATATCAGAAAATGGAAAGATCTCCCATGCTCATTGATTGGTAGCATTAGCATAGTAAAAAATGGCCATCTTGCCAAAAGCAATTTATAGATTCAATTCATTCACCATCAAAATTCCAACTCAATTCTTCAAAGAGAATGAAAGAGAAACACTCAACTTCTTCTGAAATAATAAAAAACTCAGGATAGCAAAAACAATTGTCAATAATAAAAGAACTTCTGTGGAAATCTCAATCCCTGACTCAAGCTGTACTACAGACCAATAGTGATTAAAAAAATAAAACATTAAAAAAAAAGTTAAAACCCCTCATGATACAGAAAGAGACAGGTAGATGGTAGACAGAACACCAATGGCTCAGGCTCTAAGATCAACAATTGACAAATGAGACCTCACAAAACTGAAAAGCTTCTGTAAGGCAAAGGACATTGTCAATAGGAAAAAACAGCAACCTACAAGATTGGGAAAAGATCTTTACCAACCCTACATCCCATAGAGAGCTAATATCCAAAATATACAAAGAATTTAAGAAGTTAGATTCCAGAAAACCAAATAACCCAATTAAAAAGTGGAGTACATAGCTAAACAAAGAACTCAATACTGAGGAATCTCGAATGACTGAGAAACACCTAAAGAAATGTTCAACAGGTTTGGCAAGATGGCTCAGCAGTTACGGCACTGACTGCTCTTCAGGTCATGAGTTCAAATCCCAACAACCAATGGTTGGCTCACAACTATCCATAATGAGATCTGATGCCATCCTATGGGTGTCTGAAGATAGCTACAATATACTTTGGGCCAGAGTGAGCAAATGGCATGGGATAGGGAGAGGGGCTGGAGCAAGGGGAAGAAGGGAAGGGGAAAAAAAAAGAAAAGTTCATGAAAATTAAAACAACCCTGAGATTCTACCTTACACCAATCAGAATGGCTAAGATCAAAAATCCAGGTGATAGTAGATGCTGGTAAGGATGTGGAGAAAGACATTGCTGGTGGATTACAAACTGATAAAACCAATTTGGAAATCAATCTGATGGTTCTTCAGAAAATTGAAAATAGTTCTACCTGAAGATCCAGCTATAGAACTATTGGGCATATACCCAAAAGATGCTCCAACATATAACAAGGACACGAGTACCACTATGGTTATAGCAGTCTTATTTATAATAGCCAGAAGCTGAAAACAACCCAGATCTACCTCAGTGGAAGAATGGATACAGAAAATATGGTACATTTACACAGTGGAGTACTACTCAGCTATTAAAAACAAGAACAACACGAATTTCACAGACAAATGGATGGAATTAGAAAATATCATCCTGAGTGAGGTAACTCAGGCCCCAAAGGACATACATGGTAAGGATATACACTGGTAAGTTGATATTAGCCCCAAAGCTCAGAATACCCATGATCTAACTCATAGATCATATGAAGCTTAATAAAATGGATGACTGAAATGTAGATACTTCTTTCTTACTTAGAAGGGGAACAAAATAATCAAAAGAGGCAGAGGGAAGAAGAAAGGGATATAAATGTGGGAGAGGGGAGGGAAACTGGAAAGGGGAACAGGATCAGGTATGTAAAGAAACAGGAGAGAAGTCCAGAGAGTCAGGAGAATTAATAGAAATTTGTAGCTTGCAGGGTGCAGAATGGGGGGAATCACGAGAAAATCCCAGATGTCAGGAATGCAAGAGGCTCCCAGGACCCAATGTGGATGACATTAGTCTAAATACTCAACATTGAGGGGATAGAACCCAAAGAGACCAATTCTAGTAGATAGCCATGACCCCAGTTGAGGGATGGGGCCACACACCCATCTTAAAATCTGCTCAGTGCTTGGACACAGACCAGAAGGAACCACTGCTCTGGCCAGGAGTAAATTCAAAACAACCTGAGATTCCACCTCACACCACGTCAGAATGGCTAAGATCAAAAAATCAGGTGACAGCAGATGCTGGCAAGGATGTGGAGAAAGAGGAACACTCCTCCATTGGTGGGATTGTAAGCTGGTACAACCACTATGGAAAGCAGTCTGACTGTTCCTCAGAAAATTGAGCATAGTATTACCTGAGGACCCAGCTATATCACTCCTGGGCATATACCAAAAGATGTTTAAACATACAACAGGGACACGTGCTCCACTATGTTTATAGCAACCTTATTTATAATAGCCAGAAGCTGGAAACAATCCAGATGTCCTTCGACAGAGGAATGGATACAGAAATGCAGTATATTACACAATTGAGTACTACTCACTAGTAAAAACAATGAGTTCATGAAATTCTTAGGCAAATAAATGGAACTTGAAAATATCATCCTGAGTGAGGTAACCCAATCACAAAAGAACACACACATTCACTGATAAGTGTATATTAGCCCAAAAGCTCACAATACCTAAGATACAATGCATAGACCACATGAAGCTCAAGAAAAAGAAGGAACACCAAAGTGTGGGTGCTTTGGTCCTTCTTAGAAGGAATATCAAAATACTCAACCAGAGATCCTAGGGTCTAAACCTCCAGCCTGGGAACACAAAGGAGGGACTCATGGCTCTACCAGTATAGGTAGTTGAGGATGGCCTTGTCAGGCATTAGTTGAAGAGGATGGCCTTGGTCTCTGAACATTTGGATTCCCTAGTGTTGAGGAATTCGAGAACAGGGAGGCAGAATTCGTGAATGGTGGAAGCACACCCTCATAGAAGTAGCAGGAGGGGGGGAAGGATAAGGGGTGGGGGGGAATGGGAGAGGAGATATAACATTGAAAGGTAAGTAAATAAAATATCCAATGGGGGGGAACAGGTCTGGCAATTGTAGTCAAGCAATCGAGACATTTGTTAACAATTTATTAAAGAGATCTCGTATAATCCTCAAGGACAAAGTATTGTGGAAGAGGCCAATGGAACTTTAAAAAGATTAGTGAGACATACTGTTGCTGAAACAAAGAAAGATGCAAATCGTGTGAGCTTGCTAAGTGCCCTGACAAAGGTGACAGGGGAGCTGTATTGGACATGCATTCCTGACCTGCTTTTGCTTGACTATATCCCAGATCGGACAAGCTGCCTTGCCTCAAGTTTTTAGACCTTGTGGGATAGAGAATCAAAAAGAGAAATTATATTGTCTCTTGTATTCTTCTTAAAGGTGACCAGCTATTAGGATTCAATCATGTACTGATCTAGAAATCAATCCAATATTGGAAATAACAGTCTACTTTTGGAAGACTGGATCTAGACTTTGTCAGAAACATATTTGGAAATTAGCTATAGCTCACTATGATGTTATGATAGTAAGAGGTAAAGTTGGGACAGGATCTGGATTTCAAACAAGGGTTAGTGCATCTTTTAAGGCTCTATTAATTGTCAGGCTAAAATTTGTTTTGTCTCTTCTACAGTATTTATTGTAAGTTGCATTGACTATATAATTTCCAATTGTGTTAATTGTTGAAATCTGGCATGTCCTTATGGGGGTCTATCAACCAGCTTTTGTCTTACTGCCTTGAGTATTAGAAAGACCTTGATTCACTGAAAAAAGGTTGAAAGTGCTGGAAGAAGTGAGTTAGGCTTTAAGCAGAAGCAAGAGGGTAGTGGGCTTGATTATTGCTGGTATAACAGCTTTAATTTTATTAATTTCTAGCATCACTGCTTCTGCAATAGCATTGACACAAGGAGTTAAGACAACTATTTTTGTTAACCATCTAGCAAAAAAAAATGTTACTAAAGTATTGAGTATACAAAAAACTTATATAGGTATCTGGAACAACGGACAATGCTCAATAACCCATTCAAATTATCTGAAGGAGGTTCAGGGTTCAAGAGTTATGAGCCATCCCAAGTGTCATGACAAATATCATTTGAGTAGTGTTACTTTTGAGATTCACAATGATTGTCATTATAATTAGAAAAAAAGTTTAAAGACACCCATAGGATATTTGGCAAAATCCTAACACCTGGCTGGGTGTGTTAACTTTGCATAGTGAAATTATGAATTTAAATAATGCTGCTTTGTTGAGCTTTGATGCTGCAGATAATGCTGATAAAATTATCCATGGCCTGAGGTCAGTATTTCTATTTTGGTCAAACCTCAGGAATGGCATATATAGCTTGATCAGGCTAGCCCTTCTTGTCCTGGAATGCTTTTATTCCTGCCCATCATGTTAAAGCTTGTCTCTAACTACATCAACAGACTGGCAGCCAAAGTATATGACTTTAAACTGATAATTGACCACCCCAAGACAGAGTTATTAATTTAGCAGGTTGGCAAACCAAGGATGGGTTTGATTATGCACAGAGCCTTTCCAACCCAAGACATAAATGCATTGCTTTTGATAATGCATATTCCATGACAGGTAAGGAAGGCTTTCTTGTCAGAACAACCTAAGACAGGCTCAGTCTTGTTAATGAAATAAAAAAGAGGGATAGGTGGAGAGCCTTTGAGGCTGCTTGGCAAGAAGCTGACATGGGTCAAGGACACGGAAATGGGCTGCTTGGCAGGAATATGACACTGGCCAAGGACAAGGAAGCAGGCTTCAGGCAGGAATCTGATATTAGGCTAGAACAAAGAAGTAACTCCAGGTAGGAATCTAAATCTTAGGCTACAACAAAGAAGTAATCTCAGGCAAGAATCTAAATACTAGGCTAGAACAAAGAAGTAATTTCAGATAGGAATCTAAATTTTAGGCTAGAACAAGGAAGTAGGCTTCAGACATGAAAATGACCTTGGGCTAGGACAAGGAAGTAGGCTCAGATACTTTGGTCATCCTGATAAGCCTTTAGAAACAGTGATCACTGGAGTTCATGTAATTGGGCTTAATGCCTTGCTTTTTCTTTGACTATTTGTGTTTATTGTATTGCTTGGTCCTTGACTATTTGCATCTATGGTATTGCTAGACACTCAACCTAGAACTGACCTTAATACATGCATGTAATCATAATAGTATAAAAGCACAAAGGAAGAGAGGGTATAGGATAGGGCTTCTAGGAGGGAAATGGGGAAAGGGGATGGCATCTTTATTGTAAATAAATAAAATATCCAATAAAAAAAGAAAATATCCAATAATTAATTTTTTAAAAAAACCCTCAGAGCTCTCAGGGACTGAACCACCAACCAAAAAGTATTCATAGGTTGGTCCCTGGCTCCAGCTACATATGTAGCAAAGGACTCACTTATCTGGCATCAATGAAGGGGAGGTGCTTGGTCCTGTGGAGGCTTGTTGACTCAGTGAAGAGGAATGTTGGAGGAGTGAGGTGGGAGTGGGTGGGTGGGTGGGTGGGTGGGTGGGCGAGACCCTTTTAGAAGCAAAGGGAGGGAGTATGGGTGAGAGTTTGTGAAGGAGAGTCAAGAAAGAGGGACAACATTTGAAATGTAAATAAATTAAATAATTAATAAAATAAAAAAAGAAATGGAAAAAATGAATCAAAGCTCTCCTTAAAGAAAATCCTAGATGGCATATTATATGACTTCTTAGAAATATTTTAGAAATAACTAGAAATGATATCTTAGACAATTACTTTTAAAAAGAAATATTTTTTCAATCATTAAATTTTGAACAATTTTGAAGGTATTTAAAGATATATTTACCAGTTTCTCTCATGAAATGGATGCACATGGCCAGTAAAATGCCCCAGCAGGTAAATGGACCTGCTGGGAAGCCTGAGGATCTAGGTTCTATATCATAGACCCAGATGCTAGCAGGAACAACTGACTCTCTGAAGTTGTATTGTGACCTACATAGAAATGCACATGCAAGAATTATATGTATTAAGTGAAAATACAAATAAATTAAAATAATAACTTCTACAAATTCACAAATTTTAAGCAAAATATTATCATAGTTATAATATGTAAGATCAAAATGGACCATTAATGAGAGATTTTGTCATGGACAAACAAGAGTTTTTATAACATTTAAAAGTTTAATAGTATATGTTAATGGATCAGATACATTATTTTGTGTGTAGAAAATACATTTAATTGAATTGAACTTTCTAGGATTAACATTTTGAGGGAAAAAAATGAAAGATAGCATTGTTATTAAGTGTCTACAAAATACTTCACAGGAAAAATAAATATAGAGTTCTTCTATGACTCAATAAAGCCCATATCACCATTTCATTCAGCAGTTCTCTGGAATGCTAGCCTGCGACAGAAAACCAGAGCAATAGCAATCACTGAAAGGGATGGCGTCAGTATTTGCTTTTTGGTGCTGTGATAAACAGGGTAACCAAATCCAACATGTTGTGTTGTTTTGGCTTACACTTTATAGACTTTATATATATATATATATATCATATATATATTATATATATATATAGCCCTTTACACTGAAGCCAGACCATAACACAAGGCAGGAAACTGCTGTCAGAAACCTAAGTAGAAACAATGAGACTCTCTGCATATTTGTTTGTTTCCCTTGGCTGGCTAAGACTGGTTTTCATTGCACCTAGGACCTAGGATCTCATCAAGGGTGGAACAGCCCACAGTGGTTGGGCCCTCCAACTCAATCATATATCAAAAATATACATCATAGGTTTGCCTATAAGACAACTTGAGGGAGATATTTCTCCAATGAGGTTTCTTCTGTCCCAGAAGACCCAGTTTGGGTCAAGTTGATAAAAACAAACAAACAAATGAACAGAAAGCAATCAAGCAAATAAACAAACAAAACTAACCAAGACAAAAATTTCAAAATTATTTTAATTTTATTTCCAAATTGCTAGGATGTTGAAGATTTTTTTAAAGTGTTTATTATCCATTTTTTTTATTGAAAACTCTCTGTTTAGAGCTTTAGTCCATTTTTTAAATCACTATTTTCCTTGACTGTGTTTTTTTTTAAGTTCCTTGTATTGTATATTAAAGTTCTGTCAGATGTGTAACTGGCAAAGATTCTCTCCCAGCCTGTAAGTTTCCTCTTCACTGGATTGATTGCTTAACTGTGCAGACAGTTGGTTCCTTCTAACAGTTTCAGTGCTCATTGTTTCAAATTGAAGTATTTAATCCATTTGTATATAATTTTTGTGCAGAGTGATAAATATGAGTCCTAATTTCATTCTTCTGTATATGGACATTAAATTTTCCCAAAACCATTTGTTGAAAATGCTGTCTTTTCTCCAGTACATGTTTTTTGTCTACCAAAATCAGATAGACTATAGTTTAAGTATTCATTTTTAGGATTTTATTTTATTCTTTTGATCTACTTGTCTATTTTTGTGTCCGTACCAAATAAAATGTGTTACTATTGCTTTATATTATTTCTTAAAATCTGGAATACTGATTTCTCAAGTACTCTTTTTGCTCAGAATCACTTTGGCTATGTAGGGGTCCTTTGTTGTTCCATATGAATTTTAGAATGTTCATATTTACTACATATATACATGTATTGAATTTTCAAAAAATAAAAACTTTACAATAAAGAATACAGATATTTATGCACATATATATGACAATAATAATCAGAGAAAAAGAGATTATTGGGGGTAGAGAAAAACAAAGGACTTTAAGGTAGAGTAACTGGGAGGAGCGAAGGTATGTGCTCACTAATAAGTGGATATTAGCCAAAATGAAAAAAGTACAGAATACCTAGAATACAATCCAGAATTCAAGGTTAACAAGCCAACTAGCCCAAGTGAGGATGCTTCAGTCCCACTTGGGAGGGTGAGGGAAGCAATCACAGGAGGCAAAGGAGGGAAGGATCTCAGTGGGGAAAGGAAGGGGAGGGGAAAAGGAGAACATGATCAGGTATGGGGGGGTGAGAGACAAGAAAGAAGCTCAAGTGCCAGCAGAATGAATGAAAGTATGCAACATTGGGTAGGGAGAGGGGGGTGGGGTGACCCTCTAGAAGGTACCAGAGACCTGAGAGGTGAGAGACTCTCAGGATTTAAAAAGGAGGCACCTTAGGTAAAATGGTCACCAGTGGAGAGAGGGAACTTGCAGAGTCCACCTACAGTAGAAAGACAGGGCGCAAGTAGAGGAATATGGTTGCCATCCCATAGTCAAAAGCTCGAACCCAGCATTACTCCTGTCTAAAAGAACTCCAGGAAAAAAATGGAGAAGAGACTGAGAGAGATGTGGTGCAGTGATCAACCCCAATTGGGATCTATCTCAAGGGGATACTCCAAGGCCTGACACTATTACTGATGCTATGGTGTACTTACAAACAGGAGCTTAGCATGGCTAGCAGACACTGAGACAAATGCAGATATTTATACCCAACCATCGGTCTGAAGTCAGAGACCACTGTAGTTGAATGAGGGAAAGACTAGAAGAAGCTGAGGACGAGGGCAACCCCATAGGAAGACCAGCAAGTCTCAATTAACCCAGATTCCTGAGATCTCTCAGACACTAAGCCACCAACCAGGCAGCATACAGGAGCTGGTCTGAGGCCCTGACATATATACAGCAGAGGATGGCTGGTCTGGCCTCAGTTGGAAAAGATGTGCCTAACCCTTGAGGGACTTAAGGCCCCAGGGAGTAGAGAGGTCTGGTGGATGCAGGGAGGTATCCTCTTGAAGACAAGGTTGAAAAGAAACGGGATGAGGAACTGTGGGAAGCCTGATCAGGATGGAGGCAATGACTGGATGGTAAATAAAGAAAAAGACAGAAATAAAGAGTGGTGGACAAGGGATTAGTATATATGTGACACAAAAGTAAAGAATAAACAGCAGAAAGGGGAAGAGTTGAATCTAGGATAAGACTCCAGATGATCAGTGGGGAAATAAAACAAAGCCAAATCCCTATGAGAATGCTGTAAGAAACACTACTACTTTGGTGCTAAAATGGAAAGTAAATATGAGAAAATGTCTGGGCCCCTACTTAATATCATGTAATTATCCTTTGCAGATTTGTAGATTTTCAATTTTAAGAATAAAATTTTAGGAAACTATTGAATAATTACCTTTGTAAAAGCAAAGACTCCTCAAGTAAAACTTCAAAGAGGCCAAAGAATTGACCCAGTGGGTAAAGGTGCTGACCATGGATCCTCATGACCTGAGCTTGATCCCTGGACCCAACAGGGTAGGAGGACAGAACTGAACCAACAGCTACAAGTTGTCTGCTGACTTCCAAACAAGAATGTCATGCACACATACTCACATACACACACACAGGATGGGGAAAGGAGAGGGAGAGAGAAGAGAAAGGGGAGAAGGAAAAGAAGAGAGATGGAAAAAGGAAGAAAGAGAAGAGAGAGAAGAAAAAAGAGAGGGAGACAAGAGAAAGAGAGAAAAAAATTAATAGATAAAGGTGAATGGGATGGTTCAGGCCTATGAATCCCAGCACTTAGAAGGATGGCCTTGGAGTATTGCCAATAATTTGAGGCCAGTCAGGCAGGATAAAAGAGTGACATAACACACTTGCTCAAAGAAAAAGAGAGAGAGAGAGAGAGAGAGAGAGAGAGAGAGAGAGAGAGAGAGAGAGAGAGAGAGAGAGGAAGAAGAAGAAGGAGGAGAGGAGGAGGAAGGGAGGAGGGAGGAGGAGGAGAAGAAGAAGAAGAAGAAGAAGAAGAAGAAGAAGAAGAAAGAAGAGAAGAAGAAGAAGAGAAGAAGAAGAAGAAGAAGAAGAAGAAGAAGAAAAGAGAAAGAAAAGAGAAGAGAGAAGTCATCTACCCCAAACAAATCAAAGCAGTAAAAGAAATAAGAATCAAAGCCACAATTAAACGGGGAGAAGAACAGACAACATGTTCTGAATTCTGAATAATGCTGCTTCAATGACTATTCTTGGTTTTTAACTTGACTACATCTGAAATTAAATCCACCTTAAGTGGCTGGGTATGCTAGTGAGGATTTTTTTTTTCTTAAATCATGTGAAATGGGGACCCATCTTTAATCCAAATCTTTTGAGGTGGGAATATTACCTTACTCTGAACCTCACCTCCTTTCTGGTAGCAAGGTAGCAATCTATGTAAAGGACATGGAAGAACGAGGGTCACTTTTTACTGTGTTCCTCATTCTCCCAGCAAGTCCTTTCCATCACTTGCATCGGAGCCTACGTCTTCTGATTCTGACAAATACTGAAGACAATATGAGAATTTCAGCCTTGAGGCTGAACAGCTAACTACTGGATTCTTGGACTTTCTCTTGATAAACAGCCATTGTTGGATTATCTGTATCACTGCTACTCTAATAAATTCCATATATATAGGGATATATAAATATATAATATATATCTACAAATATATATTTAGGTATAACAAATATCATTTATTATATTTTGTATCTACAAATATATATACATTCTATCAGTTCTGTTCTTCTAGAAAACTTTTACTATATTTTGCTTATATTTTTTTGTATTTAGGGATTAAAGCTGGCTCCTCAAGGCTATAAGGTGAATATATTAATATTGAACTTTATCTCCCATGTTCTGTTCCCTGACCTGGCATCAAATTACATGGATATGTTCACTTTACAGGATTCATTCAAATCAGTTGAATAACTGTTATCTTCAAATAATAGAATATTTATACTGTATCTGAGACTTGGGTGTCAAGCACTCAAATAACTTACATAATTTAATTCAAATAAGAATCATCCAAGTTGGAATTAGCCCAATTTTCTGAATGAAATGAATAAAGAATAAAGAGTTTTAAAATATGTCTAAAAAACATGTAACTAATGCCAAGGGACATAATTCCCAGTCTGTGATGTTGCGTGAGTTGTGGATCCCACATGTCTGCCACAGCTCAGGGAGGCAGAAGCACAGGAATTTGACTAAGTTCCCTCCACAAGTGTGGCTGGCAGGTGCTGGGCTGTGAGAAACCACCAGATTCTGCCTGGGTGTGGATAGGTCTCAGCCTGAAGTCCTCTGGGGCCAGAGTTCTTGGATGGGGACCCCTGGACAAGAAGGCTTGTGGGAATCATCTGTTCTCAGACTTCTGGGCTCTCAGGTGCCGCTCGGAGCTGCAGAAGAGTTTGAGACTGGGGTGTCTGCAGGCAGAGAGGGGTGAAAGGGAGAGCTCCAGTGGAACCCCACTGGCTGAGAAACTCTTGGTTACCTTACATGGCTAGGTTGACTAGTTTGCTTGAATTGGCAAGCTCCACTGTGGGAACATAGAGAAGTCTTCTAGCGGGAGATTAAGCAGTGGCTCAGTAGTCAAAGACCTTCTCCATGGTTCCCCACAGCAGGGCCTCAAAGACATGAGGAAGTCCATGGTTTTAAAAGGTTTATTGTCATGGTGGAAAGTGAATCTGGCTGTACTCTCCATTTCTCAGGGAGACCTGCATTAAATAGGGAGGGAGGAAAAGGAGGTCTGGGAAGGAATGCTTAATTGGCTATCCTCTGGCCTTTAGGTATCTCATTAATATGGAGATCTCTTGAGGCACTGAGGCCTGTAGTCACACCCTCTACCTGTGCTAGGTGACATAAACATCTCTTTGAGAGGGGCTGTAGGGGCATTGCCCTACATGACTGAAAGGAGTGGATCAATGGATGTCTTTGGGTGCTTGTCAGGATCCTAGAGTCTGGGAGTGTGGCGAAAGTATGCCATCCCTTGCAAGGTCTCTGGCCATCTCTAACAGTGCTGCACCAGAAACCAAGCTATCCTTTCATGGTTCCACATGATGTTACAGTCATGCATACCTCCTTCCTACATGTCATGAAAATTTAGAGCTGATCCATATTGAAGTCAATTGTGGTTACAACATTTATTCAGGGTTGTCACAAAGAGATGAATACCAAAAAAAGAGATGGAAGACAAGAAAACAAGATGGACAGAGAAAAATGCTGACTCATGATGAAATCCCAACAAATCCCAAGCTGGTCTTGATGGCAGTCCTGAGGAAGCATGAAATGGCTGGGTGTTAGGCCCTCAGCCCTGTATGCAAGCATCACAGAACAGAATCTGACAGAGAGACAGGAGTTTGACTGCTGGCCATTTCTACATAAACATTGTCCTTCCTCAGAACTAATCATGCTAATCCATCAGAGTTTTTGCTGGCCTTGTTCTCCCTTGTTTTTCATAGCAATTGAGCACAGAGAGTTCAAATGCCAATATACTCCTCTCATGGCCTCTGTGTAAGTGGCCTCTACTATGGGGAACCCTTTCTCTATCTGTTCCCTGGATTATTAATTCTTGGACTACACAGCCAGTTCAAATATAAGTCACCTGGGCTACTTTGTGCTTAGAAATAAAAGAAGGACATTTCTTGGAATTCTGGATGCTGAGTGAATCAAGGACTTGCTGCCCATAGGTAGGTGTCTGATGTGGACCTACTTCTTAGTGTCCCCATAACATCTTGCATTGTGTCCTCAGGTCACTACCTGAGGGAGTAGAAGGGTTAGTTACATTTTCTTAGGCTTCTTTTGTAAGACTGACAGTCTCATGAAGGCCATTTCTCCTTGATAACACAATCACCTCCAGAGAACCTACCCTCTGTCCTTTGGAAGTTGAGATCACTACACAAATTTATTTTAGTATACTTTTGTTTTATTCTTTTGCACTTTGATCTCCTAAATGTGACATGGCTTGTTTGTTTTTTAACATTATAGTATTAATTATAGGTATGCCTCCTTCCATGTCCAGAATATACACTTCAAGGAATAAGAATCATTGTATTGTTCATCAATGTGCCCCTAAAATATTATTTGGTACAGCAGAGTTCTTTAAAATATTGGTTAAAATACATGTATGAATCTTAGCACTCAGGAGACTCAGGACTACTGAGAAAGTTCCAGAGTGATTAAGTTGCTGAGGAAGATGTTGTCTCAAAAAGAAAATGAAAGCAAAAGAGGTTAACCATTGCCCTGTAACTGTACACACACTAATCAAATAGGATTAAATACTACATCAAGATAAAAGGAAATTACACATTCAACAGTGGTCTATGAGGAAACGACTGCTTGTTTGAAAAGGAAAAAAATGTTAACAATAATTCTTTTATTGATTAGTGGGTTGTTTTTTCTTAATTTTCCCTAAAAGAATCATGACAGATAATGCATCTCACAGGGGAGGTAGTAAGGATGGAGAGATGCTGGTACAGCAGTAGTCATAAGGCACAAGTCTTAAAAATTTATCCTTGAAATTGGTTTTTAAAAATAATGTAATTCTGCTTATAACCCATGCTAAGTAATTCATAATAAAAGTATGGAAATATTGGCATCATAGAGAAAAGGCTAAAAATGCACCTGTCTTTTCTAATGGAAATCCTAATATCAAGCATATTTTGAGTACCTACTATACATCAGTTATGTGTTAAGCAATTTATGGTTCATGTCATCTTGGATTCACATTTCCACACACTAGGTGCCATCATTATTTCTTTTTATTTGACTACAGTATCTTGCTTTTATAGGAAAAAAAATGTTAAAAATGATGACTTCAGTGGATTAGAAAATCTAATGATATCTAAGTTCAGCAAGGTCACAGAAATAGTGTGTGCTGAGCCCAAATGTGAGTTAAGGCAGTTTGCTAACAGAACTAATAATCACTGCACTTCATCCCTAAAACTCTCTGGCTACCTAGCTGCAACTGACCTTTGCAGGAAAACAAATGTAATTTATCTGTGATAAGCCATTTAAGGTAAACCTTATGCTAATCCACTGCCTCAGAAAATTTTAGGTCATTGTTTCTGCCTTTGCACCCATTCTAGAGCTGACATAATCGTTTGAATTGCAAAGATCCATCAATCTGTTATCTATCTCTTGCATAATGGGGATATGATTGTCTCGAGTCCTGACTCATAAATCTAAGACCCAAAATACCAAACACCTACAGGCCATTAATAAAACCTGTTGGTCATGGTCATCAGTTATGAGAGAGGTTTCCCTCTACTGTTCATGTTTTTTCAAATTAGCCAATCCATGTCCATCACAGGAAATCCACACTCAGAGATTACAGATTTTACAAAGGCATGGTAAGTGTCTATCATTCATATATCTGTCTCTCTATCTCTGTATTTCTCTTTCTGTCAATCTCTCTGTCTGTTAGTCTGTCTGTCTATCCATTCATCATGTATCTATTGTCCACCCTTTACTTATCACCATTACTGATAAAGCATTCACATTTTAAAATGTATTTAAAAGCAGAATACTAGAATAAACTTGATTGAAAAAAAAAAAAGGCTTGAGCTATGAATATCCAAAAGGAATGAGGCAGAGGTAGCTGTTCACGTTGAAAAAATAACCAAGAATGTCCAAGGATTACAAAAAAAAAGCTTGGTTTTTGTTCTACTCCTTTTTGCTTTAGGACTTGTGTGGGCTTCTATTCTTTTTGTTTGCTTGCTATTTTCTAGTTTTTGGTTGGTTGGTTGGTTGGTTGGTTGGTTGGTTGGTTGGTTGGTTGAATGGTTGATTTTGGGTTTCCAGTTTATGTAGGGTTTTGTTGTTGTGTTTTTGTTTGTTTTTTGTTTGTTTGTTTGTTTGTATGTTTTAGACAGGTTTCTTTATGTAGCCCAGATTTGCTGGAATGTTCCATCCTTTTACCTGAGAATCCAAGACAGGCCAGGTATGTAACACTAGGCCCAGCCTGCTAATATCTTTTTTCATTCTCCTCTGAAAATGTAATTGAAAAAAAATCAACAGTATTTTAAAGTATATTTTTGTTGCAAAGGAGAATGTTAAAAACTGGGAAATTAACTTAACAGAAGGTGTGGACTGGAAAGGTAAGTCACACCACTCATGATGGATGACTGTGCAAACAGAATTACGTCAAAGCATCTGAACACTAGCCTTCTTGAAGCTCCACATCTATTTTCCTCAAACTATAATAAGCACAAGACACATATGTTTGTTTTGATTTATTAAAAATATACTTATTATTTCAGTGCTTCCTATAAGACTGGCCTTATTTTATCATGTGCCTTATATGAGAACACCAAAGCTTTGAAATGAGGCAGGCAACCCAATAATCCACACTCAACAAATACCAGAATTTTAAGTGAGATCTAGTTACCCAGGTAATTCCTGCATTTTGGAGTGGGTCAGGGGTAGGAAGACTGGAGGCAGAAGTACAGGAGTTTAAGATCATCTTCAAGTATTTAGTGAGTACAAGGCCTGCCTGTCCTAAATGCAACCATGTCTCAAAAACTAAACTAAACTAAAATAAGATAAAATAAAATAAAACTATTCAATTCAAAACTGAAGTAATAATTAATCTGACCCTTCATATTGCTTCCCCTTATGCAAAGCTGCCAACCTAACTAGTAGACCTCACTGATATCACTCATGCATACACACACTTTAAGTATGTGAAAAATTGATTACATATACACATACATGTACATATATATGATACAGTTCAACAAAAATTATTGACCACTGTGTGTAAAAAACATAAAGTGTCTGTTGGAGAATATAATATATTATTTGAAATCTTGAGGAGATCAGCATTTAGCTGAATAAAATGCAACCTAAATCATACTGATGCCATTTTTTTATAACATGTTGCATATTGCAAAAAGCCTATTTGGAAAGGTAAATAATAATTAGGATGCTAGCTAATCATAAAAAATGAGGTGAAGGGAAACGACATCTTCTCGTTTGGATGGTGATACAGCATGAGCATAAGATTGAGAGAGCCATCTTATCCTTCTAAATAATCTTAATCTTATTCCTTACAAAATGTGGTCATTTAATAAACATACACACTACAGGGTGTGTATCATTTTTTTCAGCACTAATCTAGAAACCTGTTGAAAATACATTTAATTTGCCTATAATACAAAATTCATAAGATATCTGGAATGGTAACTGTTTGAATCAGCATGGGCTTGCCAGTCACAAAAACGAGCATTCAAGCTGTTGCAAATCCCATGGCTGCAATAAGAGAAGTTCTTTGCTGATGCCATTAGACTGTCTTTGCTGATTCCAAGTACCAAAGCTATCCAGCCAAGTTGAATAGCATACTTCCATTGGATTTTTCTTCTCTAAGACCTGCAGTCCTTTCCTGGCACAATATTCTTTCTCCAAACCATCTGACCCAGTCACTTTGTAATGTTTTCCAAACACAGAACCAATGCTGAAGCAGCTATTGCTTAGTGGTGGCTAGAAAACTGTGTAACATGAGCAAGCAGACAAAATAGGGTTTCTTTCCCAGTTCAGAAATGTCCAATCCTTTTTGCTAATCCAAGCCATCTCTAGGACTTCACTTGGTACTATGTTGAAAGTAAGCTTTGAGAATGCATGACTTCCATTCTGGAATCTTTCTTCTCCTCTTTAAGCCAATATTTTCTTTTATGGATTGTCAGTAATTCACTCTGACACCAGAAGAATAGTTTTCAAGCGATATGTAGCTGAATTTATTCTTTCTTTTCAAATTGTGCCCTGCATTCCACAAATGAAATGATTAATTGTTTGCTCTAAAGAATGAACTTTTTTCAATTGGGATATTCATCACAGGCAGCAGGGCTTTACAGAACCTTTTTGCTAATCACTCCCTGGGCATCTCTAGTATAACCTTATGAAAAGCAATATTATAAGTCTATATGTTGCCTACTTTGTCTCCATTATTCATGTTGTAAATGTTTTGTAAAGTTAAGAGAGCTGCAGTTAGGTGGAACTGAACTCAAATTCAGATTCTTTTCTCAGATGATTACATGACCTTGATCCTTATAAATGAACTCTGAGTCAAATCAATCACATCACTGAAGTGAAAGAGATCCTTGTGGTACAAGTCAGTTTGGGAGAGGTAACTGAGGTGGATTTCAGTCTTCCATTGACCTCCAGCTCTGCTCTATGGAAAACTTTTGCTCCACAATTCATAATAGTATCATAATTTACACTGACATATCCTTTTGGCTACAAAGTGCAGTAAATGGATCATTCCATTGCTCTTGCTCTCTGTTGGTTCTCAGAAATGGTTCCAAATCCTGCTCACTTTGTCTGAGCCTAATTCCATGGGAATAAAATCACAGTCTTCACAGCAAGCACTGGTAACAAAATGGTAGGAGCAGAATAGTTTTAGTATAGCACTCGGATAAAAACAGACATTCAATGCAAAGAAAATGATGCCACTCATAAGTCTAAATATTAATTTAAAGTTGCTTGTGTGAGAATGGAGAGAAGTTAATTCTTGGAGTATGAGCAACTAACAAGAGCTACAACACTGAAAGAAAAGGATTTCCAGGATGAGGGAGGAGTGTATATGCTCAAGATGCTTATATATGCAAATTAAATTATAAAAATAAGCTTATTTTCACACATATTTATGCAGTACCAAAATCTGTGATCCATTTGTTTGACTTTCACCAGGTCAAAATGTCATATCACTGTGACATGAAGTGTTAGTCTCCTGCTGGTTCTAATCTAACATTGGCTTGATTCTTTGGATCTTTTTCACCTATATATCAATGTGAGAAAAACTGCATAGTCTCTACAAAGTGACTTGCTGGGATTTGGATTAGAGTTTCATTAAATCTATGAATGAAGTTGCACAAAACAAGCCATAACAATTACAATTTTTGAACTTGATGCGAGATGTGTCTCTCGTGTGTGTGTGTGTGTGTGTGTGTGTGTGTGTGTGTTGTGTATGTGTGTGTTCATGTAGATGCACACGTACTTGTGTGGATAGTAGCAGTCAGTCTCAGTATTGGTCCTCAGAAGTCATGTGCCTTGTTTTGTTGAGGCAGCATCTCTCATTGTAACCTAGTGCTTCTTGATTAGGCTAAGCTGACTGGACAAGGAAACTCAGGGATCCTCCTGTCTCCACTTCTCCAGAGGGGATTATTAAGAATCTGTCACCATGTATGAGGTTCAACAGAGGTGCTAGAGATTAAACTGGGGTCCTTCTGTTCCTGTGACAATTACTTTCCCAGATGAACTATCTCTTCACTTCCCATTTCTTGATTTCTTTCATCAAAATTTAAAGTTATCTCTCTGCAGATTTCCTACATTTTTTTCATACATGCATTGCTCTATGGATGAAAACTTCCTCAATTTTTAAAGTTTCAAATAATCAGGAAAACATACAGAAAGTCCTCAACCAGATTTTAGAAAGCCTCCACATAATATTTATATACCTCATAATAAAAAGATAGATGGTTGAACATAATATTTTGTAGCAAGAATATCTGAGCTTAAATTCTATCCATTTCTATTGTTAACCATAAGAACTTTTTTCACCTATCCAAAAGTCTTACAAAACCTCAGTTTCTTCAGCAAAATAAACAAGTGAATAACAGAACTGTAGTTCTTGTTCAAAGCTGACCATTGTTTATTTTTTTAATATATCTTGTGAGTATGAAATTGAAACTCACAATTTTCATTGAGTGCATGGATTCATAAAGAGGAAATAGAATTCAAAAGATCAATCAGCTGACTGCAAGAGGAAGGGACTAATGAGGTGGATATTGACAGCCCATATCCCAATTTAAAGACTACGTACCATGTACATTCAAAATCCAGGTCCTGACCAGTTTAATAGTTTCAGTGTGACTAAAGAGCTATTTTGAAACAAAGATTGCAATCCTGTGTCTCAAGATTCTAATTGAGATTTCTTTCCTTCTATTTTATATTTGGAAGCATCAGAATCTAAGCTCCATTAGAATGGTGGCTATTTTAATTTTACTCACAGTCAAAGGATATCGACTCAACGAACACAAACATTTACGAACCAAGTAATGACATTAAGTTACTTCAGACCCTGAACACTTTATACTCCAATTTAGGTCAGTAAAATACAATATGTAGAGTGCCCTAAACAGATTGAGCATTTATTAGACTTGTAAATTCAATTTGACAAATTATGCCAATACACTGACTGGTGAACAGATGACAGCCTATGATATTGAGATATATATATATGAAATCATTTAAATGCAGGATTAAATGTGTCAAGTAAAGTAAAGGAACTAGTAAGGAAAGTCCTCCTTTACTTGTGCCTCATCCAGACCTTAAAGCATTACCAGCCTTTGGCTTTTGTTTGTGCCTATTATAAATAAAATGGTTTCCTTGGTTGCAAGCTAACATCTGATTATTTTCACCTTTGAATAGCAATGATAGTATTGACTCCATCCTAGAATAATAACCCTCCTTGTGATTGTTCCCTTTAATTTTCCTTATTAAGGTAAAAGAAGCTACAGTTTTAGAATAAAAATACAGTGAGTTATTAAATGCAAAATGGATTACAAATCTTTCACAGAACAACAGGAATGAAAAATCACAGTTTTGTTAAAGACACTAGAATAAAATAGGCTATTATGGGATTCTGAAAATGTTCTTCCTGAACAATACATCTGGCATTTCAAATAAAACTAACATTTTAAAACTATAAACACCCACTGAGTTCTATGTGGTAATTAG
Organism: Mastomys natalensis; assembly: GCA_021653895.1. Classification (NCBI taxonomy): domain Eukaryota; kingdom Metazoa; phylum Chordata; class Mammalia; order Rodentia; family Muridae; genus Mastomys; species Mastomys natalensis. The sequence continues at coordinate 2,817,234 of JAJTUV010000326.1, read as the reverse complement.
TTTACAATGTCTATTTTCACAGTCAATCACTATTTCTTTAAAGAAAGACAGTCTAATAACTGAAGAATATTCCAAGGCACGTAGGCAAAGGAATCCTCTACATTGAACATAGCCAAATCTCTCATTATTGTATTATAAAGGAATGGTTTTCACTCAAGTGTTTCCATGAGCAATCATCCTGTAAACTACTGATAGCCACCTGTGTGCACACATGGACGAAACACCACAGGTAAAAGATGTTGATGCCAGAAATCCACTCTATGCTTGGTGGCTGATCTTTCCTAGTCAATGACCCGGTCAGCATTTGAAGACTGCATGTCAGCGCTCTGCCACTGAGCATCACCAACTAAGTCCCTTCCAGCTGGGGAGGATTCTTGTGTTGTTTTGAAGCTAAACTTGACTTTGCAAAAAGTACATTTTGACAGAATTGATTATACTGATTGGGAAACTGTAGCAGCGTGTTTACAGTTGTAAGTCATTGACCGCACCTGACAATGTAGCAGCTGGCTTCCAGAGTGGCCACTCAGAAACTGTAAACAAGTCTTTGAGCATGCGTCGCTCGTCCTTTCGGACGGCTTATGCTAATAGGTATTGGCACTTAACTATCCGGAGTACACATCACCGCACCGCTAGGGCAGTTATATAAGCAGCTCCTTCTGCGCTTGGGGTCAGGCCCTTCCCTCCTTCTGGTCAGGTCCCCGTCAGTTCCCCATCCTATGTCAAGAGTCGTTCCTGGAATAAAGCGACTGAGAAAGGATCCTACCGTTGTCGCGTCTTACTTGCCGCGAGGAGCGACAGGAACTCAAATTTTTTCCTTCTTCTGACTTTTAGTGCAGTGATTCCAGTTGCCTACATTTTCACTCATTATGGAAAAGTCTTTGTGTCTCCAGGAACATCTTATCCTCCTGACCTATGGACTTACCATTTGTCAGAACAACAAAACCAATGTCAATACCAAAGGCTAAGAAAGATGAAAGTTAAATAGAAAATGAGAGATGTTGTCTTTTGAAGCTGTCTAACACTTTGGAATATCGGTAAGACAAGACATACTCACCACTCAGGAATTGAGATTCCCCATCTCAGCATGGTACTTCAACAGTCATCCATCTCTGAGTGACCAAAACTTGAAGATATTAAATGTATTATCAGAACTTTCTCTAATTTCTACAAAAGTATTTTCTGCTCTCTTCCAACAGGGACATAACTATGACTGTGGTTACAATTTTATACCTAACTATATATTCCTAGTGGAAAATTTTAAGATTGTTAATGTGGTTAGTTTATAAGACAGCATTTCTTATAAATACATACCCAGTGATTTATTATTTGTATATTTAGGACATTACTATGAGTTTTCCTTTTCTCTCTCTCTCTCTCTTTTTTTTTTTTTTTTTACTTTTTAATTTTCATTACCCCAACCTTCAATTTTACATGAGAGAAGAATATCTTGTATTGATTGATTATTCTTATTGCTATACCAAAATACCACACCTATGGAATAAAGGCTTTATTTTGACTCATCGTTCAAGGTATAGTTAGTTCTTCTTGGGAGAGAAATCATAGCGTTGGCAGCTTGTCCAGTTGTATTTGCAGTTAGAAGCAATGAAAGATAGATCCTGGTGTTGAGCTTGCTTTCCCTTTTTCTATTGGGAAGTCTGGATATCCCATAGATGCTGATGCTGACTTTCAGATATACAATCTCCTGTAGAGTATTCAGTCATTAGTTTGAGCACATTCCCCTGTCTTCAAAGCCCTATTGTGCTTCACATGCTTTCAGTAGACCACTGTTCCTATCATCAGTTGAGGGAAATGAGACAGAAACAAATCAACTCAACAAAATACAATAAAGCAACTGACAGGATGTGTTGTCATCAACTTAAGTCTAAAAGGAAATAATTTGCATTATCATTAATAGAAAATCACATTTTAGAATCCCCTCCACACACAAGCACACTTAAAAACTTAAAGGTAAATGCAATGACTTTCAACAACAGTCGTCATCAAATAGGAAATGATCAAATGCTTGACTTGAGAGGGTGTGTGTGTGTGTGTGTGTGTGTGTGTGTGTGTGTGTGTGTTAATAAATATGTGTAAAAATATGCCATGTGTTTAGTTACATTTTCCCCCCTAAGGAGCTATTGTTTTTCAATACTACCATAAAAAATCATGGTGACAGGGATATTCAGCTTCAGATCTTTTGCACTTCACAGAAATGCCTCTAAACTGGCTTATTATTTTATCAACTCTGCTACAATTTACTTAGGCAGTGTGGAACAGTGACAAGTGCCACAGTTTGTTGACTTGTCCAAGCAGTAAATGCTAAAGTCAGTACTTTATATCACAGGGCTCTTAAACATGTCAAAAAGAATTTCTTCCAAAGCCTTGCATAAGACGAGGATAAAGCAGATAAAAATGACTGTCTGGAAGACTGTGGACAATCAGGTCCTTGCCTCAGAGAACTCAGCTATTAAAATATCATGCTATATTAGTTGTAATTTCTTAATCTTTAGTGTTTTAGATAACTTTTGTATTTGAATGCATTCTTTACTTCATGCCCTGGGTGGCATAAGAAAACTAAAGAAAATCATGCCAGATAACATAATGTAGTCATGCTTTTACCTACCACACCTAGGAGCCCTCCGCAAGACATATCAGCATATCTATGGGAATGTTCTCATAATTGAATTGGAATCCATTGCAGTTCCTGCCTCCAACATTCTGAACAGACCAGAAATTCTACTAGTTGATTTTCTCATTACTGTAACCAAATATCTAGTAGGAGAACCTAAGAAAAAAGTTTAGTTTGGCTCACAGCACAAGTGGACAGTCCAAGAGGGTGGAAAAGTCATATTGACAGGAGCATATGGTAACTGGTCACAGTCATGGCATCTATAGTCAAGACACAAAGTAATGAATGTGGGTTACTTGGTTGATCTCTTCTTTTGATTCAGTCAGGAAACCCATCCCATGTGATGGTACTATCCACACATAGGGTGGGTCTTCCCACCTCAGTTAACCTAATCTTGAAACTCTCTCACAGATGTGCTCACAGGTTTATTGTCTATATAATAATAGACTCATTATGTTGACATCAAGATCAACATAACCAAGGAGCCATCTTCAATTGATATCAGCTAGCAAAGGAAAAGGAAATATTAACATTTGCCAGTGGAATCTTAGTGGTTATATTAGCCACACTTGAGTAGGTACCATCCCCAGAAGCACTTGGGCAACATAAAACTTAGTGAGATTTTTGTAGCCTTGTGTCTTACACTGTTTTTTTTTTTTTTTTGCCTTTTATTTTCTTGTTTACTTGCTTTTTAAAATGAAAGAGAAAGGATGTGAATTTGGGTGGGTGGGAGGGTCTGGGAAGAATTGGATGAAGGCAAATTGTGATCAGAATATATTGTATGACTTTTTTTTCATTTAAAAAAAGAAGTAAATTTATAAAAAGAAATCCTGTTACCATATGTTAGCTGATTTTAAAAGCTTCTTTCCATACTACTCTAATTTTTAAATCTTGTATACCCACTCTTTGATTAAGTTTCATAAATGTTATATCTGTTATATTAATCAAAAATAACATATTTGTGATGTCCTACTGATTTTCTTATATATCAAGCTTCCAGCTATTATGAATATAACTTCAGACATTTCAAATTATACTTGAGAAACACCACTGTGATGTGAAATTAACTTTTTAAAATGTGCAAAGAAATAAAACAGTTTCCAGAGCATGAAAATTTTAGCTTGGATCATGTTCTTTTTTGCCTAAACTAATGTTTATGCAATATAAATACTTTAATGCTATAATACAAATACTTAATTTAATTTTCTTAACACATTGCTAACCTTTCTACACCAACAATTTTCAGTCCGATTATAAACCAAAAAATAATGGACAAAGACTTTTGCATGTTTAATTTTAGTTCCTGGAAAAGAATCATGAATCAAACACAGTTGTGCTAAGTCATGAGCTGGAATGGAATGGTTATGAGAATAAACACCAAGATAGAGCAGATGGAAGGGCCCATGTGTTAGCAGCACCACCAGAACCCAAGAGGAACACATGCTTAAGACCCAACCAGAAGTCAAAGAATCACTCTTTTTATTGCTCAAAACTGACTCCAGTATGGTCTATCAAGCATGTCTATCACATCACACTGGTTGTCATGGTAGTAGATATCAAGATTAACAGTGTAACATCACAACCCCCTAAAGTAATCAGATTGCTTTAAAGGATACTGCTATAAAATATTAGCCACAAACAGGGATTTAAAGCATATTGCCAACAAGAAAAAGTATGTTGTAAGCCAGGCATGAAAGTTCATGTTCATAAGTGTGGAGAAATTTTAATCCAGCATGTATGCTGTGATATGGTATCTCTTCCAAAGAAACAATGCAACCAGAATGCAGACACACCCTTGATTATAGTACAATCTGGCTGGAATTTAAACATACCCTTAGTATATACCTTTAATCCCTAATGATGAAGGTAGGAGTAATTTGTAGAAGGAAGGAGCTATGTTTGACATTTAATTTAGGAGCAAAGTGATAGATCAGAGAAAAAATTGACAGAATGGATCAGAGAATAGCATGGGAAAGAAGGCAACTTGAGAGAGAGGGTAGAGAAAAAGAGAGGGTGGGACATGCCTGGGCCTAGGGACAGTTAGAACAGAGAAGGAAACTCTTGGGGCTCAGCCCAAGCCATGTATTTGCAGAGCTTGGGTACACCTCTCAACAATCCACTTCATCTGAGGAAATGAAAGCAAAATTTCCTTTATACATAATGTCAGCACTTGGAAGGATGATGAAGGAAATTGCCAGTATTTTTCTGGCCAGCCTTGACTGTCTAGCTAGTTCCAGGTCAGCCAAGACTGCAGAGTGAGACTCTGTCCCAGAAGCAAATGCAACAAATAAATTAATAAGATCTGAACTGATTTAAATGACAATAAAACTTGGGCTTGAATAAGTAGGTATGGCTTGTAGACTGAGTGAAGTTTCACATGAATTTGAGTAAGCCACATAACAATAAGAACAATCACCTAGACAATGCAGTATGAGTAAAGTAAAATGAACTGTTACGTGCTTTTTTAATTTAAGAAAAAAAGAAGCTCAAAAAATTTAACTGGTGATTTTCATAAAACTGTTAAGTGCTTTTATGTCTTCATCAACACACTGTCATTTTATTTCTATAAAATAAGAGGGTTAATATGATAAGTCAATTCTAAATCTCAGATAATATAATGTGCTAAAACTTAGCCTCCATCTTGTTGGCACTAATGTTTCTAAGGTTACAAAGAATAGAATATTTATTGAACTAATTTTCTTTCAACTGACACCGGAAAATATAAGATGTTTATGTCCCAAAAGAGCTACAAGCCCAAGAAAGTTCATTAAATTCCTAAAATCAAAACATCTAAGGTCATACACTGTGGTCAGTATTTGCTAACAAAAAAGTCTGTCTTTCCTGAGATGACAACTCCTGAACAATGGAAAAGAATCTAGTATCAAACTGAGTGAGTCAAAGAAGCCAGAACCATACTGATTTCAAAGAAAGATAGCCTATTCATGGTGCTGGGAAGAGTTGTTCTGCAAACTGCTTGCCAAGCAAGAACAGGGACCTGAGCTCAGAGCCCTAGAATTCACATAAGAAGTCTTCATGGCATATTACTGCAAATACATCTGGAGAAAAAGGGTTGAGACAGGCAGATACTAAATATTGATATGGAAGAGTTAAGGGAAGTACTGAAGGAGCAAAAGAGGATTTGCAACCCCTAAGAAAAACAACAATATCAACTAACTGGACCACCCAGAGTTCCCAGGGACAAAATCAACAACCAAAGAGTACACATGGAGGGATTCATGGCTCCTGCTACATAAGTAGCAGAGGATTGCATCAGTTGGAGGGAGGCCTTTGGTCCTGTGGACACTTGATGCTCAGTTTGGAGATGCTAGGGTGCAGACTAGTCAAATAGGTAGATAAGTTTCAGGTTCAGGGAGAGACCTTGTCTCAAATGCAAATAAATAAATAAATAAATAAATAAATACATAAATAAATACATAAATAATAAATGTAGAGAGCAATAACGGAGATACCAGATGTCAGCCTTGGACCTGCACAAGCATACATAATCACATGAATGCATTCACCACACACATGCACATAACATACATACACACACAAGGCATCTGTAAATAAGGAATAGCATTTCAATGTGATACTATTTCTAGTAGAAAGGGAGTATTATTATAACATAATATCATAAACTCATCAAAGGAATGTTGCTTTAGTAAAAGCTACATAATGGATTGTTGTGCCAGAAAGTGTTTATGAACCTCGAAAGACCACCAAGGTGCTAACTGTGATGCAATCGCACTAGAGTCTTATTTACAAGCTTACACTTGGCCATACCACATCTCTGCTGCAGCAAAACAGGAGGGTATAGCCTGAGTTCTCAGTGGGAAAAGGCTTTATAGGAAGTGACAATCACATGAGGGGGATACAGCCTGGCAAGCATCTAGTTGTATGGCTATTGTGAGTCAACTGAAGCAAAGCCATGGACAATCTCAAATGGTCTCAAAGTACATGTGAAACAATCAGACTAATATTTGATTGACTGCTGCTAAGAAGTAGCTAGGAAGTAACTCTGGAGTATGGGACAAAAACAAGCCATGGGGTCCTTCCTGGTACTTTGGTGCAGCCTGGGCTAATCTAAAGGTCATATTTTTCTTAAGATGGAGGCTGGTCCCAAGATGGAGTAGGTTTGGCCTTTCAGAATCATCAGGGCTAGTCATGTTCCTTAAGTCTACTGGAGCTATTCTAGAAAAAAGATAGCCCAGTATGTGTAGAGTTACATCCTACAAACTGTCAGGCTAGATATCGGCTAGAAAATGTCTTATTCTAGAACATTGTATACTTATAAAAGTAGACATATAAATTTTTACTGTTTTCCAATTAATTAAGATTTTATGGTACATGTATGTACAGATATATTATTTAATTTATATAGTTGACTGACCCAGTCAACGGGTCAGTCAACAAGGTCTACAGGGACAGAGTGGGGATGGAGAAGCAAGAGATTCCAAGAATGGAGACAAGACAGTTGTCTGATCAAGTCTCATTTATTGAAAGGCAATTATGGGTATTGTAGACACTTTGTAGAGATCATTTCATTTATCAAGTACCAATATGAAAAGGCAGTAACTGGGACTTTCTAGGCCAAATGTCCTATAAAAATCTTTAAATGCATCTCCAACTCTATGCCATCTTTTTTCAATAATGGTTCCTTCTTGACAAAACCAGGGATATAACTCTTTAATAAATAAAAAAAAAAATGACAACAAATGCTGAATTTTCACCTTTACTCTTTTCGTCTTTAAAGCCTTTTCATCTGTTCCACATATAAGTAATGTTGACTTATTTCTTGCCCATTTCATTACTGTGACTTACAGTCTCAACGCAGTAGGTTCCCGAGGTAATAATCTTTGTTTCACTTTTGAAATTTCAGTTGATCCTTCTTCTAGTAACGTTCCTCATGAGGTCTCTCATTCTAGAGGCCCTACGTTGGGTGCCATATGACCCAGCCTGCGGGTCAGTCAATGGGTCTGCAAGGGAAAGAGTGGGGATGGAGAGGCAAGAGACTCAAAGAATGGAGACAAGACAGTTGTCTGATCAAGTCTCATTTATTGAAAGGCAATTATGGGTATATAAGCATAAGCAGGGGAGTGTAGCTGGAGACACTTAACCATGAGTACCTTGCAGCTGGGGCACTAAGCAGCAAGTCCAGGATATGTCTGAGAAAAAAAGATGTTATCAGAGTGTGCTGGGCTGTTGTAGGCTGCTTGCAAAAATATCATGCTAGTAAAACAAGTCTCTTGCCAAGGTGGAAAAATATCAACCTGCAAATATATGGCCTGAGATGGCTACAAAGATGACATCAGCCTTCTGCTAGGAGTTGGCTCCCAACAGTTGACTTTAACATTGCACTCATGACCAAGAACACTAAAGTTTATATCTTAATGACCTTTATTTTACATGTGATTTCCATAAACGATGTTACATCCTTCTTGTGTTTAGGAACCAAAACAGTACTTTCTAGAAACATTGGGAAATCTTTCCAAATGGCAAAATTAATACCCCTCAAAAAATTGACAAAAACTGGGACCAATACCTGGTACTATTATGAGTCAAGAACCTATGACTAGCAATACCATAAACAATAAGGGAGAACCTACTACTGTTACCTTGCTAAATGACATAACTGTAAAATACCCTGATGAGTTATCAATGTATCTATAGACTAGTGTATCTTTCATTCCTCATTAGAGAAGCTTCTTTTTATGATAGATGAGAGTTAACCTGTAAGCATACCACTGGTCAACATGCAAAGAGTAAGAGACTGCAGGTAGTGCTAAGCTCTAAATAGGACATTTAGATCACATACCTCCCCACAAAGCTCAGGTAGAGCAAGATTGCTAAAGCCAGGAGTGGTGAAAGAATACAAGGAAATAGGTTTTTCCAGACACAACAAAAAAGGTTCCACATGTGGACTCATAGCAATTGTGACAGCATGCACAATACTTGCCCATGGTCAAGCTGGAAAAGTGTCCTGGCATGGAAAGAGGAAGTGGGAAAGAAGTTCTACCCCAAGCTGATAAGCTATTGGAAATGGATAAATGGATAGCTGCTGGAAAAGAGGGGCAGTTTTCCTTAAGGATGTGATCACTGCCAAGAGAATCAAGGTAGCACAAATTGAACTCAAGGACACACACAAACACACACACACACACAGAGAGAGAGAGAGAGAGAGAGAGAGAGAGAGAGAGAGAGAGAGAGAGAGAGAGAGAGAACAAATTTTAACAGGTAGGAAGATGGGGCTGGATCTGAGAGGATAGAGGGAGTGGACTCTGCTCAAAATACATTTTATGATATGTGTGAATAAGTAAATTACGATGTGATTTAAATAATCAAATAAAATTTAAAAAAAGAATTAATGAAAGTGTTTTAAACATTAATGTGACAATATAGAAGGACATTGGTACGCCAGGGTACAGGATAATAGACAACACCCTGGCAAGGTGGAACTAATGTGTAATCTCAATTATTGGAAGGTGGAGGCAGAAAGATCAGGACTTCAAGTCCAACCAGGGGCATATGTGACTCAGTCTTAAAAACAAACAAAGAAAGAAACAAACAAAAACAAAAAAGAAAAGACCATAACAGCAATAGAAACTAGACAAATTAAAAAACTAAAATTCAATAACAATAAGCTGTCCTGCTGAGGTTAGACACCTATTAAAGTTCTCCAGCACACTCAGAGCAGACGCATCTTAAATCATGTTATAATGGCTACACGGTTTGGTTCCTAAATGACTGATCAGCAATCTCTATACAGAGACAGACTCGCTAGTTATGAATATGTAGATATGCTATCAGAGAACTGTGAAATACAGAAGAAACAAATAAAAGAGCATTATTGTAAAATTGATGAAAGCTAAAAGAAATAACACTAAACATAAATTGAAATGGAAAAATTCCAAAGATTATTGGTCAGATATCCCTTTTGTCTTCCTTTAGAAAGATGGTGCCTTTAATCACAACTCTCTCTGTTGAGGGAGTGAGTTTGGGTCTACCTTGCAGAAAGAATGACATTTACTAAACAGCACAACCTTCTGCTTCCTAAAGTTCACAGGTGGTCCTTGGAGATAATGCACAAATAAAATCAAAGACGAACTTTAAGTCGGAAAATGGCTACAGACTCATTTTGTTTAGTGTAATGACCAGACTTTGAGAAAGAATGCAGTATGTTAAACACCATAACCCCAAACCTCAAGCTCTGTCATGCATTCAGATGAGCAGACAGGATACATGGTCGTAGCATGACTGTGAAGCAGAAACATGTTCAGGCAGAAATTTGATGATACATCTGAACTTGCTGCTTACCATCAAAAGATGGTCACTAAGAAAAAACAACAGTATGTATGTCATTTTAAAATCAGGTATATGTTTGGGACTTTTCTGTTATATGAGGCTTATAAAATGTTTTTCCAGGATTCTCCAAAGTGTAGCAGAAACCTAATCCAAATGATCTGAGGCAAAAAGAAAATATAGTGATTAAAAATTTTATATACATAGGCATATGTAACATACACACACACACACACACACACACACACACACACACATCACATCCAATGCTGATCTGTCTTAGCCTGGACCCGGGGCTTAAGGTGAGTTTGCAGCATTCAGTCTTGGGTTCTTGGTTCTATTTAGCCAATGTTCCATTTCAGCATCTCTCTTCTCTATAACTTTCACCTTTACTGTGATTTAGTGTTAATTGTCAAACTTGACTCTGGAATCACCTAGGAAACAAGCCTCCAGGTGCATCTGTGAAGGATTATGCAGATTAAGGCTAGCCTGTGAGAAAGTCTGTGAGGGATTATGTTGATTAGGTTAATTGATGTGCTGGGACTTCTCTAATCTGTTGTCCTGACCCTTCCTTGAGCTGGGTCCTGTGCTGTAAAAAACTGGAAATCAAAAACAGAGTGTGAGCATTCATCAGTCTATGTTTGCTGATTATGGATACCATGTGACCAGCTTTTTAACTTCCTTGTACTGATAAACTGTGGGTGAAACTAACCTCTCTCCCTTGAGTTGTTTTCTTGACATAGTTTATCACAGTACCAGGAAAAGTAGCTAAGACATCTGTCACACTTAGGTATCTAAGCTCCAAAGGAAGACGTTAGCTATGAAGTAGAATGAGCATGGAGGTACAGCATGCTAACATCTAAAAAACCAGAATGCTAAATCAAAAATGGAGGTTTACAGCATGATATGTATGTGTTTAGTCAAAAATACACTAAAGAGTGCCCAAAGATACTGTAATTGTTTATGTATATACATTATATGGTATTTCACCATGTCATAAAATACTATTCAACCTTAAAAAAAGAAGAAAATCCTCTTGTGTGATAACATGGATCCTAAGTGGATTAAGCCAGACATAGAACAGCAAGTACTTGCAGACTTAAGACGCAGTTGGAATCTAAGAATGTTGAACTCAGAGGCCAGTAAGGTGGTCCAGGGAGTAAAGGTGCCTGCCCCACAAGCCCCATAACCTAAATTTGATTCCCAGAAACAATGGTATAAGAAGAGAATCAATGTCTGAAAGTGGTTCCTGAACCTCTACACACTCCGTGTGGCATGAGCACATCCACACTTGCTTGTCACACACACACAAGTAAATAAAATGTAAAATGCTAATAAAAATAATTTTTGAAATGATAAAAGTATATATACAAAGGTATTGCTTCAATTTAATTCACAAAATTAGCAAGTTGAACTAAGTTAGTTCAAGGAATCTAATACATAGTTTGGGGATTATAGTTAATGAACCTGGACTGATAATTGCAATTTGTTGAGAGAATAGACTTTATTTTTCTTACTGAAGAAAAGGCAAAGATCACTATATGAAATGACACACATATTAATTATCTTCATTGCAAGTAATAATTTAATGATGGATTCTGATGTCAAAATATGTTGTTCACATTAAATACAATTTTATTTGCTAGTTTTACATTAGTAAATCTATATATAGTGCATACTTGAATGTGTACCAAGTATATTAAAATAAGTATTCATGAGAAAATACATTGGCTGAAGGCCATTAAAAACAAAACAAACCATTGATTAAGGTGTGTCATGAAGATAGTAAGGAAATAAGGAAAGAATAAGAGAAGAAAGAAAGATGAAGGGGGAAGAAAGTCAAAGAGAATAATTAAAGTTTGTGTGCCTCTTTACCCTCCAACCCTATGCAAATCACAAGCATCTGTTGCTTAAACCATGCCAGAAATAAATCTTTCAAAAAACTGACATGAACAGCAGTCATCTGAAGGAGAGCTTTCTCACTGAGTCAGAAGGAGTCCCATTACAAGAGGATGTCTGCCCACTGTGCCCTTTCTACAAAAACAGTGTCAATTCTCCAGCAGAGTCCACTACCCCTACAGAAGTTCTTCAGAATTGCCTTCAAATACTTCCAGACAAGGCACTTCTGTGACAGTGAAGGAAACCCTCATTAACAACTCACTCTATTTGACATTGCGACCTAAAAACCAAGTACTACGATTTGTAAGATTAATCATGTAAAAGAGAAATATCAAACTGATCCCTGAAAATGAGAGGTCATTAAGGGAATGAGAATCTTTCAAACAACTGCAGCTTGCCACATGCTCCAAGTTATTGCAAATTATTACATTTTTTTAAAAAGGTGTAAAAATAAAAAACCACTGAATAAAGGATTTTCAAGACTTGAAAACAATGGTTTCTAATAAAAATAAACAACAATACGGCTGAATAAAAATACTTTCAGATAAAATACTGAATAAAATACTTTCAGAATAAAAAGCAAAAATGTGAAGTCGATTTGCTTCCTAATGTTGCTTTCAAGTTTCCAGTCACTTAAGTCTTGAAACAATATCATCTCATTAATTAGCTCACAGTTCCTGAAGAGAAGAGTTTCTCATACCAAAGCCTTGATTTTGTTAAAAATATTTTTCTAGGTGTGTGAGCCTAGAATCTTCTTCTATTTCTATTACACTTTCTCTCTTTTCAGAGAGTCTTGGATTTCCTGGATGTTTTGTTTCATGAATTTTTTAGAGCTACAATTTTCCTTAACCAATGTACCTATTTCTTCTATGGTATCTTCAGCAGGTGAGGTTCTCTTTTCCACCTCTTGTATTCTGTTGGGGATGCTTGTGTCTTTAGTTCCTTTTTTGCTTACCTAAATTTTCCACTTTCAGAATTCCCTAGTGTGTGTTTTCTTTATTGCTTCTACTTCCATCTTCATATCTTTTACAGATTTATTCATTTCTTTCAACTATTTGTTTGTTTTTCTTTGTTTCCTTGAAGTTTTAAAGTGATTTATTGATTTCCTCCAATATTTCTTTCCTATCTTATATTTCTTTAAGGAATTTATTCATTTTCATTTTAAGAACCTCTATCACCTTCATAAAGTTTTTAAAGTTCATTGTATTGTTCTTCAGGGACAGTGCGTATTGGAATAGTCAGGGCTTACTGTAGTGAGATGGGATGGGCTTTGGTCACCAGCCCTGGCTGTTGCTGATTATGTTCTTAGACTGGCATCTTGGCATCTGGATTTGGAGTGGTTATAGCTCTAGGTGCTGATTTCTGGGTTTTTCTCTATTGGATCGATATTTTCTTCCTTGGTTTCTGTTTCCTCTCTGGTCTTATGGCTGGAGTTGCCAGTGCTTGAATAGAGAGTCTTTGTCCAAGTTGGAGACTTCTGATGGTCTGGATGACCTCTAATCATGCAGAGGGTCTGCCCAAGTTGAGGTCTAAAGTTCAAGTGATATGTGTTGTTTCTGGTCTCCCTGGTGGGTCCTCTGGGTTTCAGTAGGAGGCTTCTAACTGATTTCAGGGAGCTGGCTTGGCCTCTGGTTATCAAAATGCTGGCCTGGCCTTAGATAGAGTAGGACACTTCTGCTGGAGATATGGGTCAAGCTATGTTGACCAGGAGAGAAGGGTCCATAGGTGTTATGCTGGGTGGGTGTGGACAGGTCTGTCAGATGTTCTGGCCCAGAAGGCTGAAGATAGATGCTGCAATGTTATAATGAATGTTGGAGACTGTTCATGTGGCCAGTTGTCTCTGTCATTTCTATAGTTTTAGAACCTGTGACCTTGTGTTTTCTTCATACTCAGGTAACATTTAATTCCTTATCCAATCTCTGATGGGGTTGAAGACTAGATAGCCATAGTCTCACAATTAAACTTAAGTTGTTTAGCATTGAAGATGTTATAGATTTAAAAGCATGGTTTTCAGAAGGTAATACACATCAAAATCAAACATCATTGAAGTACAGAATTATAAATTCTTTTAATTAGGATAGATGATAAAATATTTTTTCTAAATTGCCAAATATAATGGACTGGACATTATAAGTCAATATCATACCTTGTAATTTGCATAATTGTTATAATTATTCTCAATTTATATCTGAGAGCAAGACTTTTATGGACTAAAAAGGGGAATTGTTGAGATTTTGTCTTTTACTGTCTATTGTAATGCTAAGTGTGGATCCCTAAAACCTAAAGTCTACACATAGCCTCTGGAAGTAAAACTCCAACATGAAGAGTGTAATTACACCCAAGAAAAACACAAGAAATTAATCATCTCACAGCAAAACCAAAAGAAAAGAATTACACACACACACAATACTAACACCAGCATCAAAAATAACAGGAACCAACAATTGTTGGACATTAATATCAATGGACTCAATTCACCAATAAAAATACACAGGTTAACAGACTGGATTCATAAGCATGAGCTATCATTTTACTCCACATAGGAAACATTACCTCGGCAACAAAGATAGACACTTTCTCAGTGTAAAGGGCTAGAAAAACCATTTCTAAGCATGTGCCCAAGAAACAAGCTGGAGTAGCCATTCTAATATCTAATAAAATAGACTTTCAAACAAAAGTAATCAAAGGAGATGGGGAAGGACATGTAAGACTCAGTTAAAGAAAAATCCATCAAGATAACATCTCAATTCTGTACATCTATAACCTAAATGGAAGGGCACCCACATTCATAAAGAAACATTACTAGAGCTCAGATCACACACTGAATCCCATACAATAACACTGGATGACTACAACACCCCATTCTAACCAATACATAGGTCATAGAAACAGAAACTAAACAGGGAAACAATGAAACTAATCAATGTTATGAATCAAATGGACATAACCCACCCCCCCAAAACAATAATGTCTTCTCTGCAACTCATGGAACATTTTCCAACATTGACCATATAAACATGCACTAAGCAAGCCTCAACAGATACAAGGAGATTGAAATAGCCCCTTGTATTTTATCAGACCACCATGGATTAAGGCTGGATGTCAACAACAATAGAAACAATAGACAGCCCACATATGCATGAAAGCTGAACAACTATCTACTCAACAATCACTTGGTCATGGAAGAAATAAAGAGAGAAATTAGTGACTTTCTAAAATTGATTGAAAATAAAGGCATAACATATCCAAATTTATGGGACAAAATGAAAACAATGCTCAGAAAAAAATTCATACCACTAAATGCCTTCATAAAGAAATTGGAGAGATCTCATACTAGCAACTTAAAGTAATCATTAAAATCAAGGACAATACAAAGCTGCCCACTCTTTCCCTATATATTCAACATAATACTTGTAGTTTTAGCTAGAGCAGTAAGACAACAAAAAGAAATCAAGAGAATACAAATTGGAAAGGAAGAAGTCAAGATATCACTATTCGCCAATGATTTGATAGTACATACACATGACTCCCAAAGTTCTACCATGGAACACCTACAACTGATAAACAACTTCACCAAACTGGCTGGATATGAAATGAACTCAAACAAGTCAGTAGGCCTCTTTTATACAAATATTAAACAGGCAAAGAAAAAATAGGGAAACAACACCCTTCATAATAACCACAATATAAAAAATATCTTGGTGCAACTCTAACCAAGCAAGTACATCACAAGAACTTCAAGTCCCTGAAGAAAAATAATTGAAGATATCAGAATAAGGAAAGGTCTTCATGCTCATGGATCAGTAGGATTAACATAGTGAAAATGGCCTTCTTACCAAAAGCAATCACAGATTCAATCCAATTCCTATAAAAATTCCAACACAATTTTTACAAACCTTGATAGAGGAATTCTACACTTCATATGAAAAAAAAAAAAAAACCTAGATATAGACAAATTCTGAACAATAAAAGAACTTCTGATGGAGTAACCATGCCTTATTTCAAGCTGTAGTGCATGGTATTGGTTCAATGGAATCAAATGAAAGAGCCAGAAAAGAAAACCCACACAATTATTGACACTCAATTTTGACAAAGAAGTCAAAACCATACAATGAGGAAAAAACATCTTTATTGCTTGTAATTTTAATAGCAGGCACCAGCGTTTGCCTCAGACTATGGCTCTTGCTTCCAGCTTGGCTCTGAGATTGGCTGCTGCTGGTTCTGCTCCTGACATTTCTGTTCCTCCCAGCTTAGCTCTGCTAATGGCCAGCTAGCACCTTTCCTGGGAGCTGCAATCTCACTCCCAGCCCATCCCAGCTTAGCTTCCCCAAGCCACCAGCTACAGCCCTGGATCCTCTCTTTCTCTGCCCACCTTTGCTCCAAGGATGAAAACACTTAGACAACTTTATTACTTTAGAACTTGCCAGATAGCACAATTACTGGGTACAGAATCTCCTGCCCTAACCTTATCAGCTAGCCTATTTCAACTGTCCCTGGTGGAGAAGGCTGCCATTTCCAGCCACCCCAAAATCTTACATGGTTGTTGTGTGCCTCCTGTTCCAAAGCCTGGTCAAAAATTCCTTTCTCTTTCCTCAAGTCTCTTCTTCCTCCTGGGACCTGGAAGTTCTATCTTTACGCTTTGCCCAGCAATTAGCTCCCTCCTTCTTTACTGACAACATAAAGAACCAATTAGGGAATCAACACCTCCCCCTACACATCTTCCTCAAACGATGCTGGTTTAACTGGATGTCTGCATGTAAAAGAGTGCAAATAGATCCATATTTATCACTCTGCATAAAACTCAAGTCCAAGTGGATCAAGGACCTCAACATAATTCTGGATATGCTAAATCTCACAGAAGAGAAACCATGAAATAGCCTGAATGCACTGGTACAGGAGACAGTATCCTGGACAGAATACTAAATGACTTAAGCTCTAAGATCAACAGTTGATAAATGGTTCCTATGACTGAAAAGTTTCTGCAAGGCAAGGGATTCAGTCACTGGGACAAACAGCAGCCTACAGACTAGGAAAAGATCTTCACTAACCTTACATCTGACAGAGAGTTATTATCCAAAATATTTATTATATAAAGAACTGAAGAAATTAGACTCCAACCAACCAAATAACCCAAGTGAAAAATGTGGTACAGAACTAAAGAGAGAATTCTCAACAGAGGAATCATGAATGGCTGAGAAACACTTGGAGAAATGTTCAGCATCCTTAGTCATCAGAGAAGTTCAAATCAAAATGACCCGAGATTTCACCTTATACCCATCAGAATCACTAAGATAAAAAACTCAAGTGACAACACATGTTAGTGAGGATGTAGTGAAACTCCTCTGTTATTGGTGGTATTGCAAACTTGAACAACCACTCTAGAAATCCGTCCAGTGATTTCTCAGAAAACTAGA
This sequence comes from Mastomys natalensis, assembly GCA_021653895.1. Classification (NCBI taxonomy): domain Eukaryota; kingdom Metazoa; phylum Chordata; class Mammalia; order Rodentia; family Muridae; genus Mastomys; species Mastomys natalensis. The sequence continues at coordinate 2,799,990 of JAJTUV010000326.1, read as the reverse complement.
AACAGTTCTACTCCAAGACCTAGCTGTACCACTCTTGGACATATTCCCAAAATACGCTCCACTATACCACAAAGACATGTGCTCCACTGTGTTCACTGCAGCTATATTCATAATAGCCAGAAATTGGAAACAAACCAGATTTCCCTCAACCAAAGAGTGAAAAGAGAAGATATGGTTCATTTGCACGTTGAAATACTATCCGTCTATTAAAATCAAAGACATCATGAATTTTGGAGACAAATGGATGAAACCAGAAAGCATCATTCTGAGTGAGATAGCCTAGACCTAAAAAGACAAGCAAGGGTATTTACTCACTGATATGTGCATATTAACCATAAATTACCTGATACTCATGGTATACCTCACAAACTCAAAGAAGTTAAACAAGAAGGAAGGCCCAAGTGAGGATGCTTGAATCTCAGTTAGAAGGAGGAATAAAATAGTCATAGGAAGCAGAGGGAGGGAACTTGGTGGGAGAGTAAACGGTGGGGCAGGATCAGGTGTGTGGAGATACAGGAAAGTGAGTTAGGAGGACAGGAGAACAAATGAAAATCTGCAATGGGGGAGTGAGGTAACTCTCTAGGAAGTCCCAGAGACCTGGGATAGAGGAGGCTCCCAGGAGTCAATGCAGATGACTTTAACTGAGATCCCTAAGATTGGGGACATGGAACCAGAAGAGGCCACTGCCTATATCCAGCCAGGACCCCCACTGGAGATATAAGGTCAACCCACTCACAAAATTTTTGACCCAAAATTTGTCCTATCTAAAAGAAATGCAGGGATGAAGATGGAGCAGAGACTATCCAGCCCAACTCGAGATCCATCCAATAGGCAAGCACTAATCCCTGACACTAGTAATGATACTCTGTTATGCTTGTAGACCTGAACCTAACTGTGCTCTGAGAGGACCCAGAAGCTGACTGAAAGAAATGCAGATATCCACAGCTAAACACTGGACAGAAGTTGGGGAGTCTATGGAAGAAGTAGGGGAAGGATTGAAGGCCCTGAAGGGGACAGGAACTCCATAGGAGGACCAACAGAGTCACGTCACCTGTATCCCTGAGAGCTCTCAGAGAGTGAACCACCAACCAAAGAGCATTCATGGGCTGAACGGAAGCCCCCGTGCTTGTGATGCCGTTGGGGATACCCAAGGAGGCCCAACTCTCTCAGAGGAAAAGGCGAGGGAAAGAGGGGAGGGACTTTGTGAGGGGAGTACAGAGGACAGCATTTGGGTTATATATGAACAATTTTTAAAACACACAAAAAAGATACAAAAATAATCTTTTAAAAAGAAAATTGTTGGAGAAAAAGACCAGCCAGAAGAGGCAGAGGATAGGTGCAGCCACCACCTGATTCACAGCTCGAGTGGATCTTCTTGTCCAGTTTAACCGGGTGTCTCAGCATCATATACATGAGCCCGAAGGGTACGATGATAGGGCAGGTGATATTGTCGGTCATGACCACCATGAAGGTGCACATCATCCAAGTGTAGGCTGTGCCAAACAGGAACTTGTAGGCCTGATGCCACTTCACTTTGTGTCTTTCAGCAGCAGAGCTTGCGAGGCAGAAGTCAGATTGTGTACATGAGTAGGCCTGGGACGTGCAGGAGCTCCACAGCATTATGGATAAAGGCTGAGACAATGACGTAGTTCACGAAGAAAGCACTGTTGTTGGGCAGGAACACACACTCAAACTGAATAGCTGCTTCTGGCAGAAATTTCTTGTCAAAGAGCCAGTGGAAGAAGACGTCTAAGCTGTTCAGCCCCAGTGAGGACAGAAGCAGCACCATGAAGATGAGGAAGGTATAGGACTTGTGCATGGTGGTTCTGTTCTCCCCACAGTGTGTCTAGTATGCTTCTAAGAAGGCAGTCATTCTGGCAATCACCATCGTCATCTGACTCTGACAAGTCTGCTTTGAACACTTGAAATACCTCAGTGCCCACAACTACAAGATTGAACACACAGAGACAGATGTAAGTGAGCTCCAGAAGTAATAAATGGCCCCCCACTGCTGACTCTGTCCCCAAATCACTCAGGTGCTGCAGGACTCAGAGGGGGACTGGGAGGGTGATGGGGCTCCTGGGAGCTCAGGCGACGAGCCCCCACCATCCTCCTCCCAAAAGGAGGAGTTGCTGATGCCTCCTGATGGCCTCAGGAACACAGACTTCCAGTCCTACAAAGACAGCCTCATAGAGATTGAGATTCACTAGTAAGAGGAGGGAGGGGCCCTGGAGGTCATGTCCTTCCCTTCACCCCATCCCACGAACACTAAAAACCAGAAAGCTAATAATTTTTTAGAACTAAAGTCTCTTCCTCCTACCCCATCCCCTGCTTTCACTAAAGAACTTAAACCTGGGGATTTCTCTACTCTCTCCCACCAGAGAGGGAGAGGCGGAGCCCCCCAGCCTCAGTGAGGACAGCCCGGAGCAGGGGCAAAGAGAGATGTAGAGGAAATTCCCTCAATAAGCATCACCACCTAGTAGTATGGCCAGGAAAGGGTTAATGAAAGCCAAGGTGGATACCTGGAGCCATGGCTGGAGACCAGGGAAAACAAACCGATCAAGAGCTACCACCCAGTCTTTTTCCTCCCCTTCCCTGACCCTGGATCTGGACCTCCAGGGACCGGAGAACCTGCAGCCCTCTGGGATGCAGAGAAGGGATGGGTGCCCAGTCGGGAAGGGTTAAGCCCAATTCAGGGGTTGGCGGTGGGGTAGGGAATGGGGACATGGCTGACACTGGAAAATGGGGTTTTGCACTGGATTTGTTGGTTTTTTGGTTTTGTTTTCCTTTAAAATAAAAACAGAACCCAAAACAAGAGAATTGTTTGCACGCATTCTTCCATCATAATAGAGACTGGAGCAACTTTCAAGAGAAGATTCTTTTGCAGTATATGGAAACGATCCACAACTGGACAATGAGTAGAGAGTGAAAGACTTTGAGCACTCAGCCCTAAATGCGATGTCTGCATCAAACCCTCCCCTCAAAGGTCAAGGATCTGTGTGGAAGAAACTCGAAGACTGGTAAGGAGCCATCGGTGATGCATAACTCCAAGAAAATAGTGTCCTCCAGACACAACAGCACTGATACACATATGAACTCACTGTGACTGTCAAAGACCTGAACAGATTAAAACCAGACATAATCCCAGCACTGAACAGTGGAAGTCCCACTCCTAACCACTCCTAACAGTTATTTGCATTGAGACCTTCTGGGAAAGGGAAAATCAGGTATTTTTCCAATAAAGTATCCCTAGGTAGATCAACCACACTCCAGGACAGGCCAAATGCTCAGGGATAGCTGACCAACCAAAATCCACAGTGTTCTTATGTGCTTTTTGTTTTGTTTTGCCCTTTTTATCATATCAGTTTTCTATTTTTTTCAGTTTTCTATTTTTTATTTATTTATTTTCTGTTTGTTTTTATTTTCTGCTGTTTTTCTTGTTTTGTATTTGAGGAGGGGGAGAGGGACAGAGATAACGAAATCAGGTAGAGGGTTTGAAGAATCTGGAAGGAGTTGGGGAAGTAAAGAATGTACAATATGATCAAAATATACAGTATACTGTATGAGAAAAATTAAATAAAATAGAGAATACATAAAAATGTTGGCCATGCTTAAAATATTCCATTTCTTGCTATTAGTAAAATGAAAATTAGTAAGGCCGCTATGGAAATCATGAAGATTCTTCTAAAAAGCTAAAAATAGGTCTACTACTAATTAGACCATGGACCTAGAGGGAAACTGCTATTTTTCTGCTAAAGGAGCATAATAATAAAGTGACTCCTAATGACCGTTATACCCATCTATCAGTGCCTCCCTCAATTATCACCAGAAAAGCTCCTTACTATAGATGGAAACAGACACAGAGACTCCACAACTGGAAAACATGCAGGAAATGAAAGGTATTGGAGCACATAGTAATAAATGTGATGTCTTGAGCTCCTTGGAGCTCAGAGACATACTCAGACAAGAAGGTGGAAAGATCGTAAAAGCCAGAGGACTGAATGACATCAAGGAAGTAGTGTCTTCCAGACACAACAGGACAGATGTGCAAGCAACCTCACAGTAACTGTGGTAGGACAGATGTGCAAGCAACCTCACAGTAACTGTGGTAGAAAGCATAGGGTCTGCACAGGCCCAAACCAGACAAAAGTCCCCGCACTGAGAGGTGGAAATGGACGTGGGCTCCCAAAAGCTACCTGAAATTGGTGTCAGGTTGCAAAAGAGAAATCAGTCTTCTGCAGTGGATTCTTCCTGGGTGTATGGTAGGCCCCATGGCCACAAGTAGCTGCTCAACACAAAATAAACTCAATGGGATTTTTGAAGACTTTTTGTCTCAGATTATTTTGTTTCCTATTTCTTTTATGGTCTGACAGTCTTTTGGTTTTATGTTTTGGTTCCTGATTTTTTTGGGGGGTGTTTCTTTGTTTACTTATTTTATGAACATATGTGTCTGTTTCTGTGTTCCTGTTTGTTTATTTGTTTGATTATTTTAAAGGAAGAGAATGAAAGAGCATTGAGTTGAGTGGAAAGGGTGTTTGGAAAGAGCAGAGAAGGGGGAAAAGCATGGTCAGAACACATTGAGGGTGCACAATAGTTTCATTTAAAAAAATCGAGACAAAATAGAGACCTACCATATGACCCAGCTCTATCACTTCTTTTTATTTATCCTAATATTCTAAGCCATCCTATAGATAGTTTCACATCAATGCTTATTGCAGCAAAATTCATAAAAACTGTTATAAAATCAACCTAGGCATTCATCAACAGAGGAATAGATTATATATATACACACACATACACACACATATATGTATACACACACATACACAATTGTATTTAGTCACAAAGAATGAAATTCTGTCATTTTCAGGAAAACAGATACAATGAAGATTATCATGTCAAGCAAATTCAATCAGACTCAAAAAGGCAAATATCATATATCGACGTGAGCTCTTTTATTTACTTATAAAATGTTTACATTTACAACTGAAGCAGGAATGCTGCCTTAATCAACTCAAATAAAAATGTTTTTCTAGCAACTGAGCCATTTACTGATCTTCACTCATACTTTAATAAACCCTAAGTAGAATCTAGCTTTGCAAAACAAAGGACTATCAAGATGCTGAACACATTTCCACCTGGTTTAAAAATAAGCAAAGCAGCCCAAAAATGTCTTTTGTTTCCAGAAAAGCTATTGAACTAAGAAACTCTGGGATTTTGTGATAATTTAAAAAGATTGTTCAATATGTGACTGTTTTGATCCCACAAAAATTCCAGTTTTATTTGCCAAGTTAAATCTTCCTGCAAATTGTGGGCACTGAGATGTTGGATGCTCATCTCACAGTAATCCTGGCCAAATAGTCATATTTGATCACCCCCTGTTCTCTGTGGAGACGGAGAAGTCTAATAAATTCTCCCTACTATTTTCAAAGTATGCAGTAGTCATTGTAAACAGAAAAGAATAAGACAAATTGAGGACCAGCAGAAATGTATCTTGTGTCTTAAATGTTAGATTCTGAGAGAAGAAAAATAAATGTGAAGGAAAGGTCTAAGGCTGAGCTGAATTTTCAAGAAACTCTGGAGATGAGGCACAGTGGTAAGAACCTTTGCTTTTTGCCATACATGAAAAGACACGAGAATATTTCATTTTCAATTAATACAAAAGTTAAATTTATCCCATAAGTCAATTATTTATGAAGCATCTTTCTCATATATGAGGAACTCTGAGAATGGAGAGAATGTAGGGCACACTGTACCAGGAGATACAAGACATCATAAAAAATAACGAATTCCATTATGACACCTCTTTATGGTGTGGTTGCAGTTAACCTCTACCAATCATGTGATGAATCTTGGTATTCACTTTGGTAATACCTAGGTGGTGGGATCTTTGATGTGATCATCAATACATGAATGATGTCTGACAAAAGTGATCCTAGATAAATTCCAAATGCAGGTTTTATAAAAGATCAAGCCTTGGCTAGGGGTAGTGACGTATGGCTCTAATCCCAGCACTTGAAAGAGCAGTGCAGAGGAAGGCTATCCTACGTTATGGAATGAGTTTCAGGCTAGCCTGAACAACAGAGCATGCCGCCTGCCATTTCCTCATGCAGAAAAGTTTTGTCAGAGGCTGATCGAATGGCACCATTGAATCTTAAACTTCAAACTTCAAAAACGATGATAGCAAACTTTTCTTTGTGATACAGCCAGGGACATTGTTATGTTACAGAAATGAGTAAAAGATGCTGCTTCTGTTATCCTTTCTTGTGAGATGGTCCAGCTGCCACAATTAAGAGACTCAATGTTAGGCTTCTTGTTCAAAGGTAAAACATTTATTTACATCCTATATATAGGACCGAAATGGTGTAATTGTCCTCACTTCTAAGCTGTACACCAATGCCCTTCCATTTGGTTGTAATGACACACCCAGGGTGGAATTCTTAGTCTCTAATCTTTCATCACTAGTTCACATTCTAGTTCTACAAAGGAGGAAAAAAGATGACATTGAGTGTTTTTGAAGACATAGTAGAAGCTGAGCTCATTTTGTCCATCTTTTTCCTGCTTGATTGAGTTTTAGTTATGGGATCACAGCAGACCGTATAGAAATCTGGAAAACTATACTATTTGTAGGTATCTATATGCCAAGAAAACAGCACAGTTTGTATTACCAGAAAGACGCATACTGGGGACACTTAATCTGTGCCACTGTGGCTTCTACATTTCTGCTACTTTCCTACTTGTCACATCAAGACTGCAGTACCTGTCTCATTTGTTTTCTCCTAAGTGTTAACTGGAATCTCACCCATGAAAGTATTTTGTAAACCACAAAGTGATATATAGTATAAAATATTAATTACATTTTATACTGACATTTTCCTGACCAGATGGGATGAGATAAGAGAGAGAAGATAAATCAGCGAAGATGGGGAAATATTTATTGATACAGTTTTCCCAGAAACATGAACATGCTTTTTCAGACACAGTTTGAAGTTTAATTTAGTTATCTGTGATGTGTTAGACTCTAAGGATGAGTTTAGAGTGTGAATGTTATTGCTTTAATTTGAAATCACATCTATTTGTCTCAAAATATTTCAGATGGCACGCCAGCCTTCCTGAGGCTTTCCACAGGAATGCACCTTCATGTGCTAGGAAATGGGTTGAGCACGAGACATTGAGATGGGTGTTGCCAAGGGAAAAGAAATGCTGGTTCCAAATAAATAAAACTTAGTATTTGTCAAAAACATAATAAAAAGAAACTTACAAATGTATATGAGCATTTAGGTATCATGATAGCTACTTTTTAAATGTCTATATATCAGTATCATAATTCTCTAATGCTGAGAATTATAATTAGTTACAAATATATATATATATATATATATATATATATATATATATATATTATATCAAAATGCCTCCTACCTAGCTGAAACAAAATAAAACAAAACAAAAACCCTGAAGATCTTAAAAGGCAATTGAATATATATCATTATGCATATTTATATGTAAATTTTTAAAAATTTGTCCTAATACTTTATTTTTATTCTTAAACACATTTCCTTCTAGGAAACAAAGTAAAGCAATTCATAAAAATTTAAATTGTTTCCAAGGTAAGAAATTTGGCACATTAATTTATAACTATTGACTGTATGTTTGCCTAGATAAATATGAAAAGCTAGAGAGATGAAATAGTAATATTGTTAGACACCAAATACTCCAGTCATACTGAGTCTGTTATTACAGTTCATGTCAATATTAAATCAAAAAGCATCCAGCATGCAATTTATTTGTATACCTTACTATCTCCACAGTAAAATTAGAACTCTGAGGGCAAAGTAAAAGTTATCATGATAGATTGGTTTGAAACTTAATGGAGGTCTTAGCATAGAGCATTTGCCTATTCACATTAATTATATTTTGAGGTTGTATATGATTTTTGGATACATATAAAGCATTTTTATCTCTGTCTGAACCCAAAACACTTCCTAGAAGTTAGCAAATGTATATGAGCATTTAGGTATCATGATAGCTACTTTTTAAATGTCTATATGTCAGTATCATAGTTCTCTAATGCTGAAAATTATAATTAGTTACAAATATATATATATATATATATATATATATATATATATATATCAAAATGCTGAATTTAGCTGAATATCATAGTTTAACATATATTTTGTGTTTTTTAGGAGTCATTTGTTTCCTAGTTTATTCTTTTTCAATTATATTCTCATTTTTTATTACTTTTTAAGTTATTTGACTACAATTCTCGTGTATCTGAAATTCCTAAATTAATGGTTAAGTAGAAAAAAATAACAGTTCTATCATTCTTCAATCATAAGATTTCTTAAATTCTTTATGGAAGGGTCTCAAGATTTTGATGACTACAATATCCCCACCCATGAAGACACTTAAATCCCAACTGAAAAGCTCATTCCTTAATAATGAATTTTAACCAAAGTGCTTCTACCCTATTTCCATTTCAGGGAGGTGGGGTAGGAAGAGATTGGATTCTATCTCTTGGTATTGAAACAGCTTAGCTCTTTCCTAAGGACCCTCTCAACCTTCCCTTCAAGCCCAACACCATTCCTTTGTGTCAGCTGGCAATGCCTAAGGGACGCCCAATGGCCACAGAGCTGTGACTTGGGTAAGTGATACTTCACTATCTTTTCTGTCCTCCAGTATGATCTCAGAAGTCTCATTGTTTGCCTTGTAGCAGCAATATTGCAGACGCTACCCACCCACCCCAACTCCATTCTCTGGGGACTCCAGGATGACCTAGAGATCATCCTGGCCCTTTTATCCTTGTCACTTCAGACATATCCACTGTCCTTCTACAGTCTGCTCTCAGGAGCTCTTCCTCTTCTCACATAGGACTCCATTTCTTAGTGTTGATAGGATTCTGGTAGCTCTTGCTCACAGCCTGACTATCCTAGCACATCTCCATTCCTCTCTTCCACATATTGACCTGCAAAAGCACTATATATCAGAGGACCCACAGCTACTACACTGGTCTAACATCCAAAGAAAGCAACAATAACAAATAATGGAATACTGACCCACCAGATAAGACCAGATACCAACACCTATAAACATTTCAATCACCACAATTCATATACCTAGACCACAATACAAAACCACAAATATGAACAGTCAGAACAATATGCTTCCACCAGGACTCTGAAACCACACTATAGTAAGCTCTGAGAAATGAAATATACATGGGACCTGGAAAAAAGGACCTTAAAAGAGCAATTTTGTATATGTTCAAAGGCCTTAAAAACAATATGAATAAATTCCTTCATACATACCATGAAAACACAAACAAACAATTCAATGAAATAATGAAAACAATTCAAGACATGAAAGGAGAATTTAACCAGGGAGGAAAACCCAAACTGAAATAAATTGGAAAATGAAAAAAAATTAGGATGTCAAATAAAAGCTTCACCACAGATTTAAAAGAAAAAAAAATGAGACTGAAAAATTGTTGCTGTGGAAAAAAAAAGGAGGAAATTATTAAATATAAAAACCCTAGGTCCAAAATACCTAGGAAGTCTGGGACACTATGAAAAGACTAAATCTAAGAATAATAAGAAAAGAGGAAGGAAAAGAAACTTAGGTCAAAGGCACAATGAATATTTTAACAAAATTATAGAAGAAAATATTCCCAACCTTCAGAAGGAGGTGTCTATTAAGGCACAAGAAGTATACAGAACACCAAATAAACAAGACCAGAAAAGAAAGTCTCTGCAACACAGAATAATCAAAACACTAAACCTACAGAACAAAGAAATGATATCAAAAGCTGAAAGGAAGCAAAAACCAAGCAATATATAAAGGTAGGCCCTTTAGAATAACACCTGCATTTCCAGTGGAGAATCTAAAAACCAGAAGGGCCTGAACTGATATTCTATAAACTCTGAGGGGACTCAGATTTATACAGCAAAAGTATCAATCACAATTGACACATTCCAAGATTAAACCAAATGTAATCAGTATCTATCAACCAATAGAAGGCACTAACAGAAAACTTTTAACTTAAAGAAGTTAACAACACCAAAGGGACACAAGAAATAAATAATCAAAAGACAACAAAAAATCCACAGTATATCAGCAAAATAGCAGGAGTCAATAAACACTGCTAATTGATAATAACTTTCAATAATAAAAGACACAGACTAACAGACTAGAAAAGAAAACATGATCCAACTTTTTGCTAAAAACAAGAAATATATCTCACCCTTAAGCATCACTTCACAGTAAAAGATGGAAAAATATAGTCTGAACAAATGAACCTAAGAAGTAAACAGAGGTAGCCATTTTAATATCTGACAAAATAGACTTCAAACAAAAAACAATCAGAAGACATAAGGGAAGACACTACATATTCAACAAAGAAAAAAATAAGCCATCAAAGTTTCTTGGCATTTCTAAACATTTATGTACCAAATACATGGACACCCAAAATCATAAAGGACACATGACTTTAATAAAAATCACACATTAATCCCTCATAATCATAGTGGATGACTTAGACAGGTTATACAGACAAAACCTAGATAAAGAAATGCTAGAGTTAAATACTGTCCTAGATAAAATGGACTTAGCAGATAAGTTTACAGAACATTTTACCCAAATACAATATACTTTCTTCTTAACAACTCTTGGATTTTTTTTTCAAAATTGACCATAAACTTGGACACAAACCAAGTCTCAATAGATATAAGAAAATAGAAATAACATGCAGAATCTTACCTGATCACCATGGATTAAAGCTGGATATCATCAAACAAACTACTGAATGAAAAATGAGTCAAGTCAAAAATCAAAGAGGAAATAGAAAACTTTTTAGAATTGGATGTATATGAAAACAAAACATACCCAATACTATAGAACAAAATGAAGGCAGTTCTAAGAGGCAAGTTCCTAAGTATAAAGGTATTTTAATTAAACAACATGACTACTCTGACTAGAATACAGACACACCCATAGTACACACCCTTAATCACAAACAATGATAGGAAAGTTAGTTTGTAGAAAGAAGCACCCATTTTTAATTGAGGGGCAGATAATTTGACAAATTAGAGAAATATTTGACAGACCAGGATATGCCCAACTCTTATCAGAAGAGAGGGAAAAGAAAGGCAATATAAGTAGGAGCAGAGCAGAGGGAAAGTTTTCCAGAGACAGGTAAAAGAGAGAATAAGCTAGAAACAGGTAAAGACAAAAGAAAGAGAGAATAAAGAGAAGCAGGAATATTAGAACAGATTGCCAGAGTTAGTTTGAGGCCAAGCAAAGCAATTCAGTCAGAAGCTGAGAGAAGCCAGTTTGAATCAGTCAGCTTGGAGAGGAGTTTGATCCAGAACAGCTTAGTTGAACCAGCCAGCCAGAGATAAGAAAGAACTAGAAAGGGAGAGCTTATTCTGCAGCAACAAGGCATCAAGAGATGAAAATGTGGTATGTTTATGTAATGAGATTTTATTTATCTGTTAAGAAAGAAAATTAGGAAATTTGCAGATAAATCATGTACTTACAAAAGTTCACCCTGAGTAAGATAACCCAGAACTATAAAGACAAATATCATAATATTTTCCCTTATATGTGGATGTTAACTTTTAAGCTTTGGTACGTGATGTGGAAATTTCTAGTTTCTTAACAACTCAGTTGTATCATGTGATATTTTCTGGTCTTATCTGGTCTTCACTTAGTAGAGAGAAACATGCTAAAGAACTTCTCATGGTATTCTGGCTGATTATGGCTGCTTCTGCTGACTCGTACCAGTTCTGGAAAGTCTTGCTGATTATGTTGAATCAAGCTGCCACTACCAATTCATGTTTGGTGTTTGCTATTGAACTGGACTGCTAGTATCCTGACAATGAAGAGTTTAATCATCCCAAGGAACTAAAGAGGCCCACAACCCCCTTTTCCAATTAACTTTCCTTCTCCCCTACCTCTGGTTGGTGGGCTAGAAGGAGGGCTGAAACACTTAAGAAAGAATCACAAACAAAGTATGTTTTTCAAAAATCTAAGCCTACAAATATGAGTGCTATAGCCTACAGTATCATAGAAATTGGATACCTAACAAGAGATTAGTGAGGACAAGAAGGGAAGTAAAATATTTTGTTATAAAGAGATGGGGAAAAGACTGAAGTGAAAGAACTAAATGTGGTAGGAGAAGAGACTTATACAAAAGAAGAGGCAGAAATATGGTAAGAGCCAGAGGGGAATGGATTCCAATAAGGAACCAGTGTTTTCACAACACAACAGGATTGATGTACATATGAAATCCAAGAGACTGTATAGGCATGCACAAAACCTCCATCGATTCAAGGCAGATAGGGTCCCAGCTACAAGTGAGAGTGGACATGGGCTTCTACCCTTAACCAAGAAGTTCTCTTCAATCAATACCCACTTGAAAATGAAAAAAAATCATTTTCATCAATGAAGTATTACTGGGTATATTAACTACAACAGGGCAGGTGCCATGCCAGCAGAAGATGGTCAACACAAATTCATACACAATTGTATTTGGGTAGATACTTGTCTCAAATTGTTTGCCTGGGCATTTTTGTCTTATTGGTATTTTGCTTATTTCTTTTAGTTTCTGATTTTTGTGTAGAAAGTGTGTGTGTGTGTGTGTGTGTGTGTCTGTCTGTCTGTCTGTCTGTCTGTCTGTCTGTCTGTCTTTTGTTGGCTTAGTTATTTCATAACATTACTAAATAAATAGACATTTAAATATCCTGATTTTCTTATATAAACCTTGAAATGCTTTAATGCTTCCTGAACCTGTGTCTTTTTCTGTTTAAGAGTGTATTTTAAAGTCTTAATAATATCAGTCCATGAAGCATTTCCTGGTTAATAGCATCCTGTTGTACAGTTGTCTACCATTTACTTGAGAAGACTGATTCACACCTTAAAGTTGTACTTAAAATCCTTTTTTAGATTTCTAAAAAATATCTGGGTATTTGTTATTTTACAAGTTTCAAAATACATTTTTAGAATCAAGGTATTTAATAATTATATCTACTTTGTTTTTTAAATTAATTATTTCAGAATTATTCTTGGTTTTGCAAATTTTAAGGGTGAACAAGTGCATTTGATATAACTTTTATACATAGTCATTGCCATTAATGAAAGTTGCATCAATGTTTTTTCACTGTTACTCCTGGAGAGTTTCAATGTCTAAATTATGCATGATTCCAAATTTCTACAATTACAATGAAACATTTGTTTTGAGATAAATGAATCTTACACATAAAACTAGAAAAATAAAAGTACACATTTCTACACTTTGCTAATTTCTGCCAATTCTGCCTTCTAACTGAGCATCAGTCATGAACATCAGGCCAACTAGTATCTGAGGGCAAACTGATGAGGTGGGCTGCACTGGAATTCTGTGAAAGCCAGTCTCTTGTTGCAAAGGGAAAGGGAATATTAGGCCTCTCATGATGCACTTCAGTAAGAAGATGCACCATGAGAGCGTACTGTGAGTGGTTAAGTTCTGAATGAATCAAGAATAAGAGTATGAAGCTTGTGGGAACTAGGAAACAATAAGGAGTCAGCATTATGAAGAACACCGAGGATATATGAAAAAACAAATGTCAGCTTTCATGGTTCTGCCTAAAATCTGTGATTAGTTATTGTCTTGGTGTTTCTATTGTGATAAACATTATGACCAAAAGGAAGTTGGAGAGAAAAGGGTTTATTAGGCTTATACTTCTACATCATAGTCCATCATTGAAGAAAGTCAGGAGAGGAACTCCAGAATCTTAAGGCAGGAGGTAATTTAGAGGCCATGAGGGAGTGCTGCTTACTGGCTTGCTCTTCAGAGCTTGCTCAGCCTACATTCTTGTAAAACCCAGGACCACCAGCACAGGAGTGATACTTAGCCCTTAAAAGCTTGCTGTTCAGCCGGGCGGTGGTGGCGCACGCCTTTAACCCAGCACTTGGGAGGCAGAGGCAGGCGGATTTCTGAGTTCGAGGCCAGCCTGGTCTACAGAGTGAGTTCCAGGACAGCCAGGGCTACACAGAGAAACCCTGTCTCAAAAAAACCAAAAAAAAAAAAAAAAAAAAAGCTTGCTGTTCTTTCTGAGAACCAAATTCAGCTCACAGCACCTATATCCAGAAATCCACAACAATCCACAACCACTTATAACTCCAATTTCAGGGAATTCGATGTGCATTTCTGACCTCTGCACTACTAGCATACACACATAGAGACACCAATAAAATGTAAAATAAATCTTCTTAAAGGACACATCATTATCATTGTTACACTCATTAGTAAAAATATAATGTGACTACAACCAAATATTAGGCAAAGCTTAGGGCAGGAACCCCTTGGAATAGGGAAGAAAAGATTGTAAGAGCCAGAGGAGCCAAGAACACCACAAGAGATGGCCCATAGAATTAACTAAGTAGGGCTCATAGGGGATCACAGAGACTGAAGTGACTATCAGGGAGCCAGCATGGGTCTGAGATAGGCCATCTGCATATATGTTGTAGTTGTTTAGCTTGGGATCCTTGTGAGACTCCTATCAGTGGAGTGAGGGTGCCCCTGGCTTTTGTGCCTGCTCATGGTACTCTTCTCCTCCTAATGTATTGCCTCACCAATACTTGAAATGAAGATTTATGCCTAGTCCATCACCAGCGCCTCTGGAAGACATGTTAATTGTGACTACGATTATGACTATGTGGTTTCCTGCTCCTCAGAAAAATGTACTAGCATGATCCACAATTGACTTGAGGCCCAAAACCAATTATCAAGATTATTTGTATTCACCATTTCAAACCATTTTCTAAAAGAAGTAATGTAATAGAGAAGTCTTTTTTCTATATAAGATATTTTCTGGTTTTCCTATATTCATCACCAAAGTGATACAAACACATTCTTATATATGGGGTACAAAATTAAAGGACATGAGCATCAGAACCTTGTTACCAGCTCTGTGGCTGGTTTTCCTCAAGCACTGGCCAAAATCATCTGCTGACTAGGGGTGCAGTGTGAACAAGGACCAGTAAGATGTCTTCTAACAATTGAAATCTAAAAAAATTTGAATATTTATGTAACGACACAAATCTTCTCGTCTCCAGCTCAGCATTGCTCTTCCCTCCGTGTGAAAGTTCTTGAAGTTGTTAAGTTGTTATTTTTCACTACACCAGAAGTTTTATCTTGGCTTACTGTGCATTTCCACAGGCATGCTGCAATGCATCTGGGAATACTCACACAACTGCATATTTTGTTTTTGTATTGATCCATGTCTACAACAATGGATCAATAACTGAAATTTGTAAAATCTGCATTGATCAGAATCGTAATGAGGACTTTGACTATAAGCTGGAGACAAAGAAATGGGTGAAAAGCAACAAAAGAGAAAAAAGAAATACACAATGAAGAATTGGATTCTGAAGATCAATATCCAATTCTTCAGAATTTGATTGCAGCCTAGCTGCCAAGCTTTTACCAAAGAGGATGCAACAAGACTTCTGGGACAGTTAGTCATCTGCAATGCTTGATTCTTCTTTTAAATGTCTTCCATTCAGTGTATAATGCAATGTGATTCCACTGAAGAGGTCAAAAGGTCAAATGAGACATATCTGGTTTAAAATCCTCCCTTTTATTTTCCTACACCAAGGCCTTAGGTACCGCTTCCAGGGGCATAAGCTAGAACTAACTAGTCCCTGCACAGAACAACTTAGCTACAACAATACATAGGGCTGTCCACTTTAGCCATCTTTCCCCTTGCCTTATAGCTCACTGTCCTAAGAAGCCATCTCCAAGAATTTGTGTCTTATTTGTTCATGATGTATTAGTATCCTCAGGCATTGATGAGCCTGTCTAGAAAATAGCTAGGTCATTTTTCTCTGACCAGTATTCTTCTTTTGAGTATAACAATTGTGCTTGCCTCCCTGAGTATGTTAGGCTAGAAGATCTTTAATAAATATTTATGTACTCTTGAAGAAGACTAATTAATCTCTCAGAGTACCTTTTTCTCACCTAAAAATACATGTATAATAGACAGAATAAAATATATTTCTACCATTAAAATTATTAGATTAATGTATGTCTTTTATAAGATACAGCTCCTTAGAAAAGAAATTGTGTAGAGCATATATTACAGTAACTGGAGGGCTCTTGCTTCCATGTGACTTCATAGAAATTATTACAGAGATCTTATTGAAAATTATGCTAGAAACTTTATCATGTCTCGAAAGTATTTTCCTAAAATTTTCTTTACTCCAACTGCTTAAATACATTTCATTTTTTAAAAGCAGATTGAACCTATTTACACATTATCATTTCTGTATCTCCATATGGTTTATTCATGAATGTCAATCACCAGGAAAATACTCTGCTCATGTAACTGACACCAAACACTGAAATTAAACAGTGAGTGTTATGGCTCTCAAAGTGGAGCACAGGGAGAGAAAAGAGGATTAATAAATACAGCAAAAAGTCCTTGCTTCTCACCATGAGGAAGCTGCTATGTGCCTCAGAGTATTAAGCTTCCTCAATACACAGGCATAAGAAAATTCTTGCTCCTTGGAGCAATTAAGGGCCCAGGAGCAAACCCCAAAGAGCTGCAAAGTCATGTCAGCAGAAAAGCCATTGAAGATAATAAGCAATTAGGGCTGGCATTTTACAGAGCATAATTGAGAGATGATACCTTCTTAAAAGCCCCCACTGATTAAAACTTGGTTTCTAAAGTGAACTACATGGACTGAAATAAGCACTAACAATTTCCTTCTAAACAGTGATAATGACCTTCCATCAGAAATGCAGGTGCCAGCAAGATGGCTCAGTGGGTAAAAGCACTTGCTTCCACACCTGGCCACCTGAGTTCAGTCCCATATAACTCTCAGGGCCCTGTCGGAAAAGAATGGCTGGTACAGGAGACTTCTTGTAAGTGGTCAACACTGTGATAGAAGAAGTTAAGATGCCAGAGGAAGCCCACCTATAAACCAGACGGTACAGAGAAAGCAAACACCAATTAGCTTTCAAGAAGCACAGAAGCCATTGACAAATACTTGGCAAGATGACTATATTCAAATGTGCTCAAAGAAATTTGAAAAGAACCAAGAGATAGAGAAGGCTATGAAAGACCTTGAAAATGATAAAAGAAGAAGGAAGCAAACATCTTGCTTGTCAGCACGGGAGAGTCTCTCATTAAGCTTATTTGCTATGGGCCACGTGCTGTTGTTCATCTTTGAGAGACGATCTAGTCAGAGCATGGATTTGAAAGGGGACTGTGGTAAAACTAAGCCATGAAGGACAGAGGTGATGTTGGACTGAATGAAGTCACTGGCAGAAGCAAAGGGAAGTGATACTAAGTATGAATATATTGAACAGAAACGGGAGAACCTGGTGATTGATTTGATGTGGTCTTAATGAAACAGAAGAGAAGATGAGTAAGGATGTAGTCAGATTTATACTCTGAGGAGAGTGCATGACACTGGTGGTCCCTGAGTTATGGGATAGAAATTGATTTGTGGGACACAAAGGTCAGAATCACGTTCTGTGTTGAATTGTGTGCTTTTTGGTAATAATGGTGTATAACGTCCCACAGGGTTAGCCACATAGATGTGTACCTAAGAGAAAGATAGGTATAAAGATCAAAATGGATGGGTTTTTCAAAGATGTACAGTCTTTACATTTGTAAGCATTTATTGACTCGAAATCTTGCATCTTTCCTATTCCTAGTTACCCGTCCACATTTTGTATTTGTAACTGTGTATCCTTTTAAATCCATCACTATTTATTGCTACACATCTTCATCTCACTCTTCCTCTCTGCCTCATTTTAATGCAACGTTTATAGTCTGATGTTCCTCTTGTCCTTAACAAGTAATTAGTCAAGTACCCCCACCCCCTCCATTTACTGGCCACAATACTCTTTTTACAGAACTGCATACCCTTCCTTTGGGGACGGGACTTCTGTCTTTCACATCTGTTTCCATTGCCATTATTCCATCACTATCAATCAAATTTTCCATAATACTTTTAGTGCTTCCTGATAAACCAAATTTAGTAACTCTTAACAGTGCTCACCTTCAGGAGTTGTGAGGACCATGTGTTGCTGCTTATCACCTTCTCAC
This sequence comes from Mastomys natalensis, assembly GCA_021653895.1. NCBI lineage: Eukaryota > Metazoa > Chordata > Mammalia > Rodentia > Muridae > Mastomys > Mastomys natalensis. The sequence goes on along the minus strand of JAJTUV010000326.1, from coordinate 2,781,889 downwards.
ACTAAGAAGCCTCAATTGACTCTGTACCTATTCATTCTTCCAATACTGTCCCCAGATTTCCTTTGTAGTATCAGTACCTATCTCTGAGTGACTTGATATCCTTCTTTACTCTACATGTATTTTCATGTGATTGAATCTACTGCCATTGGCAATTATTTTGTTTTGTGAATCCTAGGTCTAGACTTGTGACACAGAAATCTCTAAAGAAGACCACACAAGAACAAGATGAAATTCCATCTCTTTAGATAGACATCCTTTATTCTTGGAATCCTTTGTAATGCCATGGTTCTAATTTGTTTAATAGGTATTGACTGTCACACCAACAGGGAGAGCATCTGTGTTCTCTGTTTGCATCTGTTTCCTGGTTCAGAATGCGATGCTTCCTTGTTCTATTACTATGTGCTGTATCATTCCTTTTAAAGGCAAGTACACATCTTCTCCAAAAAAAAAAGGAAAAAGTTTGCTAACCACTCCTTCTCATGAACTCCAATCACCGTACAACCCTCCAGAGCATAAGAGGAGTACAAGTTCCCACTCCTAGATGCAAATGTTGCATTGGAGGTGAAATTTCTCTAGCATCCATTGTCCAAAAACCTTGCCCTTTCCTGTGTTTGGTCTCAGAAGGAGAGTGTTTTGGATCATTATTACTGTCTGTCTTAGGCAAAGGAGGGAGAAAGAACAACCTCAGAGCATTACTTTCTGTGCATGCTATAGCTCGAAAGATGTGCTAATGTGAATTGTTGCTCATCTAGATTTCAAATGGCCTGCACCCAAAGCCAGAATTTAAACCACTACACATCAAGAACTGGTATCTATTCGATGTATTCCCATGAATATATATCTAATGATCAATAAATATTTGATGAGTAGGAGAGACATTGCCAGTGGAATAAATTTTAAGAGTGGAAACAAAAGTAGTATGCAGACAGTTATTTAAGGAAGGGACTCAGAGTCTTATTATCTGCTCTCTGAAGATGCTTTCCTAAATTAAATCACCTTTCTTTTACAGGCCCAGATGGGAAGACAATATTTTTAGAGAACACGTTTTCTTTTTTGAATCTTATACAATCTACTTTTAAAGTTCAATCAGTCTTAAAGTGTATTCTCTGGTTTAAATGACTTCTACACAACTATTAAAACCCAAGTGGGATTTTACTGTTAAATATCTCCATCCATTTCCCATGTCAGTAAAATGAAAAGGTAAGGTTTATTCATACTTCCGAATAGATTTTAGAAGAAATGAGGGGTGTGGGGTGTGCTCTGCTAAAAAGTACCACAGACAGGAAAATAGACATAGGCAGCAAATATCTCAAAGAGGAATTTTCTCTTACCTCCCTTACCTCCAGTGACTGGGTCGAATGCACACATTCTTGGGGTTGTTCTACAGTTACCATAACACAGAGAGTACGCAGGTGAATTGTATATAGTCATGGGAATGCAATGAATAGAGACCCGTTCTTGATGCATACTGATTTAAAATGTGGCTTTAGGTGCCGACATACTGAAACCTGAATCTATGAATCAGACATTTTAATATTTTAATTCATTTTTTTGGTTTAAATCATTTGTGTTTGTGCACATCTCTCTCTCTCTCTCTCTCTCTCTCTCTCTCTCTCTCTCTCTCTCTCTCTCTCTCTGTGTGGTGTGTGTGTGGTGTGTGTGTGTGTGTGTTACATATGTAGAAATCACAGAAGGATATTGTTGTCTTCTTGTATATTTCTTCACCTTATTCTGTAGAGATATTGTCGTCTTTCACTGAACCCGAAGCTCACTTTGGTTAGGCTGGCTGACCAGTGAGCTCCCACACTTATCTGTCACCACTGGTGACACTAGTTGTTATGTATATTCCTGGATATTCCAGATTTTCTACCTTGGTGTTGGGGATTCAAACTTTGGTCCTTACACTTGCACGGTAAGAACTCTTGCCTACTAAGCAAGTTCCCTTCTCTCTCGCACACTGTTGATTTTAATGTCTTTTGTGTGTTTGCTTTGGCACTACTGGATGTAAATGACATTTTCTCCCAAATCACAATGTCCATGATTACCAGGCTTAACCTCTTACATTTCCTCTTTCATTCCATGCTATACTAGTTCTCTGATGAGAAAATATGCTACAGTACAGGAAAAGAAAGACTATCTTGTATAGATAGCTTTCTGAATAATAGGGAGAAAGTAGCATTGAAAGTAGCACTTCTAATGATCTCAATCCTGGGAGAACATGGCCTTTAGAATCAAGAAGAAGAGATTTTTTTTAATCAGCCCCCATTACATTCTCTGTTATTTCAGGTTCTTAACATCAGTATGACTTTAGGCAAGAGTCTCATCTGCAAAATGAGAATATTAATACCTATTGAATAGGTATTAATCTGCCACCAGATGAAATTGTGTGATGAGCACAAAGTCTCGAACAAAAATGTGAGACTTGGGAAATCATCCAGTCCAGTTATTTTGCTTGCACTTACTTTCCATCATTGAGGGAAATCAGGGCAGGAACTCAAAGCAGGAACCTGGATGCAGAAACTATTGTTAAATGGTTCTTACTGCTTTGCTTCCCATGACTTGCTCAGACTCAGAACCACCTGCTCAAAAGTGGCCCTGTTCACAGTAAACTGGACTTCCCTCACCAATCATCAATCAATAAAATGCACTACAGACTTGCCTATAGGGCCCTGCTAGGAGGGAATTTTTTTCAATTGAAGTGTCTTGCTTCTGAGATGACCCTAACTTGTGTCACACTGACATAAAAACTAGCTGGCACACAAGCTTGCTCTCTCTGCTTGCTTGCTCCTCCCCCCCCCCCTCTCTCTCTCTGTCTCTCTCGTCCTCTCTCTTCTCTCTCTCTCTCTCTCTCTCTCTCTCTCTCTCTCTCTCTCTCTCTCTCCTTCCCTTTCTTCCTTCCATATTACCCTTCAGATAATGTTCTAGAAACCTTTACATTGAGTTTGGTATCTGTTTCAGACACAAGGTTCAGAAAAGAGCAAGTCCAGGATAACTGGGACCTCTGGGACTTAAAGTTACGACAAACAGTGGTGACGTAGGAGAGGGAGAGGAGAAAGGAGCTGGATCTTGGTATTCAGCTGCAACAGTTTTTAAAGCATGCTATTTTGCTTTTCTCTTAGCTGATTTTTCCAAATGAGCTGATTAACTTTTTTCTTTTCTTTTCTGTTTGCTTCTTCTATTTTATTATTTAAAATAATTTTTAAATAAAAATATATTTTGATTATATTTTTCTTTCCAATTTCTTCCAGATTCCCTTCCCCTACCTACCAATCCAACTTTATAAACCACACACACACACACAAAACCGTTTAGTCCATTAAATGTTGATCAACTACTACTGAACATGATGCTTATCCTGGAGTAGTTGATATATTCAATTTAACTCCATTGGAGAAAACTGATTTTTTTCCTCTCCCAACAGATACAATTGACAGTTCAGCTGTTAACCTTTACCTAGTGACTAAGTTTTCATTCATTCATTCATTCATTCACTCACTCATTTTAAAATATGACAAAATAAAATGAAATAAAACAAAAACTATAGCATCAAAGTTGGACATGACAACCAACAAAAAGAAAAGAGCTCTAGAGAAGGCAGAAGAATTAGGAACAAATTTGTAATCCAGCTAGGGCAGCAGAGAAAGGTAGATATCTGGGGCTTCTTGATCAGCCGGTCTAAGCTCCCTGATGAGCTCCAGGTCAGGGAGAAAATCTGTCACAAATAGCAAGCGAATAGCACTAAGGGAAAATACTTAAGTTGGCCTATGGCCGACAAAAACACATTCTTCTGCACTCATGCAAACGTGTAGATACAGACAGAAACAAACACAACAAAAAAGCATAAACGTAATAAATAGATGCTAATTATGACTATTGACCTTCTAATATCAAATTAATACTATAAGCTTCAAATACAAATTTCAATGTACCTGTTATTAATGTTAGCATTGACAAAACTATCCCCTTGACTAAAACGGGAAAGGATATCAACTTTTAAATATAAAAATGATTTTGGAACTATTCATGGTACAAACTAATCATCTGAACTAATAGTTTCTGGGTTTCTATTTGCTCCCCCACCTCACTGTTAGTATTAAGTAAACAATATAACAAAAATAGTAAATTTAATATTTAGTACACTATTGTAAGCAGTGTGTGCCACTAGGGGGTTATTTATTCTACAATAGACAATGTTTGAAAGGAAAGTCTTCAGAAGAAAACTATTCCATTCATTTTCAAACGTGTTTACCAAGCAAATAACAGTTGTGCACATTTATTCTACTTTTCTCTCTTAAAAACAACTCTGATTTGTCTCCCAGCCTTTCAAAAATTAGAATGAACAGAGCTGGAAATATGGCTGAGCTGTTGAGATCACTTGCTGCTCTTGCAGAGAACCCAGATTCCGTTGTAAGCACTTCCATGGCAACTAAGAACTGTGTAGGGGTTCCATATCCAGGGGTTTTGCACCTTCTTCTGGCTTCCCTGGACGCCATGCACATAATTGGCACACATACATGCATGCAAACAAGCATTCATATACCTAGAAAAAAAGAAATACATTTTAATTGATAAGTAGTAGGGTATAATAAATATATAGATGAATGGTATAATATTTTTCTAAAAAGAAAACAATGCTTCTTTTTAATAATCTTTAATGTGATTTTCATTGAAATTAAATTTTATCACTTCCCTCCTCCCTTCTGTCCCTCCAGCTCCACTCAGATTGTATCTAACCCCATGCCCCTCAAATTGATAGCCTCTTTTTCCTTGATTGTCATTGTCACATACATACATACATACATACATACATACACATATAATACATTTATTCAACAAATTCCAATGGATGCACAAATAAACATACAACACAATGAGGCCATCTGTGTTCTTCCATGCATATAATTTCAGGCTGGACCATTCTGCATTGTACAACCAATAAGGGAACTCTTGCCTGTCAGAGGCTAATTCTCCTTCTTTCAGCAGTCCTTTGTTGTTTAATGTTCTTTGTGTAGGAGTTGGAGCCTTGTGAATTCTTCTCTCTTCCACATTAACATGTCCATTGATGTTGCCATCTTTTTTGACTTATTTCAGCAGCCATTTCTATGAGTGACTATTTCACAGTAGGATATCTGGTGTTCTGGCTCTTATTACATTCTATCTTTTTCAAAATGTTCTCTGGGCCATGAATGCAGTGTATATGTATCTGTTCACTCTGTGATCTTCATAATCCCATGTATTATTTCCAGTTGTAGCTTTTGTGATGGTCTTCATTTACTATAAAAACTTCTTTGGTGAGGGCTTGTAACTACACTTATCTGTGTGTATAAAAAATAAGATTTGGAATGTTATAAGGAATTATGCTCATCTAACAAAGTAGCAGACATAGATTGTTTTCTAAGGTCTGTAACTTCAAAAACCCAGATAAGCTGGCTAAGTTTCCAGCCCTAGGTATATGATTTCTCTCCTGTTGAGTGGACCTTAAAGCCAATTAGACAGTTGTTGGTTAGCATGACATGTGATACGCGACTGATTGCACTTTGTGGATATCCTGCCATGGTGGCCATTCTCATGGTTTATCAGTGTTGCAGATGTAGGACTCTTGCTTCTTAAGTCTGAATAATATCCTTGTTTACAGTGCAGTGACTGCATTAGCCTCATTAACAGCACAGTTTGCATGATATCCAGGTCTGTAAGCAGCTGAGCAATATGAGTCACTTTTACTCATCATCACTTACAGGTCAGGATGGAAATGTGATAAGTATTTCCACCCTTAATGTTTGTGATAACAGATATTAATAACATTCATATTACAATGATCTTTTGAGATAATGTTTGGAAAGTTCTCATGAAGATTTAAGCATAGAGAGATTTAAGCAGGAGAGAGTAGATGTTGCAACAAGAATATCAAGAAAACGGAAATGCCAAGGAAATGCAACTAAAAGAAAGAGTTAGTGCTGTATGAATTGTGTAGATTAGTGATATAGCAGAAATCTTGGACCATCACAATAACGTATTTGACAAGCTTTCATATCTTTTGGAAGTCCAAAATAATAACATGTCTTTATTAATTGTGTAGCACCAAATACTTTTGTTTATTTGGGATTTTGGTTTTTGTTTGTTTGCTTTTGTTTTGTTTTGTTTGTTTGGGGTTGGTTTTTGTTGTTGTTGTTGTTGTTGTTCCTTAACTGGTCCTATTACCTTAGGTCCTATTAATTCTATTGCTATATGGTTTATACATCTGAAAGAAACTGCAGTGCTCTATTTGGTCAATTGGTGGATTTGGAGAATGGAGTGTTTTCAATGAATAATCAATTACCACATACCATGAAATTTGGTTATTTATTGAACATTAATTATCAAGGAAAACACAAGCATTTTGTGAATTCTGCCTGGTGACATACTGATTGCTCATCAATACTACAATGGAGATTAATGTAGCAGTATAGTGGAAACCCTCAAATAATAGGTTTTATGTAAGTAGCAGTACAGAAACAATCTGTTAATAACATAAAAAACACCTCCTGGAAGTCAAAGCCAGGACGTTCAGTATGCTCACTGAAGCTGCAATTTGAGAGAGTGAAATTTTATTTTTCTCAGATGTTCCAATGACATGAAATTCTATGAAAAAATTAGATTGCGATATGAAATTGAGGACACCTGGAGACAGATGAATTGGAAAGCTAAATTTGAAATGAACCATTGAGCTAAATGCATAAAAGTTATGCATATAACTGTCTTCCTGGGCACCCCTTGTTAATTTTGTTTGTTTCCTCTGACTGCTCATACTGCCGTTATATTTTTAATACTAAAACTGGAGGTGTGAAGAACGAGGCCTGTTAGTTCAGTGGTCACAGTTGCCGAAGAACTGTGGCCTTTATTTAATTCAACGTTGGAAAGGTTTTGAAGTACTGATGAATATCTTGCTGGCTGAAACAATTTTTGTGAAACTGAGAAAAACCGATTGACAAATGAACTGATAATCTAAGTGAATTTTCCTTCCCTGCCCCTAATGTCTTTTAGAGAAGAGTGTCTCTCAGATCTTGTTTACCATGTCTGTGATTGTCACTTAAAGGTTTATCATCAACTACAACCTTCAGTGCCATCGGGTCTTTAGTTCTTACGTTACATGAAAGAAAACAAAATAGCACTTTGCCATGAATAGATACTGCAAAACATATAATTATTTTTATAGTGCTATATTTTATATTATCCCCATAAAAAGATTTAAATAGGAACAAAATTATCAGGAAACAGAATCTTGGGGTAATTCACTGTCGTACTTGGGACTAATCATAATGCTGATTTTCTTCCCATCTGTATGGTTGACAGTTATAATATAGTCTGTGTAACCATTTCCATCAGAGCCAATGATCCATAGTGTTTATGTGGAAGAAAGAATGGAGATTGCACTGATGTTAGGTCTACTGGAAAGTCTGCAAAATGAACACCTGGTTTAATCTCCATTTTTATGTTCTTTTCCTCAAAAGTTTGAAGGAGGCAAAAATGTTTATTTAGAAAAAAATTGAAAAACAATCTATTTTAGTTTGAATATTATTACAGCAAAAAATTAACAGAGCTTTTTAATATATGTGTCATTTTCAATTAGGACAAATGTGATAATTATGTCTGCACAGAGTTTAACATACATTCATATAATTTTTTTCACATGAGATCAGTGAAGTAGAAATCAGTATGGTATTCTAATACCCCAAAGGAAGAGAACCCACCTTTACAGAAGGACCCAAGTCCTTTTCAAATGTTTGGATGAGGGAGAGCCAGCTTGAAATTCTGAGTGATGCATAATTTGATAGCTCTTTTCATTATTTATATTCTTGAAGATTTGTTTTTATGTTTAATTACATGTATGCCTTCATGTCTGAGTACGAATTTGTGCACTTGAGTGTTGGTGCCTATTGAGATCAATGTTATCAGATGCCCAGGGGTTGGAGGTACAGGTGGCTGAGAGCCACTCCCAATGGATATATGAATTAGTGTTTCCTTATATAAGTAACACTCTGCTACTTTGTCATCTGCGAGTCCTACGTTCTAGCATGTATAATGAGCATAAATGATCTAAAACTCTGAACTACAATTATAGTACATTTTTCTTTTACACATAAAAAAAAATACAAAATGATGCTTTTAGGAACAACAATCTCAATACTCTGCAAAAAATAATCTACATGTAGAGGCTTGTGAAGATGTCCAAACTATGAACTAACATCTAACTTTAACACATCTCACAGGTTGAGAATATGTATCTCCTTTCTGTTAGTGTTCATCTGTTTATACTGATATTAATGTTTTAATAATATCATATCCTGGAAATATAAACTGGTTATACTCATATCAACATATCAATAATGAGTGCAAAGTGAGTATTCCACCACTTTTAATATGTTATCAGATGAATTAATTTCTACAAAATGTGGTGATAAATATATTTGAATACTGTCATGTCTTCAGTAAAACTTAGTTTGGTAAACTGAATTTACTGATTTGTTTTTTAATCCATTTGAGTGAAACATGTTCTCACTACCAGAGTTACAGCAGGAAACAGAAACAATGCTGCCAAGTCCCACTGAGGCATTTTCACTGGAATTGTCTCTTGTCGTGCAACAGTGTTAAATGCTGACAACAAATGGTGACACTGGAGTCAGATTGGCAATAGCAGAAAACTATTGCTCTCGAGACTTGACGCTAAAACAGGCAAAGTCCAGAATGTTGGGAAGAAACGAGTGTCTCAAGAGAAAATCTGGTCTGTGAAACAGGAATACAAGTTACTGGGGCAGGGAGGAAGTCAAAGAATAAATTCCTATCTGATGGTACCCCACATCCCACCTTCCAAGGCTTTTGTTGCCTACTCCCCTTGGTTCAACTCTGCAAGAAGCCAGAAAGCAAGGGGACTACTGACTGCCCAAACAGGAAGCAATTTGTGAAGGTTATCCTCCTGGGAAAGGCCAGGGATTGGAAAAATAACTCTACCGGAGACGACAGTGGACACATAGCACTGATGAAACAAAACACAGGCGAGGGAGCTAGGGATGCAAAAGCTTGCTGTGCAAGCATTATATTCCAAGGTCAATCATTAGAACCCATATAAAAAATTTGGGTATAGCAGCAAGCATCTTTAATCCCAATAGTCCTGTTAGGAGATAGGAGTCAAAGTCAAGAGAATCAGCCAGAAGTTCGATAGCCAGGTAACCTGTAATGCACTACACTTCATAAGAACAAGAAAGATCCTCCCTCAAAACAATGTGCAAGGCAAGACCTGATGCTCCAAAGTTGTTATCTATATGACTTTTATATGCTCACTGTGGCATCTGTGCCTGAACTCTATGTACATAAAATTAAAAACTTCTTAAATTCACTGAAGCATTCTTTTAAAAAGTCTTCCTCCCACTTCACATATATTTTTCAGATTTTTGTCAGCTAATTAACAGGTTTTGTAAAAATAAGGTGTACCAAGGATAATTAAAAACACTTAAATCTGAGCCTGGGAATGCAAATGCATATTTCAGAATTTGGTCAACAAAAGCAGAAAAAAGGATTAAGAATTCAAGGGAGGTCTCAGTCATACTGTACATAAGGCTATCTTGGGCTATATGAGACCCTGTCTCAAAATATGAAGGGAAGAAACAAATAAAAGAAGAAAGACAGGAAGGACAAAATGTAAGCCAAAGAGAAGAGAGAGAGAGAGAGAGGAGAGAGAGAGAGAGAGAGAGAGAGAGAGATTAATTCATGGTACACTTCTCTGTATCACAGTTTTAAATGCCTTTTAAAAGTCTACTCTCCATAAAAATAGTTAGCATAGACTTGAATCCCTCCAAAAATATCTGAACTAGTAATTTAAAAACATACACAAAAATGTATAAAATGAGTCAATAATATTCTATGTAAAACTGGCAGAATTTGCCAAAAGATCCCTAAGTTTTAGTGACTTAGTAGAACCAGAAGAAATATCAAAATTCTTTAAATTTTCCATCTGACTTCAGTGTGCCCCACACTAACTGTTTACCATTATTCACAAGCATGAACCCTTGGTTATGTGAAGAACTCTGTCTTTTATTTTTCTCTCTGCATCCGTCCATGGCACTACATGCCCAGCACTATACCTGACTAGAATAGCATCTCTGGAATTCTCCTGATCTCCCCTAATTTTCCCACTTTGCAGCTCATCTGTCTCATCACTGCTATCGCACCTTGCACAGGTTCCTGTCTTCATGTGCTCTGATCATGGCCCCTCTCCTTCTCTCTTTCTTATGTCCCCTTTGCTTTGTTTTCTAACTGATCTTTTTGTAACATATTAATTCTTCAGTCAGACCACATGATCCTTTTAGTGAACAGTTCCTACTTTTAACATTCTATAATATCTCATTAATGTTAAACTCAAATCTATCGCATTCCATTAAGGAAGGCTATTCCCTTTATTCTTTTATAGTAATGTATACTTAGGCTGAGTTTTAATTGCCTGAAATGTGGTCAAGGGGGTGAGGGATGCTTGCTACACAAACGAGGACCAGAATTTGGATTCCCTGAACCAGGGTAAGAGACCAGGCAATTGGAAAACTCAAGAGACAGAGACAGGAAGTCCTGTGGAGCTCCTGAGTTTAAGCTTTAGGGAAAGACCATGTTTCAAAAACTAAAGGCAGAGAACAGTAGAAGAAGACATCCAAGATGGACCTTTGGCCACCAAAAGTATGCATGTGTATGCTTACCTGTATAGAAGTATACATTCACCTGAATATGTACATATACCACACACACACACACCACAAAAATCATTTAAAATCAGGTTACTAAAACATTTTAAAGTCATTAAATTAGTAGTTTAAATAGAGACTCCCAAAAGAATTGTGAAGCAGTTTGTGTGGCTTACATGAATACTTTTATAATGGAATGCTGTATGGTTTGGTTTTGTTTGATGTTGCTTGGTTTTTTATCTCAGTGTGTTTTAAGGTTTCCCTGGACAGACGATGCTAGGATTTTGAATTCTTTCCACCTTTTTTTAATTCAATTTTCTCTCTCTTTCTTTCTTCCTTTCATTCTTTGTTTTGTTTTTGTTTTTAGAGTTTTTTAGTTTTGTTTTGGTTTTTGTTTGTTTGTTTGTTTTGTTTTTTTGAGACAGGATTTCTCAGTGTAGACCTGGCTGTTCTGGAACTGGCTCTGTAGACCAGGCTGACCTTTTACTCAAAGATTCACCTGCCTCTGCCTACAGAGTGCTGGGATTAAAGGCCTGCCCTACCACATCTGGTTAGATCTTGATTTTAATCTTAATATATGACTATCTTTGTGCTCCCTCTCTGTCCCTCACAGTGTTCCCTAGATCACTAGAAGCATATAAACTTTGATATTGAAGTAGTTGATGCCTCTTGGCTATATGGAAATTTTATTATAGGTTTAAAGCATAAAAATATTATGTCTTTTAAATTATTTTTAAATATCTATGGTGTTTATTATGAGAGAGTCAAGGTCATGCCTAAAAGGTTCATCAAGGGTCAAGTTCAGAGGGACAGTTTCCTGCCACTGCTATAACTCCTCCAGGTGAGACTCATATTCTCTAAGGACAAAGGAAGTTGGCTAACGAAGACAATGGAAGAAACAATTCCACCATATGCCTCCCTCTACTTCAGACTGTTAGCAGAAATTCTACAGACATTCCTCTACATTGGTTTTTTTTTAGGACAATTCTCTTTGTTTCTATGAAATGTAAGGTTAATTTCAATACTTCAAAATAAAAGGAAGAGAAGATCCACACCAATGTAAGTTTAAAATGTTTGGGATCCTCCTCCCTCACTCCTCTCTCCTCCCCACGATCACATTAAAACAAAACGAAGAAAGGAACAAACAAAAAATACTTAGAGTCTGTAGTAAAGAAATTCTACTTAGATTAATTTAACGCTTTTCAAAACCAAGTTGAAGTTTTTATTTATTTTTTCTGTTCAGAACATCCATGACCTTGCTTAATTAAGGGTTTTGCATGACATATTCAAGCAATATTTTAAGACACTGAAATATCTCAATATTTTTATTATATTATAATTATGACTCAGGTCCAGTGAGAGTTATCATTTCTCTCATCTTCAAATTAAACATGCAACTTCTATCTTTACTTTCCTGGATTTTTAAAATAATTTTCACACTCAATTTGAAGAGTCTTTGTATATGTGGATGCATATATATGTGTGGATGCCTGTGGACCCCAGAGAAAAACTTTAGATGTCCCTCCCTCCTCACCTTTGTTTTAGCAGAAGGTAGGATGAGAGACAACGTCTCTCAGTACTCAGGAGTTTACCAAGTAATCTGGGAGGGTCTGACCACTGAGTCCAAGAAACTGTCAAAGTTAATGTTTGTTTAGCCTTATGAACAGTGGGATTATAAGCGCATATCATGCACACCATTTTCTTACATGTGTTTTAGGGATTAAACACAGTTATCATCTTTGCAAGGTAAGGAACTCACCCAGTGAGTCATCTCCCTAGCCAAAGAATTATTTTTTGTTTTTATTAAAAATAATTTATAAAGACAGAATGATAGTTAATAAGAACATAATATAAACATAAGTAATCAAGATCTTATTTAACTCATTAATGAATAAGGGAGTCAGAGATAGTTTGTAACTAGTTCAAGGAATTTGTAAGGTAGATATAGGGAGAATCAGAAATAATGAGCTAATAACTCTTTCTTGGAATAACTCATTGCCACTTCAATAATCAAGAATAGTTTATATCACTATTTTTTCTATACTTTAACCATCTACAAAACTCTTAAACAAAAATAATCCAAAGAGGACAGGATATGCTTTAATCTTTTTTATTTTAATTTTTTTATTTTTTATTTTTTGCTATTCAAAAAAATTTCAGTTTCCTCACATTTTCAATATATAAATTTAAATTTCCATTTAAATTTATGACAGTGTATGACAATGTATACGTGCTTTCTTTTGTATTTTCTGCCCTTCTTGAGACCTATACACTGAACAATTTAGATTAATAAGATCTTACATCATTGGAGGGGAGCTGTATACATAATACTATTCCAGATGTTCGCACGTAGCATTTTATTTAAATTGCAACTCAAAATGATTAAGTGTTCAAGGTCACAAAAAAAATAATAAACCATGAAATTAAGCACCATATACTTTCTGACTACACAGCTTATATTGTTCCTGTTCTACAAACCTGGGCATCGTGCTTGAGCTGCTTTCTCAGGAGTAAATCATGTTCTTCAGAAGCTCAGCATGGAACTGAGGCACCTCAATAGGACCTTAATAACCCCCTTCCAGATTCTTCTCCTCCCTCCTTGAGATAGACTCCTTCAGCTTCCTTCCTAACATACTCATTGGGATGTCCAATGACTCTCCCATTCTTCTCAGATCCACATCTAATTCATCATGAAATTTCACCCTCCAAAGAGCATGTCACCCTTCTGTGCTGCCCTCTTTTCCTTCACTGCCAGGCCGTCTACTCAGTCATCATTGTACTCCAGCAGCCATCAAACTACATCTGGAAGTAGGAAAAGTATGGACCACACTTGTTTCCAACCATCTTAGGCTGTCTGTTTACATTGCCAAAAGAGCCAGTCAAAAGAGAAAGGACTAGTGAAGTAATTCTACAACTGTGTTTATACAAGTTCAGATAATGGCTTTCCCCATTGATTAAAATGATTGTGTTGGAAAACAGATCAAATCAACTAGTTATCTCAAGTGACAGCCCCGTATATTTAGAAAATGTCTTACCCTAAGTGCCTTGTTATTCCCACTGTCAAACTTCATGCAGAGCATGTAATGGGTATTCATTAAAGGGCATTGATTAAATTAAATGTCATATTAGATGTAACTCCAATCAATGGCTTACACTACCACATGGTACATCCAATCACTCTAAAGTATAAATCAGACATGATAGCCAATGGAAAAGAAAATCTAAAGGGTAATTTAGCTTTTATAGTCAGTCACAGATGTTAAAACCTAAATGGTAAGCAATTTTAGATCATTAAAAATAATAACTCACTCTACACAAGAATTGAAAGACCCAATTTATAAACCCCTAGGTAGCCTATTTAACTATAGTATTTTTAAAATGATGGATGACCTTCAAGTTGAATGGAGTTAATACACTTAAGATGAGACTTTACAAAAACAAACGCTGACAAACAGGTTAAATTTCTAGTTTTACAAAATAGTTTATTGTATTTTGAAAATTCAAGTGACTGTTTTGATTCTTTGACTAATCTCACATGTTTTTTAAGAGTCATATTTTAGGGTATTTTGTCTCTAATTTTAAATATCAAAAAACTGAAATATTCTAAAAGTTTATACTTGCTAATGTTATAATATGATGAATAATAACCAAAGACTGAGTGGAAATATTCTAGAGAATAATATCAAGATTCAAAGGTTGAAGGGAGTAATCTATAATCCAGAAATAAGTTCATGATTTTAGGGCAAAGAAAAATCCAGAAAAGTCAAGAATTGTTGATACATTGATCTTATGTTCCAAACCAAAAATCAAAGAACACAACAGATCTAAGTATCCTTCCTGGGATACAATGAGACAACACTTTGGTTTTGGGTTGTTCTAGAACATCAAGACAAGCACAAACAAAATTTAATCAGCAAAATAATCGAGTCCTCTGTGTTATCAGAAGTTTCCCCTAGTACAAGGGTATTCCCTTAATACAAGGCAGCCACAAACTTCAAATGAGATCTTCCACAATTCAAGAAACCTAGAAAGGTTATTCTTCATCTCCTATTACTTAGACTGAAAAGATAAACCTAGTCAATCAATCACTGAGTGTGTCATTGTTTCCAGTAATGAAGACAACTAAATGTTGAAGACAAGAGAAAATTGGTCTAAGAGTAGTATATGACTTTGATGGCTATGATTAAATTTGCATAAAGGATTTCATTACTATGTAAAATTGTTCATTATCCTAAATTATATCAATCTGACTTATAACAATAACTGATACTTATAAGAACTATACCTACATTTATTTGACCATTATTATGAACAAGTGGCAATTTTACAAATATTGTGCAATTTGTTTCTCAAAGTAGCCCTTCACATGAGAGGAAATTAGTGCTCAAAAAGTTAAGTAATATTTTCAATGCTAGACACCTTTTAAGTGATTACTTATAGACATAAGAATTTTTTAGCTGTCAAGAGTACTGTGCTGTATATCATATGTTGATAAGAATTCTAGCACAAAAGCCTCTGAAAAATCAAATTGTAGTAATTGGACCTTTTGGTTTTTTACAAATGATAAAAATCTTAGGAAGATAATAAATAATTTAAATGGTTAGTATCCTGGATTGAATGTCCAGTGTCCCCCATGAGCGCATATATTTGAACAGTTGGTCTCTGGTTCACAGCATTGTTTTTAGCACTGTGGAAACTTCAAGAGTTGTTACCTTACTAGAGTGAGTGGGCCTGCATTTTTATAAGAGAAATATAATTTATCACCTAATGACCTTGCCCAGGCCTTTCCCAGCTGTGATGATGAATGGAATCACCTAAAGCTATAAACTCACTAGACCTCACTCCCTTAAGCTGTTGTTTCTTATCAGGACTTTGGTCTCAGAAAAGTGAAATAAAACAAATAAATTTGCTTTTTAATGCAATAAAATCATTCTGAGCAATCGCTGAAATGAAACGTTTATTCTGACTTGAAATTATAAACAAGAGTTTCATGAACAAAACTCCTCATGGCTCTGGTGCCATCTAAATTTAAGCCCTTTCCAAATAACCTTAGTACTTTCAAGTAAGCAATTTACCCTCCAGTGTCCTCCAGTCTCCTGCATTATCTTTTTCCTCAGATATATATTTTTATGTTTTTTAAATACCATAATACAAATATCAGAAAGAAAGAATGACATTCAAACCTCTTATGCAATCGTAACTAAGAATGGTAAGGGGCTAATCCTAAAAGACTCATAATAAAATGCAACAAAAATATGAAGAACAAAAGAAAAAAGAGAAGGGAGTGAGGGAAGAGAAGAGAAAGGAGGGTACATACACCTTTAACCTTAGTACTTGGGAATCTGAGAAAGAAAGATGCCATAATTTTGAAGAAAACATGGGCTACAAAACAAGTACCAGGATAGCTAACACTATCAAGATGGTATCTCAAAAGGAAGAGAGAAAGGAAAGATATAAAGAAGGAAAAGAGGGAAAGAGGGAGGGGAGGGGAGGCTACTTTTAGGAAAGTAAAACGAAACTTGGAAATGAGAGAATAGTAGAAGGAATACTTGTATCAAATGTATTGATGAAACCCATCACATTATATAACGAATATATTTCATTCAAAACAAATTTAGATAGTGAATCTTTGTCTTTTAGCTAAATGGCATCAAAACGTGGAATACAATAGACAACTTTTATAATGATTTAACAAATAACTTGTTAATTACAAAGAAATGAAATGTTTATAAATAAATATTCTGCTTAACTTCCCTTCTTAGATTTTGATGTACCAACATTTGTGTGGATATATACTTCTATTATCCTGGACACAGACTTAAGAATAGAATAGCTAAGCTTTATGAACTGATTAACTTCACCAAGAATGGTCTATTAAGTGTGTCCTTACTGATTCCCATTAGCCACATAAGGACATTCCAATGCTAAAACACTCGCAGAAACATTTCTGGCAGTCTGTTTCTCATTTTAGTGATTCTAACAGGCAACATCTTCAGAGCTTCTTACACACAGAATGTTGCTACCACTACTGTTTTACCCAACTTCTCATTTTGTAAATGAAACCGTAAGTTGCAGCTATTCTGGTTCTGTTCCACCATTCTCTTTGCATTTGATATAGGAGGTCATAATAACTTTTTTTATAGTATATCCCAAGTTCTAGGGCTAAAGGTGTATGAGTCCTTGTTTCACAATGTCTCACTTTAAAAGAATTTTTCAAGTTAGAAATAATTTCCACATATTATTAAAAGATAATTTCTAACACATATATTTTTTTTCTTTTTTTTTTTTATTGGAAAATTTTTATTGGAAAATTTTTTTACATTTCAGATGTTCTCTCCTTACCCCATTTCCCCCCCTCCCTCCCAGGAACTCACTATCCCTTCCCCCCTCCTCCTGTCTCCACGTTGGTGTACCCCCACCCACCCTCCCCTGTACCTCACCTCCCCACCCTCGAGTATCCCCCCCCACAACGTCCAGCCTTATTTTACAAAGTGGCCATGACTAAGAAAATCACTTTGAAATGACATGGATAACAAAGATCCTTACTGAAACCTCTTGGAATGGATAATCAGTTGGTCAAACAGATCCTTAACTTGAGCTGGATTAAATAGTTCATTGAGATTTATGTCCTTTTTCCTGGGATTAAAATAAACTAGGGTCTGTGGGGTTAAAATAAACTAGGGTGCGTCAGGCAGACTGACTAGCCAGAGCAGTGCGTTGTTTCAAGCCCTGGGTTTCTATTACATCACCATCTTCCCCTTTTCCTTTCAAAGACCCATTCCTTTTGCCTGACATGAGCTGTGGCTGTTCACCTACACACTTTGCTGTCTATCATAACTTTCACCTGTTTCCCATATTGCTATAAATGTTGTACATTCACTACACTTGAACACATTAAGACAATAATGAAGTGAAAATTTCTGCTTTCTTTGGAAACTCAGTCATATCACATGATTTTTTTTTTCCTGGAAGCTGTCTTGTGAGAGGATGTTTTGCTGAGCAGACACGTGAGAGGACATGTGATGTTTAGAAAGAGCATTAATGGAACCCCATAAGTGAGAGGTCTCTCTTGCATTGTTATGTGCACCACTTTTCTGGTCTCACTTCTCACTGGGCTTCTTGAGGCTTCACTTCATAGAGAGAAATACCAAAGAACTGATTATGGCTACTTCCATTGATTCATGCTGATTTGGCAAAGACTTACAGTTTCTGCTAGATTGTTCCACTGCTACTGATTCACCTTTGGTGTTTGTTATTGAACTGGACTGCTGGTATCCTGACAACAAAGAGTGGAATCGCCCCAAGATACTACCTCTAAACAGGTCCACAACCCCCTTTTCCTACTAACTTTCCTTTTGCCCTACTTCTGCTTGGTAAGTTAGAAAGGAGGTTGAAATATTTAGGAACCCTAAAGGAATTAGGTGTAGAGAAAAATCTAAGCCTACACAACGTTTTCAGAGGTTCTTCAAAGGAAGTGACTTATAATAGAGGATGTCTATAAGAAAGAAACATTAAAATGTATTTATATAACTCTGACTGGAGTAACTTTGATACATATAAAAGACAATTGTTTTACTGACAATATCTGACAAATTCTCTAGGTAATTCTCTACTTAATTTTTCTGTAATATAATCACAAAACTTTAGTAAAATTATATTTGATAAGTGTGAATATTGGTTAGGTTCATATTAGTAAAAACCACTACACAAATGAAGGTCTTTTGGAAATTAACTTTAAACAGCTTATGGAAATATACATATACATCTTTATTTGCAAATTACAGTTGTATGTGTTAGATATGTGTTTATACATATAGGAGTGGGATTTTTTTTAATCAGAAAAATTTAGTAAGAATAGTAACATTATCTAGCAATGCAATTGATTCCTCATTTAAAATAGTTTCTAAAAAAATAGTTAAATTGATTCATGAAAATGGGCCTAGCAGATAATGTCATATGTTTTCATCTTCAGAGCACAGTAAAGGAATATTATGTTGTGTTTCAGCTAAATACAGAAATCATGAAACTAACAGTCAGTAGTGCCATTAAGAAAGCATTAAATCGCCGGGCAGTGGTGGCGCATGCCTTTAATCCCAGCACTTGGGAGGCAGAGGCAGGTGGATTTCTGAGTTCGAGGCCAGCCTGGTCTACAAAGTGAGTTCCAGGACAGCCAGGACTACACAGAGAAACCCTGTCTCGAAAAACCAAAAAAAAAAAAAAAAAAAAAAAGAAAGCATTAAATCGGATCCCATTACAGATGGTTGTGAGCCAACATGTGTGTGTGTGTGTTGGGGAGGGGGGAATTTGAGGGTGGGGAGGTGGGAGTGGGGGGTAGGTAGGAGCACATCCTCAGAGAAACAGGAGGAGGGGCAATGGAATAGTGGGTGCCTGGGCAGAGAATAGTGGGTGCCTGGGCAGAGTGGGGTGGGGTAAGGGGATAACATCTGAAATGTAAATAAAATATCCAATAAAAAATGAAATAAAAAGAAAGAAAGCATTAAATCTATTTGGAGAAATAACAGAAAAGTTGGAAGGATGTCATCTCACAGTTAACTAATAGTCATGTTGCAAATATCCAATATCCAAGGCAAGGTCCAACCAAGAGAGGTAATCTCCTTTTATTTGAAAAAAACTTGTATGTCATTTTTATTATATAATGTAACAGCTAAGAACTAAAGACTTGGACCTGGAGAGATGGCTCCGTGGCTAAGAGCGCTGGCTGCTCTTCCAGAGTTCCTAGGTTCACTTCCCAGCACCTACATGAGAGCTCGCATCTGTCTACAACTCCAGATTCAGGGCTTTTGACACCCTAACACATACATGCCGGCAAAACACCAGTAAACATGAAATGAAAATAAATATTACAAAAAGAATTAAAGACTCACAAAACTTTAGCTACATAGAATAAACATTTTTTGCAAAGCCATAACCTTCATGAAGAAGCAAAAAGTTTCCTGTTTTACATATATCATTTTCTATGGCACCTTGAAACCAGATGTAGTGTAGAAGGGTGTGGTGATTTCGATCCGACCAACACACTGTTTCATTAGCAAAGAAAATACCTTAGTATTGCAAAGATGATAAACTTTTACAGTTTGTGATTTAAGATCCACTTTATTAAATATCACATTATAGTTATTCATTTAAAGCAACTTTAGATGGGCTCTGAAGGGTATTCCTAGAACTGATTATGTGTTAAATAATTCAAAACCCAAGAGTTATGATCAAACCAATCTTCAGGCATACATAAGTACCACTGAGGTGAGAGTGACAACCAAAGCAATTAGGGTGGAAATTAATGTCCTGAGGTAATCGATGGCTGGGCAGGCTGTGGACTATCAACTCTGCATCGTCTCTATTTATTGCTGTAGTTGGGTATCACAAAACCAATTCATTTCTGAAAGGCATTTACAAATTAAATTAGAACCTATAGAATGTGATTCTATGCTCAGATGTTAAGCTTATTTTTATTAATATTGCTGGCCAGTAATAAAAATTAATAATAATGATATTTCACTAAACTCTGGAAGTCTATGTACAGAGAGTGGAGTCAATAGTCTCTCTACAAGGGTTAATGAGGAACTGGGAATCACCTTTTCTTCTAGTGATGTTCTTTGCCCAGACCTTAACATCACAGGCGTAGGAAGAGATATTGACATTCTGCTCACTATCCAATTGTGGCTTACTGGCACCTCATAAATGTTCTATGGCAAAGCAACTTGGGTATGTTCTTTTTTTGTTTGTATTTTTTTTTAAAAAAATGCATATAATACTAGTGGATAAATTTTTAAATCTTAACAGAATGTATGTTTGCACTTGTTGTGTACCATCAGGAAAGATCTATTATCTTCTCATGGATAGAATACTTTTTATATGAAAAAAAAAAAAGAAAGACCTAAGTTCCAACAAAGTAGAAAAACAAAACAAAACCAACCAACCAACCAAACAAACAAACAAACAAAACCCTTTGCAAAATGCATTAGTCTGCTGTAAAGCCTTGTTAAGCATAGTATGATAGAGCTGATTCAATATTATTTTTATGACTGATGGCTCTGCAGTGCCTTGGGGTCAGTATGGATTGTTGCTAAGGTAACAAACCACAATATGAACTGACTAGATACTGGTTTATCTCACTATGCTTTGCTCCCTTACCTCTAACATGGTATGGGAAGGAATCCCCTGGTTATGATTGTTATGATCCAGCCAAGCAGTTTCATGTACACCATAGATTTTTAGTAAAAGGAAAACATCAAAAACTTCTAGTAGCCATACTCTATGGTATTTCATGAACACTTCCCCACCCCTGTTGCTGGTTATGGGAGACTGCTACCAGCTCCAGTCAATTAACAGGTACCTCGGTGATTTCACATTTTTGGAAATTGCCTTGATTCAAATCAGGAAAGAAATATGCAGAAATGTAATTGGACTGTCAGTGTTGCTAAGGACGTTGTGGTCAAATTGGCAAGCTTGAAAATTGCAGTCTGAATGCTGATCTTTTAATAAAGAGATAATAATAACAATTACTGTCAAATTGTGCCCTCAATAGAAAACCCCAGCCCTGTAAGCAGCTCTGTGCAAGTGCATCTTATTAGAGAACTTCATAGAAGGGAGCACCAGGCCTTTACCCAGAGCTTCTGAAGGTCAGGGAGAGCGTCATAACTGTGCCTCATGACCCCTTGGCTTTGTACAAACAAAGCAATCACAGCTCAGAAAAATAGGGACCAAATATGGGAGCAGTTTAGTAGGACAGGACTCTCCACGGATAATATTTACAAGAGTCAAAGGGTCTGTTCTTAAAAGTTGGAGACCGTAGATGCCCATGGGGACTTGAGAATGGCACATGGTGACAGTGGTGGGAGATGAGTGAAAGTTATTCACCACATTTCCATGACGAAAGGTCTTTCATAACCAAAGGTATCCACATCCTCAGGCTTTCATTTAGTAAAGTTTCCACAACAGTGTGACACACGTAATGCAGGAGAATTTCAAAAAAGTCCTCTGTTGAAAGGATGAGTGAGTTACTGGTGTGTGAAATCAAGGAGTGAGATACGTGGACAGTATGGTGGGAAGGAGGGCTGCATCTGCTGAGCGTCTACACTATGAAGATAGTCGGATGCAAACTTTTTGTGAATTGTATCACATTTTCTTAATCCTTTAATAAATAAAAATTACCTCCATTTACAGATGAAGAAATTGCTGTAACTAACCTGTCCCTCACATAACTATATTTAAGTTAACAATATTATAATTAGTGATAGTTAGTAAGCATGTGAAGCCCAGCTTTGTGCTAGGTTCTTTACATACTTGATTTCATTTAATCTTTGCAAAAAAGCATAGGGCAATCACTTATACTAAAACAGAAATGACATTCACAGCATTCTAAGTTCCTAGCATGGTTCCTGGGAAAGAAAAATAGGCTAAGTCTAGAACCTGAGTTTATTTCCATACGGCCGGCTTAAATCATGTCTCTACAACGGCTTCCATGAACATTGTATATCTTTACAGATTCAATTGTGCTGGATGGTGAATGCGAAATTTTGGCCACCAATGTAAAAATAATTAGGGGCAAATTGAGCATTCTAAGGAAAATCATCTCTCTTAAGATGTGGCTTAGCAATTAATAACACATGTGTTTACTGCTCTTGCAGAGGACCCTAGTGTAGGTCTCAGAACTCAAATCAAGCAGATGACAACCACCTGAAACTCCAGCTACAGGGAATCCAATGTCCTCTTCTGGCCTTGGTAGACACCCATATTCATGTGTCATATACACACATGTATTAAAAGTAAAAAATTAAATGTTTCCTAAAGATGAGAATCAAGATGTATGTAATATAGTCTTTCTTCTAGGAATTCATGATTTATAAACTTTTCCAGAAAGCAGAAAGCGTAGATTGGGAGACTCGGCAGCTATCAAATGATTGTCGGTGATGGGAACTATTTGTGAACAATTGTGAAGCAAAGCTCATGGATTTGAGCTTCATGTCCACGAGCTACTCTGTCCTCCAAACAGGATAGAAAAACGACATCTTTATTGCCTAGTTTGTGTAAGAAGAAAAATAATTTTTGATAATATAATCAGTAAAGATTTTCTAAGTCTTTAAATAGGGTAAGAGAGAAGGCAGGGCTTTAGGGATGCTTTAAAACAATATTGACAGAATAACAGAATAGGTCAATTTGGGTACTTAATTAAGTCATTTGGTATTCACAGAAAATTACATGGTAAAGATTTTTGCTATCCTTTCATACAAACAAATAATAACAAGAAAGTAATAGGCATTTATATTGAAACTACTTAAGTTATTTAGTTACATAAATAAATATGTAAGGATGCCAGTGAAAAATCAATAAAATCTAAATTATTATTTAGATTTGGAAGAAATTTTAAGTTTCATATGTACAGAGCCTTAACAAATAGTCAACTCTTGATTAACATGACAGAAAAAGAGATAGGAAGGAAGAATATAAAATGATATTATATTATAATTCATTTTGTTTTTTGTTATCCAGAGACTCAGATACCAGTTGACAGTAGAGAAAAACCTCAAGCCTTTAACTAGGATGACTTTATTCACAAATAAGTTTGGTAGATCTTAAGAGGGAGACTTAGAAAGAATATAGATTAATGCGCTTTCCCCTATTTGATGAGTTTCATTGTAGACACAAGTACTATATTTTGTTATTCTAAGAAGCCAGAAACTAAAACTTCATTATTAGTTTAAAAGCCATCAAGAAAATTCAAGCTACAATCAAACTATTGTGAATCCTTCCTTATAATTTGTTCTAAGACAGTCCTGATCCAGATGTGTTAAAACATACACGCCAAAGAGGCCATTGTGGTGTGGCTGCTCTTGTCACCAGCACTGGGTTGAGCCCTGCAAGTCTCAGCAGGTCTGCTGTGAATGCAAGATTACCCTAGACTGTGCTAAAACTATGTCCAACTAATTAGTTATTTGTTTTAAAAAATACAAACTTGAACACATGAACAAATGAGTATATAAAAGTTAATACACTATTACACAATCCAATTCCCAACAAATCTTACAGATCTGTGAGACTATGATTCTATGACTAGGAGTATTAAACTAATGCCAAAAAATTAAAATCAATAACATTAAAAATAATATATTTAAGGGACTGGAGAAATGGCTCAATGGTAAGAGTGCTGGCTGTGCTTTCTGAGGACCAGGGTTCAATTCTCAGCAGCACATGGCAGCTGTCAAATGTCTATACATTTAGTTCCAGGGGATCTGAGGTTCTCTTCTAGCCTCTGTTGCCACCAAGCATGTGTGTGTGTGTGTGTGTGTGTGTGTGTGTGTGTGTGTGTGTGTTCCATACACATACATACAGGCAAAATACTCATATACAGAAAATAATTAAAAAGTTAAATATATAATTAGAAAAATGTTTCAAAGTGTCTTAGAAAGAATGTAGCTTTTATAAATGAACACACTTGAGTTTTAACTATAGCCTTAGGCTTTATACATACTATGGGAAAACAACACAATATTTTCATGTTCTATTTCTTACCTAAAATGAGGGTAGTACCTACTGGGTTCCCAGAGTTCTTAGGAGGGTTACACAATATTATGTATGAGTAACTCTGCATTATGGCATAGGAGTCTACTCAGGCACAGACCTTCATTAGATCAAGCTGGATTTGTTGACGGCCATGTAATCTATCAACATTAATATAATTAATATTAATTAATATAAGACATTGGCTTTCCTCTAGTCCCATCAAGAAAAACAAAACAAAGCAATCATCTCTTCTTTCTTCATTAATAAGCGCTATATGTTTCCCAATGAAAATGAGCAAAGGTAAGAAGCACTTTTAAAAAAATTAATTTGTATATCAACTTGTAAAAATGTGTTGGTCCTACCATAAATGAGAGTAAAAGTGACAGATGAAGTGAGCCACATTTCACAGATTATTCTCAGTGTCACATTCATGGGGAAGGAGAGCTACCGATGCTCACAAAATGCTAATATGTCTGGCCTTCCCGAGGAACAAACTATTCTAAAACAGGTTGTTTGCGTGGTTTAATTTGTTAATCATGTCTCCTTTAGTTATAATGATGTTTAGTTAAATTTTGTTTCCCCTTAAAGATCCAACTTTTTGTACAGTGGATGATTATATACTCTGCCTGCATTAAAGTTACCATGATTTCCCTTGTACTTGCTTGTAGCTTTGAAATGCTTCAGTGGATTTAATCTCTTCCTTATTCATTCAATAATATACGCTCTACTAAAACTATGATAAGAACAAATAAAAAAGTCTAGAGGCTGGAAGGATGGCTCAGTGGATAACCTGCTTGCTGCGCAAGTGTGAGAAAAGGGGTTTGGGTTTTAAAGATCCATATCAAGATGGTAGAAGGCCAACATCACAAACTGTCCACTGACTTCCACACATATGTTATGGCATCAGTGCATGTGTACTCACAAATACACACACACATACACACAAACACACACAAACACAGAATTTTGAAGGATAGCTTCCCGTGTGTAATGATAGTGTTCTATCTCTACTTTACTGTTTAGTACTCATGATACTTTTGTGTATGTTGGTCCTCTTCACCAGTAAGGACATCTGTATTACTTAAAGCAATACAGATGTGTAGACACGTGACTGATGGCCCTATTAAATATATTTTTCTGTATCTGTGTATACGTACTCCTTGATGCAAACAGTGCTATATGCTATTGATGTCTACATCAGGACAAAGCCAACCCATGGCAGGAAAACAGATCAGAAACTGTAATATGGTTACAGAGCAGAGAGAGTGAGGAGGCTGCGTCTGGCTCCCTCTTGCTCTCACAGCCAATTCAGTACATTAGCTCCATAGAGACAGCGTCGGGGCAAGCGAGAGCCGTACAGGCACTGGGCGACTCTGTGCCTCGCAGAGGAAAATCAACTAAACATAGGCAAAGGAGATCCTAAGAAGCCGAGAGGCAAAATGTCCTCATATGCATTCTTTGTGCAAACCTGCCAGGAGAAGCACAAGAAGAAGTACCCAGAGGCTTCCGTCAACTTCTCAGAGTTCTCCAAGAAGTGCTCAGAGAGGTGGAAGACCATGTCTGCTAAAGAAAAGGGGAAATTTGAAGATATGGCAAAGGCTGACAAGGCTCGTTATGAAAGAGAAATGAAAACCTACATCCCCACAAAGGAGAGTCCAAAAAGAAGTTCAAGGACCTCAGTGCACCCAAGAGGCCTCCTTCGGCCTTCTTCCTGTTCTGTTCTGAGTACCGCACAAAAATCAAAGGCGAGCATCCTGGCTTATCCATTGGTGATGTTGCAAAGAAACTAGGAGAGATGCAGAACAACACTGCAGCGGATGACAAACAGCCCTACGAGAAGAAGGCTGCCAAGCTGAAGGAGAATTACAAGAAGGATATTGCTGCCTACAGAGCTGAAGGAAAAGCAACAAAAAAAGGGGTGGTCAAGGCTGAAATAAGCAAGAAAAAGAAGGAAGAGGAAGATGATGAAGAGGATGAGGAAGAGGAGGAAGAAGAGGAAGATCAAGAAGAAGATACATTGGTTCTAGCGCAGTTTTTTTTTTCTTGTCTATAAATCATTTAAACCCCCTGTACACAACTCACTCCTTTTTAACAAAAATTGAAATGTAAGACTGTAAGATTTGTTTTTAAACTGTACATTGTCTTTTTTGTATAGTTAACATACTACTGAATGTGTCTTTAGATAGCCCTGTCCTGGTGGTATTATCAATAGTCACTAACCTTGCCTGGAACAGTCTGGGGGTTGTAAATTGGCATGAAAATTTAAAGCAGGTTCTTGTTGGTGTACAGCACAAATTAGTTATATGTGGGGACAGTAGTTATGTTTTATTTCTTCTTTTGGTTTTATTTTTGGGTTATTTCTTTTGCCTTCAATTTTCTCTGATGCAGCTTATATGAAGATAATTGTTGTTCTGTTAACTGAATACCACTCTGTAATAGCAAAAAAAAAAAAAAATGCGGCTGTTTGGTTGACATTCTGAATGCTTCTAAGTATATACATTTTTATTAGTAAAAAAGAAACTGTAATATATGTATGTGTATATAAATATATATTTGCAAATATAGATAATATATCATCTACATATATATGTGTATGCACACATGTCTTTATGTCTCTATGTATCTTCTCTCTCTCTCTATTGGTCTCCATCCTCTCCTTCTTCTCTCCATCTCCTTCATCCCCTTCTTTTGCCTTTCTGATAACTCAACCATATTCACTACTTAAATCACTATCTCTTAAGCCAAAAACATGCTATGTGAACTGAAGAGTACATTTACCTACCTATTCATCTCAGACTGGCTTTAGTCAGAAGGCAAGTTTATTACTTCTCCAGATATGACATAAAAATTATGTCTCCCCACAAAGGAAACTACAGAGAAGAATTTTGAATTCTTTTCCATAAAAGATAAGTGTTTGAAGTGGTAAATATGCTTAGCTCAATTTGAACATTATACAAAGAAGGCATATATTATACCACCCTATAAATACGTTCAATTTTATGAATGAGTTAAAAATAAAAAGAAATAGTAACAGCATGTTCTGAATACCCTGATGGTAATAGACCCTTTGGCTTGTCAGATCTGTAGAAAGTCTTGGCAATAACTACTGATCGGAGTTGTTCCAACTTCAGTCACTAAGTCCGGAAATCTGCTGTAATGACTGTGTTATGAAACAGTATGATGTCTGTTCATATCTGAGAATATATAAATGAACATGTATAATTAAGATTACTGATGGGAAGATGGTCTTCTCAGCATTCCTCATAAAAACCCTTTTGACAAAATAATATCTTTAAGTAAGGAAAAAGCATCTTAAAACAACCAACTAAGGCACGGCCCAACTCCATTTCAGAACAAATGGGATATGTGGGGTATGGGTTTCAGTCACACCTTCCCTATGATTCAGAGATAACTGGGCCTAACCCATTTTTTGAACAAGAAAAAGATAAAGCAATAAATTTACAAGTGGGAAATGGAGAGAGGGTAGGATAAATAAGAGGAGAAAAAAGAAATTAGAAAGGAAGAAAGGGATGGATGGAGGATGGGTGATAAGGAAGGAGGGAAGGAGGGTCTGCTTGCTGGCTGATGAGGTCTCTAGCACAAGCATTGGAATCCAATGGAAACAGAAGAGTAGGGGATGTTTGAAGAAGTCCCCTGTGAGAAAAAAATTAAAAACATCTTGAGACATAGAACAAAAAATTCATGGTCAAAAAGACCAACAACAACTTTTTAAAATTAGCCATAATAATAATAATTTTGAGCCCCTTCAGGGCCAGAGTGACCAAAAATGAAAAAAGAAACAAGGACGCAAAGACATACAAGTCTAAACAAGCAAATGAGTAATTGGTCATTTGGTGTTCTTGGGTCCGAGGTTTCATGGTCAAAAATAACTAGTCTACGCAAATTGCTGATGTTTAAAATATCCAATCATGTGTAACTGTGCCAAATCGTCCTGCTCTTCCCACCCTCTACCTATAAAAATCCCAAACTTTCTGGGGCCTGGGTTGATGCCTCTGTCTCCTGCGTGGGACGCGTTTCGACCCGAGGGTCCTCGTTATTAAACTGCCTTTTGCTA
The DNA here is from genome assembly GCA_021653895.1 of Mastomys natalensis. Classification (NCBI taxonomy): domain Eukaryota; kingdom Metazoa; phylum Chordata; class Mammalia; order Rodentia; family Muridae; genus Mastomys; species Mastomys natalensis. The sequence continues at coordinate 2,753,590 of JAJTUV010000326.1, read as the reverse complement.
ATTGCATCAAGATGGTCTCTTGTGTCCTTGGGTGAGTGCTTATTCCTGGACCAGAGTGAGGGACTCCCTCCCCTTGTGGGATCCTTTCAGAGGGACTTCCTCCCCTTTGTGAGGTCCTGTCACCCCAAGTAGAGTTACTGTTTTCTAAAGGATAATCAACAGCAAAAGAAACACATGGCCTGTTTACATATATAAGGATATATATATATATATATATATATGTATATATATATATATATATATATATATATATATATATTGGGGCATATATAAGGATGCATAAACCTGCTCTTTAAGCATTCAAATTTTATCTTAATCATCCATATTTCAGAAATGTGTAAAAGAGGTGTCTTTTATGTCTTGTAAGGAAACCTAACAGCATTTTAAGTTGAAGGTGCTTGTGGCACCAAACAGAAAAAGAAAAGGAGTTCTAAACTCAACTTCCAGAGGAAGAGAAATCTTTTCAGATTCAACTTGTTTCGAACTGAGCCTCAGCTGCAGTTACAGCGTGAAACATGAGATGGGGCTCAGAACACAGACACAGTCTTATGAGCCCCATTTATCTCCAAGGAGCAATCAGGAACCACATGCCTCTTAGATCCATCTTTGTTAAAAGAAGGCTTCAAAGGTCTTGATTCAGGGCCCTGCCATTTGGAGGTAAGCTGTGCCTGTCCTTTTCCACAAGCTTCTCCACTACAGCAAGAAAGCAGCTGCTGTTGCACAGGGAAAGACAGATGGTGACTCAAGTAAGTTGCACATAGAGCTAGAGATGGGATTACACTAGGTTCTAACAGCCGTAAGCTAGCTAAAGGTGGTTAACCAATCTAATAGTACAGAGACATTCATTCTGTCAGCTTCAGAATGAATAGTGACCAAAGAAAAGATGAAATTACTACCCAGCAATTCCTGATATAACCTCAGACTAATAAAAATCCAAGTTTACAGCTAAAGCAGGATCTTAGATATAGTCAAATCATTGACCTTGCCCTCACCAACTACATGATTCTGGTTGTATCTGACTCAGCTGGAGGACAGAAGAATAATCTGAACATTGGGGTTTTGAATTTTAAACAACATATGACATTTTAATATTAGATTGATAGCTAAGGGGGCTCCAGGACTTTAACTCAGAGCAACTAGCACAGTTGTGGAAATGACTTATCCAGGATGACAAAAACAAAAACCCACTGCACACAAGTTTTAAAATATGAGGGAAATCATCATAAACTTATGCAATGACTTTTGAAGAGTTTAGAATATATATTTATGTGATAAGAAACTTGCCGAGAACCTCTGAGGAGAATCACTCTTTTTTTGCTCAACACCCATGCACATATGGGCAGCACTATCTGGACCTGGTGGGATATAAACCTAATTTTGAAAACAAGGCATGAAGTTGCATGGTAGCATGCTCTAAGGAGAGCTGAAGCAGTGATGGGGACAGGTAGATACAATTATATTTCATTATATACATGTAAAAAGTTAAAAGGATTAAGATTAAAATATTTAAAATTATAAAATAGATACAATTTCTAAAACTCCTGCTTCGTTGAGTTTGTTTTGGATGTTGTTATTATGCACAAAATTCTACATTTTAAAATCATTCTTCTCAGTCAAGATATAAATTTTCATTCTGTGTTTCTATGACAAAATTATAGGAGCAAAAAGCAACCTTATCATGAATGTTTTAGGCTGTAGTGGTTCTTGTTTTGTGTTAGTTTGAAACAGGACATTTTGTTAGCATCTAATGTGGATCAAGAAAAGATAAAATACATAAACACCTACAATGCCATTTTTTTGTACCAAGTTATAATAATATTTCAGACTGTGTGAGAAAGTCATTGGGCTCCCTGTGCCTAACAATCTTTCTGCGGTTCAGGCAACCCAGCATGACTTCCTCATCCTTCCCTAATCCAAGTGGGTAGATCTTTTGTCAGCTGAACTCCAGATTAAACTTTCCCAATGAGAAGTAGTTATGAGGTATTTGAAAGCCAGAAAGGAGAAAGCATAATTCATATCACTGCACTTATGTCCTTGCGCAGGTTAAGGGTTTTGCAGTGACCTCTGCATGTTTTTCTTTTAAAAATATTGGTTCTGTAGACAGTGTGGCTAGTAGTAATAGTTTTCTGAATCTATGGGGATTCTCTCGATCCCTATAAGATGTTTCTGGCTCTATATTCCCTGACTTTAGCTCAGGTAGGGTATTTTAGCATCTATGAAAATACCAAACATGTTGTATTAAATTCCTTCATATCTAAAATAACTTAAATCATGGATTTCTTCTATTAAGAGCTTCGGAAACAGTAGTTGATACTGAAAGTGATCCCAAGAAACAGATTTTTAAATCAAGGATTTATAATAGCTTATTTGCCTTGTTAAACTTAGATATTAAAATTAATCTTATTAATATCAATAAAGAATGAATCACTTGAGATCTGTACTGATGAAAATGTTAACTATTACATTTTCAATGTATTACCCAAATGAAGTGTCTACTTAGCAACCAAGGTTTGGAAGACAACAAGGATATTATAATTAAAACTTACTTGTAGATGATGTTCATAGAGATATAGTGGTAGCTCTCTATCTGCACTGAACCACCACATACATAGATACCAAGGAGATAATATCTTAAATTTTAAACTCAAGGCGTGACCTGAAAACAGAACTCTTTAAGTTTGTCATGTTCTTGAAGTTAAATACAGGGACAATGTGTTTGAACATTCAACACCACTTTAATGAGGTGTATTGCAGAATTATGAAGCATATTGAAGTCACAGTCTTGTTTAGTATCTTAAGTTAAGGCCCTGTCCATGAACAATGTGGACTTTTGAGTGGATCCCAATGGTTTTGAGCCTTCAAATTTTACTGCACTTTAATGGAGACAGAGGATCAGAAAAAACTACACTTGAAGCATTTACCTTACAAAGGATTCCTAGCTTTCTACAGGATGTACCCATCATCTTATTCCTTCTAGACTCAGTACTAGAGTAAGATGCAGAAGGATAAAGTTTCAATTGGGTGAGAAAAGTCATACAGAAAGAATTGGAAAGTTCTGCTAACTTGTATTGTCAGAAACCTAGGAAAGAATTTTATAAATGGATTTTCAGAGTTCTAGACTAAGGATAAAATACTAAATTAAGCAACACTCATTCATAACATTATACTTCCTACACGTTCCATATTTAAGATATTAGATGTTCAAGAATACAATCATAGACTGAGCATAATGACCTCTCATCTTTAATCCCACCACTCTATCGACAGAGGCAGTTGGATCTTTGAGTTGGAGACCAGCTTGGTCTACACAGAGGATTCTAGGACAGTCAGGCCACACAGAGAAGCCCAGTCACAACCCCCACCCATAAAAGAATACAATCTTGACTTGCCAGGTTAGTGGGTCAATAAACTCAAATGTAGACTCAATAGTGGTCAAAGGTAAATATAACCGAAGTGCCAGATCATCCATGGTACAATGTCAGTGGAGATATTGAAAGAAAGATTTAATGTTGAAGTACTAAGTATACCTCATCCTTTATCCCATCACGATGGTCACCCGAAAAGATTCAAAAGTCATCCATTCACCAAAGTGCTAAGACATACATTGCTGAGGACAGGAGTGATTGCAGGAAGTAATTCCACTTAAATGTGTTTCTGAAATCCATTAGGGACAATGTGATCCTGGAGAGTTACAGAGGCCACATGACTGGACAAAGCTTGAAGGTCTAAGAGAAAACATACATAATTCCCAAGGCCAGAAGCAGCCGAGGCAAAGCTCAAAGTGACTAGGGTATAGAGACACTGGATTGGCTACCACATCATGATATCCATTGGACTAGCTGCATACCAGCTACTTGATATTCATAACTTCATATACTAATGGTACAATTAAAAAATGATAGCCTCTTATCCAATCCATAGACTCAGATTCTTCAAAATAAAGAGAATCCAGATTCCCTTTGTCTTTGCCAAAGTAGTAAACTGTAAATATTCTAAAAGTCTGTCCAAAGGTTCTATAGCCAACAACACTACTGGAAATTTCGTAAAGTGAGGCAATTTCCTCTATTTCTAAAGGTATAGTGGATAAAAGTCTCTGATGATACCAGAAATACCAACATTGATGTTTGACCCTTGGCAAATTAGGAATGAATGACTCTGGTTTAGACTTTGGAACTAATTCCCCTCAACAAATAGCAAATTAAATTGGGGGTGGCACAGATTCATTCCACCAAGTAATACTAAATAATAGATATATTCAGATGTAGGATTCCAATCATGTCCACAGTTTACTATGTGACCATGGCCAAAAATAAATGGCCCTGGAGAAAGACAGGGAATTACTGCAAACATAATCAGGAAATAATTCCAATTGCAGCTGCTGCTCCAGATGTGCTTGCTCCCTTTTCAAAGTAAATTAACATACCACTGAGAACTGTTACACAGCTATTGATCAAGAAAATACCTTTCCTGTATGTTATGAGAGAAACAAACACAGCCAAGGGACTTGGTTTCCCCTAACATGGGCAAAAGCACATCTTTTCTTTACCCAAGGACTATGTCAACAACGTGCCTTTCTGTTGTCCTTTGCACGTGGTTGACCACTCGGCCTTCATGAGACACATTCTGAGGGTCTCCTTCCTAAGTGATGAAGTGCCATTTTTTAAAGATTTAAGATGGTTATGTAGGCACGCCTTACCCTGTGAGGATTCATACCCAAAACACTTGACTCATTGGTTTGAAAAGAATAAAGTGCTGAGATGGGATTTTTTGAAATATAAGGTTCTGGAGTAATAAGATAAGACAAAGTAAGCTAAATTCATATACTTTACTTTTTTAAAAAAATCATTTTTTTCATTTTCTTTTGTAAGTTGAATAGAGAAAAATTCAAAGGAGATCCCTGTACTTGGGGAAAAGTTATCTCCAAAACAAAAATTCTCTGTAGAAATGGCAGGAGTTACCTATGAGGTAGAGGACAGAGTCCCCAGGAAACAAATAATCCCTGTGAAGAGAACCCGTGTGGATTAAATACTATGATATCTGATACAGATAGGAAGGGAGGGTTTTTTGTTTTTTTTTTTTATTACTTCCTTCTAACAACCTTCATCCATTGTCTTCTTTGATTTGGAAAAATTTCCATAATCATATGAATCATAATAGTAAGTTTAATTTTTTTTTTTAATTTGGAGTCCCATACAAGAGCTAAAACACTGCCTAGAACATATTCAGTTGGGGGGGGGGTGAAAAATCAAATGGATGACAGCTTTTTTGCAAATATCTATGGAGTGTTTGGTCTGCACTTCAGATGAATCAAGCACAGTAAGAAATGCTTAGAACATAAGGGTAACAATTTGAGGTCAGGAAGCAAAAATCCATGCTTCTGAATTAAGAAAAAGAAGTTTAGATCGCATCAAATCCAATCCTTAGATGAGAAAGCCATTGACTGTCCATTGGTTACTTGCAGTGGTAGCTTATTCTACAGAATGGTTGGCTTTGAGATACTGAAGGGTACGTGGAGAATAGTGAACACATATGACATTCATTTCAGCTAAATCTTATAAATGTATGCTCAGCTTTGTGAGAGTTATACTTTATTGACATAGATCTTGTCAGTAGAGGGAAAATGCAAAAAGCCACGATTCACAGTCTAATTTAGGACCAAACCAGTACAGAATTGAAAAGCCTGACTCTACAAGATGCCTAAATGCAAGTGTTACCAGATTTAAGGTGGGGATCTTAAATTTTATCTTGAGTCCTTGGAAGAGAGAATCCTACCTGTGAATGTTATTGTGAATGTACATGAAGCTCCTGGGAGAGCTGCGAATGGGGCAGAGGCTGTGCATACAAAGACCATATGGAGAATTCGGAACCTGGGAGTGCTGTTCTGCTGCACACAGATGTTCTGCATTCTTGTGGCTCTCAGAAGGGCTGTCTGCTCAGGCACACTCCTATTTTCCTGTTATTTGGGGAAAGCCAGGGGGTAAGTCACAGACCAGACTCCTGGGCTCCAGACACCTCTTTCTTTCACATAGTTTTAGAGGAAAAATGTTGCACAGTGAAGCTTCACTATGAAAATAGAAACACCCTTTCTGGCTGTTCCCTTGCCAGGAGCCCTAAACTTATATTTAAATTAAAGTGTGGCATTTGCATTAAGTACTGAAGGCTAGGTACCAACTTTCACAGTAATGAAATTTGGTTCTGCAAATGGCAAACCCTTCTCATTTCTCTCAAGCTCTGCTTTCTCATGATCCTGATTTTTTTTCTTGGAAATCAAAGTTTTCCACACTCAGAAAATTAGGGATCCCTTGATACTTCATTGTGCAAAGTCAGTCTGTCGTTTTCAGTAACTTCTCAGATTTACACAGTGTGTATGCTCTACTTTCATTTCTCTCTCAAAATGGTCTCCTCTGAATAGATAGATATATAAAGTTGGGGTAGAAAGCAAATTGCAAATACCACCTTTCACAGTTCACCCTAGAACGAAGCTTTTAAATTATAGTCCCTGGACAATAGTAGTATCTTGAAGGAATCTTCCAGAGATTCACTTCCATGTCCTGTCTAGATCTACTGACTTAGAAACTGTGAGGCCAGGAATCTGTTTTAATAAAGTCAGTGTGTGGTTGTGATTGCATTGAAAGCGGCTGGTCTGAAGCCATCAGTGTCTTTCCACTTTGGTCTGTGACAAGAACCTGATCATTACTCAGTTTTGACACAGTTCACATGTAGGATTAAAATGTCTTTTGCTCACTGACCACCTGGCCACCATGCTTCCTTCACCTGACCACAGTCTGAGTTTCTCTTCTCTTTGCCTGGTTCAGAACTGACAATTCTGGAACATGGTCCTCTGTCTTGAAACCAAAGATTCCATCCTAAACACAGACTTTCTCTAAGGCATGGGAAAGGTGAGGAGTGTCTCCCTACCAGAGTCTACATAGTCTGAGAAGTGCATCTTTTCTCCTAAGTTCATTATGATGAGTGATATTTCAATCATTTTCACTTATCAGGAATTGACAGTAGATGTGGGCAGATGGATGGCCCAGCTATCCCTTGAATATTGCTCATTCTTCTCTCCTCTCTTTTATTTCTCTTCTTCTAGGCAATAAAGATGTTGTTTTATTTCTGTTTGGAGTGTTTATTTTTGTGTCTATATACAGAATATATTTAGGTGCATAGATTTTAGACATGCCAATTTTGAAAGAATCCCTTTCTATTCTCTGTGCATATGTGCATGAGTGTGCTTGTGTGTATGCACACATGTGCTTGAATGTGTGTGCACCAGTGCACACATTCCATAATACTTTCTCCTGGAGAGATCAGAGGAAAACTCTCATGAGTCTCTCGTTCCCTTTCAGCTTGATGATGTAGCATCTCTGTTGATGCATCTTCTATGCTAGATACTCCAGTATAGCTGGCCAACAAGCTTTGGAGCCATTCTTCTGTCTCTGCCTCCCGTTTTCTTTTATGAGTGTTGGGATTATAAATGCATACCACTTAATCTTGTATGTCTGCCTCAGATAGATGCAGAAACCCACAGGCAAACAGTGGATGGAGCTTGGGGACTCTAATGGAAGAATTGGAAAAAGGATTGTGGCCCCAAAGGGGATAGGAACTCCATATGAAGACCAACAAAGTCAACTAACCTGGACCCATGGAGCTCTCAGAGTCTGAACTACAAATCAAAGAACATACACAGGCTGGACCTAGGCCTCTCCACTCACATGTAGCAGCTATGCAGCGTAGTCTTCATGTGGGTCTGGAACAGTTGGAGTATAGGCTATCCCAAAAGCTATACATGGGATATGTTCTTGTAGCTGGCTTGCCTCGGCTGGCCTCAATGATAGAGGAATCACCTCAACTCCCAGAGACTTGAAGTGTCAGGATGGGGAGATTCCCAAGGAGGTCCCAACCATTCAGAGGAGAAGGGGAGAGGAGGATGGGGTAAGGATTGTGAGAGAGGGTGATAGGAGAGGGGCAGAGAGCAAGATGTAAAGTGAAAAATTAAAAAATAAAACTAAATTGAAATAATTTTGCATATATATATGTACATAATATATATATTTAATGTGGATGTCATGCCATTGTATACTCATAGAAGTCACAGAACATCTTTTAGAAGTCAATTAATTTTTCACTATGTGGGTTCCAGGCATCTGTCACTCAGCTTGGCAGATTTGCTGGACCATCTTCCCCAGCCCAAAGGACCACTTTTCTATCTCCAAATCATTGTCTTCTCTATCATCTGCTCTTGTCTTGAAAGTCTTAACTTACATGACAATTGGCTCTTACTAAGTTTCAATATCAGTTTTACATCTCAGAAGCCTATCACTGATAGATTCTTTGTATTCTTCCCTTAGCATTTCTCAGGATGTCAGATGGACTACAGTAGTCATTTTCTACTTGTGGGTTGTGACCCCTTTGGGGAACGAATGACCCTTTCATATGGGTCTTTTATCACATATCCTGCTCATCAGATATTTACATTATAATTTGTATTCATAACCAAGTTACAATTATGAATCAGAAATGAAATAATTTTATGGTTGGGGGTCACCCCAACATGAGAAACTGTATTCAAGAGTCGCAGCATTAAGAAGGTTAAGAACCAGTGAGTTACAGGAGGAAGCATGTAGGATGTATGGGAAAGCAAACATATTAGTTAAGTTAGAGCACAGATGCTAGAGAGATGACTCAGCTATGAAAAGAACTGATTGTTCCCCCAGAAGCCCTGAGATCTGTTCCCAGCACATACACAGCAGCCTACAATCCCTGTAATTGCAGTTTCAGAGAACCCAATGCCTTCTTCTGGACTTCATGGACACCCTCAAACATATTGCATACATACATACATACATACATACACATAAAGACACACAGAGATAAAATAAAAATAAACCTTAACAACAAAAACTCCAGGCATTTTCACAAGGCCCCTGAAGCTTAGAGACATGGGACTAGTTTCCTAGTGGTACACTGTGCTTTCAGTACCTTCCCATTCCTAAACTAGCTCTTAGAAGATACCATCTAGTTTTAACTATCTCTTTTCCCAATTTTAATACGATGCTTTTATATGGATGGGGTTTTTGCCCACACTAGCACATGTAGTGCCTGTTGAGGCCATTGATGTGCATTTGATCACCTGGAACTACAGTTTGCATATGGTTGAAACACCATGTCAGTATTGGGAGTTGAACCCTCGTCCTCTGGGATATCAGCAAGTGCTTTCAACCACCAAAGCATTTCTACAGCCCTGATAATTATCTTTGCTTGGTTATTTGAATAGTTTTTCTTTTTAATCTCATTTATAGGTCATTATTTACCATAAAATTTGCATTTTGAAGCACATATAATATGCTTGAAAAATGAATTAAAAACATCTGCATCCTGCTTTTGCAATATGGATTATCTTCTAGCTTCTCACCTACTATCGTTCTACTAAGCCTAGCATACATCATTATCTTCTAGCTTCTCAGCTACTATCGTTCTATTAAGTCTAGCATACATATTATCTTCTAGCTTCTCACCTACTATCGTTCTATTAAGCCTAGCATACATTAAGAGGTTCATATTTAAAATGTAAAGATTCTACAATAGAATTCCAACTCATAGGAATGTTTCTCAATAGACCTCTTTTGTGGTTCAAGCTGCCTCTATTTTGCTGTGGTTTTGCATTACACAAGGAATATATACTTAAGCAACATGAAAGCAAATGTCTAGGTTGAGAAATAAGGGACCCTGTGGGCCATAGGTTGCTGTTAAACAGAGTTCCCCATTTTCCCCAGAACTACTCCCCACTATGTTCATTTGTCCAGCTTTAATCCTTTTTACTAAAAATCAATAATCCCATTGAATGACACCCTTTATTAACTGAGACTTTTATTCCCTTTGACTTAACACAATGAAAACATTTTCAATGTCATTTATAGAATTAACATGTCCTCTATTTTGCAGTGTAACTATTCTGATGTGACCCAGGGTGTCTTTCAAGTTGTCAGGATTTCACAGGGCTGGAAGATTGAGCCCCTTTTAACAAGTTATTACCAGACCTTGGATTCTATTAAATAGTTATATCTAAATTTTGAGTAACTATTCATTTATACACTCATATAATGTAATGTTTGTCTAAAAGAATTTTCATTAAATGTGATCTATGAGGCTGTGATGACAGTTCCTATTTTCATTTCTAATCTTCTAGATTTTATATTTCATTGGAACATGAAATTCTGTAATGGGGTGGAAAAGCAAAAATAATGCTTAAAAATCCCTTCCAGGAGACTTAGTCTGACTTCCACGGAGCCAGCCAGGTGTTCTTTCTGATGACAAAATCATCTCCACCTGTTGCACAAGGCATTCTATTTCTGTCAAGTATGTCCTTGCTGCACTGTACCATTATCTCTCAATGCACTTCTGTGGGGAGGGGGAGTACAGGACAGTGGTGCTTCATGCTTCTTTGTAGTTCTCTGGACTCCTTCTGAAACTCTCTTTTTCTCACTCTCTCTCCATTCTGGCAGCCTTTCAGTTTGGAGAAAGATCCACTTGTTCAAAATTACCCATATAGCCATGCGTTGAATTAGTTATAGAGAAAGGATCTCTGTTAAATGCGAAGGACTCCATGATAGGCAATGTACTGGCCTCTCAGAGGGCCTCATGGAAAGGCAAGACAGACACTACCTAATACTGTCTTATAATAGAAGTGATGAAATGAAATTCTACCATACTCATGTTAATTCTGACAAGGGTGGTTGTCTAAACTTTATACTGATTTTACCACTATGATTTAATGTCACAGTGTAACCATTTTGAGAATTTTTTTAGTCTATATTCAGTAAGTCTGAAAAAGAATCAAGTTATATTTAGGGTATGTAAAGACATTCCCTATGGAAAAGTTAGTATGAGTCCGTGTTTAATCTACAATGGTTTTTACATTCAAATACTAGGCTTTTGAATAACAAAACTATTACAATTAACTCAGTTGTCAAAGATGGTAATTCTTCTTAGGCATGTGTTCATATTTTGAAATATTTCTAAGTGTCCAAGATTTTTATCACTTTTTTAGCTTTATAGAAAAGAATAGCTGCCTATACCTGAATCTTTATTTAATCCTCTATTTAAGAAACTATTGATAATAATTTCTTTGATATATATTAAGGCTATAACAGCATATAATTAATATTGTGACAAGAACTTTAGAAGAAATTTGTTCTTTTTGTTTGCAAAACCAAAAGCATAATTACATTTCTTTTATGTCACTAGAAACCATTTCATTAGCTAAATTTGCTGTCTGCAGTGAGTGTGGCCTTCTGACCCCAGAGCTTTTGTATTTATTTGTATTTCAGCTTCAAGGATAAGGAAAAGATACTAATGCAGAACTTTCTTCAATTGAAAAGTTGCAACCAACACAGTCAGTAGATTCATCCATTCCAGAAAAAAATAATCTTTAATAATGTTAATTATAATTCCATTTTATATCCAAGTTTATTTACTAGATCCTAGACTAATGGGCTGACTCTTAAATGTTTTTCTCTATAATGTAAATGTATTCCTCATTCCTTAAGTATAAAGTTATTACATTTAAGTTATTCATAGGTTTTTAAAATACAGGCAATATATTAATAGCAGTAAATAGAAATATAAAAGAACAAAAGCAGACTTTTAAGAGACTATGGCATTTTATATTAAAACTACATAAACCTTTGAGATGTCAATAAAAGCAAAGAGATAGCAGGCCTGGTCTAGGCGAAGCCTTCCTCATCATCTGCCCACTAAACCGAGCTGGGGTGTTGATCCCCTGATTTACTTTGGAATGGAGTTAGCATAGGATGGGTTGGGAATGGAAATTGAAGTAGGGAATGTGTAAAGGGTATAGTAAGGGTTCCTACACAGAACTTGTATCCCTGATATCAAACTCCCGTCTACACCACTGTCCCAGTTATAGCACTGGCCACTGGCCACAGCTTCTGGGAGAATGAGATTGGCTGAGTCTTAACCCAGGCATGTCCTGTGGAGTAAGAATTACTAGGAGCAAGCACAGGAAACAGGAGAGCAGGAGAACAGGAGAGCCAGCCTTTCAGAGAAGGCAGAGAAGGGAGTGTTAATGTGGCAGTTCCATGAGCTTTTAATTGGGAAATTAGCATGCAATTCAGGCTTCAAAAATAAATCCTTGCAGGCCCTCTAAAAGAGCAACTCTGTTAAGTGCATGCAAAAACATCTCATTTCACTGGAATCTTTAGCATCCTGTGAAAAGCTGTTGATCAAAGGTCTAGCATTATTTTTAAATAAGAAAAGAACAAAACATCTGAGTTCAGTATGTTCCTGAGAGAAAATGTGGCCAAAAATCCTATAACAACCCCAGTTCCATCTTTCCAGTTTCCGATGTTGAACACATATAGCAGACAAAACAATGGTGGAGATAATTAGCCTGGTGATCATTTCTCTGTTTCTATAACCTTAAAGAGCATGCCAAATCTTTTTATCATATCAGCGTCTCAACTTTATTATTATTTTCCAGCTAAATTCAAGGGTCACAGTTCTCTGTTTAATCTATTAAAGTCATGCTTATCACCATGAGGCCTCCTTTACTGCAAAAAGATTTTATGAGCAAAGACTGCATGGGGAGCGTAATATTATTCCCTAGGGACCACCAGCAGCTTTGCTATACCAATCTCTGCTTCTTTATGAAGCATTTGTCCTCTGGGCAACATAGCTACACAGCACAATGTCCCAGACGTCAGACTGAAGAGTAAAATCTTTTGTGGGAAATTTTTACTCATTTACAAACTGTTTATTTCTGGAAGGGACTTGGGCTGATATCAACTGCTACAGATTTGTGGCTTTGAACACCAGGGACACAAAAGTCTGGTGGTCAAGGAGTTTTATGCAGAGATAGAGATGGCTCCTGGCTGTTCTAAAATGTCCAGGTCTCTCATCCCACATGACCTATCTTTGCATTAAGTTCATCCAGCCTTACTCATAGGTTCCTTTTAAGCTAGATACTGCCCAAGGCTCTAAGCTACGGCTTACAATAAGGGTGGGGGTCGAAGCACTTACACTGCTCAGAGGCTAGTCAAACACAAACAGAATAGATAACAGGATGACACTGGCCAGATGAGACCGCAGGCAACAGACCTTATGTGGGTTGCTAATCTGATAGGACTGGTGGCTTTAATAAGAGGAGGTGACAGAGACAGAGGAGGTGGTGGGTGTTTGGTTTTATAGACAAGGGACTGAGGTGCATATTTTACATAACAAAGCAGACCTTGCCTCCAGATTCTCCCAGCATCCCACTGTCCCTATCTGGCATACCCTGTCTCCAATTGTGAACTTTTCAGCCCATGGGATAGGCTGCCCTTCCCCCAGAGGTTCCTCCCTTATAATCCAGACATTTTGTGCTCTCTCTCTCTCTCTCTTTCTCCTTCTCTCCCCAACCCCATGTGTGTGCTTTTCTCTTCCGCCTCCCTAAATCCCCCTGGTGACACTCCGGGGCTAGTGAACTAACCCCAGCTTCCCAATAAACCTGTCTTTAATATAATCTAATCTGGTTTGAATTGGCTCATTTCATCTTCGGAGAAATAATTCGTCAGTGGGGAAAACAAAGCCCACCTGTGCCTACACAGGCAGAAAGGCTACGTAAGCACACAGCACAGGTGGCAATCAGTCTTTCCGGATTTGAACCGTAGTTCATGCCTACCACCTTAATGCCAGAACTCAAGATCCAGAGCTGTGAAAAGAAGTAGAGTTGGAGCCCAGTGCAGTGGCACAGGCCTGTGATCCCAGCTAGTCAGAAGACTGGGGCAGGAAGCTTGAGAGTTTAAGTCTTGACTAGGCAATGTAGCATGACATTCTCTCAGAAATAAAAAGTGTAGAGGGTCTGGTCAGTGGAAGGGTGTTTATTCTAGCATATGTGAAGCCTTGGACTGAAAAGTTCCCAGCACTAAACCCAAACATAGAAAAAAATAATAAAAATGTAAACAAAATCCTGTCTAGAAGCCACTAAGCCTATCATACTTTATTCAGGCTGTAATAGTAGACAGAGTGAGAATACTGCTTTCTATGTTTGGGTTATTTAAAGATTGCATGCACTAGACTACATAGGTGTCAGCTTAGAGTAAGCAACTGGTATCAGAGGTGTGAGGAAGGAAAAAGGGTACAGAAGAGAGTAGGAAACAGACACAGACTCCATTGCAGTAGGCACTTACAGTAGGGGTGAGGACAGACAACTCCAGCACTTCTGGAACTGTGTCATAAATGTCAGCATCAATAGAGGACACGGTAAAGGGTTACTGCGGCAGATTACAGCGGCGCACGGCTTAAAGCAGACCACAACAGACCAGCTGATCCCACGGGAAAGTGGATTTATTAGGATAGAGGATGGGGGAAGAAGGTGGGAGAAAGATGGCAAGAGAGAGAGAGACAGAGACAGAGACAGAGAGAGAGAGAGAGGGCTGTCGCTTTCCCTGAATATTTATTTTGCCTGTGACGTATTTGTCCGCAGGTAACAGGTGAATTGTGGGGAGGTTTGGCGGTTGTCTTGGTAACGAGGTAGAAGTCGCACGTAACCTAAATAGTCACTCAAAGTTCGGGCTTGATGCTAACAAACGGCCATCTCTCCTCCATCTTCTGTCTCCCTTCTGCCAGGAGACAATTTGGAAGTGTTTCTCTACCCTTAGCATAATACTTGTAATAGAAGTATTCCAATATCCTTTTAAAGATATGATTAAAATTTTTTTGAGAAATACTAAGAATGGAGATAAATTGGTGTTAAATGTATATAAATTGTTAAAGACTGGGAAGGAGAAAGATAGCAGAAGAAAGGCAAAATTAATACACATGAGCCATTATTGCTATTTTATTACAAAAGAAATGATTGTTAATGCAGTTTTAAAATTGCAAGCCACCATTAACAAATGTTAAACAAGATCACACTTTCCAGAGCAATAAAATACAAAAGTAAACAAAGCAACTCAAAGAGACCAAAGGAAGAGAAAAAAAAAAAAAAAAACAGAAACATACACACACACACAAACTAAAACTAAAACAAACAAACAAACACAAACAAAAAACAGAGATAAGGCTGAGGAAAATACGTTGAAACTCTTCTGGATTGAATGAAATATAATCCCATGATCTATTTACGTGTGATGTGTGGTGCATGTGCATGTGGTGTGTGCAAGCATGTGGATATGTATGTTTGTGTGTATGTGATGTGTGTATGTGGGGGGTGCAGTGTGTATGTAAGGATGTGTGTGGACTATACAAATGTCTTTGCATGCATGTGAAGCCCAGTGCCTTCTGAATCACTCTCCACCTAATTCACCTACACAAGGACTGCCCATTGAGCCCAGAGCTCACTCTGTGTCTATCCTGGCTTGCTTGGCTTGCTATGAAGATCCCTTCTCTCCAGTTCCCCAGTGATGGAGCTGCAGCCACAGTGCTCGCAGCCACAGTGCTCGGCCAGCGTTTCCATGGGATCTGAGGCACTTGAGTTCACTCAGGTTTTCCTGCTTGCGGAGCAAATGCTTCATCTGCTGAGCTACATCACTAACTCACAATCTAGTTTTTTAAAAGAGAACTCTAAATAACAACAAGAACAAATGTGACAACCCATACGAATGGATTTAAAAGAGTTATTACATACTAACATAAATCACAAGTGGTAAAAGCAGTAATGATACCCAGTATCTTTTAAAAATAAGCAAAGTTATTAAATCATAAGGAATAACATTTAAAACACATTTTATTTACAAGTCTATTTTGTTTATCATCTACTTATTTTTAATGTACTTAAAATATCACCTATGAAGTGGAATTTCAAATGATAAACAAATATAATAATGCTTTTAAGCTTAAGCCAAGTAGAAAGTTTTATCAAGGTGATCTGTTAAAGGAAAATTTACCAATAGTCTTCAACTTAATATGCATTTTTAAGGTAAATTCTTAGAGAATTTGACATTACATAAGGCACCATCTGATGGGTATTATTTTAAGAATCCAGAAGAAAAGAGTATTATATAATGTATCAATATATAAAATTACTAAGTCAATAAAGAAAAACGTGATCACTGTAATTTTTAATGATACATTGAATAAAATTCACATCATAATTGCTAAAATCATCAACAAGCATAGACTATGATATCACTGTGATTAACAGTAATAAAGGAGAATGAAAAAGAGGGAGAGGGGAAAAGAGGGAAAGACAGATAACAGAAAGAGAAGAGGAAATAGGACAGAAAAAAGAAACAGACATAGGGAGAGAGAGAGAGGGCACATGTGCACATAAAGTTGGTGAACACGGAAGAGAGGAGGATCCATAAGGAGATAGGGAAGGGAAATGATTAAGATATGCATAAAATTCTCAAAATTAATAATTTTAGCAATTTTTAAGAAATTGTCATAATTACATATTTCAAGTGGTAAAATCCAGGGGAAGCTACCATTAAAACTGAAAGTTGTAATAATTAAATCAAATATGGATATGTCGTACTCAATGTTCTCAGAACTAAGAGATAAAGACAAAGAGCTGAGGGACAGTGACCATTCAGTTCAACTGCAAATAACATCTAAAAAAATGAAAAATGTTACTCTACGGGAAATGTATGACAATTATTCTATTTATTACAAGTGAAAAGCAATGGTCTACCTATGTATAGGTAATCTCAAGTATGGAAATACAATCATATGAAGAATTATTTTGTTATTGTTGTATCAAAATTGTAACATCCCAAATAATTTCCATAAAAACATCCTTGATATATCTTGATTTATCCATGAAATTCCAAATATATTTGTGATATAGAAAGGACTTATGGGTCAAATGATACTTTACACATCTCAATTTTTAGCAAATTAAATTATTTTAATGGTGATTCAAACAAAAAACCAATGTGGTTTTTGGTGCCTAAACAAAGTAATATTAAACATGTTTGGGGGAAAAGAATCTGGTGAGAATAACCAAGAACATCTTAATGATATTAATTATGGTAGTAGATGTGTTTGCATCTAACAAGTCCATTGCAAAGCTATAACAAACCAAGAATAAATGCAAAACTCCCTTACAATGGACAGGAAAAGACATCATCCTGAAATAGGCTCTAAGACCTGACAACACTCCAAATCGCTAGGTAGGTGAGCACCTTTTTTATATTGTGCTACTGACTAATGATGGTGTCATATGATTGACTTAATTTTCGCTGTCTCATCTACAACTAGTAGTGGCCTGTAAGAGTGAAACCTCTGCTAATTTAAGCCACTTACAGGAATAGGTTTTTAAAAAATAACATACATTAGCTTTTCTGAATTATGGGAATGCTCCAAACCAGCTTTGTCAGTAAGATTTAATTTTGAGCTATTGACATGGATTTGAAATGCAACAGGGAGCATCGGTGTCTTATGGATCTAGGCTGCGATATCCTGGGTTAACAGTAGGTGTCACCATCTACACTACTCAGTACTGGCTTAATGCCTCGTTTGTCCAGGCCCAGGACTTCAGGTTTACTGTGAGCTGGGTGCAAAAGACATAAAATGAGGTGAATGTTCCCATTTTCTAGGAATGTACCCTAAGCAATCACAATTTTTAAAAAAGTTAGCCTCCTATTTTTTCTCAGTTGTACAATTTAAAAATGTTATGCATATGTTTCTTTGAATATGGAATAGAAGGGGATTTTTTTTTTGTCTTTGTCACTTTGAACTTGACAATAGATACAATATTATTGAAAAATCATTATATCAGTTAACTAACATACAACATTTCATAATAGTAGAATCCATATGTAATCTGTAACCCCCAATTTCTCATATAAATAAACCACCTGAAATCCTTTAATTTGTCCCAAACGCGGCTTTAGGAGCCAATGGAAAAGCACCGGAGCCTTCCCTTTTCTCCTTATGTGTCCACATGGAGCCAAACATCAGGGTCTAGATTGTGTCTCATTATAGCAAACAAAATATGCTGGGAACAGACCAAATAATTACCAGTCTCAATGTGTCTACAGCACATAGTTGTGAACCTGCCTGGTGAAAGATGACTGTACCCTGTGGGCATATTCAAAACAGAAAGAGCCCTTCTATGTAACAAGCTTAGGTACAACCCTTGGTACACTCTCTAAAGACCCCTGTGCTACACCCATTAATATCAACTCTCTCTCTCTCTCCCTCCATCCCGCCCCCTCTGGCAGAGAATAACCAAGAAGCTTTTCTTTCCTAAACACATGTTTTTCTCTTAACCTGGTATGTTTTTCAGAGTGCCTTTTGGTATTCTGTGAAGATAGACGCCACAGAAACATTTAGGTGGTTTTGGACTAATTGGATAGCTTCGTTTTCCAGAGCTGTCAGCTTCTCAATTTTTTTATAAGTCGAAAACTCAAGCGAAATGATATTTCTGAAATTAAAAATAAACCTTTACAAGACATAAAAACTAGACCACAAGGATCTGGGATACCTTGAAGACTTTGTCTCAAACTATGAGCACCTCCTAACGGTTGCTTCAAAGAGCAGCTCTCCACTCCTCTCCTCAGGCGGCTTAGAAGCAAAGCTTTCTCAGAAAAGCCATCAGTGCATAGAATTATCTTTGTGTTCCTTCCTCCCATAAACTCCCTTGCATTTTTCTTGCTTGTTTTAAGATACTGTGCTATGACTCAGCATAAATGGAAAAATGTCGTTATTGCTTACATCACAGGGCATGACTATTCTCTCAGCTCTGGTTAAAAGAGACAGGGAAATATGTATCAGTGCAGAATGATGCCAAATCCTGATATTGCAAAATGAAATAAAGGATGAAAAATAGTAACTAGATAGAACCTGTCATTTTCATGCTCAAAATGTTGAAAACAAGATTAAGATTTAGCAGGGTCTGGTGGTGTTGGTGCACAGTCTCAGTGATGGAACTGGGGATTATAATTTCAAAACCAGCCAGTTCTGTGGTGGGAGTTCTAGGCCAGCTTGGGCAACTCAGTGAGACCTTGTATCAATACAAAAGGCTGAACTAGGTCTGGATGTGATCCAATGGTTAGAGCGATAGCCTAGCATGTGCAGAACCTTAGACTGGGTTTCTGGCACCACAGAGAGTTAGAAATTTAAAGTATGAGAAATTAATAACTGTGCTATTTGTTGTTTAAAAATTTAGGGTAACCTTGTTTTTCAATTTACAATGAAGATTATTGATGTCTGATTTTTTTTAATGTTCACCATGAAAAGGTATGAAACAGGAAGTATATTACTTTTTCTGAGTTGATAATCTGGTTCTGGTATATCGATGACTGCAGATGCTGTCCGGAATCTAAGCCACAAACCCCAGGGTACTGAGAGAGCACCTGCAGGTTTGCAATGTGCAGGTGACTGGATTGACTGTGAAACAAATATAGCATGTTCCGTGGAGGACTACCTTTGAGATTTTAGCCTGAAGTTTAGGTTAGATTTCTTAGGTTCCTCTGACCAACCTGAAAGGTTTCTTCCTTGCTAAGTCTGAGGATGCTTTTTCTTTTAAGCAGAAACCATCAGAACCCACTATTTCTTCACTACTATCAGGCACATCAAGTTTATAACTCCCACGGAACCATTGGGTATATCTGCTCTTGTTCTGTAGGTGGTACTATGCTTCCTTCCCCATAATCCAACAGCTGCTCCCAGACATGCTGTCCTCTAGCTAAGAGTAAAAGAAACAAAGTATGATATTGGTCTCACAGTTGGTTCTAAATCTCTGCTAAGTGTTTCAGTTTGGGAACTCACTTTACACAAACAAAAAACCTCAAACCCCAAAGCAAACAGACAAAAAACCCCAGAAGAATCTCTTCTTTAAAACATGTATCTTAGTCGGCTGTGGTGACACATGCACTTGGGATGCAGAGGCAGGTAGATCTATGTGAGTTTGAGATCAACCTGGTCTACAGAGCAAGTTCCAGGTCAGCCAGAACTACACAGAGAAACTGCTGTCTAGAAAAACCAACCAAACAAAAAACAAGAGAAGAAAGAAAGCAGAAAACAATTTTTTATAGAAGTTAAAATTACCTTTTCTCTCTTGTAAACTACTTGTAAGTAGCCAGATTATCACTGTAGGCAAAACAGGATGTCCATGAAACATGTCTTAAAACTGACTGTTTGGAATCTAATGTCTAGTGAAATGTTGACTAATTCATAAATGTCTACAAAATTGATCTGAATAGCACAGTCTCAACCTCTTAACCTATTAGGTCAAGAGATACCATGCATGAGTCTAGTAAGATGATAAACTCAACTTCACAAGGCTTTGAATGAATAATAGAAGGTCTATAGTAAGTTAAAATGAAGAACAATTAATCATTTAATTGTGATTCTTAATAACAAGAGTGTTAGCAGGGATAAGGGATATTTCAGACATCCTGTAGAAAAAACCACCTACTCATCCATATGTTTTCATATAAACTTGCGTTGTGTTGTAGTTTCTTCTCAATTGAAACACTCCCTGTGGAGGAGAGATACTTACTGGCCTCAAGTTCTCACAAGTTTTATAAGACTCTTTCTTGCTTTCCTGTGAACAGTCAAAAGTCAACTCTTTAGAAACAGGTCAGTCTTCAGGAGAAGAGCGAGTTACACCAGTGATTCCGATGATGCCGCTTTGAGGGCAGGGGCGGGGTTGGGGGGTCATCTCACAAGTAACCTGGGGCTGCTTCTGAGATGCAGTGTCCTTCCCAAATCATCTGGCTCTTACAAAGTAGCTCTTGCTCGAAGTCCTCCTGGAAGGAATCCCAATAAACTCCTTGGACAGAGAGATTTCGTTCATGGCCTGCCATTGTCTCCCCTGGGGTAAACACAAATGGGATCCCCTAAATAAGACAGACAATAGCTCCCACCAAAAATGATTCCTAGGGCATACAAACAAACACGTATAAAATAACAACAGAGATCTGAAGATCATCGTAACCAATACTTTAGTTATTACATATTTCTCTCCCTTGTACTATGGATTTTAGGTGTAGACTACTAATATTCTAAGTTTTCATTTCTTACTGTCTTCTGGAAACATAAATCTCTTCATGTTATGCAGACAAGTATTTTATTCAGGGCTGATTTAGTTAGAAGAAACTCAAGTGGAACACATTAAGTGAATGTATCTCCTTGGATTGCTTCAACATAGCTAATATTTAGAAAATGGTTTTCATATCTATTATGTTATATTAAAGAAAAGGCATTTAGAATTCTTTTTTAAAGATGAAACTTGTAGAGAATGAAACAATGATTTTGGGGAAAGAGAATCTGTGGCAGTGACACTTTGTTTTATATACTGAAAAATGGGGTTGCCTTTCTTTTCTTTCTTCTTTCTTTCTTTCTTTCTTTCTTTCTTTCTTCTTTCTTTCTTCTTCTTCCTTCCTTCCTTCCTTCCTTCCTTCTTCTTTTTTTTTTTCTTTTTCTTTCTTTTTTTTTTTTTTGTGGAGGGCTGCATTCCAATGAGACACCTGTTCTATAAAACCATCATGATTCTGCTTCCAAGAAAGGCCTCCGGTAAGGCTGATGTGTATCTCATCTGTGCATAAGAGTGTGTGACAATCCTCATGTAGGACAAACTGTCAGCTGACATGTAGCCTCCAGAACTTTGCATAGGGAGCCTCTTTCTTTGGTTGTGGGATAATTCACCTTGACAGAGGTGAGCAAAGCCAAGCCAATAAGAGAGGTTAGTATGGCTTAAACCTAAGCTGAGCACCTCTTCCTGTACTTTGCAGTGCAGAGCTAGCCCCAGGTACAGAGAGCCAGGGAGCATGAGATACAGACTGATAGCTTCTTCATGAGAATTTGAGATGCCAAGAAAAGGTTTCAAGGAGGTAACCTGAGAAAGTTTGAGTTGCAGGCTTTGGACTCATGATTCCAATAAACCAAGGCAGATGGTAGCTTCGAAAACTGGGGCACTAAATGAAATCCTGCCTACCCCCTCACCAATAATGTCTTTAATTTTAAAGATTTGTTTGCTTTTATTTTATGAGTGTTTACCTGTGTGTATGTCAGTCCATCATGTGCATGTGTGGTAGCTACATAGGTCAGAAGAGGGAATCAGATACCATGGAACTCGAGTTACAGATAGCTATGAATTGCCTTATGGGTGTTAGGGATTGAGCATGGGTTCTCTGGAGAGTATCCAGTGCTCTAAATTGCTGAGCCATCTCCCCAGCCCAATAAGGCCTTGAACACAAAACACAGACAATATGAGGCTAGCATTACAGAGGACACTAAGGTAAAGCAGGAGGCAGAGAAACAAAATAGAGAACATCTCTGTTCAGTACTATAAAGACTCTAGACGCTCCTACATCAATATTACACAAGCAATGTCTATTAAGGAAATCATGAGTAAGCCACCAAAGATTCTTGGGACTAAAGAACCATTCACATATCTCCAATCAAAAGCCTAAAGACTGAGTGGGAGGAATCTCCAGAAAAGTATTTTGAAAGAGAAGGCAAGAGGTGGGGATGAGAGATAATAAAATTGAGCATCGGAAATCTAGAAATTTCTAAACAGAAGAAAAAGGAACCTAAAAGAAAAAAAGGAAATATTGAGAAGCCAACTTCCATCTGCTTCCATCAATGCATATACCTGTGTCCACTCAAGTGACAAAACAAACTTAGGACAGATGCAATTACAAGTGATCAGGGGTAGACTGCTGGGAGCCAGAGTGGGGATCTACAAAGTGCTGGACTCATAGTTCTGGATCAGAGAATAGTGTACTGCATGTGTAGCTGCAGGCATCTGGTGAGCAACTTCCTTTCTGTTCAGACTTGCTCTTATCAAGCCATGTGCAAATTCTGGGAAGGGACAGACCAAAATACCCCAGATTGCTTATCAGTGGCCCTGTACTATGGCCCTTTTATCAGCGCTGAGAGGCAGCCCCATGCTGTCGTCCAAATTCCCTGTCCTATTTTCCTTTGTGACTCACTCTGAAAACGGGACAAATATTTTCTGAGCACTCACGAAGATAAGGAGTTTGCCAGCATCCTGAGGATTGGCCATGGGTGTCATGAGCCCCTTCTGCTTTGGAGAGCACACTCAAAGGCTTTTTGTCCTTGTTGGGCAGTTGTACCCCTGTGTCCTTGACTCTGACCCTCCTTTCTATTCCTTGATTAAAGGCATGAATGACCTGACTCTCCAAAAGCCCCTACTATAAGCTGAGTCATTGCCTGTTCTCAAGCTTCTCGAAGAAGATTTATGTTCTATCTGCTTTTAACAAATTCACTTTCAATGCAAATGTTTATTATTGGCTGTCAAAACAAGTTTAAAAATGAGAATATTCCCATTTCTTGTAAACATGTTTATGAGGGAGGGAGAGAGAGAGAGAGAGAGAGAGAGAGAGAGAGAGAATCCCAGAAGAATGATGTTCTCTGTGATAATGACTAAACACTTGGAGTTTCTATATAAAGAATGGATTGTACGCAAACATTCTACAGTCTGTGATTTGGGGGAGGCAGGGGGGCATCGAGATTCTTAAGAGAGGTAGAGCCAGAGAGTGACAAAGCCAGAAAGAGGGAAAGACCCTGCTAGACCATGCAGATGGAGAACAGAGGTTGACACTGGGGTGTCTTCTTCAGTTACTTCTCCACCTTTTTTTTAAGCCAGCATACATGTTAAATATCATTATGCCTTTTTACCAAGTGTAGTTTCCGTTCTCTTGTCCTCTTTCTCTACCCTGACTCCTGTCACATCTGTACTCCACCCACACTTTGTTCTCTTTCATGTCCCACATGTCCTTTTCCAGTATCTCCACTGACCTTATTGTTTGAGACTGAGTGCCTCACTTACCCTGAAGCTCCCTGATCTGAACTAGACTGGTTGGCCAGCTACTCACGTCCTGCCAAGATCTGCCTGTTTCCTGGTGCTGGGGTTACAGGTGTGACTCACCATGCCTGGCTTCTACCTGGGTGCTGGAGACTCAACCTCAGGTCCTCCTGCTTAATAGCAAGGACTTTACCTAGTGAATAATTTTACCAGCTCCTTTTTTCTACTACAGCAATAATAATAATAATAATAATAATAATAATAATCCACCCCTACCTAGATTGTGCTGAAATATAAGGAAGAAGAAACATAATATGTGGATTATTACAGAACAATTAATGGTGGATTTTCTTAACTATCACTGAATGCTGCTTTTATAGTTGGAAAGGCAAATATGTTATTTCAAACATTCGTGGATAAAGGAATGATTTTACAAGCACTCCTTGGCTTAGTGATAACCCATCATTAAAGTGTGACTTAAATTTAGATGTGAGAGAATTACTCCTCTTACAGTTAAATCCTCAACCTCAAAGAATACCACAGCCTTATCTAGCCCTTCCCTCTAAAGAACTAAATAGGGTTTCACTGACGTTTTCTTACTGCTCTCAGTATTCCCTGAGGGAAGGTAGCATTGTTTCCAATGGGTAGATAAGAAAATGCATATAAATGAAATGGCATGCTTAAGATTA
Source organism: Mastomys natalensis (assembly GCA_021653895.1). Classification (NCBI taxonomy): domain Eukaryota; kingdom Metazoa; phylum Chordata; class Mammalia; order Rodentia; family Muridae; genus Mastomys; species Mastomys natalensis. The sequence goes on along the minus strand of JAJTUV010000326.1, from coordinate 2,729,179 downwards.
TTCTTCCAGCTTTGGGAAGACAAAGCTGGTCTCCAGAGCCCATGCCAATACCTAAACCAACTACATCAATCTTTACAGGAAGAAAGGACACACGAGTACCCAGACACTAAATATACTTTACTACTCTCTACACAATGACAGCTGTATTTCAGAACCTTCCTGAAGGCAGACCTTTGCCTTTAAAAGGACACAAGGGCAAAAGTTTGGCACAACCAACCCTTACCAAGAGTTCAGAATGATTTCTTTTATTTCCTCCTGTTCTATCTATCATGAGAAGTGGGCCTTCTGGCTGTTAAGTAATCTGAGAGCTTGTGTGACCCCATAAATAAATATCCATGCTTGAGGTACAGAGGTAGTATCTTTTGGGTATCACAGGAATCTTATTTTATCAAATGTAGAATCTATGGATTATATTTGCAATTTGCCTTGAGGGTACATAGGCAAGAACCGGTACTGGAAATTAATTAATTAATTAGTGGTCCAGAGAAGAAATAGCCTAGGCAAACCAAGTGTTAGTGCTGGTTCTGTTACCAATTCATGCAATAATTTTAAAATGAATTAATTTTTCAAAACCATTAATCAATAAATACATAGAGAGTGAATATGTTGTTTCAAGAGAATATTTTGATATGGCCAGACTTGTGTTCCTGCATGGTTACATAGTCACCAAAGTTTCAATTTTCTCTTAGTCTATATTTACTTGGCCTTGCTTCTTATATTACAGATTTTGTTGTTCAATAAAGCTAGGACAAACTAAATAAAATTATTGTGCTTGGGTACAGTTATGTGGGGTGTACATGTGGCGGGTGATGTACTGTAAGGTGCTTGTAGAGGTCAGAGGTCAATCTCATCTTTCCATTTTTTGTTTGAGACAGGGTGTTGCTAAAATTCCTTCCTCGGAGGGAGATATAAACAGTGTGCTAGGGAGATATAAACCTTCCTCTAAGGTATCAATGGCAAAATTCATCATGGAGAACCATGAGTATATTAGGCCTACTGACAGTGGATATGGGGCTGTGGTCAAGAGCTTTAAAGCTTTTTGCGCGGAGAGGAGTCCCCCAGGCTGCACTGATGGCACACAGATGGTCATGTAAACGGGGTCCGCTGCCTGTCCTTCTCAGCTTAGACACTACTAGCCCTTCCCTGGAACCATATGCACGTATGAAAGTGCTTTTGGGGGATATAACTAGGTATCTGAGTGAGAATTCTCTAATTCACTCTGCTCCTTTTTCAGTGGAGGAAAGCTAACAGTCAATCCAGCTGTGGTGTTCTTTCGCAAGTGGGCACTGAAGAAGACAGGGCAGTTTTGACAAATAGTTATGGCCAGCACATTCCTGTTTCAGTCTCCTATCTCTCCACAGCTGATATGATATTCCTGTATATGAGGTTCCTAGCAGCTGATATGGAATCAGGGGATTTTACGTTAGTCCCTAGGATTCTGAGGCACATGCTTTACCAACTGAGCCATCTCTCCAGTCTTAGCTTTCTTTTTAAATCTTATAAAACAACACAAACTAGAAAAGCAGTGTAGACAGAACTCGGGACAGGGGAACTGTCCTCAGGATCCTCTTTGGAAGTCATATTTAATATATGTATATTAAGTGCTGAAGCCTACTTGCTCTTCAGTCTTCATATATTTCTTAAGCAGTACTGGAATTCTTCTCAGGTTAGAAATATGAAATATAAGAGCCATTGGGCTGTTAGGAATCATACTCAACTATGGGTGTACTTGAATTAAAATCTTTTCTGTATGTGGGTTATGCCTTTTACTTTCCAGAATGAGATTCCTTTTGGTCAAGTTCACTCTAATCCAGGGTTGCTTGTAAGTTACTGTACTCTGCTGAACTGCTCATCAAATATTCATAACTCACTTGAGCATGCGTACTTCAAATTACTTCATTATATCTTCACGTGGATAACTGAGTTTCACTTTCAAATACTGAAAAGGGGTAAATAATATAACAAGAGTGCTTGATACTTTTAAAAGTCATGTTTCTGCTTTGGTACCGGAACAGATCACTTCTCCTCTGAGCCACTGGATTGTGCTTGGCAGCCAGATTGTATTGAAAAGATTGATTTGAGAACCACACTAAATAAGGCAAGGTGATCATGCCAGAGAGCTAACATGGGAGCACGGGATGAGATGCAGAGTTCCATTCCACAGTTCACACACATTTTGAAAAACGGAATAATTGTCTCATATAGTGGAACTTTCTACAGGGGCTCCCCAGAAAAAAGCAGAGCAAGGCTAGAAGTGGTAGTCAGATAACATGGTTGCCGTTGTCAATTCCCTACTTGCTTGAGGCAGTCTCCTACACTGTGGGTGCACCCATCTACAAAATGAGGGTCTGCACAAACCACGTCTAAAGTTTCAGTGACCCTATGAATGGGATGCTACCCAAGAAACGCTAGCCTCAATCCAGACTGAAGTCAACTGCAGAGAAATGTATAATCTGCGGATACGTGGTAAGGGAGAAGTGTTAACCTAGTTTTCCTAGGAGCCTGGGAGGAGAGGAATAGATTCTATACATTTGGGAAGAACTCTGTTAGGCTGCAATGAGCCATGCCCTAAAGCCATGTCTCAGAGGATGTAAAGAGGACAGGAAGCTACAGACTAGACTATTACTGTTCGACATTTGTTTTCAAAGTGAGAACCTTTTACAAAAACATGATGCATCTGTACATCTAGTGTCTCCTGTCTGAGAAAACACAAAGCAAGATTTGTTGTGATTGTGCTTTGAATGTGTTTGCAAATGAATCATGCGGATATCTATATCCTCTGAAGACTGGTGAGACGTGTGAGCGGCATCCCCGACTCAGTCTGTCAGCAATGCTAGGCATACATGCATTTTTGACATCCTCTTTTAATAAATAAGCTATAGACCATTAGTTAGAAGTTAAGGGTTACATGGATTTGGTGTATAAATTCAGTCTTTGTTTATACAAATTTTGTAATCTTCCTTCATTTCAACAAAACTAATACTTCTCTGGGTCACTGGCAAGCCCTTGTATTCTTGGAGTTCAATAAACCAAGAGAGGGAAAGCCAGCTTTTAGATAGGCAATATTTAAGCAAGGAATAGCTGTCTGAGAATGGGGCCATCACTGGCTCATAAGAAGAAATGCACCTCTCGGATGATTGTAAGTGCAGTACTATGAAGGAAGGGGTGTGTGCATATAACAGTCACTACTAGAATGACTTTATTAGACTCATAAGGATACATGAAATCTTCAACAACATGATATTAGACCAGACTATTCCTTCTTGTAATCAGAGACCAATTAAAATGGTTTAACTGATCAGGTGATCAAATTAAAGTCAGGAAAGAATCCAATCCAATTCACAACTACTAAAAAGTGACAAGCATGCAAATTAGATTTTAAAGTGCTTACTCAAGTGATAAAAAAAAAAAAAATGAAATGAAACAAACCTGTTGGACCCAGAGAAAGAGACCTACATGTCAGCTACTCAAAAGCAGATTTAGGAGTCTTATAAAAGCTTAATTTATGGGGGATGTGATGTTTAAGGCTTTACTTCAATAATATAAAAAGATAAAAAGAAACATCATTCAAGTTAAGGTCTTTTGTACCTTTAATAAGAATGATAATAAACATTAAGCACTACTACTAGCAAGGGGAGGGTGCAGGAGGATCCCATGGCCAGGATGAAGCGTCATCACAAGGTGTGGAGACCAGAGTTATTTCCCTGACCGATGTCTTCTCTTATGAGAGACTCCCTGAAAATAAAATGTATAAACATACTATTGTGAAGATAACTTTACTGCCTTAGCAGTTCTATGGCAGTACCATTTAGAAGGGACAGAACAAGCAGCCCAACGGCGCATTGGCTCAAGCCCTTCATCTCATCTTTGAAATTTAATTAATATAACCTGTCTTACTTTCCTTGAGAAGAAAAACCATGAAAAAAATTTAGTGCCATAAAACTGATTTGCAATATTATGTTTTAATTAAAATTGAATAAGCCTTCCAATTAATATTAAAATTTTAAAAGACCAGCTAGCAAACGTACATTATTAAAAGCTGCATCGGTTATGTCAAAGAAATTAGCATTTGTTTTTTTTTTTTCAGTTTCACTGTCAAATTCTTAAATGATCAGTGTTTTGAAACTCGGACTCAAATGTTAATATTTCAATTGTCCAAAAAAGTCGTGACAGAGTATGTTCATTTACTGAAAATAAGTTAATTAACCTCAAATGTGTTGAGATGCTTATATAAAACATTGTTTTATTTACCGCTAAAGCAAAGAAAACAACTCCCCAATACCTCTACAAAACCAACGTTGCGAAAAGAAAAAAAAAAAGCTGTATTATTTATTACCTTGAAAAAAAATCAAAAGCTCCAACTCTAACATTCTACAAAAATGCTTGTCACCCAGACTTGTAAAGTTTTACACTTCCAAGTTCCTGTTTCAAAGGAGGCAAAAATCCTTAATCTGGTGTGAATTTGCAGCAGTCATTTTATCTTTCTGATCTAGTTTTCACTATGCTTCTCTGTTTATTTTATTTTTAATTGCTGCAGAGTGCGGCAGGAGGGAGTATCAAGTCCCTGCAAATGTTTGCCTAGAACTAACAACATGAACCGGTAAAAATACGAATCCAGAGATTTTAAATAAAATCGCACTCTCTCTCAAATTCCCATAGGAGGGGGGTCGACAAAGAAAACAAAACAAGAACACAGAAACTTGAGTCATTCCAGTACATCCGCAATGACGGGGGCTGGAGAGGTGAGAACACCAAAGAGAAGCCCGGCCTGAGCTCCCCTGCTGGCAGGATGCTCAGACAACAATGGTTAGGATGGGCTCTGCTGTGTCGCTACTTTGCTGTGTCTGGCAGTGCCAGGAAAAATAACCTATCTGTAAAGAATGACAAAACAGAAACGCATGCTTCAGGCTACCAAGGAGACATCCTTCCCTTCCTCTCTTTCTCAGTCGCCACCGACTCCCCGCGGCGGACCTAACCTAAGGCCGGGGCCGCCCGCAAGCAAGTTCCTGCGCAAGTAGTTTTATTTCCCGCAGCCTTCCACCTGCTGGGCGGCGCTCGGCAGAGTCCGGCCGCCCCTCCGGCGACCCCCGTGGGCTGCAGCAGAAGGAAAAGCGAGCCCTGGGCAGGGCGGGGGCGGGCGACTGCCGCGGATCCGGCCCGCTACCTCCGCCGCTCGGTGGCCTCCCATTGGCCGCGACGCGGGCGGGAGGCTCGGGAGGAGGGAGGCGGGAGCGAGGGCGGCGGCGGCGGCGGGAGGGGACCGGGAGGCCCGGGCGGCGCGTGCGGCCAGGCGGGAGAGCGGCTGCTGCTCGCCCGGGTCGCGCCAGTGGAGCCCCTTGTCGGTGCGCGCGAGTGGCGAGGAGCAGGCGGCCGGGAACGTCGCGCGCGGGCGGCGAGGGGCACGGCCACCGCAGCTCTCCCCCCCACCACACCGCCCCCCCCCCCGCTTCGTGACACCCCTCACGCGGCCGCAGCTGGAGAACAGTCTCCAAGTGGCCAGGGAACTGGGAAGGGGACGCCGCGGAGGCCTGGCCAGCGGGACCGTCGCCCTTTGTGGGCGCAACGCGCACGGCCGCGAGCGCCCTTCCCCCGAGGCGCTCTACCCCCGGAAGCTTTGTCGCACCGCTCGGCCCCGGCGAGGACGCCCAGGGAAGGGAAAAGCGGGGGCTCGAAAGCTCGCGTGGGGGAGCTGCGGAGAGCGCCACCCGCCCAGCCGCCACCTCCGTATCCTCCATCCGCCGCATCTCTGAGGCTGCCTGCGCACTCTCGGCCGGAGCCCAGCCGCCTGCGCTGCGGCCCGCACACACGCACACGGTGCACTCACACACACACACACAGACACACACACGCACGCACACACACACTTCTCGGCGCGCACGCTCGCCCGCCCTTCTCCCCGCCCCCTCCCCAGCTCCTTGATCTCCCGTCTGTTTTATTACTCCTGGTGCGAGTCCGGCGGACTCCGAGGCCCGCTATTTGTTACCAGCTCGCTCTCATTGGCGGGGAGCGCAGAGCAGCGGAGAAGGGGGTGGGGAGGGGAGGGGAAGGGAAGGGGTGGCCACTGCCCCGAGCCGTCTCCGCGCTGCTGTTGGTGCCGCCGCCGCCGCTGCCGCTGCTGCTGCCTCTGCTGCCGCCGCCGCCTCCAGCTCCTCGCTCGGCCCCTCTCCGCCTCCATGTGCCGGATAGCGGGAGCGCCGCGGACCCTGCTGCCGCTCCTGGCGGCCTTGCTTCAGGTAAGCGGAGGTCCCGGGTGGGTCAGGCTGCGAGCGGGGTGGGGCGTGCGGCGCCGGGTCCCTTTGTTCCCCGCGCCGCTGCGGGGCCGGGCTGAGCACCCGGGAAGGGAGGTGCCACACCGCGCGGCCGAGAAACTGCACGAGCATGAAGCTCGGGCCGGACTCCCGGGCCAGGCTCCCTGGCCAGCTGCTCTACCGCGCCTTCTTCGGCGAGCCTCGGTCACAGGGTCTCCTTGGCTTCGCCTTTGGGTCAAGGCGAGCTCGAGGGATGTCCCCAAGCAGCAGGAGGATGAGGCAGAACTCCTAGGTTTTTTAGTTTTCTGTGCTTCTCGCTCCCTCGTATTGTACTTTGATCCTATTTTTTGTTTGTTTGTTTGTTTTGTTTTGTTTTATCCTTCAGGGAGGGGTCGCGAGTCCGTACTAGGAATTCTCACTCTGGTGTCTTAGTTACAGGACTTGCCTCCACCCCACCCCGCTCCAGTACCCGCGCGCCTCCTGGTGCGCAGGGGCGCCGGTGTCCTATTGTCTTCATCCCAGCTCAGAGTTGCCTTCTGGCCTTTGAATTCTTTTGCCCTGGCATTATTCTATGTCGGTCCCACTTGGAAAGCGAGTCTAGTCCCCTGCCACAAAGAGCGTTGGCAGGCAGGCGCTTCAGCACGCTTGTGGCCCCGGATCTTTGGTACCAGACCTGGAGAGAAGTCCCCATTACTTGGCCATACACATGTGTATATATATATGCCTTTCTCTGTACGGTTGCCTCTGCCCTGCGTGGGTCCTGGGGACACTGTTGCCTGGAGCTACCCTCACTTTTCCTACTCTCAGGAGAGCGCCAGCGAGCCTTTTCACTGACTGTACTTAGGGGCTTGGCGGCGGCTGGAAGCACCTGCTCCACGCAGGTCCCGAGTTCTCTTGTCACTCCGCGACGCGGGACCCCAGCCCAACTTTCCCGAGTCTTTCCGGCAGAGGATGTTCCTACCCCAGTCCCAGTCTTCTGCAGGTCCCATTGGCTACACCACACAGCTTTGGATGCGACCCTTGCTCTGGGCGGGGTCTAAGCGGGGGTCCCAAGTCTGTCCCCACGTGCAGTGGGGTCCGGTGGAGGCTGCGAGAGAGGGGTGTGTCCGTCTTTGCTGCGTGGCAAGGAAGCCCGCCTCGGAGTCCCGTGCACACCCCCATCCGGAGGAGAGGGTGGCCAGCAGGGTGGTAGCCCAAGTGCGGGCGAGGCTCGGAAGTGCCACCCCGCGGGCAGTGGGAGCCAGAAATGGGCACAGATGGTGCTGTTCACTGCCCTCTCGAGTCATAGCCTGGGCACCCGGGCCGCGGGACTGGAGAGTGCTGCAGTCACTGAGACGGGACGGGGCCCGCACGGGGTCTCTTTCTCCCGCCGCCCTCCAGAGGGGTGTGGGCAGCGCCCGCGTCGAGCCCTGTCCATGGTGCGCGGCGCTGCAGAGTGTGGCCCTGCCCTGCTTGCCTTGCTGCTCCCGGGGGTCGTGCTCTCCCCAACGCCCACTCCTAGGCCTCCCGGGTCCTCTGGTTCCCTTCTCCTTTCTTAGATTTCTCCTTTTGTTCTTCTCCTGCTGGTCTTCCCTCCCCCTTCCCCCACTCACCAGTCCTCCACCCTCCCCCAAGGCTTTCCTGACTCTGGGATTTCAGAACTATTAGACTAGACATTTTTGGCCTCTGCAGTTGGAGAGTGGATGGAATTCTTTCTAACTTGGAGAAGACCTGCCAGTCACTTGCTAACAAAAGTACCTCTTGTTATAAAACCGCCCTTTATTCTCCAGTGCACACTCCTCATTCCTTCACCTCCTGTCACTTCATTTATTGTCTCTTCTTTTTAAAATGGGCTTTTTGAAAGAGGTTAGACCGCAGGGGAAGAAGGAAAAGGGTTCTGCTTCCAGTGTTTGAAGTTAAGGGGGAAGACAAGACAAACTTAAGAAACCCTGTGTATATTGTATTTTCTTTCTCCCTTTTTAACAAAAGAGACGTCGTAAATCAAAAGAGCTCACTTTTCAAAGCAGGATTTTTATACATCACTGAGTGCTTTTGCTTCAATACCAGCTATAGATGATTATTTTGTTAATAACTCTTTAATATAAATGTAATTTCTAATCGAATATTGATCAGTGAAGTTGGGGCATGTGTTGGTCATTAATACATGGAGAATCTTTTTCCTTTCACTCTTCTGTCTTGTCTGGTGTGAATTTTGAATGTTCTTTTTTCTTTAGGCATTAAAATACCATTTATAAACATTAGATATTAGCTTAATATTTCCAGTGCATGTTCTCTCGAATTGCCTTTGTCCTGATGCCAACATTGATAAACCATCGTAAAAAGGGAGGTTACAACTTTACCGTGGAGTATGCACATCCTTATGCTCTGCTAGTGCAGTCACACTGAGGAATTTTGAAAGGTCAATAGAGACAGGCATTCCAGTTTTGCCTCATAAGTTTTAGGGTTAAGTGCACTATGCGGATTGTACAACGGAGATTAGCAGTGACTTTGAGCTAAAGGTCTGCTTTGCACTCTAGAACAACAAAGATCTATCTGCAAGGTGAACGTGGCTCCTCTGCAGTCATCTGCTATTGAAAGTATCTAGTTGCTTTTTTCCCCCTTTCCAGTGCAGACTAAGCAGCAAGGGTTTTAGAACAGAGAATGGACAGGTTATTAGTGTAAATACAGAGGAACCTTATCTTTTCAGACCAGTTACATAGCAATGACTGTTGAGAGGACTCTATACCTTTGGTTCCTTACAGAACAGTCTGTGTCCCATGCTTCTCCTGCCAGAGTTTTATTTAGTTATGCTTCTATCTAGATTTATGTAATTCTGATTAATTTTATATAACAAGATAGTCACCTTCCAAGATTTCCTTTTCTCCTCCATTACAATTGAAGATGTCAGCATTGTCTTTTTACATGAAATGAAACAGAATTTGAACATGAAACTTCAGTGACTGAGGGGTAAAGCATTATGCCACAAAGTTATGATTAGCATCCTTTGTAAAGTATGTAAGTAGCTTTCAAACCATTACATAGACTTATTGTTAGGGGGAAAAATCAATTTTACTGTTATTACCAACCCAGTAATTAATAGATTAGGAACCTGTTTTGTTTTTCTAGTTCACAATTTAATTGCACAGCCTGTTGTTCTAATTTAGATACACTTGGTTGCATTATGTAGAATCAAGGCCAGCACCTTAATGCTGGGGAACAGGAATTTAGAATCTTAGTTTGATCCCATGTGGTTTCAACCGTGGAGAAAGATTTTGAAAGAACTGCATGGAGTATGAATATTTCTCATCTACCTGTTAGGTACCGAGTTTGCAAAGGTTAATATTCAGCACTTAAAACACATAAAAACTAAGCTTTATTTCAGGAAGTGGGAAGTCCGGGATTCAGTGATGATTTTATATATAAAAAGGATTTCTTTTCAGTGTGTGATTTTTATGTGTCCTGGTAGGCTAAGTTCTTGTGAGAGTAAGATTCAGCTTAGTTTGTATTTATGTTAGACTTTACTCATTGAGCATAACTATGTGTCTCTTTGCCTTTTCCTGAGGTACATCAGGTTCAACAAGAGGTGGTCTATTCCAAATGTACCCGGTGTGATTTGAAGAAAGACTATTTCTCTTTCCTAAAATATTTTTGGCCATAGTTTTAAAAAGACATAAGACACATATTTAGGCCCCAGTTTCAAGATGACACATAGAGGGTATGATGTTTGCCTTGAATTCCTTTGTGAAAATCTTCTCTGACCTTCCAAAAGTTCAAGAGGAAATGCTTTTTCATTACTTTTTATTTTTACAAAATCCTCCTGGAATACATTATATTGGTGACAGTATATTGTACTAAACTGTCCTTGATTTTTTTTTTTATTAAAAATTTGCAATCCATAAATCTGTTGTGCCTCATTAAGGTTTGGGGTTATTAATTGCGAAATGTGGAGACTTAAAGCAACATTTAATCTCATTTTAAAATGCTGCTGCTGCCTTTTCCTAATCCTAAGTGACTCAGATCCCATCCTGTTTTCAATGGGGAACTTCTCAAGTTAGAAGAGTGATTTTAAGGGAAAAATCAGAGCTGTTATTTAAGAAGTGGAGTGTTTGTGTATACACTTCACAATTTTACCCAAGTTAACATTATTCAAATTTGTTCTTTTGGCCCAAATACAAAAAGTAATCAAGTATAAGAACTGCTCAGATTTGGCAGGGAATTTTATCAACCATTTAAAAATATGATAGATTTGGAATTTGGATTTGTTTGAATAAGTATTTTATATCTGCCATCAGAACATCTAGAACCTAAGGATTTTCCAAGTAAAGAAATACAGTTTCCAAGTTGAAATACAGTTTGCACCAAGTTATCCTCTGTAATGTGTATCTCTCTGTTTTCCTACTAGAACTTTATTTTTGTTTTAAGTTTTTAGAAGATTATATTGGTTAATTTGAACAAAACCAGAGCATTATATTAACTAAATTAATATCGTTCATCTTAACTAACCCCAGTCTTACTAGGGAAGAGGTATGTATAGATTAATATTCTGATAAGAGTTATATCCTGTAATTCAAAATTGATGGCCTTAAAGTAGGTGGAAAAGGTGAATTCAGAAACTAAATGAGATCTTTTGAAAGATATGGGTTTTAAAATGATAATTTATATTTTAGCAGAGCCTTTAAAGGTAAAATTTAGACTAGACATAAATCCTGTTTAGTTTCTTTTTTTCTTTTTCTTTTTAAAAACCGAGGGAGTTTCTTTAATTTTTTAGGGATTTTTAAATATTTATTTGTTACTTATTTATTTCTGTGCACTAGTCTTTTGCCTGCATGTGTGTCTGTGTGAGAATGTCAAATCCCCTGGAACTGGAGCTACAGAAAGTTGTGAGCTTCTATATGAGTGCTGGGAATTGAACCCTGGTCCCCTAGAAGAACCACTGGTGCTCTTAATCACCGAGCCATCTCTTCAGTTCCCCTTGCTCAGTTTCTTATTCCTTGTCAGTTATTCTTTACTATTCAGGGTACTTTCTCATGTGGTCATTCAAATGCACATACAACACTCTAAGCCCTTAGTCCTTGGGTTGTGTATGTGCATGTACACACATACAGAGATACTGATATAGAACATGTATGTATATGTACACACACACACACACACACACACACACACACACATATATATATGTATGTGTGTATAAATAAATAAATAAATAAATAAATATATATATAATATATATATATATATATCAAGTGTAGAGATATATATAGAAGGGTATTTCCTTCTACATTAAGTGCAGTTTGACATCAAACAACAGTGAGTAATTGACTTACTACTTTGTATAGATACTGATTTAAAGCATCATGAGAATGATTGTGCGACGTACACATGAGCTACTCTTGTGTAGTATGAGAGGCAAGAGCTTGTGTGAAGATCAGAAGCCTGGGGAATCTAATCAGCTAGATGTATTCTATTCACTTTAAGTTCTTGTGATCTCTTTTACCTCAATACTAGTATCCTTGTGCTTGTTGGGCTAATTGGTTGCTAAGGACTTTTTACTTCAACACTACTGTCCTGGGCCTGGTTGGGTTAATTGGTTGCTAAGGACTTTTCCACTTCTGTGATTCTTGGAATTGCTTAAAAAATACTTCAACCATGCTTCATTTTTAATTGTTTTGGAATAACTTTAATTTTAAACCTAAAATGTAAAAATGTTTAGATACTCAGAGGGGCAGATGGGATTTTTGAGGATTTACTACTAACAGTTGCTTATCTTACAAGATCACTTAGCAGATATTCATGTTTCATACTCTTGCCTTTTTAACTTGAGTATCTTATACTGACTATGCTACTTTAAAGGTAGAAGTGATCTATTTATGAGAGGAAAATAGACTTAAAATATGACTAATATTACAGAGATTTCTTTTATGTCCCCATTTGCTTTGAGAGAACAGTTTGCTTGAAAACCATTAAATTGAGTGATAGCTTTGGCATTAGAAACACCACCCTTTGACTAAAAAGCCCTCAAGTTATTTTTATTCATGTTGTTTCTGTATTCGACACATACACACAATGTATATGATGCTTGAAGGTTGTTATTGAAGCACTATTTATTAGAAATGGCTGGATTTTAACTTAGTCTCTCAATATCCTTCAGTAAGTAATAGTTTAATAATTTGTGGTGTCATATACAGACAGAGTTGAGAATTCCTACTGTGTGGAACAAAACATTTTAGTTTTACATCTTTGGAATTGTTAAAGTAGTCCAAAGACCTAGAATAGCTACAGAAGATGCTGTCAAAATAATCAGTGGGGTTGCCGTCTTCTGAGGATCAAGTGGATAATAAGATGGCATAGAAGAATAGAAAACTAAGCAGGGCGTAAGTAAATTGAAGTTGACCTAAACTAGTGGTAGAGAATTCAAGAAGCATGAAACAACACACAGTGGGTCCAAAGGATGACTCTCAGGATGATGGAGAGTTTGTGCATGTTAGTTTTTGTTCATTTTTCACAAAGGAGTCTCCTGGGAACACAGCACCTCAGTCACACAACTGCCTCCCTCTATTCGACTTGCCCACGGTCACGTCTGTGGGGGGATTTCTTGATTAATGATTGATGTGGGAGAGAGAACCCAGTCCACTGTATGCAGTGCTTAGTACCCTAAGCAGGTGACCATGGATTATCCTTACAAAGAGAACTGAGCAAGCCAGGAGGAGCAAGCCAGTCAGCAGCATTCTTCATGGCCCTTGCTTCAGTTCCTGCTTCCAGTTCCTGCCTTGAGAGCCTGCCCTGAGTTCCACTGTGAGATGGACGTGTAAGCCAAATAAGCTCTTTCCTTCCCAGACTGGCTTTGTTCAGTGCTTTATCAGAGCAACAGGGAGAAACCAATACAAGGCTAAATTGCCATAAAACATCCATGTTGACCTCATGGTAGGACCACATTGTGCCAAGTTACTTGTGCCTGGGAGGTTACAGTAGCAGAAACCATTGGGATATTTCTTACATTCTCCGGACTGCTTGAATATTAAGCATTCATCTGTTCTGTTGGAGGAGGCAGACCCTAAAGTGAGGTGGGAATCTGGGAATCTGACTGCCTCTGTTTGATAAGTGATTCATCTTGTGTTTTCCCAAGTCGAGTTGGGAAAATTGGTTATGTGTTTTTAAAACGTCTTGAGATAGTTGAAAGAAAGCACCATTGTAAATATGAAATGCTAGAACAGAGTAACTCAGACTCACAATGATCTGAACTTAAGGTTTTTGTTTATTTGTATTGTTTGTTTGTTTTTTTGTCTCTTTAATTTTGGAACTATGGGTGGTTTGCCTACATGTATGTCTGTGCAGACATGTATGTGTGTGCCTGGTGCTTAAGGTGGGCAGAAGAAGGTATCAGATTCCCTACAACTGAATTACTGACAATTGTGAGCCACCCTGTGGGTGCTGACTATCAAACTAAGGTCCTTTGGAAGAGCAGCTCCAGCTAAGAACCACTGAGGCCTCTATCCTCTCTGTTCCCCCTCAACAGAGTATGCCTATGTGTGCTAGGAAAGAAGAAGGCAGGGCAGAACACTGGAGGAATGCATCGAAAAGAAAGAGAAGCTACTTAAAGTGCTTACCTGCTGATGTGTACTGAAACTATCATTTAACATTGTCCTGTGAGAAGCTTTAAAATGATCATCAGACTGTTTAAACCAGGCTTCCCTCATGTTCCCCAGTCACCTCATTCCCATCTCTTCTCCTCACAAGTTCTGTAGTGTTTTGATGAATTAAGAAAACATTTCTAAGAGAAAATAAGTTGAAAGATTTATACTTTGAAATATTTATGATTCCAGAAGTTTGGGAAGGAAAGTTGTCGCCCAATGATTTCTTTTCATTATTAAACTAAATTTTAATTTTTTCAGCTTCCTACTGTTGCCCCGAGTTTTGTACGTTTCCTTTTTTGATTGTGATGGGAGTTTTTACAATTGCCATTTACTTTTCTCCCACATTCACAGCTTCCGGGTTTCATGTGTGCCTCACACTTTAGAACAGACAGCAAGTTACTCCAGAATGCCAGAGGTGCTCACAGACCATAAAAAATTAGGGACACTTAGGTGTTTGTAGTCAATTTACAAAGTCTTTAAAAAAGCTTTCACATAATACTAAAGAGTGAATTTAAAATTGTTAAAATTTACAATTCTTATTTCAGAGGTCTGGGGAAATTGTGTGAAATATTTATGTAATTCTGTAGGATAGGTGATATTATTTTCCTTTTAGAGGTAAACTCAGGCAAGCATGAGTATTTTTCAGAACTGTAATTAAAACTGTCTATTGAAGAAGGCTCAACTTGACTCAGGCTGGGCCCCTTTTTACATAATTCTGAGAATGAATATCCCATTAGAGCATTTCAATTCGAATGTAGCTGATTGATTTTTTTTCCAATGTTTAATTTGTACAAGTGTACATGGGTGAGTGCGAGCTCGAGTGTGTGAGTGCATGTATGTAGGGAGCAGGCAGGGACTACATGGATACAACCACTTGCACCCACAGTCACAGCCACCGAAGCATGCCGATATGCATGGTGGCTGGAGGACCATATCAGCTATCTTCTTTAGGGATTCCCCACTGTATTATTAATTTTTTGAGATAGGGACTGCCATTAATTCTAGAGCTTGCTGATTTAGCTAGTCTGCCTGTCCTCCAAGCCCCAAGCCACCCTGACTTCCTCTACAACACTAGAATTGGATGGGTACAGCACGTGATCTTCTTGGGGTGCTGGGGAAATCCAACACAGCTCTTTATATTTGCGTGGCAAGCCCTTTATTGACTGAGTCGTCTTCCCATATTATACTGTCTCTATTTAATCTTAGCCTTAAATATTTCACTTTTCTTTGGTACTTGAAGCCAAAATGTGATGCTTAATTAAGATTTTCATTCTTTTTATATATCGTTTCCTGTAGTAAGAAGAAATCTTAGCCAAGTGTTTCATCAGTTATAAAAAGTTTTTCAGATTGTTGCTATTCAACAAATAAGATGCTAACAAATACACAAAACATGTTTTTGAGCCAACCTTGGAACTTAACATAAATTTGCAAATCCCAGAGATAGACATTTTTTGAAACTGTCTTTCCCCATGTTTTCGTTGTGACCTTAAATCCAAGATATACCATCACCTAAATGACTCACTTTCTGTGTTTGAATATTTTTAATTACTTTTGTCTCTCACAAATGAAGATATATGGGAACTTGTAAGATATTATATATATATATGTGTATACACACACACACACACACACACACACACACACACACACATTTTCTATTGAAAACATCTATAAATATTTTACCTGCTAACATGGGCCCTTGTGGATAAATGAACACACCTGACTTATCTGTAATATTCTATAATTTTTTTATTTGTTGGTGGGAAGCTATTAAAGGATACCTGAGATAAATGACTAAAAAACCACTCATTAAGTACAAAAGGAAACTTGTCTACTACTATTTAATATAAGTCTTTAATTGACTATGACCACTTTAATTTTTTTTTTTTTTTTGCTTCATGTTGACTTAACTGGTTGACATAAAAATCTTATGTTTATTTTTGATTGTTTGCTGGGCCAGAAAATAAAAAAAGTGTACTTTGTGCAGCAAAATACTGCCGTGTGCTAGTCCCTGTGGCTCCGCTCTAGAAGTTACTTGATGCCAGTGTTAACAGATTACCTTTTGATAGCTTGGTATGGAATTTCAAATTCAGATTGCTACTTCTCTTCACTCTCTCTCCTCTCTCTCTTCTCTCTCTCTCTCTCTCACACACACACACACACACACTTATTTACATCTATACTCTATAAGGAGACCCTTATGTTCCTCATGTTGTGGCAACCGCCAACCGTACAATTATATGTTGCTACTTTATATGTTGCTACCGTTATGAATTGTTATGTAAATAACTAATAGGCAGAATATGTGATATGTGACCCTGTGGGGGTCTTGATCCACAGATTGAGAAACACTGTGCAAATCTTCCTAGATGGTGTGCTGGTTAGAGAGTCCTGGATGGAGACACGGTACCCTAGTAGCAGCAATTATACTAGTAGTACAACTGTAGCAGCCCCGCCAACTCTAACAGTACCCCAGTGGCAGCTATTTGCTCTATGAAAAACAACACAGACGCTCTTTACTTTTTCGCGTACCTTTTTAGAGCATGCTGTTCTGCTCCCTTTTATGTCTCTTATCTTGGACTCAGTATGTCCATGTCATGGGCCAAGCCATCCAAGTATTTTTGTTATTTAAATTTATAACAGGCACAGAAGTACAAAAGACTCACAGAAATAGCTATAGACATAGGTTAAGGATGGTAAAAATGGATCATGGACAGCAGAGTTTTTCACTGTAGTGAAAGGGCATTTAACCTTTGTGGTGTCAGTCCACCAAACACCTTTTGTGGATTATACCATTTGGATCTCTGTGTCTGTCGTCCTGGTAATCAAGCATGGTGACTGTAGTAGAATACTGTGACTTATCATCTCTATCCTTCACTTCTTAAAAGGAATATAGAACCAAAGAACTACCCTTCTGAGCACATTTCCTATAGAAGCAGATCCTCATCTTTTTAGTGATGGTTCTTAGTATCTTCCCCAAGCTTACCAGTGACCCACTTTCAACAAGGCCCTCTGCCCAGTTTTCATGTTCATTTTTTAATTTGAAAAAGCTTACACAGAGTGCTTTGTTGTTCCCTGCACTATTCCTTTTCTGCTGTCCAGAGTGTAACTGGGTGGACTTTACCCTGTGGTGTTTATGTAACTGTGTTTAAAGAGTTGAGTTGACAATGAGAACTGCACCACCCCCAAACCCCCACCCCTTCTCACCTGTCCTCCCCTGTAGCCTAGCTACTCCCTGAGATCTTACGTTCCATAGGCGACTACACAATTATGTCTCTTTGGTTTGGTTGGTTTTGGTCAGGAGGGAAACTAATATTCCTCTTTCGGGTGCAGACTTGAGTTTGATTGTGTAAGTGTAACTGTGTGTGTGCTGTTGCGCCTGTGTACGGTGTCCAGAGGGCAACCTCGGCTGCCATTATTCAGGTGTTTTGTATTTTGTTTTTTTGACACAGGGCCTCTCATTGGCCTTCAACTGATGAAGTGTTCAGTAGCTGGCCAGAGAATCCCAGGAACCTGATTGTATTCTCACCCTCCCACCCCAACCAACCAACCAACCACATTTCATATACCCAACTTTTGCAACTAAGTTCTGGGTATCAGACATACGGCTCTATACTTAACTCAGCAAACACTTTACTGACGGACCTAGCTTCCCAGGCCTGTAATTTATTTATTTCATTAAAAAGATTGTGCTCAGCTGGACAGTGCTGGTGCGCACCTTTAATTCCAGGGCTTGGGAGACAGAGGCAGGCAGATCTCTGAGTTCCAGGACAGTCAGAGATACACAAAGAAGTCTGTCTCAAAAAACCAAAATAAACAACAGCAATCCCCCAAAAGGCACAGCTCCCCAAAAGGCACAGCTCCCCAAAAGTGCTCTTTTTAACCAGAAAAGTAACTATTCACATACAATATTTGTCTTCTCTGGTAAGTAAGAAGTTTGCAGAAAAAAATGACATTGGCTTGATTTGCAGTTATTCTCTATGTAGATGAAGCTATGATTGGCTTTATGAAATGTTTTGTTTAGAAGCCTTAATGGATCTGTATTTTAAAGGGAGACAGTGGCATATTTAAATGTAAATACAATGAATCAGTCAACAGATTACTTATAAAATTTTAGGGTGGAAAATAACAATGTTTTGGAAAATGGTGAGTGTGTCTTTAGTGATTTATTTGTATTGATAATGAATATTTTCAAGAGTTAAATTCCTTATCTTCCTCAACCTTGATACTTCATAATTAAAATATATACACATATAAATATGAATCTCCTTGGCTGGTGTGTCAAGATATGTAGTAACAACTCTGTCAGTGTCACATTTCATACTATACCAGAGCTCGTATTCACATGCACGGTGAAGTAATGCAGCCTGTGCTATTTTTCCAAGATTTACATATACATTCACATGTACATATATATCATTCATAAAGCACCATTTCTCTTCATTTGTTGAACCCTCTGGATGGAAATGCTTCCTTTATTAAATATAACCTTACACTGAGTTGGTAGCCTTGAATGACGTTGTGCTTTAGTGGTTCAGAATGGTCACTCTACATAAGCAACTGGAGCAGGCACAGTTTATCTGTTGCTCTTTCACTGAAGGGAGAGGTACCTTGTGGCACCCCAGGACCTCTGTCCTTAGCTCATAAAGGAGGGTGGGACCTCATGAGCCCTTCCCACTTCCTTGAAGAAATGTTGAAAAGGCAAATCTTGTGTGGGTAACCATAGTGACAGACAGTAAGTGAGCACATAGGCACCCTCACATCCAGAAGACACTCAGCATTCCTCCTCAGTCTCTGGTGTTCATAGTTTTCCCTCAGCCTTGCCTCTTTTGTACTGTCCCCTATCCCTTGGTGAGCAGAGGGATGTGACAAAGATGTCACGTTTAAGGCCTAGTACTCCAAGTCACTTGTTTTCGAAGTTTGAACAGTTTTGAGTCTGGCATTATCCATGCCAAAAAGAAACTTTTCTGAGGAGGGCTGAGGATGAGGTAAAGATAAGTATCTAGAAGGAATTTTGATATCATAGTGACAGACCGTAAGTGAGCACATAGGCACCCTCACATCCAGAAGACACTTTCTCAGCATTCCTCCTCATTTGGCAAAACAATAATAGTAGATTCTGTCAGAGGGAGGGCTCTCTAGCCCTGGGTTACTGGCCAGGTTTACAGAACTAGGCATGAGTTCTCTTTTACAAATCAAGCCTCAAAGACAGCCAGAAAGCTGTTAGTTCCCTGCCCAGCCCCACCCCCCCCCTACAGTCAGAGTGGTCATCACAGCATGCCAGGATGGTCATCATTTTTAGCTGGAAGGTTTCACAGTTGGATAACGCTGTTGATGACGTTCCTTCTTCCTCCAGCAGCCTGCACAGCGCCTTGCAGTTCTCTGAAAGCTGGAGAGCAAAGAGAGAGGTCTGGGTCATTTCTAGCTCGATTTCTCCATCAGTAACCACAGTATGCTCTGTGTCTCCAGCAATGGGGTTAAACTTAACCATCATATTCAAGTAGACAGCAGAGACCAGTTACAATGGACTGCATTCTTTGGGAACCTCTGGGATTTCCCTGACCAACAGCTCATAGAGATATATCTACGTCTTATACTGGAGTTGCTATTTAATAACCTATGTCCTCTAGGACGTGTGCTTCATTCCTCTCACAGAGGGTACTTATAACCAAGCATTTTTTTTTTAATTTTCTTGTAAGGGCATAGATCTTCATGCGGCTTTTTATATCCTCAGTATCCCCTTCACTCCCTTTTCTGCCCTTTCTTCCCATTCCTTTTCCTAGCAATACTTTCGCCTCACTGTTATTCTCCTTTCTACTTTCATGCCTGTGTTCTACTATCCTGCCTCCCATAAATCCCTTCTTCCTTCTCCATAGCCCTTTATAGTTTTCTGGTTTCTATAGATATCCCTGGTTAAACACACAAGTGTAAAGACTTGAATCTATATCCTACATTTGAAAGAAAACAACCAACCATAATTAAGCTATAAGATGCACACACACACACACACAACACCACACACACACACCTCGCACGCGTGTGCAAAGGGGATGAACATGAAATAAGAAGGAGGAGACCTGTGAAAAGAAGAAAAGTTACAGTAGGAAAAGAAGGTTGATACAAAGTAATGGAAGATGAAAATGAGTAAAATAGATTATATACATGTATAAAACTGACAAAGAATAGGCAGGATAAGTAAATAAAATACTTGTCAGTGTGGAGTTGCTGGTCAGTCTGCATTAGTGCCCTGACTCTGACACCTTGTCTAGAGTGTGAATGTGATTTGTTGCTATATCCATGTATAAAGTGAGGTAATGAATCGTATCATGAGATTGCTATGAAGAGCATATGTGTGTATAAAGAAAAGTGCCCTCATGTATGAGTACAATTTTAGATCCTTGGCTGAAGATTCTGTGACCTAGTTGCAAAATTATAACATTTATATAATATTATAGAATTATAACAACATCGTTATATTATGCAAACAAAATTAGTCAAGAGAAAATGTAATGATTTGAGTAAGTTTGAGCATGTAATCTGTACATGGCTTTGTTCAGTGCTCAGTAGTATAGCTGGTTAGTTCATGACAGTGTATGGTAGACTCCCATCAGCACTCCCGAGACCACACTTGGAAACCAAAATCTCTTAGTCATCTTTCCATTCTAACATGTAGACTGATAGACTTCCGCCATCATTATAATCAGAAGAGGAATGAGTATAGAGTATGATTCTCTCAGGATTGACTTGGACACCACACGTGACCAGACAGGAGCCTTTCTGTGGTCTTTCACTGTTTTTCCTTCCCTCATTTACTGTTTTAATGTCCTGTAATGAATACATACATGTGCAGGTTTGTATTGAGACATACAAGCTCCTGATACTTTTAACTGAGAACCCAGCAGGGGAGAGGTGGGTGAATGTCATATGATGGTGATGGGTGATATCAGCACTGTTCCTGCAAAGAGGAAGATCCATCGTCCTCATTATATGCCCGTCATTTATTGACAATTAGCTATAGAGTATCTTGCTTTAAATTTAAATGTTACCATGTCATAATTGTAGCTTATTATTTTCCAATAATTCCTATATCCAACTCAGGCACTACACTAAGGAAATGTATTAAAATACTTTATTAATTCATTGAATTCTCAAAGACACACCTACTGTATATAACAATACCAATACATGATGGTGCCAGTGCTTTTTTTACTATGTGAAGGGGCTTGAATCCTATGCAATCAGCCCAATGTCATGTTTTGTATTCCTGAGTTTGATATATATGGAACTCAAGAAAAAAAATTAAAGACATTGACACCTAATTTTTAATTCATTTGAAGATCATCTTTTCTAAAAGTGTGTTTTCTAGAAGGTATGGTGTGGTAAAGAAGAGAGTATATAAGTACTACATATATACTTTATACCTTATTTATTTGTGTGGGGGTGAGGGGGTGCCAGCTTCTAGGACATGACTTCTTGAGAAGTCAGAGAACCACTTGGGAGAGTGGGTTCTCTTTCACCAGGTGGGTTCAGGTGATCCAACTGAAGAACTTAAACTTGGTAGCAAGTGTCTCTTTCTGCTGAGCTGTTTTGACAGCCTTACTTTACAAAATGAAGTCTATAAATATGTCAGTGTAACTACTAGTGAGGCTTAGGAAGAGCAGCTTCATCATTCCTCAGAACTCTGGACCCATCCCTCCCTTTGTCCCAAATGTAAAACTCATCTCGATGTTTCTAATATTTATTCCCTGCTTTCCGTTATAACTACATACTCTCTAATTCATTCCTTAAATATGGAGATGTAGTTTTTATATATTATGTACATTGTTTAATATATATATGTGTGTGTGTGTGTGTGTGTGTGTGCTATACACATGCCTGTGTGCTGTACTTTCATTTGTGATTCTGTTTTCTGCTTAGTATCGAGATTCATTCCGTTGAGTTTTGTAGCTATAATTTGTTCATTTTCACTAATGTAGATCATTGCATGCTATGAAATGGTACAATTTACTTATTTGGTTTGTGGTTGATAGACTGGAGTGTGACGCTTTTGATTTTTTTTTTTTTAACCTCTGTCAACACTCTTATTCATGCAACCTGGACATGAATGCCAAAGATACTCCAGGACTGTGTTTTCCAAATTTTACTTATGAAAGAATCACTGGAAAGCTTGCTAAAAACAAACCCGATTGCAAGCTTCTGAGTAAGTCCTGGTAAGTCCTCAGCAGACCCTGAGAATTTGTATGCCTAGGAATTTTACCAGCTAATGCAAGACTTTTCAGATGGGTCCCCAAGCAATATACCACATTTCCACCATTTTAAAAGTCTAATTTACATTTAGAAATATGATAGTTTTGGTATTAGTAACTCCTTTTGGTGTAAATTTGAGTATTCCTCGATACGGTAGAGTTTGAGAGTGTTTGCAATGAATGATGAAGTTCAAAATCCTCCTGTCATTTGGCCTTGTTGCTCGTCACCTAGACTCATAAGAAAATGTGCTTGGTTCTTTTGAAAATGGAGTCACTGGTTTAATATTTGAAGCGTACTTACTGTGAAGGCCTTTACCTGTATTGTTTCATGTAGTCCTTGCATCAGTTCCCTGAAACCAGTAAGTATTATTATCCATATCTATCTTCAAGCTTCAGACAGAGCCTGGCTTAACTGTAGCTCCCAAAGGCTCAGGGCTTGAATGGAGTTGTGACTCCTAGGTAACCACTTCAGAGTTCTCAGGACATAAAGCAACACACCTGACACAGTGGGATCAAGGTAAGTCTCTTGTGGACTTTGGAGACTTACCACCCGAAAGGGGGATTTGAACTTTCAAATGAGAACATAAGGGATTTCGTTTTCAAGGAGCAGATTTTGGTCTTTTAAATGAAAAGATATAAAAGACTGAGGCAGACATGGGATAGGTGACCTTTGAAATAGAGATTTGTTACTAGTCAAGTGGGTTTTAATGATTTCTTAAATGTTAGTTTTGGATGAGGGGGCTGGCTGTTATTTTCTGTAAATTGTTGTTTTGTTTGTTTTTCCAGATATACTAGCTTGGGTTCATACTGAATTCCATGGTAGCCGGGGAGGGAGGGATACTTTCTGTTCCTAGTACTTGCAATTGCTTAGTCCCCCATGCAATTGCTTAGTCCTGACTGATCTCAATTCATCAGCCTCACACCACCATGTGACTGATCATGTGACTGACCTGGATGATGGAATAGTGATTTCATTTGGGCTATCCCACCTACTCCCATCTGACAGTGCTGGGATTGAACTCTGCTCTGTCTACACTGCATTACATTGCTAGCCAAATCATTGACCTGTACACGTTTACCCTTGATCTTTGAGCTTTTGGCAAGATTGCAAGTGTGTAGGTAATTCTGCTGTCCTTGGGAGGACCTAAAACAATACTTTTCATCAATTAAAGCCAAATAAGACAAAGGAATCATCAGTTGAAGAAACAAGATACAATTTTTATTATTGATAAAAACTAGGCTGGGGAAGGTGGCTTAAATGTTTAAATTTAGTTATTCATCTGCTTCCATCTTTGACAGGTTGACCTGCACATTGGGTGATTTAGCCCGATAAGCTCAGCAGGGTAATGGTATTGGCTCTGACTAACTACAGGCTGCTTCTCAAAGAAAAGAGCTGACTGGAAGCTGGAATTTGTGTGCCCAGTTAATTAATCCAACTTGCCAGAGACGTACAGAGAGCCTACAAATGTTATTGCTGGCAAAACTCCACTCCAGGGAAAGTAGGAAATACAGGTTCTATGCAAATGGTCTCAGAGCATGTATTGGCCATTGAGCACATGTTATTAACCATCCAGTATGTGTTCAGCCAGAGATACGGTGAAGCCCTGGGGGACATAGGCATCAGTCAGTAGGCTCTTTCCCCCAGCTCCATTATGTCTCACAGCTCTATAGTTTCACATCTTAGAGTCCCAAGTGGGGTGTGCGAGAAGATTAATGCAATCATTTTAGCGGGCTACAGAAAGCAGACGAGGCCCTGATCTTGGAAGACTTATGTCAGGCAGAACTGTTCCTAGAGCCAGTCTTTGTATTTCAAAGGCCACAACAGTAAATTCGTGATGTATGGGTATGCCTGTGAGGGAGCTAAGAAGAAGGTTCAGTTTTGGTTTTCTTTATGGATGTGAGATTCTCTGAACTTCTGATCTGTACTCCACATTCCTTGAACTAAAAGTTCATAGGTGGAAATACACACTCTATGCCATTGACCATACTAGATGAGAAAGGAAAGACTAGTGTAAAGTGGGTCCACTGGATAATTCAGAACTTAGGTAAAGGTACTTGAATATTAAATGTCAGGGTTCTGAAGAAAAACCCAGTATTCATGGGTGACCCCCGCCCCTCACCCCTAGGGTAGCACAGTTGCTGAACTTAACCTCCCAGTGGACACCTTTCCCAGTGGAGTTTCAGTTCATAGCCAGTACAATCAAAGATCCATTTCCTTTGGGATCCTGGATTGTGGCAGCTAGTGCTGGCACCAGTCTAGGCTCAGCCTGGTGGTGAACAGGCTGCCCAAGGATCAAGTATTCTCTGCTTCTTGCTGCAAAGGTCTCCTTCACCTACTATGGCACTAATGGGATTTCCTTGGCCAAAGCAGGCCACCTGCAAGAGTAGATTTCCCTTTTGTTTATAAAGGTCATCCAGATCACATGATTGGGGCTGACCCTTGGCTCTGTCCAAGCTTTTAGAATCCAGGTTGTGCCCTTTATGCCGCTGAGTGTGGAGAGGAATTTGAGGCGAAGACAGCCAATTCTTTGTAGCTTTCATTGGGTTGTCATGAATAATTTAAAGTGAGATCCTTGCTAGGACTCTTGAGGTCACTGTCATTTAAAAATAGCAAATATTGTACTCCTTGCTAGTCTTTAGGCAGAGATACTGAAATAGATACTGAAATAATCTCTCTCTCTCTCTCTTCCTCTCTCTCTCTCTTTCTCCTCTCTCTCTCTCTCTCTCTCTCTCTCGGTTCCTCTGTGATTCCTTGCTCAGGCCAAGGCTCATGGGAGCCTCTCAAAATCCCACCCTCTCTCAGATCATTGCCAAGGCCAGACTGTATCAGCACTTGCCCAAAGTGTGCAGCATTGGCTAAGTCACTGCATCCTGGTCCTTTGGTGAGCCCCCTTGGCATGGTGCCATCTCCGAGGCCCTCTGTCTTTCTCAACCATTTCGATGGACCAAGTTGTGGTCACATACCAAGATCAAAGCGCCATGTGGTTTATGAATTAAAGTGTCTTCATCTTCAAAGCCACCTGCCCAAGTACAAAAACCAGCCACTGCATAATCAAACCTTCATACCACCAAGTTTAAATGTGTGCAGGACTTGAAAAATGAACTTTTTATTTAGCCAGAAGGCCAAGTCCCTCATGAGTATTTTATTCTCTAACAGTTTGCGCCCCCCCCCCCTCTTTTGGTCAATGTCCCAGTGTAGTTCACCAAATGTTCAGGTCTTTGAAGTTACCCCTCTACTCTCTGCTGCATTCAGATTCTGAACCAAGAGAAATGTAAGCCTGGAGCTTGAGGAGTTAGTTGGCAAGACTGGAAAACATCAGCAGGGGTTCCAAAAGTGCAGGGTCAGAGGGCATGACCCGAGCACTGGACATGTCTTCAGTGCTAGAACTGAATCCCGAAATCCCACATGCTCCACCCCTAAGTTCTGCAGGGGATCTGTGATCTCCCAGCATGGAAAATGAGATCACCCTTCTTGTTTTCTGAGGGCCAGTGACTCCCAGGCGGGAGCAGTGGAAGACAGGTTGGGCACCAGCTGCTCAGATTGTTCTTACATATGCAGCCTTCAGGCAATGCCAGTTCATCCCCTTTTCCCTGGAGCATCCGTACGTATAGTGGTTAGTTTCAGCACTCTGTGATAGTTAAAGATCACTGTGGACTCCAGTGAGCATTTACAATGTCGATAATATATACCAGCATTTACTATTGAGAAACTAACCCAAGAAAATTGTATGGAATTTATTAACTCATTAAAATATGCAACTTATTGTCTATGAAACACAAGTAATAGTATGCCTGAAAAGATGTCTTTCTTTTCCAAATTAGATTTTAAAAAGAAGAAGAAAGAGTGGGAAGAGTAAAAGCGAGCCTCTGTGGTGTTGATCACCTTAATGTCTGGCTTAGATGGCTCTGTTGTTTGTCTGTCTGTGTGCACTTTGCATTGATGGTGTCATGTAGCTGCTGATAACTCACTTGGCTCTGATGAGACATTGATAGTGAAAAAGGAAAGGAGGTTGAGACAAGATGAAAGTACTTTGGCTCCTGCAGATCCCTGGAAAGGACTTCAGAGAGTCCTCAGGGTCTCTTCCAGGACTCACTTTGATATTGTCACTCAGGGCCAAGTGATTGGTGGCTCAAGCAGAGCCAGAGAGAGTTTTTAAGAGTTTCCAGGAAAACAGCACTCCCTCTAGAATCCTCACACTGAAACTGCCCAAATGCCGGGCTGACTTCCTTTCTGACACCCATGGGGGTAGCTCAACCTAGGCTAATGAGTGGAAACTGGAATTGGGAATCTTAGCTGGGCAGCATTTCTGCATGCGGACCCTCGTAACCACCTCTTTCTAGCATGATAGGTTAGACTCTGGGCAGGATACTGCTTCTGGACCAAGCAAGAGAGGGCTTCACATTCTGCAGTTACTGAAGGTCTCCTCCTTTAGCTACTGCCTGCTTCTGGATGCTGTGCCTTCAATGTTATTTTCACTCAAGAATAATGTTATACCTGAGTTGTGTTTATCTTATCAGAACATAGAATTAGATGAATCACCACCATGACCTCCCTATTCAGATTAACTCAGAGTTGCTGGTGTTGTAAATATCTGCAACCATTTTTAAAGTGCAACTGGGGTGCAGGTTTTGTGGATTGTACAGGAAGAGAATGGGTTCTGGAGGTCAGAGAGTGCAGCGATGATTAGAGAATGTCGTCCTGTCTGTCCCCTCTCATCAGTATCACCACTGGACGTCACAGAAGTTATATTAGGACGAGAGTAATGTCTATGTGTACCCTTCCCCCCTCCAGAAATATTTGGAAGTAAGTAGGGATTTTATTTTGAAAGATAATTTTTTAAAACTTTAGGATGGTCTTTTTCTCTGTATTTTTTCACAGTAAATAGAAGCACAGAAGCAGTTTTATCGTTGTGTACCTTATATATCCCATGTGAACATTGCACCTTATTACACATGTCCTCTGTGACTTCACATATACATGAACATCATACCTTATTAGTACATGCCCTATATTGCACCACACATCAGAAGTGAGTATCGTATCTTAAGAAGTGTTCATTATGGGAGTAAGCACGTT
Source organism: Mastomys natalensis (assembly GCA_021653895.1). Taxonomy (NCBI): domain Eukaryota; kingdom Metazoa; phylum Chordata; class Mammalia; order Rodentia; family Muridae; genus Mastomys; species Mastomys natalensis. Next base: position 2,701,995 of record JAJTUV010000326.1, on the reverse strand, counting down.
TCTCAGCCTCAGCTGGTAAAGGTTTAAGTGTTTTTTTTTAAGATTTATTTATTTTATTTTATGTGTAGGAATGCTTTATTTTATGTGTATGAGTGGTGCTTATATATACATGTACCATATGCCTGCCTTGATACCCGTGGAGGTCGTAAGATGGCATAGGATCCCATGGAACCAGTTACACATGCATGTGCGGTGCCATGTGTGTTCTAGAAACCAAACACAGGTTTTTTAGAAGAGTAGTAGATGCTCTTAACTGCTGAGCTGTTTCTTGCCCCAAGCCTGTTAGGTTTTGTCTTTCAGTATTTGTCACATACTAGCTACCGGATACTTTGTGGGGTTGGTGGGAAATGGGGGAAAGTGACCCCAAACCATTTGGTGTTGCTATGATTAACATCCCTAAGCTAACAAGATAAACTTTAGAGGAAGCATCCTCTCAGCTTTGCTGAAAAATACCTTACTACCAACAGCTACCCTACAGCATTGTTTTGTGATCGTAGTTAAGGTCTCAGGCTTATAAGACATATTAGCCCACTTCCTGGCCCGTGGTAAGCACTGAGTAGATATCAGCCTTCATTGATATTCAGTGTATTTAGTTGAATGAGTTCCCAAGTTGATTATAAATTCAGTCTAATGCCAAGCACTATCCTGTTTGACATTTTAAATATTATATATAAGCATGTTGCTGTCCCTGGTGAGTGTAATGAGTTGATAGGGCAAATCAATCTAAGCTGGGATTGACCATCTCTTCTAGAATTGCCTCAGGCACTTCTGAAACTCTTAATGGCAATGTAATTATATAGCAGCCTGTGCCATCATCTGCTGGTTGTGTTAAACTTTTGCAGAAGCCAGCTAAATCTATAGGTAAATTGTTGTTACCTATTCTGTTAACTGTGCTGTACACTTAATGTTAAGCTCCAGACTACCAACCTGTGGATCCTTTTTCCATAGGGACAGAGTTGGTCTGTGGTTGCACAGATCCACCTGAACAATGCCTTGAGGTGGTCTCTATATGTTGTTCCAAGCTATGATAAGCTTATCTCCTGAGATGGAGATATTCCAAAAACACATTCTGGTACAATGGACTTGGAATTCTCTCTAAGGTATGATAAGACTGATTTGTGGTTGCTAGTCTTATTTTCTATCGGGTCTGCAGCCTCTAATGACAATGGATTTGCTGTTTGACTCTATATTGTCCTTTTGTGATGAAATGAAAGGCATCAGAAGAATAAAATCAACAATACTAGAAAATTTCAAAGACACATCTTAATAAGACAATGATAGCAATGGAGGAAATTACGAGATGGGCAAAGAAGGTCATGGCTCAGAGCTGAAAATGATGAAGAGAAAGAAAAAAATAAAGAACCATATGGTAGATTTTTCAGGAAGATAATGCAGCCTGTAAAATACTTGATGTGCAAACATGAGGACCCGGGTTTGACCCCGGAACCCACATAAGAGCCCCAGTGTAGTGGTGCATACTTGTATTCCCAGTGCAGAAAGGTAGAGATGGGAGGGTCACTGAGCCAGCTGGCCAGCTGGCCTTGTCTGATATGCAAGCCTAGGTACCACAGGAGAGAGAGACAGTTTCACAAAGCAAGGTAGGCAGTATGCTGAAGACCGCACTTGAGTTGACTTCTAGCCTACATGTGCATATATACCCTTATACACACAAGTGCATCAACACATATGTTAACATGTACACACATGCATGAAGCCTGTGTAAAATGTTGGATGCTTCCCTAAGAAAAAAATTAATGTCATTGCTGACACAGGAGATATAAAGAGTAGCAGTCATCCTTCCTTGAGAATAAACCTAGCACAGCTCCCAATACCATGGATGAAAGCCCCTGAAATATTTGAAATTTGGCAAATGTATTTGTATTCTGATAAATTGGATTAACAAATAACAAAAATTCAGTCATCCAGAAATCATCTTAAACAGTTCCATTATTCTATTATATACCTATCTAACCACCTTAATACTGCCTTCATTAATTGCTTATATTTGCTTACATAATTTGGAAGGTGCATAATGAAAGTATTAGCATAGTTGTATCCTCTTTCTCATACTCCCTGCATCTTATAACCCCCAAAGCAGGTTGGGTTGAATTGTGGGTCCCGTGTGTCTGCTGCCCCAAGGGGCTGGTGCCACAGCTCAGAGAGGCAGAAACATAGAAATTCAACCGAGTTCACTCCACGACGTGCTGGGAAGACATGGGCTGTGAGAAGCCGCAGGGCTCCACTCCTGGGTGGAGGGAACACAGTCTGAGACCCCGTAGGGTTCAGAGCTCTTGGGTTGGGGGTCCCCGGGCCAGGAGGCGGCCAGAAACCTGACTGGTTTCAAGCCCTTGGGCTCTCAGGCACCGCTGAGAGGCCATGGAAAGGCTGGGGGGTGGGGCATATGGGCTGGATTATGTAGAGTAAACCTATACTGTATCTACTGATCCTAACCCAGTCCCTCTTACTGTTTACTTCTAGACCCTCTTACTGTTTGCTTCTAAAGTGTATCTCAAAGTTTCGATTGACCATCTCTTAGAGTTAGAGATGGCTTTCAAGTGGCAGGACTGGGTTGCATTAAAAAATTGTTGGTCAAGAGCGTCCCATCAAAATCTCCCAAACAACCTAGGCTGTTGGTAAGACAAAGGGGTGCTCTCTGCAAACTGACAGTGGACTCCATTGCTGATGACAACACCCACACAACTCATTGAACATGGAGAAGAGAAGCTGGTGCTAACATTGAGCCTTCTGCCCTATGTTTTACTCTCTTTAGTGCAGGAAGGTTCTCTGCTGGCTACCATAAGAAAATATGGACACCAACCCAGCCACAAAACTTTTGACCTACAATCTGCAAACTAGGGAAATGGTGGCACAGAACTTGTGGCAGTAACAAACCAATGTCCAATTTGACTTAAGTCCCACTCTATGAGAAGAAACCTTACCCACACAGCTTGCATAACAAAGAACCAGAGACTAGATAGCCCAGATATGTAGGGTAAAATCAAATACTTCTGCTGAAAAACAAAATCAATAAGATGATCCCTAATGATATTCTGCTGCCTTATCCAGTCATCATGAGAGAAGCTTCCTCTGGCAGCAGATGGGAACAGATGCAGAGACTCACAGCCAGACATTATGGGGAAAGAGAGTCTAAATAGGAGGTCTTCATCAAATCCCTCCCCACAGAGCTCAGGGGATCCAAGGAACAGAAGGCAGAAATAAGAGCTAGAGGGGATACAGAATACCAGGAGAACAAGGCCCTCTGAAACAACTAAGCAAGGCACACATGAGCTCACAAAGACTCAAGCAGCAAGCACAGGGTCACCATGAGTCTATATCAGTTCATCTGCATATATAGTATAGCTATTAATTTAGTATTTGATGACACTCCTGACTGAGAATGTGTGGGTCTCTGACTCTTGTGCCTATTCTTGTGATTCTTCTCCTCCTGTTGGGTTGACATGTTCAACTTTGATATGATAGTTTTGCTTTATCTTATTATATTTTATTTTTTCGTGTTTGGTTCACATTTCTTAGGAACCTGTTCTTTTCTAAAGAGACAGAAAGGGGGTGGTTCCAGAGAGCCGGGGAGGGGGGAGGAAATGAGAGGAGTAGGAGAGTAAACTGTAATCTGGATATATTGTATGAGAAAATAATCTGTTTTTAATGAAAGAAAAACTAGGTCTCAGCTGAGAGACATATTATACAGTGAGGGGCAAATGGAACCATGTCACTAGACAGAAAACCTGGTGAGGTCGAGCAGATTAAGGAACACCAGAAATTCTCATAATTGAGAACGGTGGTTGTTTGAATCTTCTCCCAACCAGGTTCCTGTCCTGGAGCACGTGACCATGACACTCCACTAAGAGGAACATGACAACTGGTCACGCAGCATAGAGCCCAGAGTTCTCCATGTTAATGAGATATCTAGATGGGCTGGTCCAGAGGGATTAGGCAATAAGCTTTCCTTCCCAGACATTCATTCCTTCTTCATCCACCCTGAGTGTGTTGTATGCATCCATTTTCCACCATGAATAAACAGTTTGGGCAAGCATGGACTGTCTTCTTCCTAAAGGACCACCATGGGAGGGAAGAAGCCTTCTTCATACTTAGCAACACCCAAGTCTCCCCCAGAAGGCCCCTCCACACTCCTGGCACTCTCCCTGAGCTAAGATGGATTCCCCCAGCCTCTTCTCAATTCCTCATGGTTCCCAGGGGCCTAGCCTGCACAATATCTCACCAGGAGAAAAATGGGCTGGGATCTACATCTTAAGCTGTTCCATTGCCCCTGAGTGGTGTGTCACCATGAGCCCATCATCCACAAGTCGCCTAGCGTCTCCCTGTTTCGCCTCTCTGAGCTAATCCCAGCACCATAGCAGTAAGGTGAAATGCAGACCCATAGTATAGAACATATTTCATAGAACAAAGAGACCAAATCTTCATAACATTAACATTAGTTACCCTTGGCTTTGTAGTGAATATATGATTATCTTTAAGCTCTTTGTTGCTTTTTATTACAATTTTATAAAGTCCAAAATTTTATTGTTGTTATTATATCATCATCGTTGTCTTCATCATCATCATCACTATTGCAAAGGAGGAAGCTGAATCCTAGATGAGCCTGTATTATTGAACATTGAGATATCAGAGAGTACGGGCTGCATTGAGCCTCTGTAGGTGTGAAAAGGCCCTTCATTCTTAGCACTGGTCACATGACTGCTGTTCATTTTGTAAAGGGTAGGGGAAGACGTATTTTAAGGAAGAGTCAATATATCTGCATATGGTAATCTCCATAGCCTTCAGAATGGATTATTATCACAGGAATCTGAAGGGGTAAAAGGAAAAACTGAGGAGAAATCTCTTGTTGATTAAGGGCTTATGATAACACAGGCCCATCTTTTTTTAGTTAGAAAATGCAGTGAGCCTTCAAGGTACAGACTTACTTTCAAATGTGAAACTTTTAGGAAGCATCATAAACAATGGAGAATAAGACAGAGAAATGGGGTGACTGGAGAATCAGTTCACCGTGTCTCCGTTCAGAATATTTAAAAGCTTAGATTCAAGAGTGGAGAAAATTAGAAAGCAGGTTGACCCTCAAGACTCATCCCAAGAGCAGACACTTAAAGAAATGAATTCAGGTTTTAAAGCACATGGTATAGAGAGAGTGGAAAAATGTAGCAAAGTCAAAAAGCCATGGCGCCCCGAGTTCAGAATCAGACGAGAGAGACTAATGGTAATAGGAAGCCAAACTCAACTCTTCCTCTTCTGCTGCTATAGACAAGAAGGCAGGTCTCCAGCCAGGGAGAGGAGAACAAAGCCTTGTAAGAGGAAATTGAAACTTAAGATAGGTTAGCTGATTGTGTAAGAGTGCAGAGCGGCAGCAAATGAGTTCAGATCATCGGACCAGTGTGAATGTTGTCTAGTCGCCCGAGGGCTGGCCAACTGCTTGTCATTTTTGAGCAGTGGTGCAGAAGAGAGAGATAACTGGGCTGGGGATGAGGTGATGTCTCTATTAATAGCAAAACAACAGAACCAAGAGGGTCTCGTCTTTAAACCAAATAATAGAGATGCTGGTGTTTTTGCCCCCCTCAGAGGACACATGAGGAGAATTAGGTGAGGCAGTAATGTTCTGTAAAACTTAGGGACACTGCCCTGGAAATGATTGTTGACTGTTAGATGTTGCAGGCAATCAAGGCTGGTTTTAACCTAAGTGGGGAATTCTTACTCTATTCTGTTTTTCAGGCCAAGCATCGTGGTTTATCCCTTTACGCCCAGCGCTTGGGAGGCAGAGACAGGCAGATTTCTGATTTCAATATGAGCCTTGTCTACATAGTGAGTTTGAGGCCAATTGTGGCTTTAAAGTGAGACACTGTCTCAAAAACAAAAAAAGAATGCTTCTCACAATTATGTTCTGAAGACTAGAGAAAGGAGTTGTGGTGGTTTAAATGAGAATGGCCCTAATAAGCTAATATATTTCAATACTTGGTCCCCAGAGAGTAGAACTGTTTGAAAGGATCACAAGAATGAGGAGGTGTGGCCTTGTTGGAGAAAGTGTGTCACAAGGATTGGGCTTTTGAGATTTAAAGAGCCCATGTGAGGCCCTGTGGCCCGCTCTCTTTTTGCCATGACAGCCTGTTCACAGCAGTAGAACAGTGCTGTGAATAGACTAGGTGCTGGAGCTCAGCGCCTAGTTCAGTGGATAAAAATATTTGCTTTAAAGACATGGGCCCTGAGTTCAGATTCCCAGATTCACATGGGAAAGGCCTGGTATGCTTATATTGCTGACTATAACCCTATAACTGTTGGGGCCAGAGAGGAAGGATGAATGAGGCTTGCTGAATGCCAACCTAGCTCCAGGTTCTTTGAGAGACCATGTTTCAGAAATACGGACAGTGACAGAACAAGCCATTCCTCATCTTTCTGTCACTTTCAGAAGCATTCACATAATGCAGGTATGTGCACGCACGCATACATACAATTTAAAAAGCAATATAGATAAGAACATGAGAGTAATCAATTCTTTATTCCCTTTCCTTGTTGCTGACTTATTCATCTTGAAGACCAGAACCAAAAGATACTAAGTTGAGAGATGATTGTGAAAACAGCCGCTTGTTAAGTACCGTCTCACATTCTTTGCGATTCTGTGGTAGTGAGTCTTGGGTTACAAGAATCTGTATTTAAACACAGGTGCCAGATGGTTTTGCCAAGCTGAAGCAGCTTGGGCACTGCTGGGCTGTAGAGCAGATAACCCGTGAGTCAGAGGCATGGTGTCTTAGCAGTGCTAATTCCACTCTGACTAACAGCTCCTATTCACACCTGTCCTGAGAGTGGGTGCTATCTTTAGTACTCTTATTTTTCACATGAAGAGTTAGGGTGTTTTGGGGGTCTCACAGTGGTAGCAACTGGTGGGGACACACAGTCAGGCCGTCTGCTACATTGAAGTCCATATGGTAAACATTCAAGATTCAAATGTGGGTACCATTCTCAAGTATGTGGCTCAGAAGCCTGAGTCAGCCACAAAGAGCTCTACCTGGACATCTGGTCATGGTCTGTCTCTAGCATCTAAGTAGCATCTTTATAAAGACATGGGAGAGTCTCTTGATAATTTCTTGATATATAAATCTGAGATGTACAAAAGCCAGCTGAAATAATAATTCCTCGAGATCAAATTTTGGCTAAATGTAAAAACAGACTGCTCCTGGAAGCCCAAATCAACCTCACAGGAAAACTACAGGAAGGGTTATGACTTATCAATGCTGGTGTGGTGGGCTACAACATCAGCACAAATCACTGGGGACTTTGTTCTGTAATCTTTTGCCTGGATTGTTCTTTTTTTTTTTTTTTTTTTTCTTCCTCCTGGAAAATTTGTAATCATCTTTATAGGCAAGGCCTAAATGTCACTTGAGCTCTAGAGTCCTCTTTGACTTCTATGGCTAGATTAATTAACCCATTCTTTCTGCTTCTTTAGCACTTTCTTCCTGGCATTATAATTCTGCGGTTATCTTTTCCAGTTTGTGGCACCCCTGTACAAAGTCACTTAGCTGGGACAGACGAAAGTCACTTTACCTTTTCCGTCTGTGAGCCCCTGTTCTCACTAAGGGCTGTTGTTTTTTAATCGACTGAATGTGGATAAACTTAGTCCATTCTTTATTCTCAGCCCTGATTTAAGTCTGTATGCTAAGGAGCCTCTCCAGCTGTCACTCCTCACTCACCCTCATTTCCCACAAAGCAATCTGGAGAATTCTCTATCAAATACAGTTTGGTGGTGTGTTCCTGGTCACAGAAACATCCTCCTTGCCCCAGTCAGTAGGATAACCCCAGGCTCCCAGCCATCTATGATTTGACCATGTGTTACTCCCCAGCTTCAACTTTTGACTTCCTGCCTTGCTTCTTGGGTCGCACCACAGGGAGCTCATTGTCATTCCCCAGGCATGTGCTGTTTCTTGCTGTCTCATTTTAGCTTTGACAGTGAGCTCCTGCCACAGTTCCCCTGCCAGGCCCCTCTGCCTTGCTACTACAAGCCTGTTTTTGGGAGACCTCAGGACCCCTTCCTCTGAGCCTTCATATGGATACCCTGGGGCCAAACACATGTACACTTAGGAGCTTTGAGCTCTTGAGCCTCATTCTGTTTCCGATGGCAAATGAACACTTAGAACTAGCTTTTCCAAAGGCTGGTAATTTTTTTTTTTTTTTTTTTTTTTGTAATTGGAAAAGCAGCAGAGTTAGAACTTTGCTTCTCTTGCTATATGGAAGTGTGGTTTTGGGTATTTCGCTTCCTGTGAGAACCAGTTTGCTCATCTGTAAATTCCTGGTAGTCTTCCCACCCCAGAGTCTTAAGGATAATCAACTGAGAAACAAATGTTGTCTAAAACTTAAGTTATCCCAGGGATCTGCAACTGCAACAGATAGTTGTGTGCTTTTGCATAGTCAGAAACAATTCCTACATTGTTCAGTGTGTTTAAGCTGGAAATCAAGGTTCACTGGGATTAGCGCAGTGTTCACTCATTCGCCAAGGATCTGGATACACCTGAGTTTCAGCAGCAAAGTTGAGAACTTGCAACAGATCAGCAAACCTCAAAAGCTTGCTGTTTGACCTATATAGAACAAAAGCTTGCTCACCCATGAACCATGCACATACAAGAATATGTGGAGTTCGTGGCCCCTTTCAGGTACACAGTAAGCTGGAGGGAGAATTCCTTTCTCTACATCTGATTTCTGGAATTTCATCCAGGTATGGAATGAAGGAGGCGTCACAACAAAATTTTAATGGGCTAATTGAAATCATGGGCCTGAAATAAAGACAAAATCTCTCTAGGAGATTATATTTACTTGGGTACTGAGTGTTTGTTACTGATTTTGTTAGTTTGAAAAGGAAAAGAATGATGTATATCATGGATACATACAATTATATATAAGTATGTATTATATAGCCCAGGCTAGCCTCAAATTTTCTGTGTAGTTGAGCATCCTGAACTTCCCGTGTCTACCTCCCAAGTCCTAAGATTATGGTCATGTACCACCATGTCCAACTTGAAATAGATACAATGATTGATATATTTACATGAACTGATAACAGCATGCCTTTTGTGGATCCATTTTTGTCTGAGGGAAGAATAATTAAGTAGTTGTTGGAAGTGGACATAAAACCCTTACGGTAGGTAACACAGGGCCGTGAGGGATGCTCTTTATTACTGTTGGGTTGTCATTCTCATGGGCAGATGAGGCAGGCAGGCACCCTGGCATAGCTTGAGACCAGGAAAAGTGCAGCAGAGTGAACATCTTTTCTTTGATGTAAAAGGGACTAAAGAATCAGAAGATAACATCCACCTTATTCCCGATGGCCTTGAAGGAGCCTTGTGATCTTGTTCCTGTAAGATTGGACCAGGGTATTACTGGTGCCAGTTATTCTGCATAGGTAAACACATGAATCTTAGAGTTGAAGCAAAGCACTCATTTGTCCACAATCTTTAGACTTCACCAATCATGGAGAGCTTCTCTCTTCAACTATGCATGCCTGCACAGGCACACATGTGCGTGCACACACACAACACACAGACACACACACCACACACACACACACACACACACACACACACACTCCAGTATCCAGGCTGAAATGGGGATGCTCTTTCCTTGTCTTTCACAGTTTGCTTCTGTCTGGTCACCCCTCCAGCTCTGCCATGACCCATATCCCTTGACAAGAATCTGCCACAGCTCCCTGATGGTTTAAAGTTTGTGCTGGGAGTGAAGAGGCTAATCCCTAACATTGCAGTGGGATACAGGTTGATGGCATATCTCTCCCCTTAGTATGTCAGACTGGTGAGTTCTCTTCTTTTGTTTTGGTGAGCTAAGCTTTCCTTTTACCAAATATACTTTCTGTCTCAGGATGCATGTAGCTGGGATCTACAGGAGTATAGTACTATAACACCTTCTTGCATCTCAAACTCCTCAAGTATGGGAGACCTCTCTTCTTACTTCTCAACTGGCTTTGAATTGTGTCTTTTATTATGAAATTGATAGCATGGGGACATATTGGAAACAATGCAGACTGTACTCACGAGCCCATACCAGTGTTTACATCTTACTTTGTTGCTTTACCTGCTTTACAAAAGACATAAGTTACTACGGATAAATTTGAAGCCATCTGTATGCCCTTTTTCCTGATGCATGTCCTAGCCTTCCCTTCCTGTGGATGGCTGCTATTATTGCTTTGTCTGTCTTAAAATTCTCCTTCTAGTCGTATGAGTCTATAGCATTGACTACCTTTGTGATGAAACTGTATAAATGGAATCACTGATCTCATTTTTATTACTTATATTTATTTCTAAGAGTAACTCCTACTGCCATGTGCTTAGCCTTCAGGATTAATGCTGAATGCCACACAAATGGGAGTTTTTCTTTCTTAAAGTAATGCTCGTCCTGAGCTTGATGTATAATAAAACTTCTCTCCCCACATTGTGTATGACTTTAAGGTTCTGATTCTTTTTGCTTGTTTTGTTCTTGTCCTTTTGACAAGTTTCTTATGTAGATACATGTTACCAGTTTTTCTGTTTTAATGTTGTTGGATATTTCTCTTTTGAGTTAGGGGAAATGTATTGGTCCATTTTTCTGCTGATGGATGGGTAGGTGCTCTATAGATGCTGAAACAGCCATGCTTCAGTGACCTTCTGTACATATATCAGCTAGGACACCCAGGTGAGCACTTCTCTGGCAAGGTAGTATAGTGTAGGGGGTAGCCATAGTCCTCCTCTACAGACTTTTCCAAATTGTACCCCCAGTTTCTACACTCACTCTTAGGTAAAGAGCTTGGTCCTCTGTCCTTGGTTTTATTTCTCTTTTCACATAACCTGCCTTAAATATGATGGCTTGTACTGCTTCTCCTTTGTCTATTTGACTAAAATACCTGACAGAAACAACTGGGTTGAGACAATATTATTTAGGCTTCTGGTTTTCTAAGTGTCTCTCCATCTCCATTGGTCTCCTTACCCTAGGACAGAGTGTCATGCGGGTGTCATCTGTGGCTGAGGGTGGTCTTCACAGCACAAAGGAAGCAAAGAGAAGAGAGGAATGTTTCGGCTCTTAGTTTCCTCTAGCTCATGGAATGGGGCCACCTACACTCAGCCTGCTTCTTCTCCCTCAGCTGATCCTTTTTGTGAATGTTCTCACAAATTCATCCAAAAGTGTACCGCAATGGTCCCTTAGTTCTCTCTACATTTTATCTGGATGACAATCAAAATCTACCACCAAAAAGCTAACCTACCATCCCTCTAGTTGCTTCTAATAATATTTTGAAATAAAATACTGTGCAATATTGAGTACATGGTAAATTTCTTTACTTTTTTTATTTCCTTAGACATGAAAAGAGCAGATTAGCTATTAGATGAGTGGCTTTTTGCAACATCATTATTTCCAAACTTCATATGTGTAATTCAGGGATTCTTTCAATTAAGAAAATAGATTGTATTGCTTCATCCATCACCTGTTTGGAGTTCTGTCCCTTTGGGTTTGGGGCTGGGGATCAGTGATGGTTTCTTTCTAATTCCTTGTGTTATTAAGGACTGTTCTTAATGTCTACTGGACATTTAATGAACTTTATGTATTTTTCCTCCTTCTGTGTTTGAACTTTCATTCATCCTGTAAGTAATAAGAATATGGAAGGTCTAAACATCCTGAGTTTGAACCAGTGAAACCAGGAGAAGTACTGCAGATATTGATGACTAATTCAGCACCCCTCTGAATGACTGAGTTTTAAGCACTCTATGAGTAACTGTACATTGATAGAGATGAAGATGCAGAAATACTTATAGCTACTTTCTTAAGTATAAAAAAGAATCTTAATTGGATTGATCTTTATAGTTTTAACTTAACCCTATCCTTTGAATTAAAGATTATATACTTGATACTGTTTAGTTTGACTTATACATTATTTATCCTGCAATGAGTTTATTATAACGTTCTTCCATCTACAAAGAATATTGAAGCAGACTTCGTGAAGAACTGAATGAGAATGTATATACTTGAATGTATGTTTTTCCCCCATGAGCCTTCTAGTTACTATGGGTGATGTGTGGGCCCCAGGGACTATTTGGCTGACTCCTACCTCCACACCCTCTTCTCCCTCTTCTTTCTCAATGGCCATGTTAATGGAAATGGTCCTTAGAAAAACCTGGAATGTGTATTATGTAGATGTTATAGAAATAGACAAGTGGGATTTGTTCCTTCAACTCCAATTATCAAAAAGACTAACCCTTTGCCCTCTATATTCTAATTGAAACCCTTCAGAAACAGAGGTTATTTGTACAAGATAGTTGAAAAAAATGGGGCTGGATGCCAAGAGGACTGTTTCTTAGTAGAAGGAGGCAGCAATCATTGCCCGAATTTTTTTCTTGTGTTGCAGGCGTCTGTGGAGGCTTCTGGTGAAATTGCATTATGCAAGACTGGATTTCCTGAAGATGTTTACAGCGCAGTCTTACCGAAGGATGTGCACGAAGGACAGCCCCTTCTCAATGGTAGTATCTTAAAAGAAACACTTGTCTTTCCAGTGTGTCCGCGTGCTTCAGAATGTCTCTGAATCATCTCTGTGGCAGAGGGAGTGTGAGGTTTTCAGTCTCCATAATGAGACCTCAGGGAGTTGACCGCAGGACTAAAGAGAAGCTTCTGTATTTTCTATGTACATTGTTGGAAGGCTCCTGGCCTTGTGAAGGTTTTCACATTTCTTCCTTTTTCAATTTATACTAAGAAACTTCAGTCAGCTGCTTTCTCTGCTTTTTCTGCATACATTTCATGTAGTCTAGAGAACAATACTTATTAGAAATCTGATCAAAAAGTGATTTCTTAGAATTTCAGAAAGGGTCTTATAAATATTAACTTGGATTACAACATGCTTGATTCTAATATTCAGCTACATTATAGTGAACAAATTCAACAAGTAGAGTCTCAGAGGGCAACATGAAATCTGTGTTTTTGTTACGACATTGTTTATAGAAAGTACTAGAAAGCTGATCTGCATACAGCATGTGTGAATCTCAAACATAGACTCAGTCTCCATGTAAATATGATCAAGTTCATTATGGTTACTGTATGAGAACTCTTGACAACAAGACTAGATCAAAATCAGAAACAAAACCTACCACAAACAAACTTTCAAGCCCCTTCCTTTAGCTCCAGTGAGAAACAAGTAAAAGCTGGATTAGTAGCATTGCAGTATTGTTATGAGCACATCCGTCATCACACAAGTGCTATTGAAGTATGAAAGCAAGAATTGATCAGGGAGTCACATTTATATTTTCCTTCTCTGCAAATCTTGCACATCTCTAAGGCTGTCTGAGAGAACTGCATTTAGAAAATCTGTTAACCTCAGCTAATTAATTTGCACAGAGCTCTACCACACAGCCTTAATTGAAGTGTCTCCATAGCAGTGACAAACCTGGTGCTCTAATACCTAATAATCCTGGAGGCAGGACTTTGAAATGTAAATGGCCTCTTAGCTAGGGAAGTGCTTTCCTGCAACTTATATTTTATTTTAATTTCTATTTAAGTTATGATTTGTTCTCACCTATGTGGTCTTTCTGAAGTTGACTTTTAATTTTCTCAAATGCATCCTCCTGTCCCTGCCTCATTACATGCTCTTTTAATGAGCATATGTAAGAGTGTCATAGGACTGGTCGCTCTCTTATCTAGTAGGCAATGGGTGACTTGATGGTGGCTTAATTCAAATCACAGTGTCAACATTATCTCAATGAAAATCTTGAAGTCCTGCATACTTTCCATGTTCTTTGAATCTGTAAATTACTAAGTAGTTTCCTAGAACTGTTTAGTGCGGAAATACTCCATAAATGCTCAAAATGTTTTGATATGACTCTAAGAAATAGTTTGGCCAGGCAAAATGAAATTTTAGAGAAATAGGTTGCAATTTTTCATTGTATTCTTATGATTGATTTTTTCAGTGAGTAATGCCTTTTTCAAAGAGCCTTTAATTTGTTTATTACAAATAGGCACATAGTCTGTCACAGGAAACCATTGACTTAAAATTAATTAGTTGGGCATTTTGAATAGTTTTTAAAATGAGAGCTCATTTCTAGGTATCAAATAATGCTAATAATACAAAAAATCGGGCTTAGCTTTTTGTTCATATCTTTTAAATATAACCTAGACTCTTGTGATTTCTGCTGACATTGCAATTATGAAAGATTCAAAATATTTTTGGCTTTCAACTCCAGTCATCCGTCTTGAGAGAAAAATCTATGATAGTGTGTTGTTTTCCTCAGGCTATACCATTATTGGTTTCTTCATCCTTCTTAGAAGATGTTAAAGAACACATTAGCATCTGAAAGCTCAGGGCATTCTGTTTTTAAATGCCCACTAGTGAAAATGGTAACTTTGGGAAAGGAAGAAATTCACTCAAACTTCTGAGGAGCATTAGTCTTGTCTTTCCAAGACAATTATTTTCCTGTCAGAGATCTGACTTTAAATGCTTGCAAGCTTTTATCTTCTATATGTTTTTGGAGTCTTTAGTAGGCTGATAATCCAAAACTGTGCCATTCACAGAAGGCAAATGCCATGCTGTAATTTTATGCATTAGTTTGGATACTGCAGTAATTCAATTTACTCTATACACAGAGCTTTGCTAAGCCAGTGAGGGTGATTGCTTCTGCTGTGTGCTACTGATCTGTAAGATTTAAGGAAACAATTGTCTGTGAACGTCCTTGACCCTTTCCCAAGCCGTTCTCAGATTGGGGTGTTCAACCGTGTGCAGGTTAATGTTAAGAGTTACCACCATTGAAGTTCATCTTATTTTCATTTTGCTGCTTTGCCTCTGTTGCAGAACATTCCTTTCATAATCCAGTAGCATATACATGTCCTTTAAAGTTAGAATCAGTTGCCTTATTCTAGACAGTCATTTTAATTCTGTATTTTCAGTATTTGATAACATCATTTTTATTATTTCCTTTGGTTTCCTATTGATGACATTTTTAAAGAAGACAGTGGCTCACCCATTGCATGTTATAATGTCACAGGACACATTTGACATATAAGGGTTCCTGAAAAAGCTAAGAATTTCGATATTCAGGTCTAGGGTTGTTGATCATTTTTCAACAGTTGAGTAGTAATCTTCATGAAGGTGCTTGAAAAGTATTAAGCTCTCCTTACAGACTTGAGATGATATTAGAGAAGCCACAGAGGAACATGGCATGTGGCATGGACAGTCATTAAAGCACAACTCACTCCATCTTCCCTTTCATTCATGAGGCAACAAATTTCAAGAACCAGTTAGACACTCCAGTGCCTCTTCCAGATTTCATAGGTTTGTATTTCTGTAAAACTAGGAAGAAAGTGATGTGCCTTATGTTAAACTTCTGCCTCTCCTGTTGTATTATGTGAACACTTTGGCTCATTAAAGACAGTCCATTATTTTTTTAAAATGGCTATATAGCCATTTTATATTGGCTTCAGTTCTATGTTGTTAGCAAAACCAGATTTTTTCGTAGCTGTGTGTCTATTTTTAAACATACTGGTTGTTTCCAATTTTCTTCTCTGATATGTAGTGCTGCTATGAAGATTCCAGAGAAAGTTAATGTTTCTTTAGGGACAGTAGCTTCTACAATTTGTTCAAAGTAGAATTTTCAGGTCAAAGCAAAAATAGAGTTTGGGAGATGGATATTAATGTTCTTTTTAAGTTTGTGTACGTGCATGTGTGTGTGTGTGTGCCTGCCTTGCTGTGTGATAGCTTTATGTGTTGGTCCTTGCCTTACTCCTTGCTTGAGACTGTGTTTTTCCTACTCCTGCTGGTTAAGTCAGGCTAGTCGTACTGTGAGTGTCCAGGGCTTCTGTTTCTCTGCCATTGCCCTGCACTGACATTATAGGTGCTCAGTACTGTGTTTCTTTTCTGGGATTCCAAACTCAGGTCCTCACTGCAATACTCTGACTGTTAAACTGTGTCTCCAGCCTTGGAAAAAAATGTTCTTTGTAGGATTAAAAAAAAAAGAATTTTTTAAAGATTAAAAGTATGTTACTTCATTTTAAGATCTTCATCACTATGTAATTTTGTAATGTTTTCTAGATTTGTTCTTTCCATTCTAGTAGAAAGCAGTTTTCAATCCTATGAGATACATGTTTGCCTTCGTGAATTAGGATCGGATCTATCATGTTTAGGCAGTCATTTTTACTTTACATTTTCCTATTCCAGTTTCAAAGCACTTATTACCAACTCTCTCATTTTCCAGACAAGCAAATTAGAGCTCTGAGAGATTATAGGCTTGCCCATGATTACATAGCTTCTTAGTCTGATAGTTGCAGACCTGGAATTAGAACTCAAGTTTTTTTTTTTTTTCCCTAACCTAGTTCTGATGATGCTGATAATTAAAAAACAGGTCCACCACAGAGATGGGGGAGGTTCTAGGGAGCTAGTCCACGTATCCAGGTGTCTGGTGCCAGGCTTTTAGGAGGCCCACTTCCTCTCCTGACATAATAATTTACATGTTGCTGGGTAGATTTGGAGACCATCACATAAACAATACCCCTCTCTCCCTTTCTATCTTCCTCTCTATCTATTATCTATTTATTTATCTATCTATCTAGATATATGTCTTTTAATAATTTTCACTCAGTCATTTATACATGCCTAATTGCCAGGAAAAAATATTGAGCTCTGGAAGATAATATTTAATTTAAACTCCACTAAACCAGAAAAAAAAAAAGAAACCTTTGAGTGCATTACTTGAAAATAAAGTAATTACTATCTTAATTTTCTATCTTATGCCCACAGTATCTGACACTGACACAGCAACAGCCAGCAGCCTGGCATTGCAGAGAATCATATGCTCTTCAGCGTGCTTGGCAAAGGGATGTCCTTGTGTGTCTTGCATGGGTTTTACCAAGTCAGCTCCTCTAGAGCTGGTTAACAGAAATAGCAACTGGCAATTACCATGAATATGTTCAGTAATCCATACTGTTGCACAACCTCTGGGCAGCTCTCAATGATTGTGTTCAACTCGATAGGATTTAATTCGGATTAGTTGGCTTGCTGATGGAGTCTGCTCTGCATTAACATGGGGGCTGAAGGATGGGAGCTGCAGATAACATGACTGAAATAGTTTTAATTTGTTTAGTAGGAGTATAGGGCTAGAACACCATGGTGCGTGTGTGTGTGTGTGTGTGTGTGTGTGTGTGTGTGTGTGTCTGCATGCTATTGTGTATGGGGGTATGTTTGTGAGAATGCATGTATGTATAGAGGACAAAGGTCATCCTTGGGTATTTTCCTCGGTTGCTTTCTACCTTGGTCATTGTGGCATGATGAACTGAGGCTCTTGCAGATTGAGCTAGACTGGCTAGCTAGTACAGACTGGGGACCTGCCTGTACTAAGATCATTTTTCAAAGATCTTACGAGCATTAGTATTTTGGTTTTTTGTTTTTTTTTTTTAGAGTCAGGGCCCTTTAAAAAATATAGTTTATTTATCTTTTGTTTTATGTGTTTACATCTTGCCCCCTATCCTCCCCAGTACTCTCTCTCTGTGTGTGTGTGTGTGTGTGTGTGTGTGTCGTCACTGACAGCATGTTTGGAGCTCAGAGGACAACTTACTGAAGTTGGCTTTCTTTTCACCCTGTTGAGACAGAGCCTGTCTAGTCTCTGTCACACTGTATTCTCCAGGTTAGCTAGCTCTTGAGCTGATTCTCAAGAATCAGCTGAATCTGGCTGATTCTCCTGTCTCCAGGTCCTTGGGCTAGCATTACCTCCCAAGCCAGCTTACAAGCCCTGGGAACTTTTCTTCTTAAAACAATTTAGTTAATTATATAACAAATAAAAGAATTGGAGACCTTTGTCCTTTTTATGGTCATTTAGACACTATTTCCCTTTGGAAGTTTTTCTAATGCTTCGGGTGTGTTTTAGACCCTGCTTTATCCATGCACACGATGACAAGCCTGTCCAGATGTATGTTTCCCATTGTAGCTCCTTCTTCAGGTATTCCTAGCCCTCAGCAATTTGGAAGAGCTATACGAACTTACAACCAGGAGACACCAACAAGCAGGCTCCCAAATAAGAAAACCCCTCTGTCTGTCTGTCCTCATAGCCAGCATCTACTGGGATTTGTGTATGTATGTTTGGCAAAAATCAGTGCCATGAGACCGATGTAGCAGGACCAGGAAATGGAGAATGTGTGCTTTGCCAGCAGCTTAAGTAGCATGGTCAGGGAAAGAAAATGAAGGTAAAATTTGCTGTTGTATTGTCCACCAGCTGTAGACCCTGGTGGAGAAGAACATAAAGAACAGCAAACAGCTCTTATTAGGGCCTGAGGGAGAGTGCCTGGCTGACTGGAGTGGACAGGAAGGGGCTGAGGTGAAATGAGGTCACTGTAGTAACAGCCCCTTTGTGTGAGGCTTTGTAGACCATTATAAGGACTTTGGCTTTGACTAAGAAGAGGTAAAGAGTTTTGGAGGGCTTTCAGCAGAGGGAGGACATGATCTGACTTCAGAACAGGATCACACTGGCTATGACACTGAGGAAAGACAGGAGGAGAGGCCCAGTGGAGGCTATTGTAAGAGAGTGATGGAGATACGAAGCAGGGCTGCGATCTAGGTTTTACAAGAATTGTATGTGAAGTAAAAGTCATATAACATGAAATCCACCATTTTAAAGTGACTGGATGGTAGTGCTTTGTCTATTCACGAAGTAGTACATGCACCAGCTCTCCCCGCTTCCAGACTTTTCTACTACAGCAAAACGAGGGTTTTCCCCCAAAAGCACTGTCCCTCTCCTTTCGTCTCACACAAGCTTTCGTGGTTGCTTATTTCACACAATATAAAACTCAGGAAATTCTTGGAAGCTCTGGCTATGCCATCTGAAGCTCATTCCTTCCTCTAGTGAGTGGTATGCATGCTATGAACCCATCCACACATACGGTAGGATATACATACGGTTGGTTATACATGCACACACACTATAATGTATTCATCCATTCTGTTGTGATTCATCTATTGATAGACATTTGAAGCATTCTCACTGATGGCTCACTGAGAATCCTGCTGCTATGTATTTTTTTACAGTCAAGTAGAGGAAAGATGTTGCATGAAGTTTAAATTTTCCATGGGCAGAAGGTGGGAATTGAGTGGAAGTTAGAGGAATAAGTGGCTGTATATGGGGGATCATTTTTAAATAGATACTTAAATGTTTTTATAGTAAGAAAATGAGTCCAATGGGAAGGGAGACTCTACAGTCCAGTACACAGGAGTCAGTGGCTTGAGAAATGAGATGAGGTGGATCTCCGGACCCTGGACTGCTAGCTAACGCTGTGTGTGCTTTACACACCTGCATCTGGACTTCCTCCAAGGCCATTGGTTATGGCTCCTCAAATGGCTACAGGTCCTCATTCCAGCCTTCTGATTTATTTCAGCAGACTTTTTGCAGAAATGGCAAAGAGGATAAAAATGAAACCTTTGTGGCATTCCAATATGCAAACTGTTTTCATAGGTAGAGTATCCTTAACAGATGGTTATCCAGTTTCTGCAAGAATACTGTCACCGCTCTCTGCTCTGAAATGGGGAAGAGATCATTCCAGTATAATATCTGCTCCAACTTTGGAGCACTTTGTTAAAAAACTGACTTTTCAAAAATTTAACAGAATCATGTTTCTGAAATTTTTACCCTGTATACCATGGATATCACAGTTTACTAGTGTAGTCCCTTATCCTCTGAGGTCAGTACTTTTGATCATTTTTTTTTTATTCTGAAAAATGTTTTGAAGATTTGACACTTATTAGGCCCTTTTCAAGAAACCAGGGAATGGTGGCTAACAGAGAAGCAAAATCCTCGTGGGAGTGACTTGAATTCCATATTTCTTTTTTTTTTTTTTGGAAATTTTATTTACATTTCAGTTGTTCTCCCCTTACCCCATTTCCCCCTCCCTCCCAAGAATTCCCGATCCCACCCCCCCTCCTGCTTCTATGAGAGTGTACTCCCACCTACCCCCCCCACCTCACCTCTCCACCCTCGAATTCCCCCCCACGACGTCCAGCTTTCATGAGATCAAGGATCTCTTCTCCCACCTATAACACCCTTGCATATATAGCTGGAGCCATGGGTCCCTCCCTAAGTGCTCTCAGGCTGGTGGTTTAGACCCTGGGGGCTCTGGTTGGTTGGTATTGTTGTTCTCATCATGGGGTCTCCAATCCTTTCAACTCCTTCAGTCTTCACTCTAACTCCTCTATTGGGAACCCCATGATCAGTTTAATGGTTAGCTGTGAGCATCTGCCTCTGAATATGTCAGACTCTTGCAGACCTCTAAGGAGACAGCTATATCAGGCTCCTGTCAGCATGTACTTCCTGACATCCACATCAACATCTACCTTTGGTGACTGCACATGGGATGGATACCCAGGTGGAATGGTCTGCAGACGGCCCCTCCTTCAGTTTCTGTCCTGCACTTTGTCTCCATATTTGCTCCCTTGAGTATTTGTTGCTCCTTCTAAGAAGGACTGAAGCCCCCCCCCCCCCAACTGGGTCTTCATTCTTCATGAGCTTTATGTGATCTGTGAGTTGAATCTTGGGTATTTCAAGCTTCTGGGCTAAAATGCAATAATCAGTGAGTGAATACCATGTATGTTCTTTTGTGATTGGGTTACTTCACTCAGGATGATATTTTCTAGTTCCATCCATTTACATAAGAATTTATCGAATTCATTATTTTTAATAGCTGAGTAATATTCCATTGTGTAAATGTACCACATTTTTTGTATCCATTCCTCTGTTGAAGGGCATCTGGATTCTTTCCAGCTTCTGGCTATTATAAATAGAGCTGCTAAGAACATAGTGGAGAATATGTCCTTGTTATGTGTTAGAGCATCTTCTGTGTATGTGCCCAGGAGTGGTATAGCTGAGTCCTCAGGTAGTGATACGTCCAATTTTCTTAGGAACCGCTAGACTCTTTTCCAGAGTGGTTGCACTATCTTGCAATCCCACCAACAATGGAGGAGTGTTCCTCTTTCTCCACATCTTTGCCAGCATCTACTATCACTTGTGTTTTTGATCTTAGCCATTCTGACTGGTGTGAGGTGGAATCTCAGGGTTGTTTTGATTTGCATTTCCCTGATGACTAAGGATGGTAAACATTTCTTTAGGTGCTTCTCGACCATTCACATTTCCTCAGTTGAGAATTCTTTGTTTAGCTCAGTACCCCATTTTTTAATAGGGCTATTTGGTTGTCTAGAGTCTAATTTCTTGAGTTCTTTGTATATATTGGTTATTAATCCTCTATCGGATGTGGGATTGGTAAAGATCTTTTCCCAATCTGTTGGTTGCTGTTTTGTCGTATTGACAGTGTCCTTTACCTTACAGAAACTTTGCAATTTTATATTCTTAACCCCCATGGGAGTGGTTGCCTGGGCATCTTCATTTGTCCAGACCCCTTGGCTGAATATCAGACAGTGTTTTCAGTGGCGCTTGAGCATGTTAGGTCACTCTCTTCTTTAAAATGGAGGAAATGCAGTTTTCCCCCAGTGGAACTTAATACCGTGTGACCAGGGAACTGCTCCTGCCTTTGATGGAGGTATGGCTCTTCTGGGTAGGACTGACATTATTTATGGAGACATTATTTTAGCTCTGGCTAGAATTGAAGTTAGCTTAAGTCCCTCAGTGACTCGCAAACAAGCTGATTTCCATCTTGACTGTTAAAATTTATTTTTTAATGCAAGTGCTAGAGATGTAAGTTGAGTCTTTTTTAATAAAGAACCTAGCCCCACAAAATCTAGAGACCCCATGATGTGCCAGATTCTCAGTGGCCATAGAAAAATATGCCTGTTTTATTTTGTAAGAGACCAATTGAATAGAGGACAAAGCAAAGGAAATAAAGAAGTTTCAGGGGGCATTAATCAAATTGAAGAAATGATCCCTTGCCTGTTCTCTCTTCATTTTCTCTCTCCCTCTCTAAATTTTGAAATGATCAAGGAGAAATGATAGATTTCAGCTTACAGAAACTTCACACATTAGCTAAGACTATACTCCAATCCTTGCCCCATGCTTTCCATGAAATAGAATTTCTTAATGTCAGGCAATGAAGAAAGTGTGTGCCTACAGCTGAAGCACAAGGCAGAAACAAGAGGTAGCTTCTACCACTTCAGATCCCTCTCTTAAAATTCTTTTCTTTTCCATATAGAATATGACCTGCTATTAAGAATCACATGTGTGATCCAAAAATGTGGCTTTTTCATTTTCCAGAGATACATAAGATTGTATATGTACATATGACATGGAATTAGAATCAAAACCAAACTGTGAAAGGACTCAGGGTACCAACAGGGCCATGAGGTGATGAAAAATGGGGATGGAGGGACGACAAGAATATGTTCAGTACTGTATGAACTTTACCCATGAATATTCACAGTGCAACTGTTTTTAAAAAAGCATATGCTTAATGTGCATTCATACCAATAGATGATTGTCCCGAAAATGACAGGATATAAAATAAAGATGCATGACTGACTGTGTTTGTTGATATAAACACATTGCTTTGTAACCACCAGGACCCTCCTGTTTACACGAGTCTGCACTTTCTTTTGTCTTTTCCTCTCCTGTCCCCAAACCCTGGGCCTTTTAGGCTTTGTCTTCTAGGGACAGCCAGTGAGTTTCCTCATTTATTTACTTTTTATTAAAATGTTGAAGGTTTTCAGCATTTTTATTGTTTATGTGTATTTGTATGTGGTTGCCGGAGCTTATGTGACCTACAAACTGCAGGATCCTATGTAGCAGAAGAGGGCTTCAGATACCCTGGATCTGGAGTTGCAGATCTATGTGCTCCATATGGGTTCTGGGGATTGGATCTTGGATCTCTTGAAGAGTAGTGAGTACTTTTAATCCCTGAGCTATCTCTCCTGCCGCTAATATTTTTTTCATAGAATATATGTTCATAATCTTTGCCTCCCCCAACTCCTCCCAAGTCTTCCCCACCAACCCAACTTTATGTGTGTGCTCTATTGTGCTCTCTGTCTTTTTTGTTTGTTGTTTGTTTGTTTTTTGGTTTGTTTGTTTTTTGTGAGTCTAGGTTTTCCGTGGGTAAACCTTCGCTCCAGCTCTGAAGCTTTATTTAAATTTCCGTTTCTTGAGCCTTTACAGGTAACTCTGGTCACACTCCCTGTCATGGAAGGGAAGTCATTCATAGCATCCTCTGGCATGCTTCTTTTCTCAGGTTCCTTTTCTGGGTGTTTGTGGATACTGAACTGTGTTATTTTTGTGAGGAGGTGGCTTTTTTAGGTGCCTTACCAGATGGGATTACCATTAATGCATGTTCCATTCTTTGTGATGAGTTGAGAGTGAAGTTGAAAGTTGAGTGATTTTTAAAGACTTGTGCTTATAGTACCTGGATGATTCCATCCCATGTCTTCTCTAGGAGGAGTTCTGTGTGCCAAGATGGATTCCACATGGGTGGGAGGTTTCTATTAGGGCAAAGAAGATCCCTTTAACTAATGCACTCACCATGGTTTGGTTGTGGTATCTTTCCTTTGTTTGCTCAGACTTGACTTGTCTCATGCTCATTTTCTCTAGGTCAGGTTTTGTTTCTAAGGTTTGTATTAAAAAATACGGCAAGTAACTCTACCAGAGTTCCATTATTTTAGCTTTTTAAGCTCCAGGACCACTGATGTTCAAATTTGTGAGATACCTATGAAGTGCTAGTTGCCATGGTTTCATAATAGACTTTTGGGTACTAGTATCATGTCTTCAGGGGAATTCTAAGGTTAATGCTGATAAAGGTGAAGGCACTGACATTAACACCATTCGCCTTCATATGCAACAGAAATCAGGTGCTATTCAGTTATTTGTGTTCCATGTTAGATGTCAAGCCATGTTAGTCCACATGTGTAATTGGAATTATTGGTGTTGTAGACTTATCTCTTCTCTGCCTTGTAGGTAGAATCTACTTTTATCCTTGGATAAATGGGTTCTCCTAACATCTGGATCCAATGATATTTTTTTAGTTTTATTTTAAATTATCTTAATTAGTTTTATTTTAAGCATCTGATCATCTATTTCTTTCAAATAAAAAGCATAGGCAGTTCTAATGAAAGTGTTAAGTAGACAAAGACATTTTTCCTTACCCCATGACAATTAGAGTAAAAGAAGAAAACTAATCAAAATAGCCTATAAGTTTTATTTCTTAGCTTGAAAAAAGAATATTTGACTTTAATTTATGTGTCTCTGTCTGAATGGATGTATGGTACAAGGGTGTAGGTGCCCACTGAGACCAGGGAGTATGTGGGGATCACCTGCAGCTGGAGTTACAGGAAATTGTAACTCTCCTGATGTAGGTACTGGGAACCAACTTAGGTCCTCTGAAAGGGCAAGTGCTCTTACCACTGAGCCATCCCTCCATCCCCAATCTCAGCCAATTCTTGGTGCTGAACCTCCCTCAAACCGGCTGCTTTGCTTACCTGCAGAAGGTTTAGTCTGAGCTAAGGCACCAGTGGTGAGGAGGCAGCTCCTTGCTGACCATTCTGCCTTTGATTTGTAACTGGCAATCAGCTGGTTTTCTCTTCATTTCTATACCTTAGTTAGCACTCTGTCGGATTATGTTCTCAGAACCTACACAACGGGACCCTTTGCTTATCACATAATTTTGGATTTGAAAAGGAACCTCAAAACGAAGTCTTCAAAAATTTAGCATGAATTGTATATTTAAGAAAGGTGTGGAGATAAGGGGAATTCTCAGGACTTAGGAAATAATCGTGTTATGTAGATTCATTCAACAAATTTCTCTGCGTGAAGAAATGGCTTCGGAAAGGTTATTGCCCAGCCAAGACTGATGCATTGTGAGGGTAAGAAAAACACTAATAATTTGTGCTGGCCATTTACATTAAGTGCTTTTCTATGCAATCTTAAAGGGCAAAAAATAATGGGTACCTTAATGAGATATCAGAGAAGAGTCTTTACAGAACTGAATATTTGTCATCGTAATTTTTTTGTAAAATCAAATCCTCCAGATTTTCAAATTATGCATGTATGTAATTATGCCATCAGTTCAGTCACTCAGATCTGCCCTGGCATCCTTTGCTGACTTGTCATTCATTCAGTGTAACATAAAGTCATTGAAGCAGCTTCTTGCATTTATATTGTAAAGAAATGGTCCTTCGTGAGCTAAGTGCTACTCAACTGAAAAGGCCCAGCATTTTGTTCTGGGCAGTTACTAATTATAGACACTGGTTTCTCGGCCCATTGTGCTATCCCAGTCTCTCAGTTTTAGTAGTTTTACATTAAACATCCAAAATCCTTATCTCATCCTGTCTAATTCTATAGCAGTATTTTCCATGCCATCATTTAAGGAAACAACTTAAAATGGGGAGCTTCTTTTGTTAATAGTTGGTAGATGGCTTCTGTGGCCTCATGTGGCATGTCAGCAATTCTGTATAAAAGTTTGTAAGGAGCACCTTGCCTTTGACATTCGTTGCAGTCTCATAGCGCCTCATAGATCCTGAACAATTTCATGTATGCGATATTAGTTTCTGAGCTCTGCAAGTCAGGCAGTTCAGGATGTGGGTGTTTCCACAGAGTGCTAAGTCCTCAGAAGGAAAGTGATTCCCTGGAACCCAAAGTGAATAAGCAGCTGAGTAGGATCGAGAATTGTATTCCAACTTCTCCCCTCATACACAGTCCTGTGACATCAGGGCTTCTCCAGAAGTGTACTTTTGATAGAATATTTTGGGGACTTAGGCCTTGCTTGTGGCCCTCATCCAGTACACATATGTTTAGGTTTTTAATCTTCATGCCAGGCAAGGTACAAAGTCACTTTCCCATGACCTTGCCTGGTGAGCACAGAAATGTTCTTGATTTCCTGGAGGAATTGCTGAGGGTCCTCAATGTTCTGTGAGGTTCTCAGTGCTGCACTTCCGCCTTTTAGAGCCATGACGGCTTCAGTTTGATTATATGTCTTAACGTTCTACTTCTTCTTAGGGAAAAGGTCATGGAAAGGGCCAAGTAGCTTTCATAGCCAGCCTGTTTGCTTTTTAATTTAAGAAGCATAAATTTATAACTGTGGAGCATAAGAGAAGACACACACGGCCCTTGTGAGGCAATGCTTTGCTGTGTGGTTCACTGGGGGCAGCAGGCAGCTGTTCACAGATACAGACAAAAATCATTTGTTTGCCACAAAATACCGGTTACAGTCTATTCGAACAGTATAAAACAACAAAAAATGCATGGTTTCCAAGTAAGAGATTTTCTAGATGAGTAATGATATATTTTCATCAGTGTTTTACATGTTCCAAATCCTATGATTGCTCTTTAATCTTTAATATACTCCTGTAAAAATGTTGATATAGATAAGTGCATTGAGATACAGTGAGATTTATGTCTTTAAAGGTGACACGTTAGGAAATCAAGGTCAGGAATTGAATCCAGGTCTCTGGTGTCTCTGTGCCTGCACTGCTGTGCAGTGAAGCTTCCACAAGACACACCTGAAGATTCCTTGCATAAGTGAGGGATACCCATGAGATAATATGGATGTTTCAGATAAGAGCTCAGAAGTATCCTCTGATGAAGAGCAATTTCCAAAGATAAGGAGTGTATCTACGAGTCCAGATTGTATACTTTGTATTATTACTTATGAAATTTATGTATATGCATGTGTATGCCATGTGTATGAAGGTGTCCAAAGAAGTCAGAAAATCGTGTCAGGCCTTATATGACTGCAGTTACAGGTGATTATGAGTTGCTCTATGTCTGTGCTGGGAACAGAACTGGGGTTCTCTTTTAGATTAGCAAGACAGACCCATCACTACCTGCTCTTCCCCACAAGTTTTATTTAATTGTTCTTGTTAAAGAATACTTCCTAGAAATATAGACCAAGTCTTCAAGTTACCTTGAACGACTGAGTGGGGAATGAGTTGCCTTGGGTGGGCAGTGGCATACTTTTTGAATTTGTGGAGAGGGCAGTTGAGTGATGTTTGTATCTAAAGCTGTGAACATAATGACTGCCATTCTGGAAATCACATGTGTTGTTGACATCGTGGTGGTCTCCATGGAGAGCTATTCCTTCAGCAAGTATTTGAGAAGCAATGTTCTGCTAATTACTTGGTTCAGCTTCAAGAGAAAGTAAGTCAATCTCTGCTTCCAGAGACGAGGCATCATGGCCTCCCTTTGCCTTTCTTTCTCTTCTTCTTTGGTTGAAAAAAAAGGAAGCACTCTCAGGAGTCCCTGTCAGTTGTACACTTCCTAGTAGAGTGGAAAGAAATCTGTCCCTAAGTGAAATTACTGAACTGCTGAATTAATATGATCCAGGAGCTCTTCTACCCCTGGGCCTCTAGTCATGTTAGCTGATAAGCTCCATCGATTGTGTAAGGCAGCGTGAGATGAGTTTTCTGTTACATGCAGTGAGTTGCATCCTAACTGATACTAGGTCCCATGGAAGGTCTCAATGAGGTTGTGAGCACAGGCTTTGAGCCTTCGAGGCATTTAGAGCCAGTGCATGGGATGTGGTTGCAAACGGAAGAGAAGAGATGTATTAAGGTAGAAATACAGACTGTTGCTGTGGGTCAGGAGACTGAATTGCTGTGCTGCTCTGCTCACGGTCAGCTGTCTAAGGTAGGGACTATGCCAGGCTCTGTTCAGTATGTCCACTACCTATTATAAGAGCAAAACCCTTGGCTTCTTGGTATTATTGTACCAAAGAAATAAACAAGTATGAGTATAAGTGTGTGAGGAAGATTCACTGTGAAGCACTAAATTATATCAGAGTATTAGTTCTTCCAGACACTAGTGTTGAATATTTTTTAATATGTAGAACTTAGAAATTTAGAAAGATGAAAGTCAGAGACATGATGCTAGTTTGGAAGTTGGTAGAAGTTGGAGATTTTAATGGAGCTTTAGAGACTCCTCTTCAGGTCATAAAAGGTCTTGGGAACAGTTTCTTTCCTGCCCCAACCTGTGTATTTTCACCCTCTCCAAATGGCCTTTTTTCCCAAATGTCTTCCAAAATATTTTGGTTTTGTTGTAAAATATAAGATTGAGTATAAAGGATAAAGATCCAGAGCGTTTTCTAGGTCACATCTTAATATAAACTCTGCAAGGCAGCTAGGGAAGTGCCCTGTTGAAGATGCTACTGAGGGTCCCTGGCATTTGCTCAGATGGAAGGGGGGCACTGTCCTTCAGCAGCAGCTGTGTGCTGATGAGGGACTTCACTCCCAGGCCCAGGTTTGCACAAGTCACTGAAGTCTTTATGGTGCCAGAGACTGAAAGCCTGACAGAAAACACAATACTCAAAAAAATAATCTCTTTTCCTGGCAGAAGACATTGTCTCAGTATTTTCTAAGTCAGTGTATTGAGTTATGAATAACTTGCACTGTTACAGGCTTTAATGTAGGATATTCCTTTGAGCTTGCAGACCTAGCTATCTGATCAACCAATTATAAGGCAGTTTTGGTCTTAAATAGCATCTGCTTTCTCAGAGTATTCTTTACATGTCTGGCTAGCTTAGGAAATAGTGTGAAGAACAGTTTCTAAAAATGAAGACTCAGGTGAGTGGCAGAGCGTGTGTGACCATCTGCGTGTCCGATGTATATGGTTAACTAACTCAGTCTTTCTAAGGTAGCTAGCTCATTGGAACATGGATTTGCTGTGGTTTGGGATTCAAGCGCACTCAATGCTGGTGGCTTGGGTGCTTCTCTTCTAGACCACGTTACAGGAAGGATAACTGCTCTCCCGTCCCACTTGCTTTTGAAGTCTTGACAGAATTGTAGATTTCTGTACCCCTGAGCAGGTAGCCTAATCTCCACCTGGATACTGGGATGTTTTCTGTAGATTGGTTCTGGTCTGCCTTACAATCACCTGAGAGGTGAACACACTGACTGTCTGTTCTGTTTTATCAAAGAAAACTAAAGTTGTGAGATGAAGGAGTTTCTCACCACCTACTACCACCCCCAGTGAGGTGGCGGGGCTCAGTGTTCTATTGTTTTACCAAATCTGCTTTGTTGTCTAGCACACTATTTTGGTAGCTCTGGATCCCCCGTAATGACTCAATTCTAATTGCTAAGATGAATTGCAATTAGGTTTTAGAACGTTAATTTCTATTTCCCAACTCGTAGACTAGAATATAACTTAAGCTAGACTCTCCTTAAGTAAAACATAATTTCAATGTGTTAGTTTTGTTCTGTGTGCTAACTGTACACCAGATCTCCTTGAAATGTTTTTGGATAGTTATTACAATGAAAATATTATTTCTTTAAGCTGTAGGTAGATTTTTATATACAGTGGTTATGTTTTATTTTCGACTTTGAAAGTCTCACAGCTATGACTTGAGAGTGTAAAAATGGTGGTATTAAACTGCTGTAGAGAAAAGTAACTCAGCTTTAGCAGAACTTCAGCTTAGTCTTGATGTTATTTTGGAATGCAAATAGCAATTATCATCTGGGTGACTATTAACCAGAAGTGACATAGAGGCCATTCTAGGGTCTGTTTGCATATACAAGGACAGAGGTTACCTAATAAAAGGTGCTTGCCTCTTTTTGAGTAGACCAGGATACAGACAAAACTATATATGAAGGTCTGTTGTAATTAGATATTAGGGAGTGAACCTGCCATTGTTTGCATCTGAAATTATTTTCCAAATTGAATTTTGAATCTAAGCAAAACAGAAATTCAAATTGGCTTCTGGATTATACCACGGACAGAGTGGAATAAGTCACATGCTTGTAGAAGGTACAGCTAAGTTCATCAGGATGTGTTGTCTCCTGTCCTTCTGTGGGACTGATTTTGTGGCTGAGTCTCAATAGGATGTTTACTGAGCTTGTAATTCTTTGCTTTAGAGTAAAACCTTCAATATTGTAGCCAATCCACAAAACTTCTTTGGAAACTAGGCATACAATGCACACTGAGAAATAAAGCACTGGGGATTTTAGGTACATAGTTGAAACATTCTATTACCCACATAGTTCTTGATACATACTAACATTTTATATAAGAGATAAGAGTACAGGACTTGGTGGTGAGTTTTTTCAGACCCTAATGACATATCCTGATGCAGTCTGTATTTGCTTGCTTTTATTCCACATTTAACTGTAGGAAAGTCAAATGAATAACTGTAGATCTACAACATCAAATTAGTGGTTAAAAGTTTCAAGATTATCAGAATATCACAATTTAAAAATACATAAAACTGTCACAATAAGAACTTTATAGAATAGCGTAAAATTTTTTAAAGAATTAAAAAATGTACCAGGTGAATTTAAAAATAAATCAGGTGGTCTGCCATCAATGACATATAAAAGTATCTTTAAAGTGGCTTTAAAGTAACTTTAAAGTGTCATGGTGTGCTGATCTTGTATAGTGGTCACTTTGCTGATTCTTCTGGGCCTCTGGCCTAAGCAAATTGGTGATATGCCAGGATGGCAGCCAATCTGTCATAGAATATTCTTTTATCCTTTTATCTGTTACCTCAAACTTTTGTCCCTCAGCATTCTTTGAAAATTCTAAGTTGATATTTGATAGCTTAGTTTGGCAAAGTATTTTTGAAGCATTGTCCTTGGCTCCTAACAGCTAATCACTTGATCCCTGTGACAATGGCCTCATGATGGGCTAATAATGCTATCTGTAGACTGTAGTTGTCTATGACCAAAGGAAAGAGCAGTGTCACACATTTCTGTTCTTTGATAAGGGAGCTTTTAATCCCAATGTTCTGAAATACTCTTGAAGGACTTCTGTATATGTGAAAGTGTCTCTACTTCTTAGTGAGTGAATCTGTTTCCAGGTGTAGCTCATAGCATATATAGTTAGTTTTTGTGTGTGTATGTTTTAGTTTTTGGCATAGCTCAAGTAGCTGTCAGCTTTTTTTGCTATAATTAATTTTTTGTTATAAATAATTGTTATTTTAAATATTGTTAAACAAACTCTTCAGGATAGGTAAGTGGATTTGACCATTGTTTACTATGAAGAAAGGTTTTTTTCCCTTTGCCTCATGGCATGGAAAGCATCCTGTCAATATGGCTACCAGAGCTGGAGTCAACTGTTATTAGTGGGAATCTTGTTGATTTGGAGTTAGCTATTATAAAGGCTTAATAATTTCTAAGTCACTTAAAGTTTGGTTCCACTGGAAAAACCCACACCACTTCTTTTGGAAGCTCAGGAGCAGGGATCCTTAGATCTTACGGGTTTCTTTGTTTCCTTTCTTCTCTCTTCTTCTTCTTCTTCTTCTTCTTCTTCTTCTTCTTCTTCTTCTTCTTCTTCTTCTCTTCTTCTTCTTCTTCTTCTTCTTCTTCTTCACCTCAAATTAGTATGTTGACACCACTGTTATTTTTTCTTCTAAAAAAGATGATTTCATTACTGCTACAATGCTTATCTTAAAAAAAAAAATAACGTTCTTTATGCTACCCTCAATCCTGATGCTTAAATTCTCCACACAGAGCAGATTCAGTGTCTTCTTCTTGCTTAAGGAACCCACCCATGAGGCCACAGTGAAGGTGCAGCACTGGGGCCAGACCACACGCACTTGGCCATCGCTGTAGGAACAGCCTGTGCTTCCGCTCTGTCATCTATGGCTAGAACAGACTCTCACATGGGATCCTCACTGATGGGTCCTGTGTGACCACCTTGTCTGAAAGGACTCATCCACACTTAGGCTTGGCATGCTACTGAATCTCTCACACTGTCTCTCTGGAACCCATTTGCTAACTCTTCCCTGTCAGGTCTCAGAAGTCACTTTCCCATCATTCTAGAAGTCTTGCTAGGGTGGCCCGAGTTTCATCTCTGACTTCTATGCCAAGCATGGCTCTCTCAACAAACATTTGTAATAAATAATGTGTAATACTCGTTTCTTTTTCACGTTTACAACACTAGAAATTGAGACTGATTTACCCCACCTTACAAAGTTTGAAGAAGTTGTTGATAAGGGATTAAAGGTCTGTTGATTGTATAGGTGACCAAATACCTAGTTTATGGGCTTTACAGGAATCAGTTTACTTATAATAGCAACAACACACCCAGTATATATAAATACAACTAGTCTATAAGAGCAGGTAAATGTATATATTTTAAAGGGATTCACTTTACAGATCAGGAAAACCCAGGGAATGTACAAATGCTCAGCTAGTAAATAGGAGTTTCCATGTTTTTCATAGTTGTGATACCATCTTCCTTAATCTAAGATATAATGGGCTATGGTTAAAACAAATCTTTTGGTTTTTTTCAGATATATTAACACTCCCTATTACTCTACTTGAATGTAGAGTAATTTTATATACACATTTTTCATAGGTGGGGAGCAGTCTTCAGAAAATATATTTGAAAAGTTTTAAAGCATATATATGTTAGTATATGCTATGGACTAAACAGTCTCAATGTTTTATTAAATATTTACCTGTTTTTTTTTTTAATGTGAACCACTGTCCTATCAAATTGAGGTCAAAATACTAAATAATGTCCTTTACCATTGACTTTCTTTTGTTTCCCTGAAATAATATCTTAAAGGAAGGTTCTTTTTAAAAAAAAATTTGTACTATCTTCAATAAAAAAATTATTAAAAATGAAAAGTTTTTCATATTTTCTAGTCATCAAACTATCCTTTAATGATGAAAATTAACATAGCATACACTTTTTGTTAAGTCAGGAGCTGTGCTGTCATGAATATAGTTAGGGTTAATCCTCTTCCACTGGTTTTAATACTTAATGTCTTACATGTCTGTTTGAGTGGGCACTTGAATTAACATGTATAAAAGCACTCTGAAAAAAGTTGGCCCATACTAAATGCTAAATAAATGTTTCATGATGACTTTCAAGTTTTCCTTCCATAATGTTGGCATGTAGCAACTCCAAAAATTTATAGAGACTTCTTGCATATCTACATGAAAGACAAGTAGGAGAATCTATGCCTTATAAAATGAAATTTCAGATTTAGTTTGTCTTCCTCTTTTTCTAATATATTTGGTTGAATCCTGATACTCCTTCCTAAGAGAAATGCAATTTTTAAGGATCATTGGGAATTTCTTTCCTAAGTCATTAGCCTTGTCTGCCATCTACGTAGGCAGATATTATTATTACTGTCCAAGGTTCTATTGTTAGAGATCTGGATCTATTCCTGATCCACTGTAAATATTGCCTAACTGATGGTGCACTGACATAGGGCTTCCGGCTCTGGATGCCTGCAGGAAACACTCCGAGAGTTCTCCCCAACCTCAAGGCTGCAAAAAAGATACCTGGGACATAAAATCTTCCCGTTTCTCACATTAACCTGAAAAGTTTTAGCATTTGAATATGAACATAAAACTCCCTATAAACAGATGTAAAAATGTTAGAATAGAAGTCCGAGAAAATTTTATAAATAGCTCATTTGTATGCATGGTGTGGGATACTTGTGTTGTGTGTGTTTTTGGTAATATGTGTGAGCAAATACTTGTATTGTGCTATGTGTGCAAGTGTGTTATGGCGGCTAGAGGCTTGTTTGTCCCTGATTGCCTTCTTTGTTAACTGAGGCAGTGGTTGGGTCTCTTGGTCTCCTATGTCTATTAGCGCAGTGTCATGGCCAGCTTGCTCTTGAGAATGCCCTGTTTCTGCTGAGATTATAAAGAACCTCCATGTTCCTTAACCTGGCTTTTCCCAACTAGTTAGCCACTGAACCATCTCCCCATGCCCCATATTTTGCTCAAAGTGCATTTTTAAACCACATGGCATTGTTCAAATGGATGACCCATGGAGGAGGATCGTGTCCCTGTCATTCTGTAGCTGGAACACACCGCTGCTTGCTGAGTAAGGATGCTGTCTACTGGCCCAGCCAGTTTGTGGATAAACTCAAATTTGAGGACAATTCCCTAGGCTTTAGATTTTGTCCTCTGAATTGGAAACAAATCCCTTATTTATTTATTTTTCAGATGAAAGGAATTAAGAAATATTAGAAAGATTAAAGTGGTGATTTAATATGAAATAATTGCCTTCACTTTTAAGTGCCCAAATATTGTAAAGGCGTAGCAGTAGTAGACCAGAGCACTTAACCCTTGAGTGTAGACATGGACAAGGGTGGCTTTTGGGAAATGATCCTTGGCTGATGTTTAGAGAGACATGTAGTCTTTCTAGTTTGTTTTAGAAGTCTGTAAGTTTTGGCAGCACTGTGTGTGTGCATGTGCACGCTTGTGCATACGCCTGCGCCTGCACCTGCGTGTGCGTGCGTGCGTGCGTGCGTGCGTGCGTGCGTGCGTGCGTGTGTGTGTGTGTGTGTGTGTGTGTGTGTGTGTTTAATCGATTCACAGCATCACCAGGTTTCTTTTGAATGAGAATTGAGTTTGACTGAAGAAATCATCTCATTTCCAATGGAAATAAAAATGAGCAGATGTAGAAAACGAACCTTCTAGTTAATCTCGTGTTCACCCTCCTGCCCGCATCAGGTGATTCAAGAACGGAAGAATCTGTTGAAGAGAATGTTTTTAAATATCTCTGCAGATATATTTTGGGGTTCAAAGGAGCAACTTCAAGGAGATAAAATTGTCATTTTGTTTTGAAATATGCACAGAAAATATTCTTTTAAAAGTCACTTTACCTTGAACTTATTGCTGTATCATTTTTAAAAGTGGGAGAGCTTTGAGTCTTGCACGGTCTTTGATTCCCTCCCTGCGCTCTGACTGAATGCTGTCTATTATTTTAATCATGTTAATGTACTGCTTGCTGTATCTGTGGCTGCCTGAGAACAAGAGCTTTCTGTTCTTCCTCCGTGGTTTGAACTGCACACCAAGCACAGTCTTGCAAACGGTTCAGGTTTACTCTGAGCTGATCAATACATGCAAAACCTTTTATTCAGTGAGATCAATAAAGTATAATGAGGTCTGTGCTCCAGTTCCTCTTTAAGTGTCACTGTTAGGGTAGGAAGGTATCTGTTTTTGAGTTCTACAACCAAATCAAAATTATGTCTGTGGCTGTTTTGCTTTTTTTTTTTTTTCTTTCCCTCTGATTTCTTAAGACAGCAACACTTTTGAGCTCCCTCCAAACAAGCTCAACAAATGTCACTCCCAGGACATCCAAAGACAAGTCCTCTATAACGAAGAGAAGCAAACAGATAAGTAACTCAGGAAAGAAAATTGGAACGTTAGCAAAAGCTGTGACTATAACATCCATGCATTTATTCTATGAGATGATTGGTGCTAAGTGGTTTTTAGTAAACTCCCCCAGGTTCGAAGAACACTTAGGGAAAGCCTTGGATGACTGTGGTGTCAGTGTGTTGATCTGTCAAATCTAATTTTAATATAGATACACTCGTATGCAGAATGTATAAACAAATAACTATATGTTATCCTTTGCTTTTGGTTCTTATGTTCTGATTGAGATTGGCTCTGGTGTGACTTTTAAACAGTTTTAATGTACTTTAAAATATTTATTTATTTGAGAAGTAAGAAAATATTTGGGATATAAATTTTCCAATTCTTACATTCAGACAGGCTCTGGGATTTATCATTTATATAAAAAAATATTAAAATAGGATGTCATCTTGCTAGTCCCTAATGTAATACATTCTTTTCCAAATTTTCATTTTTTCTCTAAAAGAAGTCTCAGATTTTTTCCCGGGAAAATCTTTATTTTGATAATGGTTCTAGTTATTAAAAGTTATTTGGTTTACATATGAAATTGCTGAAGCGTTCATTGGAAGGCCCCTTGAAGAATTTTAGTTTCTCTGCTTTCAGTTTCACTAAGTGTTGAGAGAAGATGTTTATATGAATTAAATGTTTATACTCTGGGGCACTAAGGATGAAAATGTATCTAGCTTGCTTAAAACATGTTGTGTTTAGGAAAGTTTGGAGAAATTGCCTTATAAGGTATTGATCTAAGAGTTTACTTCTGTTTTATAATTAGAGCTCTTAGTACTAACTTTTTCTTTAATTAATGTGTTTGATGGCACTGAAAGTTAGTGGAATTCTATATTTAGAAGGATTAGTTTCATATTACGTACCTCTACTACCATGGAATGCAGTAGTTAATAAAAACAATTAATAAGAAGTTAATGTTACATGACTGGACAACTGCTCTTATGAACTTATAAGAGCTGTGGTTGTCTGCACAAGACACATGCAAGATCCAGCAACTCAGCATTCTAGATTGGAGTGGGGAGAGACGCATAGACCCCACCCCTAACTGAGGAGCTCTGGACGACTGGGACATCTGGGGAGAGAGTCCGCCTGTGTGGTTCTGCTGGATGGGCCATTCCAGTAGGGTTCGATTGGAGTGCATGGGTTATCTGAATAAAACAAAAACAAAAGGAAAAGAAATTGGTGGATAGTGAGACAAAGGACGTGGCAACGTGGGTATGGGAGTTGTTGGGGGAGGAGCCGGATGAATAGGCTAAACGAACAGTCTATGAAAAATCTCAAAACTTAGTAATTAAAAGTTGGCTAACTTACGCTGAGTTTGCTAATTACGTAAAATGATGTTGTTTAAACATCATCCTTAATGAAAGCCAGTAACGTGCGGTGAGAGTGAGAAAGAGTGAGGTAGGGAGAGAGGCTGGGACTGAGCCCTTAAGATCCTTCCTTCTGTGCTTCTGGGGGTGGAGCACATCCTTGATCATCCATGCCTTGTCTGGAGCTTCCTGGTTACACCTTTTTCTCACCAATTGTACTTAAAACCTTGGTATTCCTAAGCTTCTGTCTCTTGCTGGTACCAAGACCCAGGAAGCACCATAAAGAAAATTCTGGTGGGTTTTATCTAATTTATAACTGGATTTGAAGACTTTGCTCAGAAACTATGTTCTCTGAATGTCTTCCCTATCTCCACCCACAAATTGTAGTCACACTGAGAGTCTCCTAGTACATCAGACTGTGTGCATTTGTATCAAATAGCTCTGTGACTTGACAGAACTCTCAAATTAAGAAACCCTATTTCTATTCAGATTTGTGCCTTAGTGTTTACAAACAGTAGCTACTGGCATATTCGGCCCTTTCACAATAGATACTTCTTTTGTTTAAAAGCATGTTTAGTATGAGTTTGATTTTATTTTATGAAGTCAGGGTGGCTTGATCTTCTTGGTAACCTTCACTCTGGTATTCAGTCAGTACTCAGAGTTTTGTTGAATGAATAAGGATAACGACTAGCATCTGTTGGAGAGCCAAATAGGGACGGACCATCCAACAACTGGAGTTTGCATATAGAATTGGGGAAGGAATTTGGGGATTGAATGCATTGAAGTCAGTTCTGTGCAGGCAGACTATCGGGAATAGAGAAGAATGTGGAGTGAGGGCTCCAGAGCAGGGTTGAAAGAAGCAAGTGGAGAAGTTGGTAATCAGACATTGGGTACAAAGAAAATTTCAAACATTAAGCAATTGCCAAGGACATGGGAAACTGGGAGGAGGCCAAGAAAAATGAGGCATAATAGCAAGCTCACCAGTGGTGGGTGGGAGGGCTTTGAGGCCCCATGAGGATAGTTTAAGGAGAGTGGTTATGATGAAGATCTGTGCTTCTTTATGAAAACACTCACATGTTTTCACATGTCATTTGTAATGATATGTTTGACATTGTGGTTTGTTTAGGTGTTCTCCATTGACCCTTCACCCTGGGTAACGGGAAGGCTGAGGGTTTCTTGTGGTCACGTTAGTTGACTGAAAGCTACTTATAGTAAAACATATTTTAAGTGTTGGGTAATTATATGAAACTTCACAAAAAACATTAGTGTTTCCCTGTGGTTCCCATGGGTTTTCCTGGCTGTCCTTGACCTGGGATAAGCCTGTGAGCCATAAGCTATCAACAGTTCCTGTGAGTAAATCAGATTCCATAAAGAAAATATGACACCTGCAACCCAAGAGGCTCTGTCAGAAAGAGTAAAACTGTCTGTCTCCAAGTTTAGTTTACAATTGAGAAACTAAGCTCTTGATAGTGTGCATATAGCTGGGAGAGAGAGAGAGAGTGAGAGAGAAAGAGAGAGAGAGAGAGAGAGAGAGAGAGAGAGAGAGAGAGAGAGTTAGTTTGGTTGATATTTCTATTTCTTTAATAGTATTCTTTCACTCTTAGATTCACAATTTATTACTGGATAAAGAGATCAATGGAGTGTTATATATTTCTTGTCTGGCTTAGGCATAAATATGTTTTTTAATTTATATCCATCTCTTCTATATTGTGGTCATGTTATTTCTTCTAATTACATAATAGTTGTCTGCACGTGTACTATTGGGTAACATCTGTACTGTAGATAGGCATTTATTTATTACTTCTATGGACAATAGTTAAGATCAATCTATCTATAATCTGTCTATCCATCCATTCACTTATCTCTTCCTAGAATAGTATCCTTCTCATTACACAGTCCAAGATAGCCAAAAGACAGGACAGTCTCTTCTCAAAACCAGTATCTGGGAGTTACTGACTTACATTTGTATCCCATTGGCCAAAGATTTATACAAGAATCAATAACCTAAGAAATATGCGTTCCACCTTTGACTATGGAACAAGATGAGAGTGGATATTGGATTACAAGTAGCTGGTCTGGTTACAAGAGAACTGGTGCAAATGAAGAGCAAGCATCTCATTACCCACATGATTATTGGTCAGCTAGGCAGTGGACTTAATATGATTCAATATTAAGACACTGTGTTTTACAAAGTATTCCCAAGATATCTTTATTTTGAGAATCTGCTACTCTCAAGTTCTAGAACTTACTATCCAAGTGATCTCTGCAGTAGGTGACACTTAATTACTGTTGGAGATTCATTTGTGCCCTAGCAGAGTGGGGTTGGTCTCAGCTGAGTTCTAAGATATTGTAGCCACTCATTGATTTCAACCCTCCTGGGCTCAGCATAGGACAGAACATAAAGAAGAAACAGAGTCTAGCATCAAGGCTCATAGGGAAGGCCTCCCAGGGAGTATGGCTCAGCCACTGGCCCTCCTTTGACAAAATTCACATTGATTCACATTACCTGGACATAAGTGGCTTTGGTCCTTATGGTTATTTTGTAGAATTTTTTTGAAATTCATATTTTTTATGTTCTCTGCATTTCTTTCTGGTTTTTAATTTTCTAATAGAATAGAAAATAACTTCATTTAGGTGCTTTTCATGATTTCCAAGGATTTTTAGCCTAATAAATAAAATAATTGGTTATTATATACATTTCTCCCTTCCTTAAGCAATTCAAAGTGGCTCTCCCACTGAATCAGACTATAAATCTGGTCTTCATGGAATGGGCAATCTTAAGAACTAAAAGACTTTTTTATATATAGAAAACTAATGTAGTACATGTATAATCACTAAAGTATGCTGGCTCAGCCATCCTTGGTTGCATTGCTGGATTTTTCTGCACACTTTGCCTAGTTCTATCTAGGGTATATTTGTGGCAAAATCAGCGTTTGTTCGGAATCAGTATTTTCTATTGCCTAACTGTCCCTTCACTTCTTATCTCAATCTTTGGCTTGAAGAGTACTTTTGATCCTTGAATGAATGTGGAAATTATCATATAGACTACTTCAGAAAGATTCTGTCTTATAATGTCGATAGACTTAGGTCATTGGGGAAGACAATAAGTAGGGAAAGTAGCATGGTGTCTTAAGCTTGCAGGAGGGTAGACACTACTTAAATACAGGTGAGCTATCATATCACCACTTGGCACTGTTTTCTTGTAAATAAATAAAATTAGATGAGCTTCTGCGAGTTGATAAATAGAATCTCTGTTTTGATTCTCTCCTGATTGTGAATATTATATTTAGAGGATGAGTTACCTAATGTACTAACAGTCTAGAGTTCGGAGGCTTCTGTGTCGTTTATTTATTGTTTTGAATTATGCTGTTGAGACACAGTCCAACCCTTAAACTATCTGCCACCAACATGATCTTGAACTTCTGAGCCTCCTGTATCCACCTTATAGTTCTGGGATCCCAGGTGTGCTCCACCACTACTGGTTTAAATGCACTGGAGAAGAAATCAGGCTTTGAGTGTGTTGTGCAAACACTCTAGAGACTGAGCTAAGGCTCCAGCCTCATCCTTGGGTGTTAGCTTGGGCTCAGTTGTAACTTCAGTGTAACTTTAGCATGGTGTGTAGCATCTCTGGATGCCCTTTTACCCTGAATATAAAGTGCAGAGTTTGCACTATGTGGCTGCCAAGATTCCTTTCAGGTCTGCTGTGGTCATTTTCTGGCCACTTTCATCTTGAAAGCAACGTAAGATCAAACAAAAAAGATCAGCAGTTCTTAAACCCATGTTCTCCACTTTCTCCACGGGTGGATTTGTATACACATCTGTGTAATTCATGTTACCTGAAGGCTGCATACTTTCCTGGGTAGTTAAAACTCTGGGAATCAATTTTGTAACCTAGTTGTGTTTGGCTTGGTACCTTAATTACAGCCTGGAGCCTTTTTCTTTTGGATACCAGGGACACCTAAATAAAGTCTCTGAAGCAGCCTACAAGCAAAGCAGTGGATGAGCAGCTCCCCTGATTGAGGAGTGCCTTTGAGGGTGCAGTTCCAGGTAGCCAACCTCAAAGTGTGCGCATGCCTTAACCAGCACTTGGGAGGCAGAGCAGGCGATTTGAGTTCGAGGCCAGCCTGGTTACAGAGTGAGTTCCAGGACAGCCGGGCTACACGAGAAACCCTGTCTCGAAAACAAAAAAAAAAAAAGGATAACAGTGTCCTGCTTTGTGTACATGGACATTTGTCTCAGTCCTTTGATTTGTTTTTCCCCTTGGATCCTAGGTCAATCCATATGGATCGTTGTATTAATTTTGAGTCTGGTGACTTGTCTCAATGAATATTATTTAGAAGATTGTGGTGTTTGGAAGCAGGCAAAAGGATCTTGCCGCACATGCCATTCGATGCTCTCTTGGTAGTTCCAATCAATTTTCCCTGGAAGGGCATATTAAGTATCAGCATAAAAATTGAGTATGATAAACCAGCCACATCGTTACCTTCAAATGTTCAAAGAGTTATTTCAAATTTGTTGTGATTTGTGAGAGAGGGAAAGGACAAAACCAGATTGCGGGCACATTGTGGGAAGATAGTATTTACTGTTCATCTCCAGACAAGCACTTATTACAGTAAACAAGTAGCCTTGGCCTTAGAAGAGTTAGTGGGTTAACTCATTCAGGCGATTTGTTACTTTTATTAGATTTGGTCCCGTTCACTAAGTTCTTATTTAGAGGTACTAGGGCATTCAGTGTACAAACACTGATTCAGTGTGAGCAGGATCAAAGACAAGCCAGGAAATGGCAGGTATTGATTGGGTTCGTGTAAAAACTTTGAATGTCAATGACCTTTGGTGGTGTCTGGTTTACTCTTACCATTTGGGATTTGTTTCAAAAATAGACACATAACTAGCTATTCTTTCTGCATTTAAAAATCTCACAGTGATGACTAATGGACTCTCTATTGAGTTGTTTCATTGAGAAACTTTGCTTTGTGCTAAGTTAAATTGCACATAGCTGAACCCAGCATGGCTTGTCAAAAGTCCTTCAGATTTACACAGACTGAGAAGACGAACGAAATTTTTTTAAGGAAAGTTCAAAAAATGATTCAGATGTTGTTATTTTTACTATTATAGATGCTTAGCATTCCTTATCTCTTCCAAAACTTTGTAATGATTGAATATAACATCTGTGATTGCTCTCCCCTAATAAACTATCCTTTTTAGCCTCACAATCAATTCCAAGGACACCCAAACAGGTAAAAGTTCACACACACACACACACACACAATGAAGAAATCATTTGCCCAATGTTTCTCAGCTTTGGCACTATTGACATTTTTTAACCAGGTAATTGCTTAACTCATGGAGCTGTACCTTGAATGGTAGGATATTTAAAACCTTCCCTGACCTGGGTTCTTCAGATGGCATAGTTGCAACAGCCACAGATCACATCAGAGCCTACCACTGTTGCCTGGAGTGCAGACTTATCCCTGACTGAGAGCCCTGCAGTATATATAGAAACATTTTTGATCACTTTTTAAAACCAGTATGATAGGTGGTATAATGAAAACTTAGACTGACCTAATAAAAGGCATTATTAAAATTTTATGAGATTTATTGACTATACTTGTTTCCTTGATTTCTGTTGACAGATCTACACCAGATAGAAGGTAAAGTTCAGTTCAGTAGTTTCACTTGTTCTGGCCCTTTAAAACTTATAAAAATTCTCATTTACATAAGTATGTTTGTATAAGTGGGGGTAGTCATTTTAATAGCAGTTCATGGGCATAAGAATGTTCTGGACACATCTGAAAACAGGCCTATGATTAATTGTCTGTGGTGGTTCTCCCGTGGGTCCCACACAGGCTACAGGCATTTCTGGTTAGCCTCAGTTCTGGGCTGGTATCAGGAATTTCTCTGACAAAGATGCCAGGGATCAGTGGCGGTTCCCTCATCAGCCAGGAGAAATCAGCTGCTTTGCCTGTATCTGAAAAAACATTCTGAGTTGACAAGATGGATTCATTTATTTCTTCTTCTAAGGTACTGGTGGGTGTTGAAACAGCCCCTAAAAAGCTTGTTGCTCCATGCT
This sequence comes from Mastomys natalensis, assembly GCA_021653895.1. NCBI lineage: Eukaryota > Metazoa > Chordata > Mammalia > Rodentia > Muridae > Mastomys > Mastomys natalensis. The sequence continues at coordinate 2,659,586 of JAJTUV010000326.1, read as the reverse complement.
GGGGACATTCCTATCTCTGTTTGATGGGTCTCAATAGCCTGGCAGGGATTAAAAGGATATGACTCAGGTCTCCACCCACATGGCATTTCTTTTTGCAAGCCCTTGCTAGGCCATCCTGTGGGACAATCTGTGAGTAATCCATTTCTAGCATGCCATAGCCATCATAAGATCGACTCCAGGAGACAGGTTCTTAGTAAGGCTTGGTCTTCACAGAATGGCACTTTGGTTCCCTGGACTCAAATGAAGCATCCTCATTAGTGCTCTGTGCTCAGCTTCTTCCCCCGCCTGCCCCTCTCCTAAGAAATGGAACCAAGAGTCTTATTTGTGCACAGCATAGATTCTCACGAGCGAGCAAGCAAGCGACATCTATAAGGCTCCAGACCCTCTACAAAGTTCCTTGCTCTATGAATTTCAGTACACGAAGCTATGCCCTTACTCACATACAGGACAGTGAAACTCATGTTTACGTCCTTATTATTCTTAGGGATTTGTTTTTCTCCCTTGGTAGATTTGTCAAGAAAAGGTTTGATTAACATTACTGTATGCCCACACATTTTTGAAAGATGGGAAATAAGCTACACTACTGTTTCTGGTAGTTTTCTCATACAAGTTTTTCCATTCTGTGGGCAACCTACCATTTAAATGAAGAGTGATGCATTTTGTTTTTATTTTATATTCATAATTAAGAGCTATAGTAACACACCGTTCTTCTTTTCAATTCTTTGTATATGGGTGTTTTACCTGCATACATGTGTGTGCATCACCACACTGAATGCCTGGTCTCTACAGAGTCCAGAACAAGGGCATCCAATCCCCCAGGACTGGAGGTACGGACATGTGCTGGATGAGTCCTCATGAAAGGCTGTGTGCTCTTAATTGCTGAGTGGTCTATCCAGCCCTTATTTTTCTTACTATTATTTTTTAGATGATGGGCAGGCTGAACCAAGGATTTTACTGTGTTTGTTTGCTGGGGACCAGCCCCAGTGGTTTTTCTTTCTTGTTTCTCTCTTGAGGTAAGCTGAGGATGAAGAGAGAGGGAGGCGGCACAAGACTTGGTCTTGTGAGATATTTAGGGTTGCCTTTTCTACTTTGCAGTGGTAGCTGACCTGCCTGAGTTCCTCTGAGGCCAGAAACTGCTGTCTCTGGCATTTAGCATCTCAAAGTAAAACAGCAGGGGATTAAGTCCAAGGATTTATTGCTGGTGCTCCTTTCTCTGGTGAATCTGGAGAAGCCTCTCTGGCTAAGCTGGTTAACTCTTTGTGAACTAGAGAAGAAGGAAAGGAAAAGAATTGAGATGCTTTATACTGGCAAATATGCAGACACATATCCATTCAAACATTCACACACCCACACTCTTGCAGGGCCCACACTCTGGCCAGGCCCAATTGTCACAATCAACTCCATAAGTATTCATGCATGCTTACAACCACACACACACACACACACACACACACCTACACACAAACATATAGACAATCAGACATATGCATTTGGATGGATGGATGGATGGATGGATGGATGGATGGATGGATGGGGCAGCACTCCCCAAGCCAAACCATTCAACCAATAGCTGTTTCTTTTCTCTGGTCTTTTTATACCTTCTTAGACAAAATGTTGTTTAGAAAATTACCTCAGAGATAAAATGTTACATAGAATGGGAGTTACAGGAGGATGTTGATATTAAGTTCAGAGCAGTGTATCATTATAATATATTCATTATAAGTTCAAAGCAACAGTTTTTACATGGTCTTGCCTTATCAGAGTGCACACCTGTACTTTATCCTGGACCTAAACATTTTTCCTTGGACACAAAATTGTCCCAAGTCTATTTCTCTTTTAGTGTGATTATGAAAGCTCACTGTATTTCTTATTATGTAGCCTTTACTTACTTTACTATTATGAGGAGTGAGCACTTTCTATTCTAGATTCTAACTTTATTACATCGTTCTAGCAACTAAGACCATCTCTAAAAACATTCTTCCTAAAGTTATTTGAATCAAATAAGGAATTGCATAGAATCATCTATTTGTCTACATAGCATCAGTACAAGATAGTACATTTCCTCCGTAGGTCTGCAGAAATCTGCTTACAAGGATGGGTCAATGTTATATATTTAATGATAACAGGCAAAGCATATTAATAGCATGAATCTTTCCTCAGCTATAATCTCCTCCGCCTTGCCTAGAGAGGCAAATCCTTTGTAGACTTTAGCTCATGGTGGAGCCATCTCAGGAAGATCACCTGCGAGTTTTAGCTTCTCCTACATGGCTCTTCAAGATCTGTAGGCATGACAATGGAAATCTCTCATGACATAGTGACCTTAGTATTTTAAGTATTTTACAGACAACAGATCTACATGATATCAACATGGAGCTATCTCTTTATAGGCAAGAAAGTATTAAAAGAAAAGAAAACAGAAACTTGTCTTTGGTAGCCTCATGGCATATACTTTAAGGGATAAGTACATAATTTTATTGTTTATCAAATAACAGGTCAACTTAGGGATAGATTCAAATCACAACCTAAGTACCCATGTGTAGAATATATTTAATTACACATTTTTTAATACTTCATATTTGTTTCTCTCCCAGTGGTATAAAGACTGATTGACAACTAACTTGTACTGTGCATATGAGCTCGAAATAAAACGGAACATATCAGGATGCTATTTTCCTGCCTTAATACATGTCACTTGTAAGATGCTAATACTATGATACTGGTTATTACTGTTTCCGTTGGATTATTTTTCTTTTTCCTTTCATAATTCCCAACTGAATTTCAGGTGTAAAGTGTTTCTCTTCATTATGATTATGTAAAAAGTCCCTTAGTCTTCTTTGTAGGCTAGCATTATGTACGTTATGGATTGTCATAAAAACTTTATGAGAGCATCTAACAGCCGTTTGCATTTTTTTGTCCTTTTATTGAATGGTGATTCTGTGTAATTTTGTAAGATTGTAAGATTGTGTGTATAAAGTATTTCTGAGGATTCCGTATATGTAGAAATGTTTTGGTCTTACCTGTTATAAGATTCTCCCAAAATTTCTCCTTCCTTATGCCCAATGGATCTCACTTAACCTTTACAAGCAACAGAGAATATTCATGTCAAATCTTTCAGAGTTTTTTGGTTTGTTTGTTTTTTGTTTTTTGTGTTTTTTTTGTTTACTCTTGAATTTCTAAGGTTTAGCAAAAAATATTTCTATGCTTTTTTTTTTTTTTACTATTGTCATTATTATTATGTTAGTTCACAAATTTGATCCCTTTCAGTCCCTCCTTGTCTCTGGTTGATTTTTCTGCTGTGGGAGAATAAGCATATACTCTTCCAAAGGCCCAGAACCTCCTGTGCTCACCAGTCCGTGGAGTAAGGGCCTTTGAGCTTGTGCTTTGATTTATGGACATGTGTACGCCAATCTTTGTGGGCCTGCATCCTTGTGTTTGTTTTCATTTAAAATAAGATTTGCCAATTCTGAGTTATCTATAAAAGTCTGTATAGTTTACTCTGTAGGAGTAGATATTGTTAGTATAAGATAATCAGTAGGCACAAGGTAATTTTAATATATTCTTTTAATCTATCTATCTTTCTTTCTTTCTTTTCTTTCTTTCTTTTCTTTTTCTTTCTTTTCTTTCTTTCTTTCTTTTCTTTTCTTTTTCTTTGTTTTCTTTCTTTCTTTCTTTCTTGAGTTTGAACTCTTCAGTGAAATTTTTCTTAGTTTTCACAGCCTTCTGCTGAATTCATCACCTCATTGCCTCCTTCAAAGGAATTTGAGTCTGGCCTCCTGACCAGCCATTTGGTCTCCTTTCTGCTGGAACTGCCTGGGATCCCTTTCTGCCTATTAAGATTACTGTGTGGAATTCCTCAGGCTGAGACAGCAGCAAACCATTCCCAGGATAGTGAATGTGGAAAGTCAGGAGTTGGATTTTGGTTCAGTGAGATTGTCTGTGTGACCTTAGAGCTGAAACATGAAGCAAGCCAGAGCTCAAGTCAGAGAGTCCTCACATTTATACTGGGAGTGATTAGATAAGTGTCCTGCTGGTGACAGCACTGTGATTCCTTCTCTATCTGTGGATGCCTGAACTTTCCAAATACTTCAGAGTACTGATAGTGAAACCTATCTAGCCTTTCACAGCTAATTGTCTGTTAGGCTCATTGTCTGGTGCCCTTAAAGGCTAAGGTCAAATTGCCCTTCTGGTGTTGAAGGTGTGAGAAGGACGGATGGAAGCCTATTGGAACCTAAGTGTGTGCTTCTGAAGGCAGGGAAAAGGTCTAACTGCTCTTGTGCATGTGTGCATTTTTCTCCTGTTCAGTTGGGAACAGAGTCGTCGAATTTTGATTCTGACAAAGGAGAAGAGAAAGAATCACTTAGAAACGATTACAAGTCAGCATCTTCCAGGTTTTGTTCCTTAAGGACCCTGAGCTAGCTAGCTGATATCATGGGTTAGCCCAGTGCTTGACTCTCTTAACTTAGCTTAACGTTATTTCTGTCAGCATTTGTCTCTCCATTCAAAAAGATTCAAGATTCCCGAAAATTCTGTTTTTTATTTCGGAAAAGTAAACATAACCTGTCTCTCTGACCCTTTATTTCATTTATGAGACAACTATTCATTGAAATCTCATATTCTTTTCTGCTCACAAAAACTGCAACACACATAGCATAAAACGTGTACCTTTTGATTTTAAATGTGGAAGTATTGTTACTTAAAATACATATGTTTTCAAAAACCTATTTCTAGGTTATGTTGTGTTTAAAATCCAGATAAAATTCTGCCCTTGAGTTGGGGCCTTGGGGTAGACACACTCACCCCTGTATGCCACTGTCCACAGGCTCTGTATGGTATTCATGGAGGCCAGCAGGAGGGCCCCAGGAGAGAGGTGAGGCTGGGTCCCAGTTGCCAAGGTTCTGGATTTGATAATGAAAGTCCTGCTCTGTCCTTGTCCTGTCTGTAAGTAGGCCAGGGAGCCTCTGCAGGCAGCCTTGGGAGTTGGTAAGAGCCCTTGTCCCCTGGTGGCACAGGCAGAGAGGGCCACATTCTGGGACTCTGCATGCTCCAGTTTCTGGATGTGTCTGTGCATTCTATTTCATCTTCATTCGTCTCTCTTGTTTAGTAACCTCGATCAGTTTGACTAACCCTGTGAAGTACACCACAGAGGGAATGTGACTTTAGACTGACCTATGATGTAGAGACCCTGGGCGACTCTGAACTACCCTGTTCTCTTGAGCCAGCTTCGCTGTGGCCAGGCTGATACTGTTAACAAGACATGCCTCCTTGTCTGGCCTCAACTGTAGCATGTAGGCATGAGACCCGCTGCTCTTGCAGTTATTTTCGTGGTGGATAATAAAGCCACTTCAGCACTTAATGTTACACCTCGGTTTTGTGCTTACTAACCTAACTTCTCTACATGCCACAAGTATGTCCACATTCATGATCCATGTCGCAACTGTTGTGAAGGTGAACAGCCTCACTAACTTTCCAGTACAAATTAGTTATTTTGGGCTCCAGGGACACAGGGCAGAGTTTTTGGAATGTAACTGTACCCTGAGACCTTCTTGGCTGTGAGCCTTTGGCTGAGGTCAGCAGCCTCCTCTTCTTGATCTGTTCTCATTACTCCTCTCTTCCCTACATTGGATTCTGATTGGCTTCCCCCTGAGGAGGCTGCACAGGCCTCTAGCTCTTCTGGACCTCAGTCTGCATCTTACACTGGGTCCAGGTTCATTCTCAAGAAGTAATTTGCAGTGAAAGAATGTGAATAACAGAAGATCTCACATAGGGAAACAGTGCTTTGTTGTGTTGTCTCTGGCTGCAAATAAAACAGAGCAGAATTAAGGATAGGACAAAGCCTAGCAGCAGAAATAACAACAAAGCCCCTCCTGTGTAATTTAAACACTAAAAGCATGTTTCTGTTTCCTGTGTTAACATGGATAACACCAAGTTCTTAATTCAGAAAGGGAATACATTTTTGAGTGTGTCAGCCTATTGATTGCTTTCTCATAAAAGGGCACCATATGGCGCTGTGTTTGTATGCTCTTGCCATGACAATTTCTCCTGTCATGAGTGATTTTTCCCAGAAGTAGGCTATGTAAATTCTTGGTCATTTATTCCAAAAATGAAAGCACTAGCGTTTATTGACCAGTATGCTTTTTAAAAACACAATTTGGTCATAGGAAACAGGAAGTAACAATCCCTATGTGTTGATGTGCCTCTCATTTTAATAAGGATGCATACTTTTAAAAGATTTCTTCTTGATCTTCAGATTATCTGGACATAAAAGCTGTGTATTTTTAGCCTTCCATATCCTTAAGTACAAGGGAGAAACATCAAAGAGATTTTTGACCCGTTATTTGTGAAATCACCTTGAAGCTTTCTTGGTTGATACCGACACTTGGATAGGAATAATTTCCCACTTTTTGATAATAACAAATCCCAACTTTCTAGTGTGGATTACTTTTCCATATCTGGTTCCTCATATTGTCTGCTTAGACTTATTGTTATCACAGGTAAAAGGAAAGGAGGGACAGAAGATAGCTCAGCAGGCACCAGGCTTGAGGACCCTCGTGATATAGAGAGCTCACTCCCACAAATCGTCTTGTGATTACCATAAGTGCATGTATGCACATGGCTCTCCACACACACACACACACACACACACACACACACAAAACACACACACACACACACACACACAATTGGGACACAGTGGAGGAAGGGTGAATTACAGAAACGAAGTGTGGCCAAAAAATTCAGCTTTATGTTTTCAGTTTTCATTATGTTGGTTCAAGAGGAAACCGTTATTCAGTGACCCACCAACCTAAAGTTGGACAATTTTCATTTTTGTCAGTTTTTTTTTAATTTATCATTAGTAAATACTTTCTGTCAATCACAGTGCTAAGTTTTTATTACACAGAAAACCAGGTATTTAGGAGCATGGGCTTGATTACGAAACCCGTACTTCTTTGGAAGGGCAGCACTGAGCACTGTGTTAGGGATTTGTCTCAGACATCTAAGGAAGCAGTTTTCTATTCTGTTTCTGTTTTATTAGCACCTGGCACAGGACTCTGTAGGAACAGTAGTTATGTTCTTAGCAGTCTGAATGGTCCCCCATGGCATGATGTCCATGCCTCACACACTGCCTTCATGAGAATAATCATATTTTGTTTAGTGCTTCAGAAAGTACTGTTATCAAAGAGACATTAAATCTTCAACATAAGCCGTGCTCATTGAGGTACAACTAGATATGGTTTCATTCTTCTGCCATTGTTGAGTGGCCAGGTAAATAGAATTCTAAAGCATAGAAAGGGAGAAAAGAAACCATTTTTGTTTGTTTAGACATTACTTCTGCTTTTTCTAGGTCAGGTTAAGAAGCTTTAGGAAATGCAATTGTGTTCTAATACAAGAACTTCTCTTTTAAAAGAAGTTCTCTTTCTCTCTTTCTCTCCCTCTCCTCTTTTTATAAAGCAGGTTTCACATGAATAGAAACTGTCTAGTTAAAGTGACAGTTGTACATCTGTCATTTAGATGTGTATATATGGGGCATGCACACATATATGTTGAACACTTAGGATAATCTTTGCTTCCTGAAGTTCTTTGTTGAGTGGGTATTGTGATGCTTCTTTGGTAGGGTGCTATTTGACCTTCATAAGGATGGGTGCTGTGTTTGATCACTTACTTGTTGGGTGTTTGACAATCAGAGATGATGTTGAGCCCTAGTCTGCTAGGGTGAGTTCCAATTGGCCTATTTACTGTCTTAAGAGATGGATTTGTTTCTCTGAGAATCTGTATTCTATCCTACAGCAATGATGAAATCTGCCAATGATTATAGAATCTACTGAAAGAGTTAAAGATGCATTTCTGTCGAATTTTATGTCTTTTGTCGTAGGTTTTAAATTTATGGGTCAAATAAGCAACCCAGTATTTTTTGCACTTTTTCAGATCTTTGGAAGTTGTCTCCAAAGCCCTATCCAAAGAAAATGAGGCCATTAATCTTTCCAGGGTCTTCCTGCCCTCCCAACATCTATGTGTTAATGGGATAATAAGAGTAGTTTTTACTTCTTGAAACCTGCAGGCTATCAAATGGGATGGGGACAGAAAGGTAACTCCTTCCTCTTGTCTACCAGGTTTTATTATGGAAGCTGTTTGGCTAGATAATTGGGTTTAATTTGTAACAGAGGGAAAGGTTTACATTGTAAACAAGAAAGTCCTTTGAAGATAAATCTTGTCAATAACTGTTGGAAAGATGGTGGAGGAAGGCTTAAACTATTATTTAGTTATTTCTAATGCCTTGGAGTTGGTGGATGTTTGTCTTTCTTTCTTACCTTTTTAATTATTTCATCCTCTTTTGCTCTAATGCAAATTATTAGTGGGGCTAGAAGGTGATAATTAGTCCTTTTCACTGGCTTCACCTGATTCTTTTCCCCCTTGTTGGCTAATTAAGATGCCTAAAAACCTTTGCTTTTTTCCTCCTTAAAAGGAAATGGGCTTTTTTTTTTTGGACATCTGACTTATTTGAACCTTACATCCTTTCCAGATAGGTGTTTTTTTTTTTTTTTTATTATTAACAGCTTCTTTATATAGCAGAGAGAAACATATTTGTGTTCTTCAAACATTACAAAAACAAGTATTAGTTGCAAAGGCAAGACTCACAAGAAGATTGAGCACTTGTGTAACATGCACGTGCGACACCTAGCAAGCCCAGCTCTTGTGCTTCCATTATTGGTCTTTCTATTTTAAACTTGTGTCATTGTTAGGTTACCTTCTTTAGGTAAGGGTGCCTCTTGAGTTCTCATAACAATGTGTCGCAGCGGGCAGTGGTGGCGCACCTTTTAATCCCAGCACTTCGGAGGAAGAGGCAGGGGATTTCTGAGTTCGAGGCCAGCCTGGTCTACAGAGTGAGTTCCAGGACAACCAGGCTATACAGAGAAACCCTGTCTCGAAAAACCTAAAAAAAACAACCAACAACAAACAATGTGTCTCAAGTTGGGCAGTTTCCATCTTAATAAGCAGACCCACTCTTGCCCCATAGTGTAGTTTTGTGGCAAGAATCCACTCTGTGATGTGCTGGCCCATATAGGCATTGGGTAGGAATTATTGTCAGTCCAAACTTGTGTCTTAATTCACAGCTTAGTAAAGGAAGGTAACATCTTTGGTTCAGGAAATAATGGACTTTGATTTGTTATTTTAAATGAGTGCTAGATCCCTTTAAACATTACTCCACAGTGCACTGTAGTTACACAATCAGCCAGTGTGAATTGAATTGTCTATCTTGCAGATTATTACTCTTTTCAAGTCATTTATCTTCTCCTGAGGTCCGTTAAGGAGTTGGTGATAGTACCTGGTTGTGCTTCCTGTGTTTAACCAATTCCAGATTCAGTTTAGACTCTTACATAATTTTCATTTCTGTTTGCATCTCAAGTAATTAAAATTCATTTTATTTATACATGAGTGTTTTGCCTATATATGTACATGTATTATATATACTACACTATATATTTACTTGGTGTCTGGGAGACCAGAAGAAGACATGGGCTTCCTAGAACTGAAGTAAAAGGCAGTTATAAGCTGCTATATTGGTGCAGGAATCAAACCCAGGTCATTTGGAAGAGCAATGTTTGTAATCACTGAGCCATCTCCCTAGTCCTATAGCCCAGGTAATGATAACTAAACATTTGTGTAACCAAATCAACTGTAAATATATTGTGTTATTTGTGGTATACATAAGAAAATTAAAGTTAATAAACCAAGCTTATCAATTATTTTAAAGATGAATTTTACGCTTTTAAAATGTTGGCATGTATCTGCCATTATGTGGTAAGAGATTTCAGCATAGTTTTTAAGCAGGAAACAAAGGTCTATTAAAGAAGACAGATGATCTTAAACTCAGAAGCAAAAAACTGTCAACTTATCTTGTGAGTTCCCTTGTGTTATGTAGTTACATGCTGTGCGAGATATTTAAGTCACATCTAGGATTTTAGAGCTGCCGTTGGTAGTCTGGTAATTGTTTTTATTCTCTGATGAAAAAGTAAGCTCAAACCATTCATCTGGGAGGAAGAGGAAAACACCTGGTAACTTGATGCCTGTAGATGTAACACTTTCCGGTCCTACATTTGCTAATGGGGACTGACTGCTGGCAGGAAATTAAACATTTCCAAGACTCTCACATTCACAGTCACAGAGAGAGGGGCTGTGAATCATCTGCATTGAGGGTATTACAGAAAGGAAGGCGTTCTGTTCATTTCCTATCAATTACTTTACAGTGAATCCTCAGTTAACCAGTCCTCGAGGTGGTGTGGTTTCTGTTGGGCTGCTTGAGTTACGTCAGGGTTAACCAGAAGCATGGTTTCAGCTCCAGGGTTTTGGTTTTTTGTTTTTTTTTTTTTTTGTAAGTGTATTGTGCCACACATTGGAACAGCACATCTATTGTGGCACTCAGTGAATGGAATTGGTTTTTAATTAAGGACCATTCATGGACACTGGTGAATATTTTTCTGAATTTAAAATTTTATTTTGCAATTTTATGATACAGGACTTAACCTAGAAGTTAGAAGAGAGTGAACAGAGATTATTGAGTGAGTGAAAAGATCTGTTATGTCACCATGTTGAACTTGTCTTTGAAGACTGGAGAAAAGAAAAATTTAAATTTATATAATGGTAGTAGATTCCATTTAATTGCAATTTTATTTCCCACTATAATATTATTTTGAAATGACAGCAGGAACTTGGAAATGTTCCAGAACTTGCTAACATTCGTTTTTGGTAATTTGCTTCATTCAGACTTATTTTGATTGGCATGCCATCCCTATGTTGTGTTCTGAAATCCCTGAAATCACAACATCTTGATAGAGTCTGCTCTATTTTTGAATTGTTTTAAATAGTAACTTTAAAATTTGCATTAATTGAAAGGTACCTTGTCATAACATTTGCTTTGTGTCATGAAAGGTTATCTATATTTGGAAGTAACATTTTGGTAAAAGGGGGATTATGGAATATTTATGAACTTTCTCTCAGACTCATAGGTTATTAGAACAGGATGGAACTTTAGAGCTTTGCAACCACAGACGTCTCAATTTGCAGTTGAAGGAAATGAGTTCCAGAAAGATCAAATGACACATCCAAAGACACAAGCTAAATGCAAGAGGAACTGTCACCAGGCAGGTAAAATCACCACAGGTGGCTCTGTCCTGGGCAGTACACTCCAGTGATCACAATCCTTTCAGGAAATCATTCTGTGAAGGCTAGAAGGGAGTGCATTTGCATATGGTTATTAATGGTGATATGTTTGTATGCATACACATATGCATACACACTTTTTAATACCTGCATCTCAATAATCAAATGCTTTTATCTACTTGCTGTGTTAGTGTGTTTCATTCTGTTTGTAAATTCATGGAGGGGCAGAAGATACTATATTTTGCGGAGGAATGATTTTCCTTGTCCTCAAGATCTATCTTTAGGAATGTTGCTTTGTAGTAACACTTCTGTTAAATATGAACAGAAATCAGTGTAAAATTATAAATTTATATTATGTCATGTTTTATAGAGAAATTTTATCGCTAATTTATTGACTTGTATGTATGGTGTGTGTGTGTGGTGTGTGTAAACATGGTCATAAAACCACAGCACACATGTGGAAGTTGGAGCACAGCTTTCAGAAGTTGCTTCTCTTCTTCTACCATGTGGATTTGAGGGATTGGATGCAAGTTATTGAGACTGGAGCCAAGTGCCTTTCCTGAATGAGCCATCTTACCTGCCACTATTTCATAAAACACTTGAAGAAAGATGAAAATTAAATATTGTGGGTTTCATAACCCTTCGTTTCAAGAATGCAGAATATATCTCAATATTCGTGTAATTATATTTTCTAATAGAGGACAAACACCTGCGCATTTTAACCCAAACACTAACCCTAAATAACCCACTTTGATTTAATTTTTTCAACAAAGGCATCAGTAACCTTTTAAATAGAGATGGTCAGTAGTCCCATGATTATAATACTTTGTAGAAACAACAGTTTCTTTGGCCATATGTTGTTTGTAGTATTTTAGGAACCAAAATCAGTACTGTTACCAACTGGAATTAATACTGACTACTGCCTTGGAGAGGCAAACAGGAGACAGACAGGACGAAGTGGATATGAAGAAGGGATGCATGGGTTGGTGCTACTGACCACAGCATTAGAATTTTCCAGAAGTGCATCCAACTTCTCCTGGGTCATTAGAGATCTCAGTATGAGCCTGCTTCCACATGAGCGGACTGCAGATTTCTAAGCAGCATTTTAATACCCTGTTGACTTTGTTTTGCACATAGAAATGTAAGATAAATAAGAATTGATTGTTTGGGCTTAAGAGTCTTATTTCATTTTATTTCTCCCCTGGCTTTCATCTGGGTACCTGCCTACTATGAGTAACTTCTATTAAGTGACTAAGGCAAACACGGAGCTTTCATCAGTAGATCATATGCTTTGATGAGTATAATCAGCTCTGATGCATATGTACATGTTAAAAGTATTTTACCTTATTTTCAAGTGTATATTCTAAATTTATAAAAATATGAAAACCGGTTGCAATTGCAATGTTAAGAATTCCTGGGAATGAAGCATTGCTCACTCTTAATATCACCTATTTATAGTCTTAGAAACTATATGTTGTATGTGCATGCAGATTGTGTGGGTAGGCTGCGTGCATGTGTAGAGGTCGGAGGACCACTGTGAAGTTCTTTTAACACCTTCTTGTAGGTTTTGAGGTTAAACTCAGCTTACCTGGCTCAAGCTGCAAATGATGTTTGCTCATGGGGCCGTCTCCCTGGCCCATAGCTTATCTTTTATATTTATGTTTTAAAATTTCCATTTCATTTTGCTCTGACGAGTAATGTTAGTCTGCTCTACACTCTTTGATCTTAGCTCACAAATGAGAGAGGTACATAAGATCATTGATGACACTAGCTCTCTAAGCTCCGAGAAGATTTTTAGGAGTTTCTATATTTAATTTTCAATAAATGACAAAACACTTGACTTCAAAAGGCAAGGGAATAATTTGCATATTCATCACAACATAAATAACCTGCATTGCAGTCATAAGGTGTTGACTGCTGCCGCTCAGTTGGGGACTCACTGTAGAGTCTGGGTCTCAGCTCCCAAATGCCACGTTCATACAGCCTTAGCTGCAGGGCTGTGTCTATACACCGGTACTTCAGGGAAAAAGAAAAAATATCAAGAAGTGATCCTGCCAAGATGGATCAACTCTGTTTAAATGTTCATTTCTTGATCCTTTAAACATTTGTCCATAAGTCAGTTCTGAGCATTTCTTGTTTCATTTCTTTTTTAAAGAACAATTATGAAGATTTCTTTTTCCTATTGAAATTAACGTGTGGCTTCACAGTTCACTGGAAACATAGGAGATTGCACCAGTATGGGGTAGAGTGGCCATGTGCCTCTGCTCTGCCAGTGGGAAGACACAGCCAGGGTACAGGCTTGCTTTCCAGTGTACCTGTTTTCACACCCCCAGTAAAGAATGGTGGCAGCAAAGAGGAATGTGCCCATTTCTTTATAGACAGACACTGAACCAGGAGGAACACGTTTAGTTCCCTCACGAGCAATGAGAAATGGAAGACAAAGGAGAAGATGGAGGGGCAGAAGAAGCAGGAGCAGGCGCACGGGAGCTGATGAGTGCTTTTCCTTTTCTTATGTTTAAATCTGTAAGTAGTCATCTAAATGAGAGCCCCTTTTCAGCCAGGACACACTTCTGTAAGCCACTGTGCTCCGAGCTACATGCCGTAGTTACTGGACTATGCGAGAAACTTTATTTTTGCATTTCAATCAAGTTGTCCTTTATTAAAAAAAAAATCTCAGGATCCCTGAGAACTGTTATTTCAGGCAAACAGCATTTTGTTCAGAATAAATTGCAAATGGGTATTAAATAAGCTTGGTGAGATTAAATTCCCAAGTGTGTTAGGGTGTATTTGTTTATAAATCACAGGTGTGGTTAGAGTCAAGTCCCCAGGTGGCTTTTAGAGAAAATAGGGTGCTGTTAAAGAAATACATACAGGTGCGGATGGCTTTGAAAGACAGGAAAATTTACCACTAACTTCATTATGGCTCATGAAAATTGAGCTGTGTTCAGTTAGGAGAGTCACATAAATAGCTACAAGGGTTGTTTGGTGCAGAAAGGCAGAGAGACTTCTATGTGTAGTTCAGAATTGGGGAGTCTGGCGTGAGAGCTCATCCCTGGAAACTGGAGGGTCAGAAGTTCAAGGCCAGCCTTCACTATATGAGCCTAAAACCTTGCACACCCCTCCAAAAAACTGTAACACAGAAGCATTTAAATATCTTTGATTGCCTATATAAAATATTAAGTAGGAAGAAAATAGTTTAAAGCATTTTAAATGCAAAATATCCACACACTAATTTAAACCATTAACATTAATTTTGGTGATTCACGGTAGCTGTGTTAGAGGTTGAATTTTATGTCCAAATTTCATGTACCTACCCTTGATGGTCCATTCTCTACTGGGAAGGTCTAGAAAGTATGAGAGGAAATATGAGTTGTCTCAATTATGTGATACTGATGTTTGTTTTTTAAAACTTACTCTGAGGAAGGATGCTTCAGTGGATTCTTGTTAATCCTGACTTCCAGGCTTTGTCTTGCCTGCAGTCAGCTCTTCCTACACAGTGGGAATGAAAAGTTTTAGGGTTCAGTCACCAATTTGGAAGTGTTTGTATATGGCTTGAGTGCATCTCCTAAGGATACATGTGCCAGAGACTTGGTCCTTGGTGTGGTAGTCCGAGAGGCGATAGGCTATTTAAGAGGTAAAGCCTGGGTTAGTAATTGCTGGCAGTGACTCTGGAAGGGATTAGTAATGCTGCTGTCACACAATGGCGTGGCTCTCTCAAGAGCAGATTTCTATGAAATGATGCCACCCATGTGCTTGGCCTCTTCTGCATGCAAATGGCTCTCTTGCTGCTTGTTCGTTATGTGTTATGTGATCCTGCAAAAAAAAAAAAAAAAAAAACTCTTACCAGAGGCTGGTAAGATGCATCTGCCCAATCCTGAGCTTCCAGCTTTTAAAGCTATGAAATAAATGACCCCTTTTTTAAAATAAAATTTACATCCTCATGGATTTCATTGGAGCAACAGAAAATGGCTACTGCACATGTGGACTGTACATATTTCAGACCACAGTGCTGTATTCTAGATTTCCAGCCCTACAGAAGGATCTGTGAGGATCCTGATGATTATAATTCAATTTGTATTTATTACTGTGTGTGTTTGATGTGTGGGTATGAATGAGGTGGTAAGGGGACAAATTTTGGAAGGCATTCTCTCCTTCCACATGGTTTCAGATATTGAACTCAGGTCATCAGGTTTGAGCATTGTTACCCACTGAGCCATGTCACTAACCTCAATAATAATAATAATAAAAGTTTATCTGAAGTTTCTCAAAATTTTGAGTGATGAATTAATGTGTCATCTCTTGTTTGAAAAATTTGGCAGGATGGATTGAAGATTGGAGGTGTGGTTGCATATATTAGGTGTGAGACATTCAGGAACCTCTGACTACTTTAATGTGCTAAACATCTAGCTTGGCAGTAAGTTCAGTATCTCCAGAAAAACAAAATTATGAATTTATCAGTGTGTTTGTATGTGAGTCTGTCTCCCACAAATGAAGAGATATTTTGAGAGGAAGTGTCTCATGGAATCTGACAGGTTTTAAGAAACACAGGATGGGTCAGCCAGCTGGATATGAGGAAGTTGATGTATGCAATTCTGGCCTCAGGGCTTGCAGGTTCAAACCCCAAGCAGGTAAGTCTGGGGGCAGGAAAAAGCAGGAAGAATTCTCTCCTAGTCAGGAGAAGACCAGCCAGTGTACTGATAAAGAGTGCGTTAGCTGAATATAGGGCATTCGCCCACATCAGAGAAGCATCATGCTCTCCCCACTTGCAGTGTTGGAGTGTAAATGGTGTGCTTATAGTCACACTCAGTGTTTGTACAATTCTGGTCTCTCCCCAGACCATATCAGTCTTTCACCTTTACTAATGTATGGACAAGGCATGGCCTGGTTAAGCTGACACATTACATTACTATATGTGGTGTCTGTCAGAAACCCAAACAATGCTTTACAAACATCAATGTAGAGTAAATATTCAAATTGACAGGATAGGAGTAAGCATAAGGAAGGTGGATGGATATGCAGGTAGGTATGGAGGAAAGGACAGAGATTTCAGTTTCACAGGTGTCAGTTTAACATATGGTAACATTTGATGCTTTTATACGTGTGGACCACACTGAAGGTTGTATCTAATTTTGAATGTACTCAAAGATATTAAGGGAGATGTAAGCATTTTTTCTGAAATTACACATTTTTACATTCTATTTATTTCAGTTGGCATCACAGGACTCACTGTCTTAAACTTACATGCCATTTTTTGATATTGAGATATACTTACATACTAAATTTTATTTTATTTCCTATTTAGTATTTATCTTTTCACTAATAATTCACTTTTTGTTGAATTTACTTTTATTAAACTTAACTTTGCATTGGTTTTAGCCCATTATCTTTATTTTAACTGTGCAGAGAATAACTTTCTTGAGTTTCATAGATATGAAAATCTTCAATGACATACTATAGTGGGCAAAAGTGTATTAATGAAACTGACTATATTTTATAACTGAAACATGACCTGTATACTTTGAAACTGAATTAGGAATTGTATAATGTGAGCCTATTTTCCTTTCTCTATCTTCATCATAATTTCTTGACCTGTGTCCACCTCTTTTCTTAAAAAAATAGATACAACCAATATTTATTGGACAAGATTAATTCAAATAGCATAAAAACATTGTTAGATAATTCTAAAGACATGAGTATTCTATACATTATTATTTAGAATAAATTTACTATAAATCATCATAATATAATGATTTTTTTATTGATTTTACTATTGTTGTAGCCCTTTATATAGGTTTTGATGATGAAAAATTAGGTTGTCAGTTTTGCATATCAAGCCTGCTGGCCATCTCACTGGCTCTATTTTTAAATATTTTTATAGGTAACCATTTTCTTTCTCAATTAAGAAGTTACCGGGTGCTTCCTGTGGAAAATTACAATAATTGTATATGTTTTTTTTTTTTAAAAAAAGAAGTTTGATAGCTTTATTTCCAAACAGAAGATGAGTGAGCAGATGAGTAGAGCATTCTGTAACAGGCTTTTGTTATCCCTAGAGTTCCTAGATGGACTATGTCCATGCACTTCTTCATTGGCTTATAAATATCCATTGTGAATGCTTGCTCCCTGTGGACACTGCTTTTGTGAATGCATTTACTCGGTAGGATTTGTAACTCTAGAGTAACACTCACGACATTTTGCTGGTAGATGGTTGTTAATTATGGGCCTAGCTGAGGTATTTGACATGCTTTCCCAGCTGTCCAATAAGGTGACATTCTCCAATCTTGCTTTATTTCTTGGTTCATAAACAATTATCCTTGATGAGATGCATATGATAGCACACTTGGCCCTTTTGTTGGAGGTTTTTTGTTTGTTGGTTGTTTTGTTTTAACTTTGCTGTTTAAAATGGCCCTCAGATGCACTGCTAAGTAGCATTCCTAGTGCCGGAGGAGAGTAATGTATTTTATAGAGAAAAGATACACTGTAGGTAAATTTTGTGTCTCCAGGAATTGTGGAGCTAGTCTGCCATGTGTTTAATGTTATGAGTCAACAATAAACATTAAATTCAGTGTTTTAAATAGAAATACATGGGAAACACTTATTAAAAATTAACAACAAATACAGTGACCAGAGATTCACGGGACCTTTACTCTCTAGTGTTTGTAAATCAAGTCCTTGCATCTTTTAAATCATGGAGAACCAGAATATCAAAAAACACTTTAGTTTTGATCTCCTTCCAAATCTAAGTTCCACTGTGCAGTTTTTACACTCTTTCCTTAATGGTACATTTTGAATATTTTCCTGTGTTGTTAAATCTTTAATCTCATTTTGATGTCTAATGTAGCAATACAGCCTACAGATGTGCTATTAGTTTATCTAATAAAAGTCTTTTTATAGATCATTTACTTATCCTTCTGCCCAGCTCTTCACTATCATAGGCAGTTCTGGAATAAACATCCTGTGGCCTAATCTTTATCACATTCATGATTATTTATTTCCTTGGGACATAAATCCTGCCAATGAAATATCATTGGAGCAGAGTGTTTGCAAGATCAAACTTTAGCTGTTTTTAAATATTTCTGAAGACTTTTTGCTAAGGACAAGGAAATTTATCAAGTAACTCCATTTTATCAACTTTTGAAAACTTTATAGGAATATGAAATACTATTAAAGTTATTTTTAGTTATTTCACTGGCCTCCATGATGAATTTGTTCTAATGTATTTAAGTCTTGTAAATATGGAGAGAATTGGAGATGAGACATGTGACCTCCTGGGGACATTGCTGGGGATGTTTGTCCAGCTCCCTCTGTTTGAAAAATTAGGTTTTGGACTGGTTTGACTGTTTAGTTGCTTGATCAGTTGACCAGTGCCACCTGGTTCCATAGAGAGTTCATAGCCTGGCTCAGCTGCATCACATCCTGCCCCACTCCTCATAAAAGAAACAAATCAATGTAGCCTTAATCTCTCTGGAGCTTGTCAGCCATCGACGTATAGATGTCAGACTGCTTATGGTCACTCCATCCACTCACCATGATCTCTGTTAAAGTTCTATTTAAGATGAATAAACTCAAGAGATAAAAATAAGCATGACTCTATAGGCACAGCAGCAGAAGTGAACTTATTATATCTTTCTTCCCATACAATAGTCAGACCAAGCATACCTGTACCCATTGATGTGGGGTCTCCTGACAAATACCTCAGGGGCACTCTAAGCAGAATGCACTGGAAGTGCAGAGGGTGGAGAAGATAGTCGTCACCACTGACAATGAGGTGGCTGAGCAATGCGTTCAGCATTAGACATGAAAAGATGACTTGAAAATTATCACTGGGAAAGTTATCTAATGCTTGTAGATTTGCATACTTCTACATTGGCAGGTTTGTAATTTATCATGAGCTTTTTCTTAAGGAGGGATCGTGCCTAGCATGTCATTATTTTAAGCCTGCTGCAAAAAGTAAATGTTGATCTTTGCTATGTAATTTTTATTTATGAAGTGTGTGTGATAGTTCATAGCTTTTACATATTCTCCTAACAGTGTTTTGATTTGGTTTGCAGTGCCTTTGTGGTCATCAAACATGGAGTATATAATGTTTGATCGTGCTGATACATTCTGATTTGTCATTTTTCTGGAATGTGATCATTTTGTGTTTGTTCTAAATTCACTGGCTGGGTGTGCGGTGTCTGTGTGGCAGAGTGTCTGTGTGTAATGTTGGGTGTATTCTATTGCTCTCCATCTTTCTTACCAAGGCAGGGGCTCCCACTTCACAGAGCTTACTGTTTGTCTTAGGTGGCTAGCCAGTGAGTTCTGGGATTCTCCTGTGTCTGCCCCTATCCTCCACCCCGCCACTTCACTGGGCTACAGAAGGCACCCTCACGCACAGCTTTCAAATTCATACTGGAGATTTGAACTCAGGGTTTGTGATCATGCAGTATACCAACTGAGCCATCTCTCATATCTCTCTGCTTCTTAATTATTAACACCAAATGAATAATTTAGTGCTCATCATTTTTATTTCTTATAGGATGATTCTTTTTATTTTTTATTTTTTTTGTTTTTGTTCATGGGGAGAAAACTTCCTCAAGAGCAAAATCACATGAAACTACCTTATAGCTTTTGTTGTATATTTGGATATTCATTTCTAAATAGGTTTTGCTAATTAACAGTATTACATCATCTTTGTATGTTATACATATTATTAAAGTCCTACCTTTTGAGTAGACATAAAATTTCACCTTAATCTTTTAAACTTTTTGTTTGTTTAACAAGGATCATTTTTCTACTAATATTTATTACAGAAATTTTATAAAATTTTTCTGTACATTTTTACCAAGAATCTACCCTTAGGCATCTTTTTTCCTGACTTTAGGTCGTTCCTCTCTTTATGGAGTCACTCCAATTTAAATATTTTATGCAAGTAACATTTAAAGTCTTGATATGCAGCTTTCTATGTCCAGTGCTGTGGAGGGAATTCAGTTCATGTTATTCGGTTCTCACTTGGCACCACACATTTATGGAAGAAAAATGTATAGGGAACCACCATCACAATGACCTAGAAAAGAATAGGGTACATAAGATATGTAATTCCCACATAGTTCATTTTGTGACTCTGGAACACAGCCAGGGTCTCTCCAGTAATGGCCCTATTCCCATGCTGATTCCTTCATCGGTCTTGCTGCTGGTAGGATACACTACCCTATATACAGTCCTTTGTGGAACTCTGTCCCAGTACCTTGTCATCATTCTGTTGTATGCATACATTCCTCTTCTAAATCCTTCTGATGAGCAGCTGCTTAGAGTCAGAACCTTTGTTTCTTCATTCATCATGCTTATTGTACAGAGATATATGTGTGTTAGCATTCTGTCTAAACTCCACCCTCACAGTTACCTGACAACAGCCAGGTATGCTCCTCCCCACAGTTACCTGGCAACAGCCAGGTAGGCTTGGCCCACTATAAAAGAGGCTGCTTGCCCCCACCTCTCTCTCTTGATCTCTTGCTCTCTGATCCCTTTGTCCCTTCACCCCTTCCCCTTTCCCTTCCCCGTCTTTCCATGTGCATATGGCCAGTCCTCTCCTCTCCTCTCTCCTCTCCTCTCCTCTCCTCTCCTCTCCTCCCTCCTCCTCTCTCTCTCTCTCTCCTCTCTCTCCTCCTCCTCTTCCTCTCCTTCCTCTCCTCTCTCTCCTCTCCTTCCTTTCTTCTTTTCTTTTCCTCCCTCCCTCCCTTGCTCCCTCCCTCCTTCTCTGTCTCTCTCTCTCTGCCTCTCTCTGCCTCTACTACCCTCCTGGCTTCCTTCTCATGCCCTGAATAAACTCTATTCTATACTATACAGGGGTGTGTGGCTGGTCCCTCAGGGGGAGGAGATGCCCGTTGAGAAATCCCCTTCCTCCATACCTCACCACACACCCACACAGCATACTATTTTTATCTTTTTATAAACACATCATTGTGGCCTTCCTTGTCTACACATTTAGTAAAGAGAACATTTAACGGATTTCTGACTTCCATGGAGCCTTATTGGCGGGGAGTATTTTAAAGATGAAAAGGTCCTGGTTTCTAAGGTCTGGCCTGGGAGGAAAAACTTGAGTCACTATATAATTGACAGAGTGTGAAATCTGATTTCAGAGAGGAGAATGGACTTTAAGCACCACAGATTATGAGCTGAGACTCTGTACTAAGGCAGAAATGATAAGAAGTTACTGAAAGTACATCCATAATATGTTATAAAACTCTCTAAGGTTTATTTTCCCAAACTGTATAGATTTGTAACTAATCCAACCTGGGCAGCTCTCATTGCCTCCCCTTTTCTACTTCAAACATTAAATCATGGAAATTTATTATCTAGAGTGGGCAGAAACCTTAGCAACAGCTTGATCAAACTCCTCTTAAAGTATTTGTTTATTTAATTAATTTACATGTATATTTATCTACCAGTATTTATGACATCATGTGTGCTGGTGCCCAGAGATGGCAGAAGAGGGCATCAATTACCCACAGCAGGAGTTACAGTTGGCTTTGAGACTCCTAAAGTGGGTGCTGGGAACAGAACCTTGGTTCTATAGAAGAAAGTCAAGGGCTTTCCCTTTTACAGTTAAGTAAGTGAGCTCTAAAGAGTTATACTTTCTCTTAACCAGACCGAGGATTGTAGAGTTTCAGAATCACAGAAGGCTATACTGCTTTATAAGTGTAGAGAAAGTCTGCATGTTACATCACCCTTTAGTCAAGGAGTTTTTAATCAGATCCAGGAGCATTTGGACTCCTGCATATGCGGGTCATCTCCAGTTGACGGCTGCTAACTGCATCTCACTTTTTCTTCATTCTGTAAAACTTCTAAAATGCCCCGAGGATCTCTGGTGTGAGATTCTTTAGATTTCTATAGTTTGCTTTTTCAGAAAGAGAAATTAAAGCCGACTTTTGGGATCTGTTGTGTCCCATTTGTGAAAGCAGCACGCACACATGTGTTGTAAGTCTTGCCTTCTAGTCTGTCAGTGTGAACAGGGTAAGGACGATCTTGAGGTACAGGGAGCTGAGAGAACCCAAAGTCAACCTGGAAGGCGGCAACACACATGTCAAAGTTGCATGTGAATCTCATTTCCAAGTTATTTTTATTATTGTTCTTGGAAACAATTCAAGTGCTTAAGTTTCTTTTACTTTGCTTATACTTGAGAAGATAAAGACGTATCTGTCTCAGTCACCTCAGACAAAGCTGGCACTGTAGCCACTGTATGGAATTAGGGTGATAGAAAGGCCAGAAAGGAACTTTTGAAAGGCTGTACCCCAAGATCACTACATTTGAAAATCATGGGTCAGGACTTTGACCCAACTTTTGATTAGATGAGAACACTTTCTGTTAAGACAGGCTGGGAAGACAAAGACCACTTAGCATCTTCTGACTGACTTAAAAGGAAAAAAATGAGTCAATGAGTCAGAAGTTTTAATTTTGCAGTGCCTTGTGGGGATCAACTCCCTGAAATGCCAACATTCTGGATGTTCATGCATATGAACATACACTCATTTACACACTCACATACAAAGAACATGTATGGCATCATTGCTTGTATTTTCAGACATAGTTATACAAAACACAAGAAGAAGCACTGCTTAGGCTTTATGAATAACTTTGGGAAGGTGCAATTAATTTTAGGTCTGCAAAATGTAGGACTGTAGTAAACTATACATACAACATTCAATGACTTTAGAATACTGATTTTTTTTTACCTTCTACACTTCTTGTTCTTAAATTTTGGAAACGTTTTATGCATTTATGTTTTTTTGTTTCTTTTCTAATTGGTATTTCTGCTTTCTGATTTGTGGAGAAAAGTTTGCTGAGAGAATTTTAACCATTAGATTGAATACAGTTTAATATTTTCTCTGGGGCAAGGACTTGGGTTTATGAGGCATATTCTGTTTCTCTGACTTCGGAGTTATTGGTGAAAGCGATCACTCTTTCAGTCAGGATAGCTCAGGTTAGAGCAGAGCTGTGAGAGCCTTTTTAGGTTAGTATCCAGCCCAGTGTTTTCTCTGATGTAATGCAGTCTTTCTTCCTTGGTCTCAAAGATGAAAAACCAAGGGTACAGTTAAATGCTAGTTGCAGAAATTGGACCCACAGCCACTCAGTGGTGGCAGTCAAGGATTGTGATACACACACCCGCAGAAGCACGGAAGTGGAGTGGATTTGGAGATAGGGTCCTCACTTGGTTAAGGGGCAGCGTCAGGTTGGGCCCTAAGCCAGTGACTGAGACCTTCACCTCACACAGGTGAGGAAACAGAATCCCTTAAGGTAAAGCCATATGTAAAGACAGGTAGAGGGGAACCATCTGGAAGCTGAGGAGAGCGGTTCAAAAGAGACCACTAACCCTCCTGTTTAGTATGTCCACCTCAGACTTCCAGCCTCCGTGAATGTCAGAGAACCATTTCTGTTCATAAGTACCCAATCCAGTGGAATTTTGTAAGGCAACATGGGTAGCTAGCATAGATAGGGAGGTGAGTCAATGAATAGCTAAATTAATGGAAACATGTCAATTTATGTTTTGGACAGTGACATTTTATAAATACTATTTTTAAACTTTAATATTAGATCACATTTTTTCCCTCAACATCCTTTCCAGTATGATATTAGGAAGTATCCAAAAACCATTAATATTTCCATGTTTTTTCTATATCAGTGGGTTGTCTTTCCGTTTTTTTCTCCCATAAAGCTTCAGGAGACCTGTATGTTGAAATATCGCTTCATCTGATCATTAGGCCCAACCAGGTCCTCCTTTCAAAGTTGTCTTTATCATAAATGACAAGTGAGAGGCATGCAGGTTGTTGATTTTGCCATTGTATAAAAAAAATCATATGGAAAGAATGAGGAATGTTTTCCAGACAGAACAAAGGACCAAGTCTGATAGGAGCTGAACTGAAAGGAATCAAACTGAGTTAGTCACAGAGCTTGTGAAAAGGACCTGTGTCCAGAGGGGGAGTGAGAGGAGGGCATTAGAGGAGGGGCTGTTATCTTTTCTTCTTTTGAGGAAGGGTTGGGGCGAGGGGAGATAACTTGGAGAGTTAGGGGAAACCACTGCTCTCAGTTTGCTTTTCTCTTCCCAATGTTGATATCTACTGGAAAACAAAACAAAACAGAAAACATATAAACAATTGGCAGTCATGTAGGTATGGAAACCAGAGCTCTGAAACATACTGCTATTGGCTTTATATCAGAGTATATCTAGACTTTTTGTTCCATCTTGACACATTTGTCCTAGAAACTATGTGACCTTTACCCTAAATGTAAACTTAACACAAACTGCCCAGAGGGCTAGCATACTGGATATTGGGTTGTAAATATATTTTCAGTCCTTTGTGATACACTTAAAATTGGACAAAGTAAGTAAAGGTTTAATCTCTATTACTAGACTGAGAGGGAATAAAAACTGCTCTATTCCACTCCCAAACCAGAAAGATACATGTTATATTTTGATATATTATGGAGGCTTATAACCAGTGCTGTACTATATACTAATAGAAAATTTGTCTCTTGTTCTTAAGTTGTGTCTTGGCTTCTACTGAATTCTTATCTATTACGGGTTGGCAGAGAATGTGCTAATGCAATGCTATGCTGTAATGCAGCATAGGGCATCCTGGGAGAAGAACGTGGATATTGTTTGTGATTTTGAAGCTGAGGAGTCATGTTTTGTGGGAAGAAGGCTGTAGAAGGCACCAGTACAGATGTATGTGGGCACCGCAAGGGAACCTCTGGTCCTTTGTTGTCCCCCTAGACTAGTGGTCTCGATCTGTGATCATAACCCCTTTGGGGATCAACCAACACTTTGACATGGGTCACCTAAGACCATCAGAAGACTCAGATACTTGCATAACAGTAGCAAAAATAAGTTACGAAGTAGCAAGGGAAATAATTTTATGGTTGGAGGTCACCAGAACATGGGGAACTATACTAAAGGGCCACAGTATTAGGAAGGCCGAGGACTGCTGACTCAGCATACTCGGCCATATCATCCTTTGGATATATGTCACAGATGACATGGTGGGGGTGGGTGGAAGGTTTTGTTCTTCCTTTAAGAGGTCTCAGAACCACATCTCAGTGCACACAACTGCCTGCTTACCACTGTCCCCTGTGTCTTGCTATTCTTTTAATTAATGTAATTCTTTTTGAGGTTGATGTAATACACATGAATCCAAAAGCATACTAAATTCAAGGCAGTTATTTCCGTTGTGCTGTCTTAGAACATATATCTCAATAAGCACATAATAAATATTAACAAAGTGTTGGGGACTTTTATACTTCTGTGGATTTTTGTCTTGTTTATAATGTGAAAATCGGTGTTTTTATACGATGGAAGGTCCAGCCTGCCTCGTTGATCTACAAGAGCCTGACAACCCAGGTAGTCAGCAGTGTGCGGAACTGTCCTCATTATGCTGTGATTTCTCACATTGGTTAAGAGGTCAAAGTTTGGTTAAGAGGACAGAAACAAAGCTTTTATGGAAGTCCAATTTGTGACAAATGCTGAAGGTTATTTGGCAGCTGACTTGGATCTGAAATGTAGAGTTGCAACTTCACCAGGAATCTGGTCCTGTCTTAGTCCTGTCTGCTTTTGGACTGATCATGTGATTGTTCAAGGTGCTGAATGCCTACTATGCATGCTCAGTGTATGCCTTTGAAGAAACAATGGTAAGGGTATTATTTAACCATGATTTGGCTAATGTTTTTTGTTTAGAAACTCTAAGAAAGCAAGTTAAATATGACCAATTAGGTAAGCAACAGTTAGATTTTAACCATATTATTGTGTGGGGGGGGGCAGATTACTGTGAACACAGTGTCCTTTAGAAGGCTGTATTTTTTTTCCCTAGTCCTTTCTTTTTCCTAAAGAGCTCTACTTTTCTCTCTGAAGATATACTGATTGGCCAGGCCTCGCCTGCCATGATGGACTGAAACCATGCATTTAAATTCTTTTGTGTTCAAGTCATGTGCCTACATCTCTTCCATGTTGTCTGTGTGTCTTCTGTGAGCTCTGGGTTCTCGAGAGTCCTTTATAGTGACAGCTGTAGTAGGCATCTTCTTAGGGGAGGTTTCTGGAGTGGCTCTGCTTCTGTCACACACCCTTACATGGGCTCCCAGGATGCCCACAACATCCCATGAAATCTAAGTGGAAGAAGAAACTGAGTCTCCACAGCCCTTGAATTCTGCATATCTGTAGAAATACCAGCATGGGCATATTGCCAGTGATGGGCAGTTTCTGCTTCTGAGTGGGTCAAGCAGTGCTTGGATTGATGCCAGGACAGGGTTCTGAGGGCAGTGCCCAGAATTCGGAAGAAGAGATGCAGAGCAGAGGCTCTCTGGGCTGACTCTTTCCCATCCCCCAACTCTTAACATTCCTTCTGCTCTCTTCTGTGCTATGCATCCGGAGCATTGGAGATGTAAATTGCACATTTATACATGTATGTACCCAATTATCTTTTTTTAAGTGGTGACAATATTTGTGTTCTCCATGGTTATTATCTGGAAGAAACTTCTTTGTGTCTCTGACTCCTTTAGGCATCCTAAAGTCTTTTTTCTCCAACAGTATCAATTGATGGTGCCCTAACCTGCATTCTGCTCAGAGCAGCATCTGGTGAGCTTCATGATCCAGCTCTCTCTTGAAGCATGGGTGGTTAGAGGTGCCAGGAAAAGGGGCTGTTTCACTTCTCCTGTGATCTCTGTCTTTCTCTTTTCTTACTTGTGAGGATTGAGTAGAATTGAGACAGGGTCTTCTTCTGTAGCCCTGACTTGCCTGGCACTCAGTATGCAGCCCAGGATATTCTAGGATGTGTACTGATGCTCTTGCCTTTAGCTCTTTGAGTATCGGGATCACCCATGTGTATCAGTATTCCAGGCTCTTTGCTATTCTTAATATTCAGTTATGAGGAGGAGCAGATGAATGAAACTAGCTGTCCCAAGTATATTGTGATTTATTTGGTAGCGATTTTACAGGGGTTATTTTGTAATTATCGTTGAGTATGAACCTAGATGTTAATCTTTTCCAACCTCTGACTTCATTAGAATGGCAGTGTAGTTTCCATTTGACAGGACCTGTTTCCCCTCACTTTACACTTGTGCTGTTTCCTCTCATGGCTATCTTCTGATGTGTGCAGACTGGCCCCAGTTAGAAACACTTGACATGCTCTGAATGTAGCTGCCACAGAAAGTGTCCCACCCCTGTGGGAGCCTTTTCACACCCTGTAGGAGCTGTGGAAGCCAAACAGCCTTATTCCGTCTCCACGGCTTTGTAAGATTGTCTTATACCCCAGGTCACCTTCCCCTGTTCTTCTGAGAATCTGCCTGGCTTCAGGTACATGAGGCCGAAAGGCTGCCCTGTGAGGACCAGGAGCTAAGTAAGCATCCTCTGTGCTCCAGATTTGCAAAGCTATCAGGAGTATCCTGGACAAGTCCACAGGACTTCCGGTTCAGCTTGAGTGTAAACTATTGCATTTGAATAAAATGAATTTGCCCGCTCAGGGATTTTTATGTCTATTTTCTTTCTTATGTTAGATTTTTCAGTCTCTAAGAGCAAAAACAGTTGCTTCAAAGTGCTCATAATAGCTTTAGGTAATGTACTCACAATATAGTTGGTTGATTATGCATATTAATATATTCTTCCTCCCCTTGCCCCCAGCCAACGAGGAAGTTACATTTCAGTCTGATGTGAACATGCGGTAATCACCTGTTACTTTAACCTATTTTTTGTCAATTTAAATTAATAAATGAGTTGCTTCTCATCCATTTAGTCTAATTAATCAAAGTAATATTTAATTTTCCCTGCTTACTGTCTGGTTTAATATGTCCATCAAGCAGCCTGGTAGGGATGGGCCATCTTTCCATTTGAAAAATAAAGTGTATCTGCAAGGGAAGGTATACTCTTCAGTTTTTAGAGGAACCTGTACTCTTCAGTTTTTATGCTCTTGAAAGAGGAAGTTGGAAACACAGACTACAAGACAAATTCAAACCCCGAGTGTGCCTGCCCATATACTACAAAGCCTGGCAGTCGTTTTCCTGTCCCGGGCCTTTCCTGGTAAAAGTTTGGTCAGTGTTAGATTTTTTTTTATATTGTTTTTTTTTTGTTTGTTTTGAGTGACTGAGTCTTGAGAAATTAGATTGTGTGACTGTATCATTTAATAAAACATGATGTTAACTGTGTGCCGTACCACACTTTTTTCTTTATGATGATGATGATGATTATAATACAAGTGCTTTATCAAAAGAACGCATTTGGTCTTCAGGGGCATTTGACATGTAAAGGAAATGACTTGTTTTTTTCTTCTAACTCTATGTAATGAGAAGCTTGGATGGAAACCATCCCAAGAGGAAACCCCATGTGGCGTGCTAATGTTTGCAGGAGGGCACAATGCCAGGGAGCCCAGACACGGTGGCCTGTGTGTGTTGGCATGTGACATGTATAGAGGTCGTTTTTAAAACACTGTGGCATGTGAGAGAGCCAGAAGATGCCTTTAGTCCCCCCTAACTGAACATGTGCCTTAGCTTTTGTCTGTTAGCCTGCTGCCGTGGTGAAGTTCTTCCTGGGATGGGGAAATCTCTGCTCTCATCTTTACCTTTTACTTCATACAGATGCACAGCCTCTGTATGATCAAACTCTTTTTCCTTTTCTGTCTCTTCTGTCTTTTATAAGAAAATTGATCTCAGAAAAAATGTGATCCAATTCATCAACACTTAAGTCTGTTGTAGCGGCATAGAAAAGATGCACTGGTCAGCATGACTGTTCCAGGACTTGTTCTTAGCTGAAACTATTAAACTGTCTGCTTGCTGTTAAGTCACTCCTCAGCATAACTGGCTAAAGAATTTCACAATGTGGATAACCTCCAGCCCTCTGACTGTATGCAAAGCAGGGGGTCTGAATGAGAGCATTGTGTTCTAAAACCTTAGGCTGGAGCAAGACTCAAAAGCCCAATCTCTCTGGTTATTTTGGACACTCAAATGCTGTCTAAAAGAAAAGAACTCATTATGACTCAGTTCCGTTAATTAGAAGTAAATTACCATCTTTTGTCCAATACAAAAGAAGGTGCAGGGAACTCTGTGAGACCAGAGGATCCAGAAATTCTAATGAGATGAGAACATAGGCTGGGAAAGGGGGCAAACACAAGAAGCCATTCAAGGAGGGAGGCCTCCCTGGTCTGGCCTGGCCATGCACAAAAGGCAAAACCATACATTTGGGGTTGTCTAGCTTTGTCTGCCGTTTGGAGCCAGGGTCAATGTCTCCCAGATATCAGAGGGATCTGATTTTGACAGGGTGTGAGGCTATCCCAGGCAAACATCTCATTTGTTACTGATTATTTTGTTGTATATCCAGTCTTCCTCAATGAATGTAGCGAGGCCTCTGACATAACTAAAGATGAACTAGTGAACTTTTTTCACATGCTTATAATGAAAGGAAATCAGGCAAGTTTGAAATTAGAGAACTAAACAGATATAGTAGAACGCTTCAACGCGAGGGTCGCATAGAATTCCAACAGGGTGTGCAGTGTCTCTGGAACTGAGCCTCTGCCTCACAAGGACAAGAAAACGTTAACCCTGTCAATATTCTCTCTGGATTACATAAACAATTTTCCTAACGGTGTCAACTTCTCAGTCACAAACTAAGTTCTTCCAGAAGTAATCGTGCGGCACTCTTGGTGCCTGCAAAAATTGGGATTTTCCTTTGTACAAGGCCGGTATTAATGTGGTCTCACTGCTACTATATTCTGGCCATAAAATGTTTTTTTAAAACATGCACAATTCATTGGTCAGTGTGAGTTCTAACAGGTGATAGTTTCATGTTGTTTGTTTGTTTGTTTT
This sequence comes from Mastomys natalensis, assembly GCA_021653895.1. NCBI lineage: Eukaryota > Metazoa > Chordata > Mammalia > Rodentia > Muridae > Mastomys > Mastomys natalensis. Next base: position 2,629,616 of record JAJTUV010000326.1, on the reverse strand, counting down.
TTTTTAAAGAAGCTGAGAGTGTGTTAAACTCTAACATATTAAACATTATCCATGTCTCTATAGGATCTAAGGGTTCATTTCATGAGATGTTACAGTTATTGTTAACAGGAAATAAATCAGCATACTCATTCATCATGTGAAGTACTTGTAAACTCTTAAACATAGGAATTCAAAGATCCTATGACTTCTGTGGTAGGAAATGGATTGATATTGGTTTTGGATACAAGGTCTCATGTATCCCAGGCTAGCCTCAAACACACTAGGTAGCTGAGGATGACCTTGCACTTCTAGTCATCCAGCATCTACCTCCCCAAAATACTGAGATTTCCAAAGAGTGCCACTATGTCTATGGTATATGGTGCTAGTAATTGCATCCAAGGACTCATGCATGTTAGGTATGTTCTCTACCAACTGTGTGTAGATTAGATAGTATAAGAAGAATGGACTGGATAGTACTAGACAAGACTGAGAAGAAAGTTGAAAGTTTCCGTCAGAAGTTTAACTGTGAGATGTCCACAAGTCTGAGAACATCAATCAGCTACCTGACTTGTTCATGTATCATAGATACATGAACATAATTTTTAGGCTTAGAAGGTGTTAGTATTCTGTCTAAACTCTACCTTCACAGTTACCTGGCAGTATCCAGGTATGCTCCTCCCCACAGTTACCTGGCAACAGCCAGGTAGGGCTGCCCACTATAAAAGGGGTTGTCTGCCCCCTCCTCTTCCTCTTACTCTCTTGTTCCCTTGATCTCTCACCTGCAGGTTCTGTCTGCCCCCTCCCCGCTTCCCTTCCCCCTCTCTCCACATGGTCATGGCTGGCCTCTACCTATCTCTCTCCTCTCTCTTCTCCTCTCTCTCTCTCTCTCTTTTCTCTCCCCCTCTTTTTATTACCCTCCTGGCTCCCCTCCCCATGCCCTGAATAAACTGTATTCTATGCTATATCATCGTATGGCTGGTCCCTCAGGGGAAGAGATGCCTGGGCATGGGCCTGCTGAGACATCCCCTTCCACCATTGGTCCCCTTCCTTCCTTTCAGAAGGCTCTGATGTAAGAGTCAGCAAGAAAGTGTTTAAGCATACTGTTTAGTGCTAAATGAGATCTTACAAAGTAAGTAACAAGAACTCTCACTAGGGATAGTATCTAAGAGTTAAGATTTGAGGAACAACAGATAAGTTGTCCTCACCCCTCATCACAGAGACTTCCATTAGAAACAGAGAGTCAACAATCAAATGCAGTTTGTCACAAAGCAGAGTTATGGAGCCCAGTTGTAATGGATACATCTACAAAACTCTTACCCCCTTAAGGCTTAGGGAACACTCCTGAAGAGGGAACAGAAAGATTGTAAGAGCCAAAGGATTGGGGAGTTTTGTGTGAGTTTGTGTCTCCTAGTGATGTCAGAAGATACATCCATAAAATCTCACCACCATTCCTGCCTAAACATGCACTGAACAAGGATAAGAAACATGCTAAAGTGGACAAAGGAAGCCTAGAGGTCTCAGCCCTACACAAAGAAGGCAACTAAAGAATGTAAAGAGAAAGTCGCCCCAGGGAACATGCATACCAAATGGTTACCCAAACCAAATGGCTAGCCCTGAAAACATCCATACTAAAACATTATACAGACTAAGCAGGTTGTATGCATGTATTTTGGAATATATCTGTGTACATATATGTGTGTAACAACAATTGACTAAACATAGGGGCCATGAATTTATGAAAGAGAGAAAAGATGAGTATGTGGGAAGGTTTGGAAGGAGAAAGGTGAAACAGGAAACAGTGTACTTGTAATAGTTAAAAAAACATAAAATCTTTTAAAAAAATGAGGAGCAAGTGGGCAGTTAGGAGTGCCAGCTTTAGACAAGAAGAGGAGAGAAAGGATATCAGTCGAGATAAAGAGGGAAGTATAGATAGAGACCCAGATAAGAGAGTCCGACTGTCAAGTGGTACAGAGGAGTTGATTGTAATGGTATCCAGCCCCAGGAATGTCGCAAAAAATCACACCACCCAACAGCCCTCACAGGAGAGATTTATTGTGCGGTTGCGTGTGTGAAAGGCTGCCTGTGGTGGGGGAGGGCAGGCTATGATGGTGCAAGCTTTATAGCGGAAGTATGGAGCTTGTCCACAGGTAGAGGGGAAACATGCCTACACTGGCCTTTAGTGATGAAGATGATTGTAGACAAGGTGGGAAGCACCTGACTCAGGAATGTGGGGGCTCTTGGCTGATTAACATCGAGTCCTATAGTGGAGAGCTATGAAGGATAAGAGGAGGAAGGACAAATAGGGGGCAAACTTCGTTTGTAAATGCAGCTAGAGTGAAGGGCATCTTAGGGAGACTGCTTCCCTGTGACAGTAAGAAAGTACAGCACAGTGCTTGAGTTGGAGGTTACTGGATATCATCGATAGCCCTACCAGAAATGAGACGGATTGAATTTTGACCTTGGCTGTTAGTTTGTGTCCTCCCAGGAGAATAAAGAATGAAGTCATTGTGTATTGGGCCAGAATCAGAGTAGTCCCATTGAGGAGACTGGTGAAAGTGACAAGGACTAATAATTTCTTGGGTTCTGCTTGCTTAACTAGAACTGAAGGCTCCCAGGAAGTGCAGAGCACCAGGATTTCTCCAGAAGCTTCGGCCTCCAGCACCTCAGTGACAGGTGGTTCTTTGCTATGCTGATCTTAGCTTAGGAGTTCATCTGAGTGAACAGGCTTAAGAGAACAGGGCAGAATGAAAACAGTGCTTTAGCTGATCAGTGTACTAATAGAGTGGAGCGGTGAATAGATAAATAGCATGGGTTGTTCACCTTTCAGTGTGGTGTGTGTGTGTGTGGTGTGTGGATGATGTGTGTATGCTTTCAAGACTTCTACCCGATAGGCCTAAATAATGTGTGAAGAGACGTTCCATTTCTACATCTCAGCTGGTTGGCCATAGATGCTGACAAAGCATGTAGCTCTTGCAGTGTTGACAGTGCTGACTACTTCTATCATCTTCCAATCCAGTGTTCTCATAGAAATCAAATAGCCAAAAGCTGAACGCATTACATCCTACCCTTCGCGTGTTGCCCTCTCACTGTGTTAGATCTTGATGACTTCCGTAGGCTCAGTGTTGCGTGCTCATCCTTAACACAACATACATTTGGTAGGAACTACCCTTGAGTGATGTTTTCACAAGTTTAGCATCTAATAGACACACAGAGAATCAGTTACATAGGATTCGTGGGTTCCAGCTGCTGATCCTGAGTCCTGTTTTTTTGGTGTTTGGTTATCCAGATTTGTCAGGCAACAGTCATCATGGCTGACTGGGCAGGCGTCAGAGTGTGAGTGAAGCTGAGTGTGGCTTTCTGTCCTCAGCAGAACTGCTGACTGCTGAACTCAGCAAGACAGAGGCAGAAGCGTGGATACCGTCAGTTCCTGGGAACCATGTGAGTGTGAGGGGCTGCTCAGAGCCACAGGAGAGAAAATGGTTTTCCAGTACTGAACCTAGGGCTGCCACGAACCCTGACTGCAGGACACTGCCTGTTTCCAAATGCCTCATCAAGCCTGCTCTAGTTCATTTGATTACAGTGTGTGTTTATATTTGCAAACAACTTTAATAGCATTCTTTCTGTAGTGACATACCATATTAAAATCACAGCAGCAAAGGGTGTGGCGGTGGCATCACCTTCCAATGGGGAATATCTGAGTGCTTGCCTTGTTGATCATTTGTGACTTTGGGCAAATGTCTTTTAAGTTCTGAGTTTCCCCAAGCTGTAAAATGATCACGCCACCCCTTTCTAGCCCTTACTAAGCTGTGCATTTTCAGGTTGTGTGTGGAATAACCCAAGTCTTTCTTGCTGTATTCTCTCCATGTGAGCAGCCTCCATGTTTTCTCCTGTTGTCAGCTGTAGATCACCATGCTCCTTTACATCAAAGGGCTTTCTTTCTTCCTGGTCTTTTATTTACCCAGTGACTTTATTTGTCTTTTCATTAGTACCTCTAGCATGGGGTAGGCTGGGACAATAAAACTTGAAGTTCAGGCATGATACTACAGCCACCTAGGCCCTGATGCTGGAAATGAGTTTCTTGGGGGGTGTTATCTTTAGTTACTTAATTATACTATCCAAGTCTCCAGTAGCTAATTGAGGGACCAGACCAGCTCTGCAAACAGATCAACGGCAACATTCGTGTTTCTCCAGGTCTTCTCCCCTAGGAAGTCCACAGGCAGAAAATTTAATATCAGCATTCTTTTCTGCTATATCGGCATGAATTCCTTTTTTTGCTTCTAGACTGCACACAGCTATTTTTAGATGCCATTAGATTAGTTTACTGTGAGGCTCAACTAATCCTCACCCTGTGGTCATAAACTGAAGAGAGGGAAAAACCCTTTTAGTTGGTGCAGTGCAGACTTACACTGTTCTGAAGTACTCCCCATAAGAGGTGAGATGAACTCGTAGCATTGGATATTAATCATAATTTACTGCCTCTCTTTTTTATAGCTTAAATAATCCTTTGTTTAATACTGGGGATTGGGCCTAGGGCTTTGCCTAAGCTAAGCATTTACTCTACTACTAAGCTACAGACACTTCTATTCCTTAAATAAAATAATTTTTAAAAAAGATTAAAAGGTGTTTTTCATATGCAAGAAACTGAGGCTTTGAGTACACTTACAACAACGACCATTTACAAAACAGCTGTGTGGTCGTAAAGCAACCCGCACTGGCTGTTATAAATGAGGATTAATGAGATGATGAGGATGGGTCTGTGAATCTTTCAGTAATTTGCACCAAAACATATAAGTTAATTTTCAGTAGAGGTGCTTATCTAAATCTCCGGTGTGACAAAGATACTTAAGAACTTGACATACTCTTTCAGTCTATGCCATAATTGTTTAAGGTGTCTCAAGCAAAGAAATAGCAGAGTCTCTAATATCATAGAGATTATCATTGCCACCTTAGGTCCTAGAACCCCTCCTTGGCTCTGATCCTCTCACTAAGGAGAGAATGTTTGGATTGGCCTGGTATTAACTGCAGAAAGTGGCGATGAACGTCATAACTTGATGAGTGACTCTGAAGAATGATGGTGTCGAAGAGAGGACAGGGGAGATACAGACTAGTTTCCTTATCTTCTTGTGCTATGTGGGGTGGGAGAGTATGTGATGTGTGTGTGTGTGTGTGTGTGTGTGTCTGTGTGTCTGGTTCTGTGTGTGGTGTGTCTGTGTGGGGTAGGGTATGTGATATGTCTGTGTGTCTCTGTGTGGTCTGTGTGGTGTGTGCGTATTGGTGTATGTGGTATGTTGTGGTGGGGTTGTGTATGTGTATTTTGTGTAGTATGTAAGTAGGGGATATGTGGTATGTGTATGCGATGTGTATGTGGGGGTAGGTAGTATGTGGTGTGTGGCCCTGTGGTATCTATGTGTGGGGTAGGTGTATGTGATGTGTATTGGGGGGTATATGTGGGGTATGTGGTGTGTGTGTGTGTGTGTGTGTGTGTGTGTGTGTGTGTGTGTATGATGTATGGTATATACATATGTGTGAGTGTGTACACCCATGCAATTTTGAGGCCAGGACAGGCGATCAGGTTTCTGTCTTCTATTGTTCTCCATCTTATTGCTTTGCTCATGGTCACTTGCTGAACAGCCAGCTTGCCTTATCCGGTTCACTGGCCAGCAAGCTCTTCAGATTCTGTCCCCTCCGTCCATGCAGAGATGCCATGTGCAATCAGCCATGCCTGGCTTTTATCTTTATGTATTTTCACACGAGTCTTGGTGACTTTAATTCAAGTCTTCATGCTTCAAAACCAAGTGTTTTTTCTACACTGAATCATCTCCCCAGCCCTTGTTGTATGTGTTTTAATCCAAGTATCCTTTGGAGAATATTTCACCTTTGGCAAGCATTGTTTAGTCTTATTTTGTTACCTTCATTGCAAGTTATATATACAGTTTAGAAGCCACGTAGCCCTTATCAACCAATGATAATCTTTGTAGTGTAGCAAAAGATAAATGTTATGAGTGTGCTATAATCCTTGCTCAGCAGTCTTAAGAGCTCTGTAGAGCCAAGGAATTTTTCTCCATGACACATTCATATACATCATAGGAAATATAATGCAGTTAAAATGGTGCTTTATTCATGTAACGGGTGGAATCTACTTCTGCAGGATGATCTACAAACTCACACATTTATAATAGCTAAGCATTAACTTGTCTGGGAAAAAAGTCAAAATGATCTGTTTGTAGAGGAATCCTTATTATTACAAAACATCTTTTTAAAGCTGTTCTTGATACCTAGATTGTTTAAAAGCTCTTGGGCTTAGTGGGATGGCTCAGTGGATTAAGTGCTTGCCCTACAAGTGTGAGAATCTGAGTTTGGATCTCCATTCTTCAAGTGAAACCAAGGCAAGTGTGGTGCCAAGGCACCTGTAAGCCCAGCAAGCAAAGGCAGCAGTTGAGATCCCTGAAGCAGGCTACCTACCAGGACTGATAGGATTATCAAGCCCTAGGTTCATCATGAGAACATTTTTAAAAGAATCAATTAAGTTCCTTTGACCACATAATACATTTGTTTTGTTTGTTTTTTTAGTTAAAAAAAGAATTCAGTATCATAAAAGGCTACCCACTCTATATGTTTTAGGCTTGAAGAGAACATGTCTCCCATAGCCTCATTTTGATTGCTTAGGCTCATCTCCAGATGGTAGTAGTATTCTGGGAGTTGGTAGACTTTTTAGGGAGTAGGCACAGTTGAAAGAAGTAGCTCACTAAACATGTGCCTCTCAGTGTGCCTTGTCCCAGTTCTTGCCTTTCTCTCTCTCTTCCTCTCAGTGGTACTAAGGTGAACAGATATGCTTCACTGAGCCTTGTTCATCACGATGGTTTTCCTCCTCTCAGGCATACAGCAGTGAAGCAGCCAATTGTGGACTGAAACCCAAATCCCATGAGCCTCACTGAAACATTCTTCACATTAAGTTGGCCGCTCCTGTGTTTGTCATGGCAACAAGAGGCTGGCCGATTAATACAAAGTACTAGAATAAAGTACTTTTCTCATCATCAGCTACTCGAGGACAGGGACAGTGCAGTTCTGTGGTTTCAGAACAATTTCGCTTGACATGTCTACTCTTCATGTCTCAAGGATGTGCCTTCTTGCTTCCAATTTGAATGTGGCTGTTGGGTTTCAAACCCCAGAACAGTAGCATGGGGGTTGGGGGTCTTCATCTTTGACTCTTGACCGATTAATACCCTTTCTTTCCTTTTGTCCTTTGTTTTATTTTAAAAGAAATTTATTTCACAATAGAAAAATTATTCAATGGGATTATGAGATTTAGCTATAATCTCTTTAAAAATTGAAAATTTTTTTTATTCATCTAGAAAAATTAGACAACTACAGAAAAAAATAATTGGAGACACTCACATATAAATGTGTTGTCACTAAAGACAGGCAAGATCCAAGGTGAAATGTAAGTTGGCCTCTCCAGTGTTTGATGTCATGAACTTATTTTTGTTCTTGACACTTGATCCAGACAGTGCCATTTTTAAAAGGATTAGTGAAGAGATTAAATTAAAGGAGTAGAAGAAATGACCCGACAGAAGCGGTTTGGGGAACCTGGAGGAAAGTGAGAAGTTCTGATCATCCAGCCTATTGATGAAGATAGATAGCTCCGTTTTGAAAAGCTAAGATAGGCATAAGGAGGAATTGTAGACAATTTAGAGAGTTAAGTATTTTACTGTTTTATTTGGGAAATACCTGTTGAGCACTTACTAATTTGCTAACTTCAGAAATAAATTTCAAAAATCCTTGAAGGCTTACTATGTAAGAGGTAATCTTGTAACCACAGTTCCTGGTAGGATGTAATATTGATTAAGAATGATGTCATTAACACTCAGAGAAAAAGCCCTTTCTTGGTGATCAGGAATGCAATAGTTAACTCTTTATGAAAGAAGCCGCTCACAGTGTGAGGGGCTTGACTTGGAGATGCAGAAAAGCCTGGGATTGAACTGCTTTGGGGGAAGGGTACAGAAAGCTTCCCATCTGTTCACATGTTTTTCTAGGGTCTTGCCAGCTAAAGTAAGTCTTTCTCAACTAGAAAGGGGCTCTTCAGTTACAAGAATAGAGTGTGTCAATGCTCAGATGCTTGCAAGAACAATGCATTGGTTGGAAAGACTCTCCATCAAAGAATACAGGGAAGGAGTCAGGCAGGCAGATGGGATGAGGAAGGGACTCCCTGCTGTGCTACTGAGCTGACACTTTCCTGAATCCACATAGTCTTCATTTAGACTCCTACCTCGTGACTACATCTCTACTTCTGCATCTCTAACCCCATTTGAGGCTCTTCCCCAGCATCCTACTTCCCTCATCCCAAAGTTTAGTTCTCCTTTTCCGTTCACAACATGGAGATTGGAAGGACTCCATTCCCGTAATTATGACTTTCCACACATGAATCCAGTGCTTGTATAGTGCATAAGATGGGCTGCTTAAATAGCTGATCTGAAAAGTTCTCTTGACTTTGGAGAATCTTTTCAGTTCATCTAGAAAAGTCTGGAGCATAGAATAGTCTTAAACAATTACACTGTATTATTTTAACTTTGAACTTTTTTGTGTTCTGGAAGTGCTAAAGGAATGTTGGGGAAGAGAATTTTGCATGGAGTCAGAACTTATACTAATGGATACTGTTCTCCTGCTACAGCATTGGTTCCCAGCCTGTGTGGGTTGTGACTCCTTTGGAGATTGTGTATCAGATATTTACATTATGATTCATAACTAGCAAAATTACAGAGATGAGGTAACAATGAATTAATTCGTGGTTTAGGGTCAGTACAGCATGAGGAACTGCATGAAAGGGTCGAAGCCTTAGGCAGGTTGAGATCCTCTGAGCTGGAGCCTGTGCTCTGCTCTGGAGCACCCCAGCAAAGGGTAATCAGTCTTGAACTTGATTGAACACTGCCTTTCTTGCAGTAGCTACAAATTTGTTTTGTTGTCTAGAATTTTGCAATGTTTCCAATTTTTAGACAGAAATAAATGTTATTGGTACACACCATTCTCTTTCATTTGGATTTGTATAAATTTTTCTTTTGAGTGTTGGAGTGCGTCTAGAGTTTAAAAGTAATGATATTTCCAGATCTTTAATCCAGCATTGGTACATCGGATGCAAGCAAGAATGCTGGATTGTTCTACTAGTGGTGATTTCTACTTTTAATGGTTTAAGTATTTATTTTCTGATATGGTAATATCTTCCCATGTTAATTTCCAGCATTTTCTTCTTGGAGTGTCTATAAAGTTCTGATGTAACACACTTGTTGATTACTCCAAAGATGATAAAGTATGTTCCTTTGCTCACTGCTTGGTTCTCACTGGTGTCTTAGCCTGAAACAGAAGCCAGTATACAGAACAAACCAGAAAAGTGAAGTGAACATTTATTACTACTGTTGTATTTACTGCAAATTCTGGCACCTGTGCATCTTATCCTGACCTTGCGTCAGTGGTGATTTCTGTGCATAAGGCTGATGGTGAAGGGATATGACATAGAGTCCATGCTTTGTTCTTAAATTTTCTCCTAAGCCAGAGATTGGGGTTGTTATTTGGGTGTAGTTTCATGAAAGAGTTCTGATCGGTTCATCAACACATTTCCTAAAAGATATCTTTCTTAAAGTTGAGGCATGAAAGAGTCTTTTTCAGTTAGGATGTAAATTATAGCATATTAATATGCAAATATATAAATATGCAAAATAAAAAGCTAGTCAAACCTCTATTTTAATATTTGCCTTATATAATTGTAAAAACAAAGTAATATTAATCACACATATAAAAACAAAGCAGACAGTATATCTGGAGTTAGTGAGTGCTATGAACGGGCTGCTGAGACTCACACTGAAAACTAAGCTAGTATTAGAACATTCCATATGCATCTACTTTGTACTCATGAACATGTGCCCACTAAATATTCTTATTGAGTTCAAGAATCATCATGTGAATAAACCCCAAAAAGCAATTTTACAAATTCCAGTAGAGAAATTAGTCTCCCAGAATTCCCTGCACATTCCTTCCTGCATCCTGTGCACAGCCCTACATGCTAATGAAGTTGACCCAGTGGAATCCAGCAGATAATGAGTGACTAGCCATGGTGCAAAGCTCACTTCACATTATCCCATTGAATCTAGCAGCCTTGTTTGTTAGCCTTCTTGTGCAGATAAGGGCACTGAGCCTTGGACATATTAAATAAATAGCTCCCCAGGACATCTGGTTGGTAGAAAGCCAAGCTGATTTTGGTCTTCAGTTCTCTTACTCCAGAGACTGTGATAGCCCCTGGTTCCCCAAGTACTTCTCATTCCCTTTTATAATGCCTTCCTGTGAACCGTGTGTATCAGATACAGTGCTTCTTGCATTTAATAATTTTTGCAACAATCTCAGCAAAAGAGATGCTTTCACTGTCCCTTAAGTGAAAAAGATCAAGGTCATCCTTACAGTCACATTTTCCTCCATATGTTAAGAAAAATGTATAAAAAATTCAATGTAAGGAACAGTTTTAAAAGTGGAAATTAAAATAGTATCTTCATTTTCCTACAGTCTGATTTCTAATTTTCAAAGAAAAGCATACTACTAAGAGATCTTGTATTTACATTGATGCCTCTTATAAATAGAAACTTTAAAGCATGGCATTAGAAAAAAAGGGCCCCTTAAAGGCCTCCATGTTCTGTGAACCTTGACAAAGACTTTGGAGTAAATGCCCACGAAATGAGCATTTCTACATTAAAAACATTTTGGTCAGCAAATTCTGTGGCAATTTTATTGATGTAGTAAATATTTCATTTACTAATAGGGCTATTTGGGGGAAGACTTGTTTACACTAGAGAGCTCAAAGAAATATAAATATAATCCAAATTAGAGGCATAATGAAGCTCGGTGATATTCTTACAGTGCCCTTGACTCATGTGCCTCCCTAAAATGATGAGGGTTTTTTCTTTTTAAATAATTACTCTATGTCACCGTCTAAATAATTTATGTGACATTATTGACAGTTTATTCAGAGAACCAGAACATCAGCAAGGAAGGGCTACTTCCTGGCAGGAGCCAGCCCGTGAGGAAGAGTTCATGTGTGAACAGTGTGCACTATAGGTTTACAGTTGGGCATCCTCCAGGCAGAGTGTGTGGGGACAGAAGTAGTTCAGAGTTTGGAGTTTTTCCCATGATTGCCTGTGCCTGGCTGGTTGAGCAGCCCTAATTTGAAGATTCTTGTCTAAAATGTTCCAAAATAAGAAAATCCACTAAGGATCCATTACGTCAGTGCTCAAAAAGTTTTGGATCATATCACATCAGCGTTTGATTTTTTGGATTAGGCGTGTTCAGCCTGTACGTACACACAAGGTCATGAGTGTCATCTACAACACCAACTAGGACTCTTGTGCTTTTGGATAGGCACTGATAGGTGTTATTCCGTGTGTATGGTGTGCCACTCATCTTTAAATATTACACGACAGGAAGCAGAAATCATTTTCTTTCATATAAGCAACTATTTAAGATTGCTTTATTAATTATTTTTTCTTGGAACTGTAGATTTTACTTGTAAATAGATCACATAGCTTAGACAATCTTCCTGTTTTACCATTGTGACAATTTCATGGAATGTAAGTATTGTTTTGTTTTTAGTCTCTGTAATTTAGATGCGATACTTTAGGCCGTTTTGTTATTTGGACTCATTATTGTTTACTCGATAAGTTCTAATGTAAAACAGGAATAAATAAGGAGGACAAAGTCTCTGACTTGGTGGAACTCTAAGACAGTGAACCACTAACGCAAATAAATCAAGGAGAGGTAGGAGAGGAAGATGCCAGTTGCAATTTCAAATGAAGAAATCCCATTGTAGGGGAGATGGGTTTGGAAGAGGATAAAGCCATACATGCAGCACTGGCCACCAGACTCCTGAACCCCTGAAGGCCTGTGGTACAGCACTTACATGGGGCTGATGCAAGGACAGGTGCACGGTTTCCCTGTATGGGAAACAGCTCCTTGTGTTAAATGGACAAGACTCAGCCATCTAGGCTTGGAACACACCTGTACCCCAGAAAAGAGCAGAGATGCTGCGGTGAGACTGATTTGCGGTGCAAAGACAGATGAGGAGTGTGTCCTCACCACCTCCCGCATTAATAGTATAATCCCCAAGGGAAAGAAGAAGCTGCATTAGATGAGAGGGAAGAGCAAAGGAGCAGAAAGTGCTGCTCAAGAAATGTCAAGGAAATGGGACAATGGATATACGCTAGTCTACAAAATTTAAGTGACAAGGTTTGTCTTCAGTGGCTTGAAAAACAAAATCACCTGGGCTGCCAATTAAGAATGCATGCCCGCTTGTCAGAATGCCAGTGGTTTGTTGATTATTCACAATAAAATTGATGTCGCTCTTTCCTTGCTTTCTGGCTAATGGGAAAACAAGCCGTGGTTATGGGAGGCCAGAGTCATGCAGCCCCAGGAAGGAGGATGTCTCCTGCTTGTCCTCAGCTGTTAGATGGTGACAGTGATAGACAGATTGTCCCTCCCACCTGCCTTCTCTGTTCCTCTCCTTCCACTCCCTCACAGTTTGCTTTCTTGACTTCCTGCTTCATCTCCAAGGAACACAGAGTGACCTTCCGATGTGTGCACACCTGCATTTTTGCTTAGTAGCACTTTTTTTGGCTGTCTCTTTGGAACAAGCACATACATACTTTCCTTCCTTCCACTTACCCAAAGGAAAGGCCAGGGTGACGGGGAGCAAGGGAAGGAGAAACCCTGGGAGAGAGTGAATTCCACAGATTTCTTCAGTTCCAGATTTTTGTCCTTCTGTTTCCTAAATCTGTCAGAAAAGCAAAGACTCTGCCCCCTAAGATGCATATAATCCCCAAGGCCACTGTGGGAAAATAGGGGAGCTACACATCATTTTCTCTGCAAATTGTCAGAGGAAGATTCATGCAGGCAGAACCGCAACACAAATCATTATCTCCAAATTATTGGCGGGAAATCAAATTAATGCTTGGGGCTTTAAAAATGAGTGGGCTAATGTGAAGGCAAAAAAAACCATAATTGAAAAACAGAATGTCTCCTGAATAGTGATAAATCAAGAAAGTAGCATCATAATTTGATCTGAATCTGCTCACTGCCAGGGTAGTTCAAGGTGGAATTGGGAGGCAAGCACTGTGCTTCCTTCTGTTCCTTGATACATTCTTACATCTTAAAGCCCTAATCACACTTGTTTCTTTCTGTGGTTTGAGATAAAATCTTATACAGTCCAGGGTAGCCTCTGACTTACTATGTATGGAGGAATCTTCAACCTCTGATCCTCGGGGGTGCAGCTCCCGAGTGCTGCGATTACAGGTGTGTGTCACCAGATTTGTTTATGCAGCGCAGAGGGTGAAACCCAGGGCTTCACAAATGCCAGGCAAAGGATTCTAACTGAGCTACCCAGCTCTTTCTTGTGATTTGCTATTTCCAGATTCTTGTCCTCCTGTTTCCTAAATCTGTCAGAAAAGGGAGTCTATGAACTCTGTGAGGGCTTGGACTAAGCCACTTGGCTTCACAGCGCCCAACTTTTCCAGGGGTTTCCACCTGCAGTTGGATGCTCAAGTAGCTTGCCTGCAGAGGTTGTGATGTCAGACAGGGAGGCCAGTGTATAAGACCATGAACAGCCTTGCAGTGTTCTTTTCTCAGGTGGTCTAGCTGGGCTCGCTGTCCCTCCAAACTCCCATCTGTGCTTGTGTGACTTTAGGCCTGTGCAACATGTGACAATGTGTTATCATAGAGTGAATATCCAGCTTGTAGTCAGTGACAGTGTGCAAATCCTGCCTAGACTCCTTAGCAAATTCCCTTGGCTTCTTCAAGCCCTAGCAGTTAAAATAAGGATTATTAAACAAACCTGCTTCATATGGGTGTAAAATGGCTCAGATGAGGTAGCTGCAAAATCCATTTTAAAATTGCAACAGTAGTATTGGGCTGTAAAGAGGGAGAACAATGGCAGAAGACACATTCTCTGTAACTTCTATTCTTAGCAAAAATATTTGTGTCGAGAGGGCGAGATATCAGTTAGTTTAGTTTAAGTCATCTTGGCCTGCAGAGTTTCGACAGTCTCCAGGTACATTAACAAACCATATCTCAATTTCTACCCTATTTGTGATTCTACGAAGTTAGCTTGTTTACCGTCTGGGTTGGTTTGTTGCCTGGTTTCTTATTTTTGTGATGCTTCTCTGTCTGCTAGGTACCTAGTGGACACTGACATGTTAGCTACCTTAAAGTAGACCTCTACACTTTTAGAGAAGATCTTGTGTCATATTGTGTCTAGAATTCTCGGAGGGTAGTGCCCTTAACAGTAGTTCAAGGTAACAGGGGAGTTAGGCAACCCGTTTGTAAGATAAATGCAGACAAGCTGAAGTGCTTGCATTAGTAAATCCAGTCCACTGCCACATGTAATATATCTGAAGTCTTCCTGGCATTCAGGTGGATCAGCTAATGATTATCATGTACGCTAAACATACAAGTATGTACGCTTGAGAGAACTGAAGGCCATCTCTAGGAAACCTATGAATAATGTCTGAAATATTGTCTTCAGTTTTTCAAGATTCCAGAGCAGAAGTGTCAATGGTGAGATATGCCAGGAAACAGTTGGTTTTCCCAAAGTCTGTTAATCAGGATACTAGAACTTAAAATGTTTTAAAAAAAAAACATTTTTTAAATGAGAGATGGCTCAGCGGTTAGGAGCACTGACTGCTCTGCCAGAGGTCCTAAGTTCAATTCTAAGCAACCACATGGTGTCACACAGCCATCTAAAATGGATCCTATGCCCATCTCTTGTGTATGTGAAGAAAGTGACTGTGTATTCACATACATAAAATAACTAAATGAATCTTTAAAGAATGTTTTAAAATATAGTTAGTGTTTTATAAGAATCAAAGCTTAGAAGACTAGTTCCTTTGGAAAGAAATGAAATCTGGTTTCTTTGAGTAGAGATGATAGTGGACTTAAAAACAAACAATTTTTCTACTTAAAGAATAATGCTGGGATTTTCAGAGGGTAGGCTCGGAGATATTTTGAAGATGCATACAAGAATCTATAGAGAGAGGCAGGGAAAGAAGCACTCCGGTCCAGTTACTGTTATTTGAATGAAAGTACTAATCTCTGTACAGAAGTTGGAAAACAATGAACCTCCCCAAATAAAAAAATCAGGATTGCTACACTTAACTAGTTGATATGAATTAATTCTGGCAGTAGTTCTATTTAAATGCTAAATAGAAGTATACTTATTCTATGTCAGGTTGCTGAATTAAGGTAGAACTCTGGGATATGCCTTCGTATTCTCTACAAACAACGAAAGAAAAAGAACAAAGATGTTTGATTATATGGTGGGCAGTTTCATCTTTCGGTACTTAATATAACGTTCTCATAGTTACTAAGTAGATCTGCAGTGACAAACCCAGCCAGGTGCCTATCAAGTTGTGCCAAATTAGTCACAAGTTAATGAAATAGCATTGACCCTTGTTCCCCTAGATGAATTAGTCACTGGGTCTACAGCTCTTTCCTAGAAGGCATTCTTCATAAGCCTTCTGAAGAACAAGCTTCCTGTCAAATATGCTGATACTGATGGATAAAAGCAGCTTTTATTATCTTTCTGAATGAACTTTGGTGTCAAGATCACACCACAAGGCTCAATGAAACTGTTTTGGTCATCTGCTTATAAGTTTGCCCTTAAACTGGAGTGAATGCATCCCTACTGTGTGAGGGGACTATATTTTATTTTAACCTGTCATTGAGTTGTGGATAGTTAGGAATATTTAGCTGTGTGATTCATCTCTATGATCAAACTTGTTTGACAGTATATGTGAGTGAGTAAGTATGTGTGGTGTGTGTGTGTGTGTGTGTGTGTGTGTGTGTGTACATACAGGTATACATTTGCACATTTATCTGTGTGTCTGTTTGCTGATTTAGTCTTAATTGAGCTTTAAAAATGCATACTGCCTAATGTTCAGGCTGCCTGGAACATTCTTTGTGTTTATAATTAACCATTAATATCGAATGTGTACATGAAGCTCTGATGGTTTCTGTGTTCTCTTTGACCCTTGGCTTTCTAAGTTTGAAATGCTGTTTGGTAGACTTAAGAGTCCCAGATTTTCCCCAGAAAGATGATCTGTATAGAATCATCTCTTACATCCTCTGTCATCTATTTCTGATTTGAATTTTTTGGCAGAGTTCCAAGTAGGGGCAGAGGAATGAGGTCCTTCTGTAATGTTTCCTTTCTTGTGGGATAATTTTAATGTGACCATTGCTACATCTGTGGCTTCACTAAGCCTACTTAGATCATTCTTCCCTCTTAATTTTGAACATTAATTTCTACATTTTTAAAACTGTTAACTCAGATAATCTTATATCTCATCTTAAATAGCCAGTCTGTCATTTTGTAAAGGAGAAAACTGAGTGCCACTTAAGATGACAGATGCTACTCTGGAATGTTGAAATTGGACTCCCAGGGATGTTCAGAACTTTGACCACAATCATAGAGCAGAAAATGAATTATTTTACTTTGGAGGTGGAGTCTTTTATAGAGATTGATAGAGTTTTAAATGACTTCAGATATCAAAGAATGTCAAAATACATAAATTATGCTTTTTTTTTAAAAAAAAATCAATTGGCAATAATCCTAATGGCCATCAAATTCTGAATGACTATGTGAAATGTGGTATATCCATTCAACAGAATATTATGTATCCATAAAATGAAGTTCATCACTGCTGATCTTGATTGCCAGTAACATAATAAAAATAAACAAAAGCTCTCTTAAGTCTCCAATCCCCCATCTAATACCTAACATCTAAACTCTAAAAAGTTGTAATCCTAAAAGATTGAATTTAGAAATTTTACAAGTTCAGTGCTCAAAGTGGAGAAATTCTAAGGATGTGAGGGAGGTAGGAAAGGGCCGTATAAATCCTAGGATAGACAAACTGCAGACCAAAAAAACCTGGACGTAGATTTCCTTCTATTCCTGATGGGAGTTCAGGATCCTTAAGAAGTTAGTCTCATTTGCCTGAAGAAGTCAGTGGGTGTGTCCAGCAGGAGAGGAAGATGCGCTGCAGCGCTGTGGTTCCGTCTGTACTGTTCCATCTGCGCATATGCTTTAGATGGAGGTGTGTGCACCATGGGTTTCCCACACCCAGTACCACACAGAAGCTTAGCACAGAAGACAGGGAATCTAATAAGGAGTTTTCAGGCGGATATACATCAAGACAGAAGGATTTCAAAAGCAATAGAAACAATAAATGTAAACAAAACCAACTATTTGTCTCAATATAAGACTCTCAATATATAGTTCAGTCTCCTGAGATTGTACCCCCTCTGCATAATCACTTTACAGTGTTGCCCACAATCTATCCAGTAGCAAACTTACCATATGTGAAGTTTGCCTTTTAGTCTCTTTTCTTATTTTAAAATAAATATTTAATTTTTTTACTACAATTTACTGTATCATTTATTTCATTTGGTACTATGTACAGTACTGGAAATGTGAATTGTATAAAGTCTCCTAGACTCTTCATTTGTTTTATGCATATTTCGCAGACACAACTTTTTTATTCTAAATGTGTACTTTCAAACAGTGTGAAAACATCACATATACATGCAAAATAATCTTCATTAATAAATAAATGTCCCTTTTAGACTGCTGAATTTTTGTCAGATAATAATTCCTGTGATTTAGCATGTATATTTTACCCATCTTGGGCTCTGATTATTTTCATTACATGGCTGAGCTGGGCCTTCAAGGCATTTGATATGATGACAGTTATAAGTCTGAATGAAAATAATTATCATAATGACAGTTATAAATCTGAATGGAGATAATTACCACCCACAGTGATGCACATTTATACATTTAGCTTTATCACATTTCTTTAGGAATGTATTTCCTTTTTCAATGTCTGCTTCCATATGTCATTAACATGCTCAGTTTGTGCTTGTCACAATGCCTGACCGTCATTCATTTGTGCCCATTTTATGTTGTAAAGTGAACTAGGAAGTGCTGTGCTAGGACTTTATGCTTCTCAAATAAGGCCACTTTAAGATTTTCATAAATTTCTTGTAAATAAACTAGAAATGTTTTTCTAGGATTGTACTTTGGTAAATTTTTTAACCAATGTGTTAGGATTTTAGACTTTGATCATCTATATGAAATGTGCGGATATGTAATAGGTAAACCTCTAGAAACTTGTACAATGCTGACCTGGGGCTAGATGGCATGGAGTGGGGGAGATTGGATGGATAGCCATAGGAAGCTGGGGAGAGGCAAACAGTTGTGAAGTTCTCTTTGGACAAAGGATTGATTCTCAAATTGTGTGTGGCAGTAGATGTGAATATGCTAAAAACCACTGGGTTGTGCAATGTAAATGAATGAATTTTATCATATGTGAATTATGTCTCAATAAAATTATTAAAAATTGTGCAATGTCACTAGATAGCTAACAAAACTCTGGAACCTCAAAAATACATGTTTTATACTGATCAGAGGTGTGCAGACATTTGCTTTGAGTCCATGAGAATTTTTATGACTTACTGTTTATCAGGACTGTCTGGTTGTACGTAGATAAAGCCCAGCTGTCTGTTAGTACACTTACAGTTTGTTTCCCTCCACTCTACAAAGTTTGATTTTCATAGACTCAGTGTTTATGAGAGGAATGATCCAAGAAGAAAACTAAATTTTATCATGTGCTTATTTTCAGGCTTTTGAGTTTTATTTAAAATTGATCTGGATTTGTTTATTATATGAATTTTGTCTGCTTTCTCTATGCACATTGAAGGAACAGGTATGTACTCAAATGCCACAGGGGCAAGCTAGATGTGCTCAGATTGTGGATTTGAAATTCTGACAGTAAAACATTTTTCATAATTTTTGCCCAGTTCACTGGTAAAACTTACCCTCCTGTAATTTGGATTCAGCTTGACTAGAATATAAATCATTATTCCAACAGTGAAGTACTCCGTGGCATCTAAACCCAGAAGAGAATTAGGAAAATGGCTTTAATTACATGCTTGTCTGTTTGACAGGCAGTGAGGAAAGGGGAACTTTGCCTTTGAAAAGTGAAAAGGGGTCTGTTTGGAGGAGGGGACTGTCAATACAATTCCATGCATCCTATTGAGTGCTATTCTCGAATTCCTGATGCATGAAACAGGAAAGCCTTTGTTAGATACAACTATTGCACTGAAGGTTGTCAACTTCAAAAAACCTGAAGTCCTCTGATTGGAGACCGATTTGTAGTACTTTAATAAGACTGAGTCAGTTTTCTCTTCATGAAATGCCTGTATGTTGATGCATATCTTTAATTATACCATTTTATACTGAGCACTGTACTATGCTTGGTTTCTCTTTGTCCTTTGTGTACAGGAATTGCACACTTCAGTTCAGACCAGTTGAGTAATAATTGTTCAGAAAAATATTAAAAATTTTAAGAACAACTTTTTTGTATGTGGAACTATATATAACTGTATTATGTTAATTAAGCCAGTCTTATAATGAGAAACATGACTTTGTGGTGCATATGCACACACACACACACACCACACACCTATAATCATGTCGGACCAGGTGACAGGGTAGTAGAAGTTAGACCATCTAGGAGTGAAGAGACTGATGGGAGTGCAGGATCGAAGAACAGCGCAGGTGAGAAATGGGGTAAACATCTGTGAATTATTTTAAATCCTTACATAAAAAGACCTTATGTAATTCTGTATAAATTTTTTAAGGTGAACAATTTTTTAAACTCTATGCTTTTTAAATGGTGGCTATGGAAGACCACATCATGTAAATCTACATGTGAGTCCTAAAACCAAACATGCTCTAGATGTCGCCCGAACAGAAAGAAGGCTGTCATAATCAGAGAGCCCCAGGATGTTTTCGTCTCCAAAATTGCTGCTTATCATTGGGGTAATAACCATATCTTCTGAAGCCATGGTGCTTAAGCCTAATTTGCTTTTAAATAATGAAGGCTGGTGACTGCCTTGTGCCTCTCTCTCGGTCACTCACTACTCACCTGGGGTTTCCAGACCTCCAATCCATCCTTGGTCATGGTCTTCTGTAGCAGTCAGTGTTGGGAGATGGACAGTGAGGAGAAGGCAGTGTGGTATTTCTGCTAGTGTCTGTACAAGTGGACAGACAAGAAGCCCATTCTATAGCTGGTGACCCTGGATGTCCTTAGTGGTTGGCAATGACTGACACATCCGTGTGGCCTGAATTCTTGATCTCTGAGATAGTGTCTAGAAAATGGAGAAAGTCAATTTCTATTCCATATTAGGAGATATATTGGGATATACATTCATATATAGTTCAAAAGAACAGTTCTTTTGAAAAGTTTTTTTTATTTATTACATCGCCCTACAGTATTTTAACATGAGGTAGTTTGGGTCCTTTTTTGTTTTAATTAAAATTCCGTTTGAACACACATACTTCTTACTCCACCTACCCTGAGCCTCAATAGTTGGCTGTTACCCGTTGTGAAGCCTGATAGAATTGGGACCCTGCCTTAGATCTTGTCAGCTTGTAGAACACTGAAGTGTCAACAGGAGATAAGGCTCCTGGGTGACTGAAGCTCTGGCATAGCTCCTAAGAGTTGTTCTTTATAACTAGGACACTGGGGTGCTAATGTGAGCAGCAAGCTGGGTTGTGGGCACTGAGAATTTATAGTTCTCGAGCATGACACCTGAGTTTGAGACACACTTAGGTGTCAGAAATCTCATCATGGCACGTGGATCCTGGCAGGTAGCTGGGAACTCTCAGCTCGTGCAGAGAACAGCACACAGTGTGATGGGAAACAGTAGGTTTCTCATGAAACTGGGGATCCGCGTTGAGGGTCCCTTGTTTTCAGGCAAGAACAATGAATTTGCTGAAGTTGTTTTAATGAGTTCTTGGGGGCAGAGGGAGGAGAGACCAGGTAATACCTAAAACAAAGGAACTTAAATATCTCAAGTCCCTAGCAGCTATAATGTCTGCTAATTTTAAGAAAATTCTTAGTTTATTTTATATTTTGCACTGTTTTGAAATGTACTTTAGATTTCTGAATACTTTGTTTCCTCCAAAACCTTTTTTAAAGCCATCCCAAAACTAACTCTCCCTCCCTCCTCCCTCTCCCCCTCCCTCTCCTCTCTTCTGTCCTTCTGTGTATGCCTAAGATTCGAACCCAAGACCCAGGACTTTGCACATTCCAATCCAGGTCAGTGCTGTGCCCATGACTCTGATCTCATCCCCATCCCTGCTCTCTTTGTACATTTTCAGCTGTTTCACTGTACACTGTAGAACTTACTCTAGCCCATGTAGGCCTTGAGCATGTAATCCTCTTGCCTCAGCCTCCTAAGTAGCTGAAATTGCAAGCCTGTGCCTCAGGATTACCATCTGGCTTTTCTTTATTTCAGTCTTTCCTCTCTTCCCCTTCCACCCCTTCTGCCTTCCTCCTTAATTTTCCATCCCATTTCCATTGTCATCACAGTGTGTACATTTCAACACACTCTCGGGCTGGTATAGAAAACTAACTTTCAGATCCTGGACAAGGAAAAGGGACAAGAGGACTGGCCTAATTAGCAGAGATTGTTTCTATCCAAAAGCTGAATTCAGAGATGGGGTTCCTTTTTGAGAACTTAGAAATAACTGTGCAACCCCCAACACAGTCTCCTTTAAAGAATTTGTAGTTTCAAGAGATTTCCAGATGTTTCTCATCAGACGTGTCTGGAGAAATAAATGAGAGAGAGCATATATTTTAACATGTTTTGGTTGTTAACGCCTTTCAAGCAAGTCATAAATACTATATTACCTTTTCCTGTGTCTGAGCCCATCTCATTGACAGAGTAACTGGACCCCGTTATATTCAATGCTCTGTGCTGCTCGTGGGTTTTGAACACTGAAGGACTGCAAATGGTTGAGGAATCCTTATGTCATAGAAATTTCAGGAGAAACTCTAGAAAAATTCAAATGCTTATTACTGAAGCATGACCAGGGTGCTTTTGTGTACACCTCAGGGCTGTGTAGCTTCTACATGTTAATACACATGTGAAGTTTGACAAGCTCAATTGTGTCTTCAAGATCTGTGCCAGCCCTGGGGCTTTCGCTCTGCAGACACCCTGCTGCTGTTCATTTCTAGATCAGAACCTTATGACGGCCTGAAGCTCTAGGACTCCTGCTGATACTTAATTTTGCACATAGATTAGAAAGAAGTCCCAGTGAAAAGTTTTTATGAGGACCTGTTGATACCCCCTAGAGTGTTCCATGTAATGGGTGGGAGAGAGCTGATGATGTCTTGGCTCAGAGGAGCATAAATACCATCACCAGAGTCTACCATTTTTCTGCACTCCAGAGGGGAGAGCTGGCCACATCTTCTCCGAGAAGTCCTGAAGGAGGCTTCCTCTCCAGCTGCTGTCCCCTTGCCTCATGTCAGCACAGTCCCTAGGCTATTGGTTGTTGAGCTCCTTCCTTGCTGTTTTCTTTAAAACAACTGTTGAATGAAAGTACTTTGGTCCTAAGGATACACTCCACAAAATGATGGATGCTCAAGATGTCCCCAAATGTCCTACAAACATTGATGGACCTGTATAATAAGTTTAAGTATGTTAATTTGCCTCTCAAAATATTTAGATGAAATAAATGGAATTTTACAAGGCTATATATATTTATTTTCAAAAACCTCAGCATAGGCATGACTTGAGCACTCTTTGCTTTGAAAACTGTGATAAGGATTTATTTTTAATGAGTTTGTAATACAAGAATTAGGGACCTGTTAAGCTTTTATGAAATGTGGTTTTCCCTTTTTGTGGTTTTCGTTTTTTGTTTTGTTTTTTTCTCTTAATGTTATGTCATTAAGAACTGGCAAGTTTTCACACCTGTAGCTCCTGCTTCAGAAGGAAATGTGGTTAATGAATGTGGTTAATATTCCTACCATAGCACAATCGCACAATATTGATTGTATGACTTAGAGTATTAGGAACTGCTATTTAAAAAAAAAAAAAAAAAAAAAAAAAAAGCCTGGGAGTAAGTTTTCTTCTGTACTGTGCTATAAAAATAATGGAGATAGACAAAAATGATCTTCTATTTGCTGACTCAATGTTGAGTGTAATTAGATTATAAATAATGTTTAATTAGTTAAATAGGCCACATTTTCTGATGAAAAAGCTTCTCATTTATTGGACAACTATCTGAATATTATTGAACTGTATCTTTTTGTATGAAATAGTTTTAGCCACTTTTAATTTTTCATAAGAAGATATGAATAGATGAGAATGTGTTAAATAGGTAACAAAATTATTCAAAAAACACAAGGCTATTCCTTGTGGTTTTTAGTAAAGTATCATGACTGAGACAAACTACATGACAGCCCCAGGGGCTGGGTGAATGAATTGTAATGCAGTCATCTAAGGAGATATTATGCAGCTGTCCAAAAGGATGTGCGATAGCTATGTATTGCTGTGCTAAGGTAAAACACTAAATGAGAACGGGCACAGCAGAGGAATAGTTGTTTATTAACTGCTACAGCTTTATCAAGGGGTGAGGTGTCATTTTCAGTTGCTTCGATAGAACACCATGTTCAAGACAACAAGACAAAAACTATATTTTAAATTAAAATTCTAGAGGATTACCTTCCATAATGGCAGGGACGATATGACAGCCAGTACAGGCAGCTGAGTGATCACACCTTTAACTATGAACAGGAAGCAGAAAGAGCAAACTGGAAGTGATGTGAGGCTGTGCACTCTCAAAGTATAGGCACACAGGCACATTCTATTGTATAAGTCCTATGAATGGCTTAGATAGAAGGAAGAAGTGTTAGACCAAAGTGCTAAAGTATATGTCCTGAAGTATTTAATTTGAATGCAAAATTTCAAGATGAATTTATTTTCAAAGTACTGATTACATAGATGTATTGATCTTTAGGAAAATGGCTGAAAACAACGACCATGTATATAGTAGGAGTACCCCACAGTCTGCTCTGAGCTTCCCAGAATGTGCCAGGGCTCCAAGAAATGGCTGACATTGTGAACAGGGTCAGACATTTATGAGGTCATCTTGTCCTGGCAGGAAAAGGGACTGTCAGCAATTGCCAGCCTCCTCAGGCATTGGGAAGCCAGGCCAGGGTGCCCAGGATGCCGAGGGTCAGCACCTTCACATGATTGCTAACTGCAGTGAAGAATAAAACGTCATTAGTTTAAGAATTATTTAAAAGGAAAAGAAATAAGTACTTGTTTTGTTGCTTTTTTTAGTGACAGTATTTCTGGGTAACAGATAGTTAAAGATAAGCAAGTTCTTTTTAAAACATATAACAGATGAGTAGAGGAGTGACAGAGATTATCACCCATTTTATACCTCTTGTTGGGTAGTGCATTGAGGCTATGAGAAAATGACTGAAAAAAGAACATCAGTTTATAAAATCCTTGTGATGAAATTAAACAGCATCACTGTGGACTTGTCTGTCCCCTGAGAGGAGAACAACCTAGAGCTGGAGAGGTGGCCACTAGTTGTGAGCACATACAACTGTTTCAGAGGACCCCTGTTCAGTTCCTAGCACCCACGTCAGGGAGTTCCTAACCCCTTAAGTTCAGCTCCAGGGCATCCATCACCCTGTTTTGCCTCCATGGGCACCTGCACTCACACATGCATAATCTACACACACACACACACACACACACACACACACACACACACACACACACACTTTAAATAAGATAAAACTTTCAGAAATGAAAAGAATACAACAAGCTTTTAGGTCTCTCGGTGCATATGAAATACGTAAATCATGCTGTATGGAGTTGCAGAATTACAGTCAGCAAAACCCAGATGTGAGCCAATGCTGGAGCACAAGGGATCTAGTTTCTCCAACAACAGAAGAAATGTGAAGGCAATGGAAAATTGAGAAAGTGCTCAGTGTCTAGCGTTGCAGGGCTGCAGAACGTATGAAGAGTCTCAGCTGAGCGGACTCATTTCCCTGCCTGCATACATGTAGAGCTCGAATGAATGAAGAAGACGTCTCAGCTCGCAGTCTGTGAACTTCACATTCCCCTTGGTCACTGGCCATGTCTGGGACCTGTGGACAGCCTGTCATAGTGACAGCAGCCTGCAGAGAGGAGCTGCTCAATCATGGTCAGAAGGCAGATTAGAGGAAGAGGAAAGGGATTCTAGAATCCCTCACAGGTTACCCTTACAAGCCCAGATGCTCCCTCTAGGCCTCAGCACTAAAGTCTCCATGCCTGTGACTGGGCCTGATGCTTAGATGTGCATTGACGGCAAGGGAGTCGGTACTTGTTAGCCACAGGCTACGAGTGTCCTGCTAGCTGTCTAGGCCAGCTAGGTGAGTCCGAGGCTAGCCTTCTCTAGGCCAACAGGGCTACAGAGTGAGACCGGACCTCTCTAGCACGGTAAAGGAGACCCCTATCTAAAATAAATAAATTAAAAAAAATTCTACCCTGCCTCCTAAAGATTTAAGACAATGCCTTTGGGGAACGTGTTTAAGATCAAAATGAAATCATGACAGACACTGGTCAGCTAACGTCTCTGCATTCGATCAAGTATTTCCATGTAGTTTAAGACTTTAACATATATACAACACAAAGAGAAAATCTCTATATGGAATAGTCACATACCCATGTTCACATGTGTATACATACATGTTTAAACACATACATATGTGTGTATGTGAATGATTTACCAGCTGCATATTTTTTAATGGATTATGAGTTACTTTTTCAGGGGATAGTCATCACTTTAAAAATATTTGATAATTAAAATTATTCCGGCTGCTCTAACTTGCCTGGTTATAAGTAAAGTCAGTAATGAATTTATTAGAGTTGGAAAAGTTTCAGCATCTCATTTTTCCTGGTGGCCTTGGAGTGTCTTAACCATTTCTCAGGCTGGGTGCTTGTATCACAGAAATTTAGCACAGTTCTAAAGGTGAGAAGTCAGATCCAGGCTCAGCTAAGTTAGTTTCTTGTGAGGACTTCTGTGATCTCCTACCAGCTGTGTATGGCCTTCCTTCTGTGACCATACATGCCTTGTGTCAACAT
The DNA here is from genome assembly GCA_021653895.1 of Mastomys natalensis. NCBI lineage: Eukaryota > Metazoa > Chordata > Mammalia > Rodentia > Muridae > Mastomys > Mastomys natalensis. The sequence continues at coordinate 2,603,624 of JAJTUV010000326.1, read as the reverse complement.
TTCCTTCCCACATTAAGGACATCACTGCATCTGGTTCATTTCTCCCATGACCTTAATGACCTCCTGAAAGCCAAGGGCTACACTAACATTTGCAATCTGAAGTACTGTGAGTTAGAACTTCAATGTCTACATTTTAGGGAGTTACCATTCACCCCATAATACATGGAATATAATTTCTGAGTTAAAAAGGACAGATTTCTTTACCTTTTAATAATTGAAGAGACGTCAGTGAGTGTCCAGAAAGTCCTTTCCTGTTGCTGAGCGATATCCATTAGCACCCAGAATCCATCGGGAACCACCCACAGTCCATCAGGGCCACTTTATCAGGACCTGCATTTTTCATTTTTTGTCCTTCGGCAGTTTCTTATTCTCCACCCTAACAGGATTCTTTTCATCACTTACCCCAAATATTGATAGTTCTGATGAGTATGCCTTACTAAGCTGGAGTCTTCCGTGACCTTGAAGCACTTCTATAGTCTTTGAAACCACTCTACCTTTCCATTAAGAGGAAAACCCTGGGAAAGAGACACCACACCAGTGCCTTTGGTCTGACAGGATAGGAGGGTCTTCTGTCCAAGTCTGCAGACTTTAAATGACTAAGCAGGTGGAAAACTTCAAATTTAGTTTTCATTTGCTCATGGAGTTTATAAATCAAAATTCAACTAATGATTTTTCTTCCTTCATTTGCTTAATTGTAAATTTGACATAGCGCTGCTCCCAAGCCTCCATTCAGCAGCATCTCCCTTACACAAATGACTTCTCTCATGAGCAAGAAAATAATGAAAATTATAACTCTTCTAATTATTTTTCATGTCTTTATTTTTCCTTTTGGAAAAGTATTGCGGAGTTGGGAAATACAAATACTTTTCTTTGTTCAATATATTGTGATGAAAGAAACTTACTTTCCTTTCACAGACCAGTTATCTCATGGCACCCCATCATCCTCTACATCCAACAGCAGCGACTCTTAGAAAGTGTCCATATGGTCAGAAACCACTTAATGCTTAATGGAGAGCCATGGTACAGCATGAAAGGCTTTGCCTCTTAGCCTAAATACCTGAATTCAGCTCCCAGAACTGACCTGGTGAAAGGAGGAGAGAACACTGAAGATTGGTGTTTAGCTTCTACATACACGTGGCAGCAGACAAAAAGATACACAGGTATATACACATAATAAATAAATAACATGTAATATGTAAAAATACTTAAGCAACTAAAGCAAAGAGTGTGCGTAAAAAATAAATGACACCATTCTGGAAATTGTCCAGTGGATGACTGGTGTTAGGTACCTCTTAATCACTGTTAGCAGATTAGTACAAAAAAGTATTTCATAGGAATATTTATGGGATACAATGTAAAGTGAACTATTTACTGACTTCAGGAGATTGATTCCTGTATAGTCTAGTTTTCAATTGAGGTATCTGTAGCCATTGCCTAGCATGCTAGCAATCTCAGTAGGAGAGATGCTGGGAAACTCACTCATAAGTAAGTCTTATATTCAGGGCAGGGCAAATGTATACTTGGCAAGGCACTACTTGTTGTTTGTTTTTGTTTTTGTTTGTTCTAGTATAGTTCGGTTTGTGGAAATGACTCAGTTGTATTTTTTATTTGAAATGATCTTATTTTCAAAAGTCAAATGCTTGTGAGTGACATGGAGCCTCTCATGTTTGACGTAACCTCTTATTCTGTATACTGAAATTTCTCAGGGTGACTAGGCATTTTGTTGTTGATGGTGCATGTCTCACAGTCCTGACTGCAAAGATAATTTCATCTTATTAATTATGCAGCAGTTCTTCATGAGTGCCTTTGTTATCTTTCCAAGGTCATTGTTACTCCTAATCATTATGCTAGTTTGTGATCTTGCCACATCTCAACGTCTTGATTCTTGCCTAGTGTAATTTAAGCTATGTTTTATATTCCAGTTTTTTAAAAAGAGAACTCTACTACCTTAGCTATGTAAAATATTGAGAAATGCCTCTGATGACAGCTTGTGTGAGCTACAGAAGTACTAATGATCGTTCAGTGGAGTGTTTGTAGGGGAGTCTGCATTACTACCTCCCATAAGCTCCTTGGCCTCAGATACTGAGTACTCTGTTACCTATTTTAATAATGTTTTTATGGATTAGAACAAGCATAGGAAGTTATTTTAGGAAATCAAGTCTGTCTGTTTTTAGTATGGAGCAATGGGAATACAGGGAACTTTCCCTCTGTGTTGCCCTTATTGGGGTTGAATTGCACGGTGATCATGCATGGAAAGCTATAAACTTTAAAGCAACACCAAGAAAAGAATCTCTTGAGCTAAACTTACGGCTGTCCTAGGAATTGTCTGGATGGTACTTCTCCTCTGAGAAGAGAGAGCATTCAGGCTTCCCCTGAGGCCTCTCCTTGTCAAGTGGACCATCTGGGGCTGGGAATGGGAGAGCTATTTCAGTGTTGGATGAGTCCCTGCAGAACAACAAAAGTGAAGCAGACATGATATGGCCTCTGTGGAACCTGCTTGTTCCCTCTTTAAACATTTTTAAATAGAAAAGAAGTCCTGAAATATGGCAAGTATTAAGGAAGCCCCTCCCTGAAAGTCGAGGCTGCTCCCTTAGCTCTGGGATCTTGGCTGAGCTGCTGACTCTCCATTCCCCCCAACTAGATATGGGACCGGCAGTTACAGTTGAGAACTGTTTTAAGAGTCAAGTGAGTAGAGACTATTTTCATGCCTGAGACAATATTTAATAAATAGCAGCAATGGACTATAAGGTTGTAGAAATATCTACATGATAAAATCTAGAAGGTCCTGTCAGAGTGAAGTATATTTAAAAGATATAAAATGTATGCTGTCAATACTCAAGTGTTTATTTCAGTTTTACTCTCCATGATTTATTTGATACATAGAAATGGGATATGAAGATAAAGGAATCTCATCATCATCATTATTATTGTTAGTTCTTATCTCAGCTATTACCATGATGACGTTGCCCACCCCCAAACTGTAAGCAGTAGTCACTGCTCTTGCTCTCGAAGTTCTAGTGGGATGGTGCTCAGCTGATTCCAGCTGGACCCCTGTGCAGTTGGTAGCCTTCTTCTCTGGACTTCTGCCTTCATTCAGTGTGTCGGAAAAGCATGTGCCTTTCCTGGTGTCCCAAGAAGACAAGGTCCATGGTGAAACACATGGCAGCATTTACTCAGTCATATCCCCCAACTCTCTGTGGGCTCCCACAAAAGCTTCCAAGTACATGGAGTGATTCTCTGGAGTTATTAATGATCCAGTCAGCTCATGTGTTTTCCCTCTGTTTTACAATGTGCTTCCAGAGATCTTAGTTTCTCCTCAGTATTATCAGTATATATCTGTGCTGCTGATTCCATCTCTGTGTGAGAGCCTCACATCTCAGAGAGGTGGAGAGTTGCAGGTATCACCAAAAGGTGAACTCAAGTTGTTGAGTAGCACCCTGTGACGGCTGTCTGGGTGGGCACACTATTCCAACACCGTCCATACTTACACCACTATCCTTGCTGGCTGCGTTTGTTAAGAGTTTTATATTTTATTTTCTTTTTCAAAATTTCCCTTTTTTCCACATGAACCCAAACAAATCAGTCAGAAATCTCCAGTTTGAAAAGTTTTCCAACATGATGGTGTACTGCAGAATCATTTTCTAAAAGCTCATTTCCCTCATTGTACAGTTGCTAGGAGCATCAGGTAGGTTTCAGAATGAGAGCGCGCCCACACAGGCATCCGGGGTGCGTGGATTTCATGCTGGAGGCCAGAAAGCAGACCAGGAAGCTTCGTCCGTCCTCCTACTTACTTGCATATGGCATTGTCTGCTTCTTGTTACATTTTTTCCCACAGTGAAGTAGGAGGCAAGAGCTGTTTCAGCTGCCATTGATGAAATCAAACTCCCAATGTCTGATGGCAGGCTGCTATTTCACACTCTGCCGTTTTTGTTTCAACAGAAATTTAGTTGCTTGTTTTTGCTGGCAGAGTTTGCCTGCTGCACAGTGGAGAGGCGGCTGCATGTAGTTACGGGCTCAGCAGTCTTCCCTCCCATTCACGTTCATCTCACAGTTAGGATGCTTCCAGTTCCGTAAACGGAAACACCTTCACCTAGGCTGGGAAGCAACACCGTGAATAGCATTAAGGTCCTGGAAAAATGCCAACGAACATGAACGCTGCTCTCCGCATTCCTGTGTTCTATGGTTTGGTTACGTTTGACCCATATTACATACCAAATTCAGTAATTCTGTATAAAAATCACATTGTTTTTACCACTTCTGTGAGGTATAGTTGTGGAGGATTCTTTTCAAGCTGTGTGTGCATGCCTGTGTGTTTACAGTAGGCCAGAAGACAAGCCTCCTTGGGTGCTATGAACAATGCTTTGTGAGACCGCATCTCTTATTGGCTTAGGACTTACAAGTAGGCTGGTTGGCTGACCACGGAGCCCCAAGCACCCACTTTCTCCATTTCAGCAGACCAGGATTGTTGGTGATCACAACCGTGCCTGGTTTTTTACGTGGGTTCTTTGTGATCCAAATTCAGGTCCTGATGCTGAAGTAGCATTTTATTAACTGGGCTCAATCTCCAGCTCCTAGGGAAAGCCCTTAATCAATAAGATCTCTGTTATATTTTTCAGTGAAAAGCAAGTAGTTGACAAAAAATTAATATCCTGGAAAAGTTGCCTTGGTTTCTCTCCCAATTAGTTATTATTTTAATTATTTCTACTATAAAACACTAAATAGGAGGGTTTTTTTTAATGTGTCATAAACATTGAAAGTCTCATTCTCCACAGGAAAGTGAGCATGTGCATCCGTCTTAATTCTTATAAGATCCAAAGAAGGGCCAAGAAGCTGTCTTCATAGGTAAGGTGCTGGAGAATGCCAGCTAGTGTGGCACATGGAGACACAGAAAGTAGGGACTCAGGTGACCCTTCTCAACAAGGCAGAAGGCGAGGTCAAACAGCTGATGTTGCTCTCTGTCCTTCACATGTGTTCTGTGGCATGTAAGCCTGCGTACACACATGAACATGAAACCATACATTCAGCATTTCAAAGCAAACTAGCAAACAAACAAACCCACAAAGCTGGAGCAATGATGGCTCACAAGTGTCTGTAATTTTGGTTCCAGGTGATCTGACCCCCTCACACAGACACAATGCAGGCAAAACACCAATGCACATAGAAATAAAAAGGAATCATCAAAGTGTTTTCAAAGATTTTTAAAAATTAGTAATCATCTAAAAAATAGTGTTTTCTGATATCTCGTGAATTAAATAAACTTTAGGACATCTTTAGAAGACAAATTGTTTCCATTATTTTAAGGCAGTGAAAATTTAAACACAGCCATATTTTAGCTAAGATGATTTGAAATCTTTGTAGGCCAATATTACCCTCTGGTTTTAAAACATCTTAAGATAGAAAATAAAGAGGTTTTTGATAAGTTGTCTTGCTCAGACACGAACGTAGAGGTCCAGGGCTTTCTATGATAGATATCTGACTTTTATCACTATCTCATTTCTTCTTGCTTCCAGCAAGCTGGAAGGTATTTAAATCTCTTTGCCCTCTTTGGTGATGTAGTAGCTTCTCCCACGGCTAAGAATTCACTTCCTGTGGAAGTGATGGTAATTTGTTTATGAACTGCCTGGAGCCAAGGCCACAGATGATGTGAGGTATAAAAGTAGCTCTCTGGGACCCTCAGAAAATGCAATCATTTGGCTTCTAGCACCTTCCAGAAATGCTTGATTCTTGAAATTCGTTGTATGCTCTCAACTAGATTCTACCAAGGTAATGTGTGCATGTGTAATCATTCACGACTCCCGTCACTTCTAACCAATCCTCCAGTTCAACAGCGCGGAGATTCCAAATGCAAAGTTACAGCTTTTATGGAGTAAAGTTAGCTGGAATGTCTGCCATTTCCCTTAGAGAGAGACCATAATTTAAAGTACACATCCGTATCAGAATGTCCACTTCTGTCCTTTAGTTCTGGATAGACTGAACCCTGGTAAGGCTGCAACTGCTTTTTTGGGCCAGTGACAGAATTTTGTAGACTTATCAGTTGACATGTCCTGTAAATGTGCAGGACACGTCATTAGCACAGTCCCCGTTTACACCATCTCTATGATTGTCGTTGAAGACACAATAGTTACTTTATAAAAAGGAAGGCTTGGCTCAGACCCCTTGGGAACACTGTATCACTGCCCTCACAATTTTACTTACCTGAAATAAGACATTCCATAGAATCATGGTGGTTTTTCAATAGCTGGCAATTATAATGATGAAGTTATTGTATTTGGTATTATTATAGGCTTTGTGATAAACAAGACACTGTAAAACAAACTTTCATCTTTGCTTCTAATTATGGAATTCTCTTGATTACCTAGCTCCATGTAATTCTCAGTGGTGAGAGGACAGAGGCACAGGTCCATAGAGTCACACTCAGAAGCCTGACGAGTTAGTTCCCTTAGTGTTTTAGGGACCTTGACTCAGGCAAACCTAAGATTAGTTGATTCTATGCAGAGAGGCAGTTCAAACCTACCCATGATGAAACAGAATTGATGTTTTATTAATAATAGAAAAGTACTCAAGACAAGAAAACACCCCTCAGAGTATGTACGCTTTTCAAAGATGTATCACAATTTATTGAGAGACATTTTAACATAGATTCTAACCACAGGAAACTGTAAGGCATCACTGGGTATGGATATGGGATTCCTTAGGGGACGATTAAAATTAACCATCTTAGCTTCACCAAACAACATTTTGGTGACTCTCATGTTACCTCTCAAAATATTACTAAGAAAAAAAAATGTTTCCCCCTTTTCTCTCTTGATAAGTGAAACCGTAGGGTAGCTGGAATCCCAATCTGATAAGGTAAAAGCCTGGAGCCACTGGAGTAGCACAGGGTGAGATTTCCTAGGGAACTTCAGGTCTTCAGCCAAGAAGGAGAAAGACCTTGAACAGTTAATTGGGGTTTAATTCTGGCTTCTCCTTGGGAAGAGACTTCCAGCAGACTCCAGTGTGAGGAGCTCCTGTGCCTTCCCATATCCATACACTATCCTTCCCTTCCTACCTGGCCTCAGACTCAGCATACATTAAGGACAGTTTTGTGCTATCCTCCTCCCGCAAAGTCCCGGAGCCTGTAAAACAATAGAGCATAGCACCGTTCTTCAACTGGGAAGGAGTGATGAGCAAGCATATAAAACCCAGGTCTTATTGCTGTGTTGGAAATATTGGAAGCATACAGTGGGAGCAGAAATATGAGAGAATTTTGTCTGTCCTGGCTTCATGAAGGAGGCATTCTTTGAATGATGAGTAGCCACTCGCTGGGGTGTTTAGGTTCAGATGGTTCATCTCAGATGCTTCAGCATGAGTAGGAGCACAGACGCCTGAGACAGTCTGATGTTAGAGCAGTCGCGGATGATCAGGATAACAAGGCATGATGAGGGGCCTCACCTAGGCCAAGGCCATGGTGCGGAAGGGCATGTGTAACCATCAGCGGGACAGATTTCACTCTCTGATCAATAGAGTGCTATTCTTAGAATCAAACTTGATCAGCTTTGGAGCCATAGCAAAGACTTACGCAGCAGTTGTTGAAAGGGTGAAATCAGGGACTATCCCAGGGTTAAGCTGTGTCAGAAAGAAGCCTGGTGAGAGCTGAGAGGATCCATGGGTGAGGGAGAGATGGAAGGAATGCAGCCAAGCGATGGCACCAAGGCCATGCAGACCTGGAGAAGAGATGGACACAGAAGGGCTCTAATTTACCATAATTGGAGTGAGTGGCTGCGGCATAGAGTAGTGTTATTTTTTTCAAGGTAAAGGAGAGAAACCTCCATGTTGATTGCTCTGTTTCAGTTTGGAATCTGAGTCTGTCTCCATGAAGAAGCCATGGAGGCACTTAGAGAAATATATTCAGCCCTATAGAGTGCTAGTTTTATGTCATAATTAATTTATAATGACTCTCCTTTATCAAAAACATTCTCTGTGCCAAGCTTTACTATTATATATTATATGATAGACATATATGCATATATTATATTGTCATGTTGTTTTTATATGTCTGTAAACACACACACACACTTGAGATCACAAGTATTTCAGGGTTTTTTTTCACATTTTAGGATATCTACCAATAATGAAGTCTTCCTGTCATGAGACCCAAGTCTAAACACAAACTTTACTTTTGTTTCATGTGTACTTTATAGCATGGACTCGAGGCTACTTTTTGCCAACTTCATAATGTGTTTTCTGCACCTACAATTTAACCACAATCTCTCACATATGGCCACAGTAGGGTTTTCCACTTTGTGGTTCAACATTACTACTCAAAATGTGTCAGGTTTTTGATTATATGCATAATCTTTATTAAAGAGATGTATAACAATGATATGCATATGCATATTGTCTGTGTCTCTGAGTGTTATATGTATATGAGTAGAATGCCTATGGTAAGAAACCTGAAGACAAATATGGCGGCAGATACTTGGAGTTGAAGTTACAGGTCGTTGTGACTCACTCTATGTAGAGATGAGAACTAAGCTTTCTATGCAAAAGCAGCTAAGTTATTAACTGCTGAGCTCTCTCTATAGCCCTGTGCATAAAGCCTTCCAGGAATCTTAGCCATGACATTAAGAGCAAAATATTGTTATACTTCATTTATTTATTTTAAGTCACCATTTTGTATCTCTTCATTGGTATGTGCAAGTGATTGGGTGTGTGCATGTCATAATAAAGGTTGGAGGTCAGAGTATAACCTGCAGGGTCCTGGGGATCAAAGTCATGTCACCAAGCCTGGCAGCAAACTTGCTTACCCACTAAGCAATCTTGATGGCTCAAATAAGCTATCCTTTAAAACTAAGACACCTTGCTAGCAATTAAGGTTCAGAGAAGCTCAAACACCTTCTGTATCTAATAGCGTTCGTGTCTAACATTTGAATCCACAGAGTTATTTCCACTACTAATTTTAATCTTTCTTTTCTTTCTTTCTTTCTTCTTTCTTTCTTTCTTTTCTTTCTTTCTTTCTTTCTTTCTTTCTTCTTTCTTCTTTCTTTCTTTCTTTCTTTTTGAGGCAGATTTCACTAAATTTGCCTAGTTGTGAATATCACTATGATCACTATGTAGACTAGGCTGGCCTTGAACTCATAAATATCCTCCTGCCTGAGTGTAATGTCTTTATAAAGGTGCAGAATAAAACTATGTATACATTTTGCATTCTGTAAGTAGCTAAGACTGGGTTTGAAACTTAGAGAAACAAAATCTGTGCTGGAATATTGGTAAGTTTGGATTTATCTTATTGGCAGTTAGTGTTTTAGGAAGATAATTAGACACAGATATGTGAATTTGAATGAGACGAATACAATATGATTGGGAAGAGATACAATTTTAGTATATTTTTGTTGCAAGGAACCCAACCCAACTAAGAAAACAATGTTTATTAGTGAATATTCGGAGAAGCATGTAGAATTTCACCTCTAGGAAAGATCTGACTAAGGTTTTTCATCTGTCTGTCTGTATTTAGACGTCCAAGAGGCTGAGAAAGAAGGCTGAGATTAGTGGTCTACCCCACCCCCTTACTGCTTTCTGCTGTGTTATAGTCCGTTAGCTGAAACAGTAGTATCTGGGTTTCCCCTAGCCCTGTGGCCTCCTCTCCAGTCTGTTGGCCATCCTAGCAGTATTAGAGACATGAATTCCATTTCATGAAATAAGCCTTAAATCCAAGCAGAGAATGGTTGGTCACTCCTACAACATATATGCCATTATTACACCAATGTATCATGCAGATGGGTCACTGTCATAGGTAGGTAGCTGGATTGATGATTCTCCTGTGGTAGCAGAGAGAGTTTCCTCTAGTACCATGCACTCTAGTCAATAGGGATGAAGCCTCTATTTAGGCCTCAGTTGACTTCTCTATGTTTGATAAAATGTGTAAGTGTAAGGCAATAGGGCCTTGCTGTCCTGTATGGATAGCAGTCACTCACCTTCAAGCCACATTACTTACCTCAAGCAGATAGTTTCAGGATTTCTTTAAGAGCATGGTAAAAACGCCTTCATATCCTAAACTTCAAAGGGAAGAAAGCTGACACTGTGCCTTTAAATCCTTGATTCTCTGTAACTTACTCTGTCACTGCCAAATATTGCCCTAAATTTTCTTTAGCATCTAACGTGTTTGTTTGTATTTTGTTGTTGTGCAGTGCTATATCCCTGTGGTTCATAATGCTAGGAAAATTATTAATCTACAATGTGTAATTTTGCAGTGAATCAATGATTTTTATATGTTATGTTAATGTAATACATCTTGTCCTTATTTTGAATGTGCAAAAAAATATGAAACAAGGTTTAACATCATTTAGGATCTACACGTGTTCTTAGAGCAGAATGTCAGACCACCCATATAGATGGACCAGTTGCAATAGCATCCACCAAAAGTGGATATGCGCATCAAAGACCATCTTAAATGTTATCTGAGCAGGTTAATCATGGAATTACCAAGGAACCTCTAACCTAGAATGATTTTAAAGTAAAATAAAGAAGCATTATTCCAGTAATTCCTACTCAGTGTTATCAGGCACCACAACATCAGAGAAGCTTATCTATGAATAAACAGAAAACAGTAAATTGTTTTAAGCAGACTAAAATATGGCTTTGTTTTCTCTATTCATATTTTCAAAGAACTTTAAACATGAAATGTAATGAAATGCAAAAATACATACATTTAATGAAAAGTGCTTATTAGCTGTTTGGTATTTCAAATATTCCAGTTACAGCTGCACTATTTGCTGTTTTTAAAGTGGTGACTGCCTTCCTAGATTTCATCAGTTACTCAGTTGTAACTACAGATGACATAATAGCAATTAAGACAGCTATTTAGAGAGAAAATTATTCCCTGGTGTTAATATATTTCTTGTATAAGGAAATTGTATTTAAGTGATATCAAAGTAAAATTCTACAGGTAATTGGAATCATGCCCCTGGACTGCCACCTTATGCATGTTCATTTTTAGAAAATAAATGTGTATCTATTCATGTATTCATGTACTTATAACTATTATTGGAAACTTGAGAAGCTATTTCTCACGTTAAGGATGGCAGATTAAGGGTCAGATTGTTGCATCTGGTAGCACTTAGAGACAAGTTCTCCATCCGCTCAGGAGCAGGGCTGAAACACCACATCAGGGCAGATTCATGAATCCTGGGATGGCTCTGCCTTCCGCCCATGATGATTCCTCTGTAGGAAGAAAAGAGAAGCAGTAGATTGATGGCTAGGCTAATTCTTTCCCTAATCTCTTTGAGTCTGCTAAGAGTGTTGCTCACACTGTTGTGGCATTCTCTGCTGTTGTCATGGACACTTACCCATTGAAAGCACACAGATGCTTCCTGATGATCCATCCTTGCATGCTGCCTGGTGGGACTTGAGTCTGATCTCACTCTTTGATTAAACTACAAAGTATTCAGGAGAAATCCATTCTCAGTATCAAATTTAGAATTTGATGTGTGATTCCAGTAAGGAACCAAATAACATGTATGTATGTATGTATGTATGTATGTATTTATTTATTTTAGAAAAGCCGAATGTGTTTATGTAGCTCTGGTGCCTATGGATTATTTTGAATCAGACAGGGTTTTACTTTGGAAAATCACTTTTATAAGATGGTTAATTATGAGAGATTGTTTAGAAATTATATCAATTAAATTCTCATTGTAAATTAGTAATTAGTGATATTTTAAGGGAAATATTTGGTGTATAGAATGTATTCCTTTGTGGAATATATATCTATGTGTGTCAATACTATAGAGGCTGGAACTGTAAGTTAAGAGTCTTTCTTAATCATTCTCAAACTTGTCTTCTGAGACTGGGACCTTTACTCAACTCAGAGTTCACCGTTGGCTAGACTGTCTGTCCGGCTAGAGAGCTTCAGGGATCCACCCGTCTCTGCCTTCCTTTTTCACAGTATCTAGGTTTCCAGAGGTACATGAGTCTGCCCTGCTTTTACAGGGGTGCCAGGGGTCTGAACTCAGTTCCTCTTGCTTGGATGGCAGGCACTTTACCCACTTAGCTGTCTCTCAAGCTCCAGGAGATACTTTTATTACTATTATGTGTCCTTTCTTTTCTCACCTATGAGTAACTAAAAGGCAGCATAGGTTTTTGGAAATCACTCAGCAATATGTAAATATCAGTTCTACTGTGTGACCTTAGGCTAGACAGTCATCTCACTGTGACTTAAGTGTATTTCATCTCTGTTGGCATCTCTCTTTGTTGTACTAGGATTATACGAAGGAGTACAGATTATATCTCATATAATCACTGAGAGATCTTTCTTGTGAGAATAATGAACTCAAATCCTTGAAGGTACCTTGAGCCTGGAGTTCCCCATCTTAACCTTCTATATTTATTACATATTACAGTCACTAAACCGATACTTACTAGGGGATAGGACTTTGCAGATTTCTACATCAAATTTTGGCTGGACTCTCTTGGTTTAACTTCTACTTTATGTTCCTTCCTTCACCTCTTTTCATTTGGTACTTCTCAGGTACTTGCCACTTAGTACCACTGAAGATGACTTTCTCAGCCCTTTTGTTAGCAGGAGGTAGCGCTAAGGGATTTTTGTGCTGAATATATATCATAAGAACATGATTTTTGTCAGGATACTGACCTGAGAAAATTAATACTGTCTGTTCATAGTGGAACATTGTCTGTTTGCAAGTGAGTTAATTATTTTTCTGGTATGGCAGACCTGGCTCCAGCGAGTTCCAGTTTTTGGCATAGTGCCATGGCAAGAATCCAATCCTAATTCCCTCTCTGCTTAGGTGAAGACACTTTTTAACTGTTAAAGTGCTCCATAGCTGAAGATATGGATACTATTTCTCTCTTAACTGAAAAGGAAAGCTGGGATAGCTTCCTTTACTTCAGAGTAGAATCTAAAGGATGAGAGCCGGAGTCACATTTGTTGGATGTTTAATCCATGGCCCTTTGAACAATGATGCTGTCTGTTTTCACCATATACGTTAGGTTCTAGATAAAACATGATTAGTTTTTTCACACACAGCATGGTAAGATAATGCCATAATAACAGCTGCTTCTAATTGCATTTGTGTTCTATTAACCAGTAAGCATTTACCTCCAGTTTTGGCATTGCTGGTCAGTTGTTGCCAGTATTATCAGCTTTTGCCTTTTTGTCAGGCTGAGGTTTAGAATGCACTGACCATGGAGTGTCCAGTGTTCTTGTTAGAGCCTCATTTGGCATTTGTATTTATACTTCCCCATGGAAAGGCTAGGATATGTCACACAGCACGGCTGTGTTGTCTTTGTGGAATTCCCTAACCCTACCTGCTGATTATTCTTTCATCACTGTCACAAAACTCCTGACATAATCAACTTGAAGGAGGAAAGATTTACCTCAGTTGACAGCTTCAGAGTTCAGTCCGTGGCCACTTGGCTCAGTGTTTCTGGGTCTGATGTGACACAGAATATCAGGACAGTGGGGACATGTGGCAGAAGCTGTCTACATCACACAGTGAACAGATTGCAGGAATCACAATAGCAGGGCTTCTCCCTGAGTGAAGTGCTCCATCCATGTCGACCCCCCCAAAGTTACAGAGTCTTGTAAATAATGTCACTAACTGACAACCAACCTTGGAATACGGGAGACTTTGAGACAGGGCACAATTCATGCCCGAACCATAATATCCTACAACAGATAAAACTGGAAAACAACTTTTCTTACAAGTTAGTGATGAGATACAGTTGATAGTAAAACATGATGCAGACCTTCAGATCCTGATATGGGGAAAAGGGCAGCAAATGGGTAATTACAACAAGCCAATAACTAATTGAGAGGAAAACAAAAAGACAATCATAAGTTCATTTGGTTCCTCATGGTAATGATTTAGTCAGTTTGGCTGTTGTGGGACCTAGGGAAAATTACTCTGTCTCCCTAAGCCATAATTAATTCCTTTATAAAGTGGAAATAAGATTTGCTGCCTTTTCTGGTTGGAATTACAAGGATCAGAAATGGTCCTTTGAAACCCTTGCTGTACCCATCCAGCTTCCTGCAGACTGCCGACAAGGATACAGCTAAGCAAAGAATACATGTACCACAGCATGGTGACCCCAGACATCCAACATCCTATGCGTCATATACGCTAGCTCTATGTCATGTGGATTCCCACAAGATTCAAAGAAACCTAAGATGTGGCCTTACTGGGAAATGACTCTGAATGGCTGTGGGAAAGGAAAGAAAGAAAGAAAGAGCCTGTGCCGGTCTGTATGTGACAGCCTGTCTGTGAGTGTAAAGAGTAAGGGACCAGAATCTAAATCACTCACAAAGATGCTTCCGTCCTGTGTTCAACCCCAGAGATGCTGTGGATTGCACCGTTATTGTTAACTACTTCCAAACTGTTTCAGCTCTTGCAAAAAATTGTCAGGCCTCCACAGGAGTTACGAAGGTTGAAACACATTTCGCATTCAGCCGATGCTCAGTTGTTGGCTGCAGTAAGTTTTACAAACAGCAGTCCTCGCAAAGGAAATGGTAATATACTGTTGGAATAAACCGGTGAGAAACTAAGTACTCAGGGAGAAATAAATAAATTCAGTAAAGGTAGAAATAAATATGAAGGCTAACATTAGTACATTTTTAATATATATTGAAGAAAAACCTGCATATAGGATGGCTATTGGTTGTTTTCTGGCCAAAAGATGAATTACCAGATAATCTCGGCAAGAAAATATTCGATTAAACGTGACTTCTTCCCTGAGAGATTTTGCCTCATTTCTGGGACTTCAAGTCCACAAATAATTTCTGTCCATTCCTCCATTTGGATTGCTAGAAGCTCCTGTAGGGCAAAGCCTGTTGGGTAATTTATGAGTGCTCTGTACCTAGCCTGATATCAAGCTCAGAGAATGCACATTTCATATATAGTTTAATTAAATCAACTCTTCCAAAAAGCAATTCCTCATGAAACTGCCCCATCCTTCAAATTCTACGTAATTGCAGTCTCTTTCCACCGCTCGGCTGGAATCCGTTTAGTCCTCTCGCTTTCCTTCCATCTCCCCATCTCCACAGTTATCCAATTACTTACTAATTCCCACAGATTCTTCCTGTACCAGGCCTTTGTATATATTTCTTCTTTAGGGATTCTTGTTCCCATCATTCTGGCTCAGATCCTTCATTCATCTTCAAACAGTAACCTTTTTAGTGCTCTGCAAGTCTTGGGTTTTCATTCATAAGTCCAGCCTGCATGTTTAAGCTGTCATTTGTCCTAAAACACTGCTTTCATTTGCTGTGAGTACACCTCCCACGTTTTTGCAAACTTCCCATTTGTGGGTGTATCGCGCGTTGTTTGGCTGTGTGAGTTCCTTACAATAAGCAATGGCTGGCTTCGAGTTTCCTTGGGCACACCGTCGCGCCATTACTTATGCTCTCTGATTTCTGAGAGTGAAAGCAACTGCCTTGAGAATCTCACACCATAAGGTTCAAAGGTTCAGCAGTTCCCCAACATGCTTCTTTAAGCTGTCACACTGCTGCCCACAGTATCTTTGCATTATACGAAACACTTCGTAGATGGTATGGACTAGAGAGCAAACTGTTGAGAGCAGGGAATGATTAAAAACAAGAAATCTAATAAAATGTTCTACCTTTAGGCGGGCAACTAAATAAAACCTCACAGAGTTTCACTTTGTTTAACATCTGTAATTGCTTAGAAGAAGAAGAACAAAAACCTTTTTTTTTAATGAATTTTGTGGCTAAGAGCACTTGTGGCTCGTCCAGAGGGCTGAAATTTGGTTCTGAGCACCCAGAGAAGGCACCTCACCACTGTCTGTTATTTTCATCTTCCAGGGATCCATCATCCTCTACAGGGTCCTGCTTGCATGTGCACGAGCGTGCGCGCGCGCACACACACACACACACACACACACACACACATACACACACACTAAATCTTTGTTTAAAAGAACCTTGCATCTATCCATTAGCACAGTGATTTCTTCAGCATAGTTTACACTCCTCTTATTTAGCGCACATCATTAGATATGAGCTTTTGCATTTTACCATGCAAACTCAGATTCATTCTTTTGATGTTACTCTTGAATCCATAGGTGATTTACAAAATAAGACAAAGGGCTATACTAATTAAAATTATTTCATGAGTACTTCCAAAACTGATGGATACGAAAGTACAGTGTGTTTATTTTATTTATATCTGACTTTCACTGCAGATACTTTTGCTGAGATTGCTAACTGACAAGTGACTGCTCCTTGTGAAAAAAATAAAAGTATAAAGAATATAATATGTACCTAAAACAAACAGAAAGGAGAGATCTGTCCTGATGCAAATGTTATTTCTCCCCTACCAGTTTATTCTTTAGTTGTGTTTTGTTTTGCAAATAGACAAAAGAACCAGCTGGGCTCAGGAAGGTTTTGTATTGTGCCCAAGGTTGGGGGCAAGACTTTGAAAGGGATCAGTGAGTCAGATGTAATATGGGCTGTTTGAGCCACCAAATCTCTGATTTGCTGATGATCAGTATTCCAATTAGAAAGAGCTGCACAGGCATTTCCGTCCGCTCCAAAGAACTTTATCCCTGTTTTCATTGTGGCATACCTATTGTGACTTTGTTCCCCAAGCAGGAGGAAGTATGAGACATAGAAATTCGATGGCATGTTTTCATTAAAGAGCAGAGCAGATCCTCACAGAGACATTAAAGAACCAAGCAGAGCTGTGTTTTCCTTTCAAGTATTTTTTTTTCCTATGTCTTGCTCATTCCCTTTAATGGAATGATTTGGGTAACTTAGAAAACAAAGTAGCATGAAATGAGAAGGCTTATGTACAAAGTGCGGTTTATATTTTAAACATGAAATCCAGTGGGCCAAGCAGTTTCTGCTACTCCAAAACCAAACTGAAGTATAAGCACACAGAGTAGAAACCCTCTGGAAATGTATTCTCTGAAGGCAGTGAGTGGGGTAGGAGGGGATTAGGGAAGGAATGTTCACAGACTGGATTTCCCTTTAGCTTTCTGCAAAGCTGTAGGTTTAGACTAAGTCACCCATTTGTATTTCAAATCAAGGTACAACCTCCTTTTCAACCTAGCTGGTAATACTTTCTGACAAGCTAATTATGTTTGCTGCTTTCTCTGTGAGGGATGTTTTCCTGCAAACTGCTGCCCCATTAACATTTCAGAAACTAACTGTTTTGTGGAAAATTTCATACTTTGGGGGCAATACTTTTATGCTGCAAAATGTCAATTTTAGCTTTTACATTTCTGGGACTAATTGTAGTGATGTGTATGGTAAAGCCTTTAAGCCTCTAATTGCCATGAAGTAGCTCTTCTCTCTGATTTGTGCAGTTTACTGAAGAAATGCACATGGAAGACCAGGATGGTAAAATGCAAATCATATTCATGTTACTGTGTCAGACATGAAAACAATATGAGTGCCTGGTGCATGGCTGTAGGAAAAAAATTCTAAAAAGAAGAGGCAGTCAAAGATCTCGCTCTGTTCTAGTTCATAGTTCAAAACAGTAAGCTACTCAGCCAAGTTGCTTGCTCTGGTGTTTAAACTGTAACTCAGGAATAATTGTCAAAAGGTAGTGTGTGTGTATAAAAGAAATAGTTAAAGCAAATGAATTTGAACACGACAAAAAGAATAATACTTACTAAAAATCATAATTTTTAGTAGAATGTATATAGATATGTGCATATATGATTGGTAGGTAAGTAGGTACATAGGTGATATGCAGACAGACAGACAGATGATTGATAGATAGATAGTGTCATTATGATAAAATATAACAGTTCCAATATAACGAATAAGCTTATACACTGAGTTCATATAGGATTATAATTTCAGTTTTTCTTTTCTTCTTTCTTTGTTTTCTCCCTTCCTTTTTTCCTTCATTCCTTCTTTCCTCTGGTTTGCTGGGATAAGCCTCCCCCTATATAACCCAGGCTATCCCCAAACTCAAAGCAATCCTTCTACTTTAGCCTCTGAGCATAAGCCAGGTCACGGTGCTAATTAGAACCTCTTGGAAGAAAATCCCATGTAACAGTGACATTACAGCCTAGTTAGTTGTGACTCAGACCTGACATACTGTCTGTCTAAATGCTTTCAAGACTTCCAGGACCTGTAATTCATCCTTCCTGAACAGTATGCGTCCATCATGTGAACTTCCCAGACATGACGAATTGTGTCTGGAAGTGTCTCCGTGCATTTCCCAACATCCCTGCTTTTAAAAGGTGTGAGACAGAATGTGGAATGTGAAGTGGGTGTGGCATCATTTGATCTTCAAGGATGTAAACTCATTGTGACACTCCCATGTTGAAGTGACAGAAATGTATTTCACGCACAAAAGGTGACCGATCTGATCTCTTCTAGGAACATTTGGGTTTATGTGATGACATATGAAATATACCAAAAGAAAAGCACACACGTTATAAATTACAACTCATTAGCATGTGCATAATGAATCAATTGCATGTAAGACCAACAGTTGAATAACTCCCAGCTTTATCTCTGCAGCTATTGTTGCCCTTTGGTTTATAATTTCTGGGAATGTTATATTTGGATTTAACTTTGGGGATTTGTCTTTTAAAAATCAAGAAATATCTATTTAAAATAATTTGACTCCTGTAAGTTTTCTTAAATGCTTGTCAGAAAATGTTTATATGTGAAGTGGTGTGCTTCTGTGTGTGTGTGAGGGTGTGGGGTATGCACATACTGTAGTGTGGACATTTGTGTGGAAGCAAGAGTTCTACCTCAAGTTTCATGCCCCAGAAGTCATCTTCCTTGCCTTTTGAGACAGCCTCTCTCATTGGGACATAGGGCTCACCAAAAAGTCTAGGCTGGTGAGCCTAGGAGTTGCTGGAAATCCTCCTGTCTCCACATCCCCACAAGCACTGGCATTATGGTAGATAATAGACACACTCCTCAGCTTTCATGTGGGTGTAAGTGATCCAGGCATGTATGGTGAGCACTCTACTGACTGACCTCTCTCTTCAACCTTATTGCTTTTTATCCTAGAGAAGTCACTGTGTTCTTTATAGGATCTTAACAACAAGCAACATTTGAGCTCAACTTTCAGTGGCGCTCTTGGCTTAGGAACTTAGACTTCCAGACGTGTGTGTGTGTGTGTGTGTGTGTGTGTGTGTGTGTGTGTGTAGTGTTGTGTATGGTATCAGCAAAATCATGATCACTGAGATGCCCTCTGATTACATATAAAGCAATGAATATCCAAAGATATGACTTACTTTCTACTTATTATCATTCTCTCTCTTTCTCTGTGTGTGTGTGAGAGAGAGAGAGAAAGAGAGAGACAGAGACAGAGAGAAAGTTTGTGTGTGTGTGTGTGTGTGTGAGAGAGAGAGAGAGAGAGAGAGAGAGAGAGAGAGAGAGAGAGACAGAGTTTGTGTGAGTGTGTGTTGTGTGAGAGAGAGAGACGGGGGAGAGAGAGGGAGTGTGTGTGTGTGTGTGTGTAGGTCAGAAGATAACTTTTAGGAGTTAATCCTTTCCTTCCACTATATGGATCCTACAGATCGAGCTTAGGTCTTTTAGCTTGATGGCAAGCAACCTTCTTGCTGAAGATGTTATAGCTGAGACTTACTTTCTTAAAGCATAGTACTTTTTAAAAAGCTTTTCCCCAAGAGATATAAAATAGCAAAACTCATTACTGATGCAAGTTTTTCCTTTGGTTTCTCCTGTGGTACCAGGGTTTGAATCCAGGGACTCCTAGATATATGCAAGTACTGCCAAGTTATGACCCCAGCTCTTTCTGTATCTTTTCACTTTGGACACACTGCCTCACTAAGTTGCCCGGGCTAGTCTTGAACTCACTCTGTACCCTAGGGAGACCTTGAGCTTGTAATGCTTGTGTCTCAGTCTTTCAAACAACTGAGTTGTAGATCTTTGCCATCAGCCTTGATACAACTAGCTTATAAAAAGTGTCTTACTTGAGGGTGTGGTTTAATTGAGAATAAAATGATAATGGCTTATTGAAGATTACTTGTAAAATACATGAGATTAGAGTTGGCCTTTATTCAAGTAGAGCTTTTTAAAAGTATCTTTTAGCATTGATTAATAATTCATCTCATTAGATAGTGAAGTTACTTTTGTACTGTAATCCAAATTAAAGTGCATATTTAGTGTCCCTGTTGGCTGGACTATAATTTATACAAGGCATGATTGTTATATAATGAATCTTATTTTTCTCTGTGACTTGTGAAATCAATCTCATGTCTTCATAATCACATCTTGCATATTATATTGTGTATTTTTGAATAATTCCTAGGTTTAAAAAGTACCACTAATTGTGTTCCTCATATTAATAGTTCAAACTCACAGGACATGGAGAGGAACAATGCTAAGCTGTTAACTACAGTTGCATTGGAGCATTATCTCTCAGTCCTCCTGTCAGATGAGTATGTTGTACACTGGCGTGCACACTCACATGGACACACACACACACACACACACACACAACACAATCAGAACTGTAGTTTTCACCTCTGTTGACATTTTTCCTTTTAGTCTAATGGATTTCAGCCTACCTGAAGTTTGCTTTTCTAAATAAGAGAATTTAGTCTGTAAAACTTCATCCCATAAAGATAATGAGTCTTTAAAACACTTTTCTAAACAAATTTTCCCAAGTCGGGAAATACTTTCCCAGTTCCCATCCTTCACAAAGTGCTGAGTGAAGAGCATGCGAGAGGGTCCAGCACTGCCCTTTGTATGAGGACCTCATGAATGGACTCACCCTGCCTCGTTATCATGTCCATCTTGCCAAAGTAGCCCCTTAACTTGTCCCCTGCTGAGATCACATCTAAAGCCACCCAATCTGTCTTTCCATCTTCAATGATCTCTCTCTTTAAGTACTTTCAAACACCTTTGTTAAACTTTACTTAATTATTAAAGTTCTTTCAACCTAAAGTAAAACTCCTGAAAACTGGCAACCTTGGCAGATAAATATTTATTTGGTTATTTTTCACTAAGTGGGAAGTTCAAGTTTCCTTTGGTAGCTAGATGCAGTAGGTATTTCCCAGCTAGATGCCCTCACCCCACACACATAATCATGGGCACATGCCATTTGCAATATGAGTGTGTAACACAAGTACACATACACCTGAAAGAATGGGAACATTATAGGTCATGTTCTGATGAGATGCCATATCAAGAAACATTCTAATACCAGCTCCTGGCTCTGAAGCAGGACTGATAGGAGGGGGTCTTTGATGACATCATTTGTTAAATGCCCCACTTTGCCCAAAGAAAGATAAGTGAAGATGCATATACAAGTTTGGGACAGTAAGAGTGGTGTCTACTTTTGCCATCTGTTTCCTTATATTGAGTCTTATGTACATTTCATGGAGGCAGGGTGACAAATGACAGATGAGCTACTGGGCTCACCTAAGCATGGTGCTCATCTAAGCACCTTGGTACTTGCTTTAGTGAGCACCAACCAAATGCCATTGTTTTTGACTTTATAAGGTACCAGGAGGGGCTGCTGCAGTACAGGTTGCTCAGAAACTAGTCAAAGCCTGAGTCAACTGCAGTATCATGGGTAAATCTACAGTCATCACTACTTTCTGCTCAAACTAGCTAAGAAGTCTTTGTGTTTATCCTAAGGTTGGACTAGAAACATCTCTAATTGTTTGTTAGATAGCCATGTCACTAAAGGGAAGGAAGGAAGGAGATGGAGGCTGGGAAGCGATGGACCTTCTTCCACAGCTAATTTCACCCCCTGCTTGTTTCCCCAGAGTCTTGCCTTCCATCCTGTTCTTTTCCCTCCCTGGGCAGTTGGATGTGTAGTAGTCCAGATCTTATTGTAATGGCCAGTGTCTGGCCATAAATGTTCAGGATCCATCTTGTTACTTGAAAGGGTGGCTTTTCAAACATGAAAGTTGATTAAAATTGTCGAGACTGAGGGTGTGTAGCAGAAAGGTCTTCAGATAAATTCCAAGGGCCAGAAGGAGATAGACAGACCACCGAGGTGCTCAGGAGTCAGGCTCATCTGGAGAGTTTCAGACACCATGTTTATTTGTGGACTGTCCTGGGCTCCGGGTGCTGTGTGATGGGGGATTTCGGGTGCACTGTGCTGAGAGTTACGATATCATCATTCACACTGGCCTTGTACCAGCCCACACTTAGCCCCCGCCCCATTCTTTGCATTCTGATTTCACGATAGCTTCTCTACCCTGCCTCCTGTCACCTCTCATGCTCTTCACCAAGTCTATGGAGGCCGAACTTTCAGTTGTCCCTGCTGGCTTTCTATCCAGCTGACAAGTCATACTGCTCCGTTATTTATGGTTCACAGATAGAATTTTTTTTTCCAGTGTGAGTAGCCACTGCAGCTGCCTCCTCCTCCTCATCCCTCTTTTTCATTTCTACTTTTTAAAAAACTCTATGTTCCATTTTGTTCCTTTTTTTGTGTTTTTGGACTCATTTATTCACATCCATCCCTCCCTTTCTACATGCTTCTAGAAGTTAATATTGGGTGTTGGTTTGGAAAAAGATTTATAGCCCAAGAGGGAGCTTAGCAGGTAAAAGTTCTTTATGTTCAGATCAGACAATCTGAGTAAGACCTCCTGCACCACACCCAGAGTGTCAAGAGAGAACTTCTTTCTGAATGTCATCTTTGACCCCGTTAGTGTCGTGGCACCATGTGCATGCATGCAAATACAAGTAATTACATACTGTAATTTACTTAAAACTTTATAAAGATTTTAGTGTGGTGTTCTAATAATGTTAACATTCCAGAGGCTTTCAGGCAAGAGAATACCATTCAAATGAGTTGGCTTATTGCATCCAGTCATAGGGACTGGATAAGAACATTATTCTAGCTAACTTGATTTACTGTAGCTAATACATATCGATTGGGCAATGTCACATTGGAAGCAGATTACCTGTGTATGGGATACTTGCCTTGACATCATCTTAGTTAATGCAACGAAGCTCCCAGAATGCATACATTGAAGTATATTATATTAAATATGGAATATCCTTATCACTGTAAAACTTAAACATCCTTGAGTTATTGATTCATATACCTGAAAGCCATGCTCACTGCTAGGACAGCATGCACGGTAGATTGGAACTGCTCTAGTATCAGGGAGCCTCTAAGACACCCAGATTCAACACATGGTGCAGCGCGATAGGGTGTGAAGATGCCATAATGCTATTCAGCAATAGTTCTCTACCTGGATATCACAGCCCCTTTGGGGGTCGCATGTCAGATATTTACATAACATGCTATTATGTAATAACAGTATCAAAATTACAGTTATGAAATAACAATGACATAATTTTATTATCGGTGTCACCACCGCATAAGGAACTGTATTAAAGGGTCACAGCATTGGGGAGATTGAAAACCATTGCTATAGGTTGTGACACATAATCCTGTTTACACTAATGTAACTAATAAGATTGGCATAGTCGTATCTCCAAGAGAAAGTGTCACTGCAACAATGAGGAAAGAACTTAACAATCCCTAGCAGCTTTTGAAATTGCAAATGAAGACATGCTGATTCTTCTTCTGTGTTCTCTCTGTTTCTCCCTCCCCTCCACCCTCTTTCTCTGCCTCTCTCTGTCTTGCTCTCTGTCTCTCTGTCTCTCTGTCTCTCTCTCTCTCTCTCTCTCTCTCTCTCTCTCTCACTCACTGCCTACCCACAAGCAATGACATAAATGCTGTTATTGGATACCATATTAAATTTAATAAACATTTTGTAGTTTCTAAACGTAATTAATATAACTGGCATTGCAAAGAACATGACTCGACTTAAGCATTTATATATGTATATTAAATCATATCATTTGAAATAAGCTTTTATGACAATGATAGTAATATAGTAAACATTTGGTTCCAGTTCTTACTGTGTACTACAGATGACAAGCCAATAGTTTCCTTGTGTCTGAGTTATACTGGAATAACTTGAGCTAGCTATTATGTGTTGGAACAGTGCATTCTGGTATCACAGACACTTTCTAGAACTTATGCAATAAATCTTTAGAGATCTAGAAGGAGGGAAACACAGATGATCACAAAAATATACTATGAGGCTGTACTTTTCTAGGTTAGTTGATGTTTCTTAGGTAATAATTATCAATACATTAATAAATTTATATTCAGATTTTGATGTTTTATTTAAGCTTGTATTTTTTTTTTTTTTTTTTTACTTCTTAAGTTGGGTTAACAGTTTAGGAGTTTTATATAATTGCTTTGGATAACCTCACTGCCTTGATGAAGTAAAGAGTACTATTTCTGAATTTGTTGTAGAATTGATTTATTAAATATAATAAATATATGTCATTTTGATAATGTTCAGAAAGCAGAGGCAACTTTAAGTGTAACAGCCCTTCAGTTACTTTTGTTAATCATTTATAATTGGCTCTCTATGAAAAACCCAACTTAACAAATCACCAACTTACCTTCTAGCACCTGCTGAGCCCGTTAATCTTTTGGTAAATTAGTAGTAGAAATTGGGAATTTGGCTTCTAAAATGAGTTTTATATCATGACAATTTTCATGATCTCTATTGTAGGACTGGTAGTTCTTCATATATAATCATACTTTTTTCCCTCTCTTACAAGCAAGTAAAGAAATACACGTAGTTTTCTAACTTCACTGCCTGGGATGCAGTGATTTGTTTTCCAGTGAATTTGCTTCTGGCTGCTATGATGTCCTTTTACAGAGTTTCCTAATAAGCAGTTTATTCTTTGTGTTTCGTTTGTTTATCCGCGCTCCTGAAATACATGATCATGTCTTGTTCCTTGTTGTACCTGTGAGTGCTGCCCGCCAGGCCCACGTTTGCTCTCAACTGTGGCCTTGTCACGTGTTGAGGCCACATTGTTGAAACTGACTGAGACTTAGGCTTCGTTTGGTTTGATTTTGATTGGTTTGGTTTCCTTTGGGTATTTTCTTCTTGCGGTGCATTTCAAGAGAGTAATGTTTATGCTGGACATTCTTCTTTTGTTTCTTTAAATTTTGATAAAAGCATATTATAAATATTATAATTCTTTGTCAACCTAATTAGCGTGAAATATGGAGTTGGAGGAATTGCTTCAAGTTTCAGAGGTTGAGAATCATACCCTCTGAGTGTTGTTTAGTTAGAGGAAGTAATATTTTAATGTAATTTCTTAACAGGCACATAGAGGAGGGGTGGGGGAAGAAGGAAAGAGACAATAAGAGACTGGAGACACCTGGCTGACCACTGAGACATTTACATACATGTAGCTTTATTCTGTCTCAAAAGGAGCTTCATCTGATCTCATGACATGAGGGAGCCTGGAGTCAGAGCATCAGAGAGGCCAGAGTGGTGCGAGTGTCGTTTAGTCACTGGGGTGCGTAGGAAGGAGAGGGCAGGAGTTCTGATGCACTTCCGGGTGCAGAACACGTAAAAGTGTATGCATAGCATCACTGGACTATCAGAAACCTACATTTCATATTTCAACCTCATAATTATTTCTGTAATGTCTGTGCTTCTGTTTTGATTTTTTTTTTCAGCTTCCTCCTCCAGAACACAGTGGGTCTCCAATCTCTTCTTCCACACTTTTTGACTTGTATATAGATGTAATTTAATATTATATGACTTGTCTTAGCTCAGAAAAGAAAGATTAAGTTTTTCCTAACAGATTTTTTAACATTTTAGAATATCACAATAATTTTCCAATATTTTCTTTTGGTGGAAGAAGTATCAGGATGTTTAGAAATCGTTTAAATATTTGAATTCTTTGTGTTCTACCTACCATGGGTGTGGTTCTGGTTTGTTTCATTCTTATGATGTGGTAGGCTAGCGTGGATTACAATAGTCCTATAGGTTTCCTGAGCTCTGTCATTTACACAGACTTCTCATCCTTGCACAGTTCCATGTGTGTGCTGTGACTCTGGCCTCGCTTCACAGGACGGATGCTGGATTTCTCATTCCTCGTTTGACTCTGTGGTACCTCTATCTGACATGTTCTTTCATAACTGCACCAGCAGGGGAATAGGGCAGCAGCTTCGAAATGACCCTGCTGGAAAGAGATATGTGTCACGCTAACTGAAGAGAGGCATGTGTCATCATTCTGGATGTCCTCGAGGGTAGAGTGGCATGGAAATCATTGAACATTGTTGCAGCAGTGTGGGGAACCCTGTCACCTACCCTACCTGGAATGCCATCCACGGGCAATAGAACCTGCCTTGATTGTTTTGCTGTTAATTGTGTATATCTCTGTGGTTGTGTGTACATGAGTGCTGTGTAGAAGCCAGAGGGGGCATTTTGTCTCCTGGAGCTAGAGGTAAACAGCAGTTCTGAGCAACCCAAGGTGACTGCATCATGCTTTGACCACTTGAGCTAGATCTCCAGGTCCTTGTTGTATACTTAGAGCATGTCTGTTATTGGAGGCAGGCAACAGGAATGGCTTCTATTCTATCTCTACTGAACTGCTAGCACTGCCTCTCCCTCACTGTGCTCAGCAAGGAGCACTTTATGCTCAGAGCAACTTGAGAGTTGCTCATTTTTAAACTTTTAATTAACTTTTTAGGGTAATTATTGTGTGCATGTATGTGTGCACATGCACATGTATATTGTGTGTGAGCAGGTGTGTGGAGGTCAGAGGTTGGTTTTCTTCTTCCCATATAGGCTCTTGGACTTAAACTTGGATGGCCAAGCCTGATAACAAGAGCCTGTATCATGTACAACCCCCACATGATCTCTAGGTGGTAGGGAAGGACTGTACCCCAGGCTGTGGATGTCCCTAGGAGAACAGTAAATACTTGCCCTATCAACTCTGCCATCTCTGTATAGCTCTTAGAAAGCTCTCTGTGATATCAGCCACTTACATTTTCAGAAGATGGTACTACAATTTCTTAGTTGCCTTTTGATCAAATCACCTCTACTGTCTCATGGTCTAGAGGGAGGTAAATGAACAGTACAGGACAAAGATATACTTCACTAGTCTTCCTTTCTGAGCAAACTAGAGCCTTGGATTTCTTTCTTGGCCTCCTGTGGGAGGGTGACAAATTAGGTCATGGACTGACATTGTTGAATGTGCGGAGTGACTCACAGAGCATGTGTGGACCCTAGGATGGGTTATCAGGATATCACCACCTCGCTGCAGTTATAAGCTTCGCTCAAGCCAGGTTCCTAGCTTTTTGATAAAGCTGTTTATTGTGCAGCAGTATTACTTGATAAGTGAAGTTTAATGACTTTACTCATTAGAACCCCGTCCCCAGAGAGTAAGACACTGGCAAGGCAATAGAATAATGATCTCAAATTGGTTTTCAGCTGCCCTTAGACAGTCTAGAAACATTAACCATTTTATTATAAAAGAGCTGAATTTATATTCTAATGCTCCTTTTATGGCTGTCTCCTAAACCTTCTTGCAATTGAGAAGTTTTATTTGCTACCTTTTGTGTCCATGCACAAGGATGTATATGTACGTATTTGTAGATGTGCATGTGGAGAACAGAGGTCCCTGTCAAGCATCTTTCTCTGTTTCTCTCCACCCTTTTTTAAAAGCCAGTTTCTCTCACTGATCCTGCTGTTTGTTCACTGCTGACTAGACGCAGTGGCCACTGAGTTCTAGAAATCTGCTGCTCTCTCCCTAGCACTGGGGTTATAGGCTCTTGCTGTGACAGCTGACCTTTACACAGTTTTTAAGGATTCAAATTCATGTCATGAGGCTTGCAAAATAATGACTTTACTGAACGAGCCTTCTATCCAGCCCACTCAGCTGTGTTTTAAGGAAGACCTGTATGGACCAATTGCATGGCATGTCTTTCCTATAACATCTCCTGCTATAGAACTTGCTCGTGGAGGTGGAACCAAGTGTTCTCAGTTTCCCCACCTACTCCTTCAAAGAAACCTAATCACTACTTTAGCATCAGTGTGTTTCTGTTAATATTTCAACTTAATTTACTTTGAGTTTACTTGTGCTCCAATGTCTTATAATGAGCACATATAATCCACTCTTTAGTTCTGAAGCAAGATATATATGAGTTTCATCATGATTGTTTCAGCTTTTGGAATAATTAATTGGCTCATTTTGATTCCTTATCCCTTGCATTTTCCCTCTTCGTTTGGTTTTATTCCTTGCTTCCTATTGTATTTTATGATTAACAATTAGTCCCATTAAAATCCCTTGTGCATAAAAGCTTGCTCATTAATTTTAAGTCCATATAAATTTATAAGAAAATAGGAAACTAACTAGTTGTGCTTTGTGCAAAGGTAGGGACTTGAGATTCCCTGTAATCGATATACATCCGAGTTTCCAATTTGCCCTGGAAGACTCCCACCCCTAATAGTGTGTTTGGATGGTATTCACTGGAGATTTATGACAGAGAGTTTTTCTCTTGAAAATGTAACTAAGTTGCCTGGCATTTGGAGCACTGAATGAACTTAATTGAAAACTGCTAAGGCCTGTTAAAAATATTACACAGAGAGAGCACACAGTTTTGAAGCAAAAATCGGCCTTCAGAAAAGGATCGAGTTGACTTGTGATACTTAGGTGGTGTTATGTTTTAAATCCCAGGGAGAAATTATTAGGCCAGTAGAAGGACAGCCGTGTGTGCTGGAAATACGCTTTTCTCGGTGTTGTGAGTCCTCAGGGAAAGCCTTTGAAAACCGTAAGGAACACTGGCATTACATTTGCCACGGTGAGGAAAAAGAAGGATCATGAAGTGGAATAAACTCATCCCTTGTGGCCTTTGACAGGACAGGGGCTTCACCCACTGCATATGTCCTTCGCCACACCAACTTGTGTTGATGACGTTTTCTTTGGTGTCGATGAATAACTTGATATTTCAGTCATAAAACTTGTTACAAAAAGGGGATCTCATGACATGGCTCCAAGTACCATTTGGGTTGTTTTCTTTTTTTTAAATTTCTTGGAAGATCACATGTATTAAGTGTATTAAATTACTTAATGTATTGCAAAGCTTATGTTGTTGCTTTTTTTGATAGTTTTCATTTAAAGAAAATATTGACTTTTCAGTAATGATTGCAAAGCATCTCAACATTGTGCTCATTATGAGCGTGTAGTTTTCAAGCTACTGTACTGTAAGGAAATGTTTCTTTGTTGTTGTTTTTGCATAGTTTATTTAAAGAATAACTGATTGTCTCCAACCCAAATGATCATGTCCCATTCAAGGTCTGTGAACTACCATTGGTTGCATGCATCTAATGCAGACATGGATAGATTGCTTAACTACTGGATCTGCTAAGGAAAAAAAATGTTTCTTAAGTTAACCTTTTAGGGTGTCTGAGTGTGGCATGAGCAAGCTAAAACGGACTTCATACTTATGAGGAGACCTGTCTCTGGAAAGCATTCTGCCTTGCTTTGCAAGCTATGTATTCAAGCACTACCATTCAAGATGGAGAAGTGATGGCCCCACCCACTTTCCTCCTCGAGTCTCCATTCACAGATACACAGTTCATTAACACACAGTGCTCTCCCCAGGGAAGTTCAGTACATTCCTGGTTTTGTCTGAGCACTTCCTGAAATTAACACTTTAAAGAATGTGTGAGGAAGCTGTCAGAAAATGTTTTCAAGTCAAATCATTTGACTATTCCTAAAATAATAGAATTTCAAGTTTATTTCATTTGTCTGATGAAATATTATAGCCTTCATTGAGAATCATGTCTTGCTTTCCTGATAGAACCTTCAAAAATGGCAATTAAAGTAGAAAAAAACTAACGAAAATTTAAAAAACATGTTTAAGCATGAAATTTTTAGGAATATTTTCCTATAATTGCTTCTAAATATAGTGTGATTTTTTTTCTCTTGAATGAAAACTGTAAAGCCACATGTGAATATTAGCACATTTGTATTTGCATTTATGTAGGATGGCTAACTACTATACATTTAATAGTTATATTCTGTGTTTTCCTGTTAATATTTTATATGGATATTATGGCTTTGTGGGTAGCAGTGAACGTGAGGTACTGCTTGATGGGAAAAAAAAAAAATAAGTACTTTCAAGTAATTATTTCCCCAGTGCTTACTTTTATATAAATCAGGTTAGCAGACTCTATGTACTCTCCATGTTATATATGAAACTGTTCAATAGTCTAGTTAGCATTTTTTTTGCTTGGTGTTATGATGTGTGTAGCAACACACCTCTAACTGTGTGCAGACTTGTTTTAAGTTTCATTACTTCTGGGTGCCAAACCTGTGTTTTCATTGACTTACTATTCTAAGTAAATGCGTTTATTTAGTTTCTTTCTCATACTTCAAGCCCAGTTTCTAGTGCTGAGTGCTTAAGTAAAATTAATATTTTAATATATGGGTAGCAGAGCTGTCAAAAGAAGTTTTCAAACCAAATTCTTTGATTATAAAATAATAGAATTTTAATTTGTTCAATTTGTCTAGTAAAATGTTATGACTTTTATTAAAGAGCAACTTGGCATTATGTAAATAATCAATTGGTTTTAATATCCAGCTCTTAGTGATGCGAAATTGACACACTTCACTGGAATGCTAGCAAGGTTTTGGGGACTTTCACAACTATCCTTGTCTGGGATTTTTTTATAATGTAAAAAGTTAGGTCATTGTCTATAAGAAAGCTTCTGTTAAAAATAAATTAATTGAGAGGGTGGCAAGATGTCTTAGCAGTGAAGAGAGCTTCCTGCTCTTGCCAAAGACTTTATTCAGTTCCCAGGACACACACTGGATGGCTAACAAACACCTGTAAGTTGACCTCTGGGGGATCCGATGCCGCTGACCTCCAGGGAACATATCTCCCCTCCCCAACAGAAATCTATGCATGTAATTAAAATAATAAAAGAAAAGCTCCTACAAGTAAAACCAACTCTTAGTATCAGTTTCATGCTCACAGAAAAGCAGGAATTACAGATGTACATAGATATCGAGTCTTCCCTACAGTGTTCTCTACTAGTAACACCCCACATCCGTGTGACACCTTTATCACCAGTAATCACCAATGGCGTATTAGTATTAATTAGAGTGCATTGATAACAATAAGGTTCATTAAAAGTTCTAAACTTCTGTGAGTTTTGACAAAAACCTGATGTCTTTCATGCACCCCAAATAGTGAGAATGTTTGACTCCTAAAATTTAAGGTAAATTTTGCATCACATTTTCTGAAAGTTGTATAATGAAATGTGGTAAAATTCCTTCATGTTTTGAAAACCTAAATGAAAATTCTCGTTCATTATTTTACCTACCTACAAGTCATAAAAAAACGACTTACAGCAGAAGTGAGATAGGCATGTATGGATAGATTGATATAGATTGATAGATGGATAGATATGCATTTATCATATATATTCATATATATTCAACCCTTCATCTTCCAAGGTAAAATTTAATCCTAATTTTATTAATTAAACCTATCTCTAGACTATTTATTTCTTTGAGATGATTTTTGCTGGTTCTGTTTTTGTTTTTATGTCCCCAAATTTTGAGAAGCATGACTATAATAAACATAGTTTATTATTTATAATTATAAATATAAATATCATAGTGAGCAAAAGGTGTCTATGTAGCTCTGAATTTCTGAGCACTCTTATCACAGAACTCAGCAATCTGCTTGCCTCTGCCATCTGAGTGCTGAGATTAAAGTCAAGTGCCACCAAGCCTGGCACTTTTCTACAATTAGTGATATAGTGTCTATACAAATATAGCTATCTTCTGTAAATTTCCTGTCTTGGTCCTAGCACATTGTCAAGTGGGAGAAAATCTTCCTAGCTGCATCCAGCCCCAGGCAAAGATGACAACAGGCAGTGAACATTGACTAGGTGGCAACAAATGAAATTCACACATTTCTCCTAGATATGAGGCAGCATTTTAATTTGTATGACTTAAAATAACGCAAGGTGGCTAAAACTGATTAATAGGGTGAGTCAGAGGCTGAACTGATATGTACTGGAGAGAACTTCCATTGAAATTTTGTTCATCATTTTTCATTAAAGTGTTATTTTTGTACTGATTAAACACACAAAATTATATGACACAATGAATGTTTTAAACAAATTGTGCATAAAGTGAAAGTATACCAGAATTCAATGTCAAATCAATCTCTCTCTCTCTCTCTCTCTCTCCTCTCTCTTCTCTCTCTCTCTCTCTCTCTCTCTCCCCTCTCTGTGTGTGTGTGTGTGTGTGTGTGTGTGTGGGTGCTCTATCTGTCCTTCTGCTTCCACCTTTACTATTTTGAGACAGGGTCTCTTCACTAATCTGAATGTTGACAGTGGGGCTAGACTAGCTGGCCAGCTAATGAGTCAGAGGCCCACCTGTTGCCGTCCTTTAAGCACAAGGGTTACAAGCACTAGTTGGGGCATTACGCTCAGGTTCTCATGCTTACATGACTTGCACCAAATCATCTGCTATCCCTAAATAGATATATTTCATTACTTCTGAATGGGGCTGGAGATGCAGATCCATGGTACACATATGCTTAACAGTGCCTGAGACCCTAGGTTCAGTCCCCAACACAAATAAATACATCAACAAACATGAATGATAGGCAGAAGTTGTCTTTCCTTAATATTAGACTAAATGAGACTTAGCATATGTTTCTAATAATAACATCTATTAAGCTGATTCACAAGAGCTGCATGTTAGAGGCAGGACTAGAACAACTGGCTCACCTTAAATTACTGGCCTTCCTCAGCCAACCTGTGCCAAATCATTTATTCCAGGATCAGTTCTTGAAGACCAGTCTCTCCTCACTCAGAGGATAGACACATTTTCTTCCTTACAAGTGCATTCTATTTCAAAGGTCTTCTTTCCAATTAGAAACATGTTGCATCAGAATCAACCAAGTAATGGAATGCCAGATTACTCAAGGTGGGCTCCCACAGTCAAGACTGTGGATTCCCCAAGCCCGCCTGCTCATCCCCTTTCTGCTCCAGCTCTGACTCTAGGACCTTGGGGCAATAGCCTGAGTTATTTACATCTTAATCTCTGAGTCCCTATGAGCTCTGCTTACTTGATTTTGTGGGTCAAGTTCGCTTGGAGTCCTTGATCCCTTTGGTTCCTACAACCCTTCCTCAGTGGCTCTGTGGGAGACTGAGAGGAGTAGAAGAGGGAAGAGTAGGGTATTGTACTGTATGAGCGAAGAATAAAGAAAAGAAAGAGTTACATTTTAAAATCTTGTTTGCCATGGGAGCTCTAAATTTGCAATTATTTTCTTCGCCAGTTTTACTTCTTTGTCATCTAATTGTATTGTTTATTAAAATTTATTTAGGTTCTGGTGGCTTAACTCATGAGATTCTGTTAGACCTTTTATGGGAAACAACTATGGTTATAGACATGTGGCAAGGATGCTGTCTTGTCTATCTGTAGAGCAGGAATAATGAGTCTCATGTCACAAGTTCACCTTGTATGTGATGTATGAGGGTTTGTGTTCCTGTGGTTTTGGTTTCATACTCACTCATGTGGAGGCCAGAGGTTGGTATCAGATTTCTCCTTCAGTCCACTTCTGAGGATCTCACACTGAGGCTGGAGCTCACAGTTGCAGTTGGTTTGGCTGCTGACCGTGAATTTCAGGGATTCTTCTCTCTCTGCCTCCTGGTACCAGGATGGCAGACATGAACCTCTGCACCCAGCATTTTATGTTTGTACCCAAGATCCAAACTCAGGCCTCATGCTTGCATAACAAGTTCGTGAGTCCCTTTAACCTAATTTAATTCTACTTCACAATGCTTCACAATGCAACAAATAATTAGTTTAAATTACTACTGCCACCAACTTAAATATGAATACTTACTGCAGGCTCTTTGAAGGCCTTGGGTTTGTGCATTGGTTGTTGGCTTTTGTTGTGGGGTTTTGATATAACAGGACCTTGTATAGAGATTCTTTATGATGCCAGTACATTTTCTTTCTTTTCGCCTTCTTCTTTTTTTAATGTGGTCATGTTTATAAGTACTTACTTAAATTATTCTCATCATGGTTAGTTGTGTAGAAAATAAAAAATCAAGAACCCCTATCAAAAAACTAAAAATGTACTGTCTTTTTAAGGAGAGAAGAGCATAGTCATGGGACACCATTAAGAAATAGAGTATTTATTAGAATGATTGTTATAATGGGCACAGTGTTAATGAATCTTTTATATAAAATTTGCATTAAAAATTCAGAGTGAGCACACACATATACACATACTATGATTTAAAAGCAAAAGCACTAATATTTTAAAAAGTTTGGAGAGCATTATAAATGGGCATGATGCATGTGTGGCTTGTGACACAGATAACATATGAAGGGATAAAGTCATACAGGCTGAGTGCTGGGTAACCTGCAACTGAGAAAGACTATGCACAGCACGGGCAGCGATCCAGATGTGGCTTGGGGAAGATGCATGATGTTCTGATGTTCTGCTGAAATGTAGTAGAAAACGCAGAGGAGACTAGATATTTCTGAGCAAACTGAAATCATGAATTCCTTTTTGTGATATCAAAAAAGTTACTTCTGTTAATAAAAAGACGGCATAACTCTAACATCTTGACTTCTCAGCAAGGTTCTAAAGACAATTTTAGTTTTCCATTCGTTGTCTTCAACTTACCAAAAATAAAAGAAGAAAATGCCATCATTCTCCAGAAAAATACTTTAGTCAAATGTAAGATTGTGGTACCTAAGTCTATTTGGGAGTATTTATAGTCCATAGATCAATGTTATATTTTAACATGATTTAGTTGCAGTCCCAACTCTTGTTTTTACTTTTAATGACTGAAATTTGAAGGATGATACATATGGCAGTATGTGAAAAAAAAATATATTCAGCAGTTAAAGTACTTTTATTACATCTAGGAAGGGAAATGAGTGAGTGTGGACCTTGGCTGTAGTCCTTACTTGTCGTGGTGAATTGATGTGAATGGAACTGTAAGGACCATTTTCAGTTGGTGTGTGAGACAGAGGACTTCTTAAACGGGGTTCCAGTGCTCCTTCCAGTAGAGCCAGAAGACTGAGAGTTCAGGGTCGTTGTCTGCTACACAATTCAGTTGCCGGTAGCCTGAGCTTTAGGAGACTCTGTGTCTAAAACCCAAATATGAGTAAGGAAGTTTCTCCTCGTGCCCTTAGGAAACATGAGTTTCCTGTGAGTGCACTTTGTACTCCGGCACATCTATCACTTGCCAGTTGTGTCACATATAGTCATGAGCAGACTGCAGCATTAGTTCTCTGGGAAATGAAAACCACTTTATTTGTGATGACTTCCCTTGCCATCCCCATGCAGTGTTTCTTCAGAAAGATGGAAAGTGGACTGGAAAGAAAGTGATCTTCCTCAGAGGCTGTCCTGAGCATGCCCAGTTCTCATTCATGGTAAATGTGGAGCCGCAGGCCAATCGTCATTGCATTATGCAATGCTGACTTCCACCCACCCACCCCCGGGCCCCATTTTCAAGTCAACCCAATTATTAGTGGTATGAATAACCCACTGAAATTGTTAAGACCCTCCTTCTTAAGCATTGATTTATTTTTCATTTAAATCTTAAAAGATGCATATTTATTTCGTTTTTGAGAGTTTACATTAAGAACACAAAAGTTCCTAAGAACCCTGAGGATCAGAAATGATCAGGGTTTTGTTTTTCTTTCTTTTGTCTTTTTTTGTTTTCTTTTGCTTTTTTCCGGGATTCTAGGACACATTATGTGTATTCATAATGATTCTCAGAATCTCCTTCCTTCACATGTTTGTCTTAGGTCCTGTGGCAGGAAGGGTGCAGGGTAACGAGGACTGAGAAACCCGGCTTCAATGACAGTTGAGTGCGAGACTCAGCTGAGAAACTGTTGGTAGAACTCTGCTTGGTGTCTGAGGAAGATCAGCACCAGAGGGAAGATGGGAGCTCAGAGGGGGACAGGAAGCAATGCCTGCACAAGGGACAACATTGAAATCAGGAGCACCTGATGGCCCAGTGTCTAAGAGATGGTGATGGAAGGAAGAGGCTTAAACAAGGAGATGTAAGGCAACACCTTAACCTTGGTTCAGCCATGCCTTCTTCTTTGAGGGGAATTTGGTCCAGTACACTCAAATCCAAAGATGCTCAATTCTCTGCCATGTAACTGGCCTACTATTTTCCTTGCAGCAACCCTAGGCATACCCTCCTGCACACATTATGAAATCCTTAGCAAAATGTGCATGCTGTTACCATAGTTGCAGCTACATGTTTATAAAAGACAAGGGGTAAAAAGGCTGTACCTATTCACAACTTCAGTGTAAATGTAACTCTTTTCTTCAACCAC
Organism: Mastomys natalensis; assembly: GCA_021653895.1. Classification (NCBI taxonomy): domain Eukaryota; kingdom Metazoa; phylum Chordata; class Mammalia; order Rodentia; family Muridae; genus Mastomys; species Mastomys natalensis. Next base: position 2,567,491 of record JAJTUV010000326.1, on the reverse strand, counting down.
TTTGCTGCCGGGTAAGGTCGGAATAGTCTTCTTCATATGAATAACCTGAAGTTAGAGAGAACTCATCTTGGACTATAGTATGAAGATAAGAATCCTAATGTCTTAGAGACAGCTCAGCTAGTGAAGTGCTTCCCGTGAAAGTAGGAGGAGCCAAGTGTGATTTCCCATGTAGGAATGCTGGAAATTATAATGTATACTTCTCATATTAGACCCAAGGATGCAGAGGCAGGCAGATCCCTAGGGATGGCTGGCTCCTGAAGAATGGCGTGTGAGCTGAGGTCTTCACATCTGTGGGCACTTGGGCCAGTCACACACATGCACAGGAACTTGTGCACACACAGTGTGAAAACAGTCTCCGATTTCATGCTGCTGTGTTTTATAATTTAACCAAGTTAAGTACATGTTATAGATAGCGTGAACTGTGCTCACCTTGATGGAGTAACCAGCCACTTGCACTCTTTTCCAGTGAAATTCAGCAACTGCAATAGAAAAAGAAAAGTTCAGTATGAAAGCAGCGAAGCCAGCAGATTTCAAGGTAGACGAGGATGGCACGGTGTATGCTGTGAGAAGCTTCCCTCTCTCTGCAGAGCAGGCAAAGTTCCTGATCTATGCCCAAGACAAAGAAACACAAGAAAAGTGGCAGGTAGCTGTAAACCTGAGCCTGGAGCCAGCCCTGACTGAGGAGCCGATGAAGGTATGGCACCCAGATCCAGTTTGGGAACTTATGTTTAACAACTAGATTTATGATTCTAACGGAATATGGGTTTAATTATTACCATATAAATGGAGGGCCGGTGCTCCCACTGTTACCAACTTCAGTCTCTTTAGCAGTACTTGGTTGTATCTCTGACATAATAGGCTAAGTATATTTCAAGCAACCAGAATTGCCTTCGAGAGGTTTGTTTATATTTTGTGATTTATAATTTAATTCAAATTAGAAGTAGTTTCTGTTACATTCCTGAGATGCTTTACAAGCTGTTAAGTGTAACCACAGAATAAACACATCTTTGGAAGATGTCATCAGTCAGATTTATTAGGTGGGAGTTGCAGATCAGCAGTGTGGACAGTAAAGTATTTCTGGCAACAGAAGTTGAGCTTTGTCCTATTTTTTCAAGAGCACATTGAGTGGCATGAAATATTCATCCTGCCACTGATGTTGAGGAGTGATACGCTACCTCTCATGAAAGCTGTTGTGAGCCAGGGTGAGACAAACGAAGTGTGTTTCCAACAGAGACCTATTCAGCTCAGCAAATGTTTATTGAGCACTTATTTTGTGAAAATCCCTACATAAGATTTTTAAATGAAATAGAACCATGACTTCACAAATCCTATGTTGTTAATAAATACCAGGTTCTTTGAGTTTTTTCAAACTAAGATTCAGGGACATACCCATGTATACTTTGAAGACCATAACTTAGAACTCTAACCAATCTGTTTTGAATACTATAGTCACAGATAACAACAGAGGTCATCATGATATTTAATTGTAAATGTGATATGCATATACATATTCAATATGAATGAATATACTAAAAAATGCATTGCTTTCCTCTTATGCTAGTGTTGAGGTTTCAAGTCATGTAAAATACAATGTATTAAGCCATTAACTGTTGAAAGGCTTCAAACCATTTGAGTGATATACAGAGAAGGAGGCTGGTACCTAATGGGGTGAAAAGATGTGTCTGTTTTTGTTGGTTCTCCGTGTTCCAGCAAACTGTCCAGGATGTTTGCACGGAGACAGCACGGCCTAATGGCTAAAATGTCCACAGACATCGAGAGAAACAGAAGAAAATGTTGACACATAGCAGAGATTAATGCCTCGTGTGCAAAGTGGGTCATTTACTGCATCCATCACAGCTGACATAGGTTTAGAATAATTACAGCATTAATTCTGTGGGATTTAATAGGGTCATAAATATTTGAGACATTCTTTAGCGGTATGTATTAAACTTCTCTTGGAATTCAAATTATATCTCACCACATCAAGATCTGAATTTAATGTACAGTAGGCACATTACCTGAACTGTGGTCTAAACTAATGAGAAATATATAAAAGGGTGCTATTAAACTTGGTTTAATATTAACTACTCTCTAGGATGGTTTATAGAAAGTGCAAGTAGTTTACTCAACTGGACTATATAATAAATTGTTTCTAATTCAATTTCCAGTGAATATTGCAACCCAAATACTTCATGGCATTTTTCTGTTATTGAACTAGGGGACAGGGAAAGGGCCTCTGGAGTTACTCTTTTTGTTCATAATACACTGTAGTTCTTCCACACATAGGTATCCATTAATATTGATGTGATCTTAGAGAGTACTGTTCCTAGTTCTCAGGAATGTCTTCTTGTGTTTTAATGCAAAGGAACCACATGAAATTGAAGAAATAGTATTCCCTAGACAACTCGCCAAGCACAGTGGAACTCTACAAAGGCAGAAGAGAGACTGGGTTATTCCGCCAATCAACTTGCCAGAAAACTCCAGAGGACCCTTTCCTCAAGAGCTTGTCAGAGTAAGAGGCTGTCATTGTAATTATTTTAATGGCAAGGCAACATTAGAAATTGTTTTGCCTATTTTTTGTTTGTTTTTAAGTAGTTTATGGCATGTATACATACAGGTGAATTTATGTGAATGGAATTCCTCCTATGTAGTAAGAAGCCTTTCCTTTGTCATCTCTTGGATTATTTATACATATAACTCTCTTAGGTCCAGGACACTCAATGATAGGCCTTTTGTGAATTCATGAGCCATAACACCATCCCATCCCTCCCTTTCCGCCTCTCACTATTCAAATGCTAGTCATAACCAGGACTTTCCATGTTGCTCTCTGCACTCTAAAGATAGTTTTGGACAGAAGGAAAAGAACAAAGGGCAATCATTGCTAAACCTGCCAGCACAAGTGCACTTGAGAGTCTTTTTTTAAGAGGAAAAGTGACCTCTGATACCATTAACAGAGTCCCTGGGGCAGTGCAAAACTGGAGCTTTTCAAATCTGAGAAGAGAGAATTTTGCAGTTACTTACACTGCATACCATCCGACCATCCAGCATGGGAAAAAATAAGCAAAATCTACAGAGTAGTTACTGGCTTTTTCCATTTTTTCCATCTCTTCTGCTTGCTTGACATGTTTTCCTTTTCGTTGGAGTATAAATACCCCAAGAAACCTCTTTGATGCTTTGTTAGGAAAGAAACTGTACCTTCATTACCACTTGAAAACTTGTAGGAAGACTTGTTCACTGAATCATTAAAATTTGGAAGCAAACCATTAGATGTTGGTTGCCTAACCACAAGGTACAACATAAGTTATTTCAGCTGTCGTAAAAATTATTACTTTTACCATGTCGTGGTTTAAGACACCATGTTTTGTATTAAATTAGACATTGTACTGTACTGTAAATTTTTACGTAAAATTTTAAGTAGTACAATGCTAAATTTTGACCATGTTTCAATGTACACAGCAAGTGTTCTTAATTAAATGTTTCAGCCAATCTTTCTGGAGTTAGGTTAGCTATCTTAAATCCAATCATCAGAGTCAAGAGTGGTTTGGGAGATGTTCAAGTCATGAGTGGGTTCCCACACAGGCAGCAGACCGAGGTCCAGATTCTCAGCAGAGACCTTTTCAGAAAGAAGAAACCCTGATCTTCTGCATAGCCTGTCACATGAAATCGGGACACACTGCACAGAGAGACCTTGTCTCAAAAACAAGGAGGAAAGCAACTGCAAAAGAACACACATGCACGCAACAACACGCATGACGTACGACACACACACAGACAACACACACACAGAGAAGAGGAGAAGACAGGTGAGAAGGAAAGAAGAAAGAAGAGGAAGGGAGGCCTAGAAGACGTCAGGAGTGGTGGAAGAGCAAGGCTTGGAAGTGTGGCATGCCCAAGTAATCTTGATGTGCATTTTCCCCTGTTACTTTGTCATGTTCTTCATCCTCAAATCGTTTCTGATAGGCTAAAAACTCGTCCTGAGGTAAAACCTGTCCTGGGCCAGAGCTGGACCAGCCGCCAACAGGCATCTTCATCATCAACCCCATCTCAGGACAGCTGTCAGTCACAAAGCCTCTGGACCGAGAGCTGATAGCCCGGTTTCACGTAAGCATCCATCTGCTGAGTCTGTGTTCATATTCCTTGACATGTATGTATGTGTAGTCAGCCACCGCCTTGAGTCACTCTCGTGACTGTAATATAGAGGTTTAACACCAGAAATGTGTCTGTAGGCTTTTTGCTTCTTTCAATAAGCACATGTTTATAGAATTGATGCATGCTATAAAACAAGCAATGCTAAAATAACAAGAACAAAAGGGAAATGACCTGGGACATCATCCCTGTTGACATGCCAATACTTGCTGTCAGATGTGTGGCTCAGAGAACCAGCGGGACCTGGTCTGTACAGACAGAATCAGAGCAGCAATGTGTACATATCCAGACCACAGCAGTTTGAGGAGGGTGTAGTGTTATAATCTCAAGCTCTGTTTGTATTTTACTCCTTTTAGATTGCCTCTTTTTTTTTCTTTCTGTTACAAAGATTTGTTTCGATATGGGTGACCCAGCCTAGTCTTTCCATATTTACTCCCTTTTATTGTTTTATTGTTTGTTCAGGGACATCAGTTACTTGATTTGCGCTCTCTACGATTCCTTTCAGAACATATATGACGTAAATTACTGCTTTGCAGGTATATTGATCAAGGCCTTCCCTAACCTAAGCACTCTTGTTCTTAGGTTTGCCTTTCATATGTCAATGCTTAACCTCCATCAAGAGATTTCAGTAACAGGAGGGAGATCTTGACCCAGTCTGTGAGCCCAATAGCATGGATCACATCGGCTCCTTCTGTAGTGTATCATCACTGCCATCGGACCATTCCATGATGCCTCCAGACTCTTACTTTGCTCAGCAACAACTTTGAAAGTCCTGCACCTGCACAAACCTTTAGAAATTCTGGTGTCTTACAAGTATAGTAGATCCCCTAGAACTGAACAGACAAGTGTATGAAAAGTTGGATATGTTTCCAGTTATATAACTCAGAACCCACTCATTACCTTGATTAATTTACAAGTCCATCATTTTGAAATTCATGAAGGAAACTGGATTGAGGTAGCACATAACACTCTAGTTATAGCAGTTTCTATTGATGATCATCAACACACCAGTATGTTTTTCTTTGACTTTTCTCCATCTAAGATCCTGTGGTTGAAATTCATAAAATAAACTTATTCATCAGAGACTAGAGCAAATTGTTCTTTAAATGCTTGCTATGTATGCATTCAAAGCAACACCAGGAAAATGGAATTAATTACAGAATTGCAAGTATTTAGAGTCATAAGATTCATTATTTCGCAAAACTATAATTAAATTTCAGTATTAAGAATTTGTTAATGGAATATATTGTGTTAAATTAATCAGGAGGAAAATGTCTCTTAAAAGGATTGAAAAGCAGTAATAAAATTTACATTGTGTTATGTGTTTAGTAACCTAGAAATCAAAAGGATATGTTAATGTGACTCTAACTGGTTAAGAACATACTCTTAAGTAACCAACAGCATCAGATATTGCAGGGAAACTGTAGAATACTGTGAAAGTATTCCAGTTAAAAAGAAACAGTGCACTGGAATATTGCATAGTTTTTGAAAGGGATTCAGTAGATGTTTGCCTGGGAGAAGACATTAGAAAGATATTCAGGCCCGAGTAGATTAGTGTATATGGAGAAAAACAACATACAATTTCTCAAAGCTGACCACTGATAACTGTCCCCTAGGGCTATAGTGAGGAATGTCTTAAACAGGCACGCATTCTTCATGTCTCTGAAAAGCCTTAAAATTTAAAAATTTCTGTGTAAATTCCCTATGTACCTGTAATTTTCCAAACCATTTCCTGTTCTCTTTATGTGCATCTACTTACACTACTGTATTTAACAAAAGGATATTTTAGATCTGGACATAGCTGGCTCTGGACTAGTGCTGTGTCCACCAAGAGCAATGTGGCAATCACAGAGCTCAATTTCTCCATCCTCCAGTGCTCTGTATGTGCTCTGTATGTGGCTCAATCAGTTCAAAGCTGTGCACTAAGCACTAGGCCTTGCCTAGAGGAAAGGTGGCTTTTGGCTACTACCTCTCCCCTCAGAGCTGCCTACCTCCATCTTGGGAGGGGAACCGTAGCATCTTTTGCATGGCTGTCCTCAGAATGCTCTTGCTACTGTGGAAGCATCGTGACCACATGTACAGATGGTTAAGAGCCTCTGCCCTCTGGTTGCTTTTGCAGTTGAGGGCACATGCGGTGGACATCAATGGCAATCAGGTGGAGAACCCCATTGACATTGTCATCAATGTTATCGACATGAATGATAACAGACCTGAGTTTCTGCACCAGGTTTGGAATGGGTCTGTTCCAGAAGGATCAAAGCCTGGTAAGTTAGAACAATCCTGTGCTCATGACTTCAAGTGTTACATGAGAGCTGTTGAAGAAGCCTGGCTGGTGGAATGCTGGCCTAGCAAACACACCTGTACCCCTGTACCCCTGCATAAGAAGTGGGACTGGGCATGGTGACCCACACCGACAGTCCATGTGGTCGGAGGTGGAAACAGTAGAATCAGAAAATCAGGGTTATCCTCAGCTACATATTGAGTTGAAGGTCAACCTGGGCTACCAAATATACTTCCTCAGAAAGAAAAATGTTTTTAACTGACACTGTCGTAGCAGTAAGAAAAAGAAAAATCCTATATGGCATAGCAATAAGGAAAATTCCTGTATGCCTTTTAATTTATCTGGCATTCATTATACCTTTGGAGCCAATGGAAGCAACTTAGGAAAAAACTGACTGAAGACTGAAAACAACAAAACATCTTTGCATCCATATGTTTTTCACCTTGTTTGAAAATCAAGAGACTATGGAATGTATAGTAGCCTTCCCTTGCTTTGTAGCTGACATATAAGAGCAGCTTGAGAGAGGCTTTCAATGTAGAGAGTACAGACTCCCTTACAGAAGACAGAGAAACTTCAAAATCCAACACTAAGCCTCAAAGCTACTTGGCGTTCCTGTTACCAGGCAGTGAAGCCACAAGCATGGCAGGGCTGGTGACAGCTGTGACACACTAGGTATTTACTTCCAGAGTGCCCCTGCCATGCCTCCACAACCCTCTTTCAGCTCGCATAAGGGAAGTGGCCTGGCCTTGAGGCAGCACTTGCAAAAAGCCTCTTGCCTTTGTGAAGTGGTGTTTGACTGGCGTTTCAGATTCTTGTACTAAAAACATTCCAGTCACAGAATAGCCAGGCCAGGGAGGCCTATTTAATCTGAAAACCTAGCAGACCAGGCACTCAGTCAGTAAGGACATGAAAAAGTAAATGTTTGGCCAGCTGGTCAGATTTAATGTTTTGAGATATTCAATTATTCTGTTCATAAAATATCAATATTTAAAACTGAACTCCATAAGACCTTGAGCCTCTCCAGCAATAGCTATAGCTCTCTAATGTATCAGCTAAACTGTGGGAAGAAGCAACTGTGCCTTAAACTCTAGGCCCCCGTGGATCTTCATAGAAAGAGAGGAATGTGGGGGCTCTGTCCTCCCTGGCTCCTTCAGACACAGTGTCAGACAAGATGACATCCAGCCTTACACATTTTAAAATACAGTAGAATGAAATAGGTGTTTACTAAAATGGATCTTGTATGGGCTTGGGAGGTGGCTTGGCAGTTTTAGGCACTTGCTACCAAGCCTGAAGGTCCTGAGTTTAAGCCTTGGGAATCATTTGGTAGAAAGAGAAAGCTGACTCCTACAAGTTGTCTTCTGATCTTCACATGCATACTGTGATACACACACCACACACACACACACACACACACAACACACACACACAGGAGAGAGAGAGAGAGAGAGAGAGAGAGAGAGAGAGAGAGAGAGAGAGAGAGAGAGAGAGAGAGAGAGAAATAATAGAATGTATCTCATGTAAATATCCTACAATATAAAGAAACTTTGGGCATTTTGACTACAGACATTTTGCTACTAAGTATCATTTTCCTTTGTGTTTTATTGTTTCAAACTTTACGTAATACACTGCCTCACAAGCCTTGTTAGAAATAAGCCATTCAGGCTGTATTTACTATATATCTGACCGTGAGTTATCTCATGAATGAAAGCCTCTGAGTGGCCACTGTGAGGAAGCTGTCTCCAGGCTGTACTTCCTGTACTTTGGCAGCACCCTGGTGGGCAGGGCTGGAATATGACATGCCTCTTGACTTAAACTGTGCCATAAGCATTTTGACTCCATGTTCTGAAATCAGACGTTATGTTTGAACAGTCGGTTCATGCTGCAATATCAGCTTAGCAGTGTGCTCTCCTCTGCCCTGGCATTGGGCACAGTGGTAACAGGAGAGTTCCTGCCTGTGGGAGCATCAGATCCAATAGGAGAGAGAGAGAGAAATGGAACGCCAATGAGCTATCATCTATGATATAAAGTATTCAAAATGAGTAATGGTGGAGACACTGCTTGATCAGCTGAAATATCCTGCTGAAAGGGACAAGTTCTGAAAAGACATTTGAATAGTACAACTAAGACATGGCCAATTCTGCGGTGTAGGGCAAGTGGGTCTTCCTCCATTTCTAAAGTAAACCCAGGCTCTGGGTTTCTTAGAAGACAGAGACAGCATATTTTCTGATTCAGTTCTAAATAGATCTTACAAAACAAACTAGTCTAACCAGTGACTGTACTCCTTAGCATCTCCATGGGCTGACTGCTTCCCAGATTTAGTTTCTAAAATATTCTGTGGGTTGAAATCTCCAGGCCAGAGACAGTATCCTTTGCATCTTCAAGGCAGTAATGATGCACAGTGTCAAGTCTCTGCCCAATGTAGCAGAGCCGTTCTGCCTGGCATGCTTCTTTCTGACCCAGGGCAAAGGAATGGGCTCTACCCTCCACACAGCTTACTGTCAGAAGCTGACTTGGGCACTGGGGAGAACCACTCTTACATGGAATGCTACTGTGGAACCGGAGAAAGACTGGGTAGTTATAAAATGTTTCCAGTAACTTCTGAGTTTCTTGTCTTTTGTATTTAAAGTTGGCCATTGAGCCCTTTGGGAATCATAGATTCATTATCTAGTTGTGGGAAGAGTTGAATGTATAAATATGTGTATTTTTTAATTTCTTTGTACATTTCAATTATGTTTACTATAATGATGTGTGTGGGTTTGGGGGTATGCACATGCATGTGAAGGCCAGTGCAGATCACTCTTTAAGAACAGCCTATATTAATTTTTTGGTCAGGGTCCTTCATTGGCACTGGTTAGGATAGGCTGGCTTGGCTGGCAGTGCCCCCAGGAATCTTCCTGTGTCCATCTCTACAGCACTGGGGTTACAAGCATGCACCTTCTATAACTGGCTCATTTTTTTCTTTCACATGGTTCTGGGCATTGGCCCTGGCCCTTAGGGATTCATGGCAGACATTTCCCTGACTGACCTCTACACTGCCATGGTTGAGCATTTTATACATATTTTTGTATGAAGGACATAAAATGTTTTGTTATGAGAAAGCGAAAATGCAACATGCTAACATCTTAAGGGTGCCTGATTTTAGGGACCCTGAAATGACAGATGATCATCTGACTTCTCTATTCACTCTCTAGGGACGTATGTGATGACGGTCACTGCCATTGATGCTGATGACCCAAATGCCCTGAACGGGATGCTGAGGTACAGGATCCTGTCCCAGGCACCCAGCACCCCTTCACCCAACATGTTTACAATCAACAATGAGACTGGAGACATCATCACTGTGGCAGCTGGTCTGGATCGAGAGGTAAGCAGACCCGAAACTGTACTGAAGGAGCACGTGGTCTTAGAGTCAAGCAGTGATGATTTAAACTCTCAGTCATGCTAATTTCCATTCTAGTCAGCAGTGGGAGTTTTCAGAGAACTTAATGTTGTAAATGATCTCTATCTATCTATCTATCTATCTATCTATCTATCTATCTATCTATCTATTATTATCTATCTTGTGGTATTAATTAATGTTAGCCTCAGTAATATTGGACTAAGTTAAGCCAATATCTCTTGTTTCTAATTTTAACATTTTTAAGAATCCTATATTTTTCATAGTCAATAGTTTTCGTGGGGCCCGAAGTTAGACATCACAGTCAAGTAATATGTATCCAGATGCATTTTTAAGAGACTACAAATAATGTATATGTGATTGAGTCTTTGGGCTTCTGTGAATTGCATGATGGGTATTGGCATGGAAATTATCATCTTTATTTAGAGCTTGCTCCTGAACTCTAAGAGAAGTTACTTTGCAAGTTGGAAGGCTGGTGCTGTGTTAATTCCACTGTTGAGCATTTAAAGCTGGTGATCTTGAGACTCACACTTCTGGAATACTATTCTGTTGAAACTGCAACATTAATAACATTAAACACCACCACGTAGTCTAACCGTGTAAGAGATGTGCATGCTTCGTATCGTTCCAGGTGGATGTGTAGAGCTGAATACTGTTGTTTGCTTGTGAGGTCCCATCTGAAAGGGCCTTTGACCCTGTCTTCTAGACATTGAACCTTCCTGTTCTCCAGCCTCCTGTGCCTTCTCCCGGCACCTGTCAGGACACTTTGACATCCTTTTTCTATTCTGTGTCCTGGCAGTTGACTTTTAGCTGCTCAAGGCCATTGACCACTGATAATCATTGTTTGGGTGAATTCTTTTAAAGTGTCAACACCTAGAGATTGTAGTTTGCAATTTTAAGGCTGAGCCAGCTCTTGCTGTAACAGAACCTCAGATTATGTCAAGTAGAAACATTATATGCACCATGGTATAGATTATTGACAGAGAATTGAGAAGTTGTGTTTTTTTATGTTATCTCTACTACAGTAATGTGCATATGAATTAAAGACAGCGTTACTACCATAATTAGTAGGTACACAAAATTGTTCTCGAACCATCATGACCAAGTAAAGAACCAGTCAGGAGGAATATTCAGAAATCCAACATGAGTTTAGTTTTTACTAAAGTTCAAGAGGACGGAGAAACAGCCCAGTGGCTAAACGTGTTCACTGTGCTAGCATGAAGAACTGATTTGGAATGCTCAAATCTACATCAAAAGCAGGTCATTGCAAGGTGCCTATAAACTCAGCACTCAGTGGGGGTAGAGACCAGGAGAGCCGCTGGGGCTGGCTGGAGGCCAGCCTAGCTCCAAGTTCTGTGAAGGAGACCCTTTTTCAATAGGTTAATATAGAGATAGATAGAGCAGGACACTTGGCATCCTCCTCTGAGCTACACAGGGATGTGCATCTTCCCAGTCACCCATGGATACACCACACATACTTGACAAAGAAAAATAGAAAAGGACAGTTCAGCGTAGTCTGAGTCTTTCCACCTCTTCTGATATAACATGAAACACTTCTGACATACTCATAAACTCAGTATGAATACCATACTTTGGATGAGATTATGGAGTATTTTTCAATAGTCTCTCTCCAGGGTAAGATTAAGTATACGAAACTATTTAGTGCAGGTTGTAACTGTAATATTTCTCCTTCCTCACAAGAGTTCCTGTGAGATACGGAATTCAGGGCTTCACAAAGTTTCTCCCTGACATTCCTCTTGTGTTTAGCCTGGCTGGTTCATGGCAAGAAAGAGGCATAAAGAATTAAAGACAGTTTTCCTTAGGCAGACCAACCATGTTTAAAAATCAGAGAGGCTATATTTAGCCTACAGGATAAAAGCTTGAAGTGGGGTATAATTGTAGTTAAGTATATCCTGCAGTTCACGAGGAAACCATCACCACCCTTGATAACACTAATGCAGAAATAGACGGGAAGCTATGGGAGCATGGGTTAGATAACGATATGAGGAATATCTTCTTGACAGTGGAATTATTAAAAATCAACAATGAGTTACCAGAGGAAAATTATGGAAAGCCTTCCATTTTCTGAAAGTCATTTCACCAAGAAAAAGAAAATACATCTATCTTGGATGGTTTATGGTAATTCTGCCTGAGGCCGGGCTTAAATTACTTTGACTTTTTATGCAGGCTTGAATTTCTTTATTTCTATTAAAATTCACAGTTTCCTTTTTGTAGAAAGTAATTTTCACTATCATTCTCTCAGGATATATGATACCTTTCAGTGATGGAGTCTCTAACTGTTGAAACACTTACCAGAGTCACCTTTAATTTTTCTTTAATCTACAGTTAAAAAATTGTCTGTTTTTTTAAGGATTTGAAATCTAAAGTCATCAACTTCCACACACACACCCCATCATTTTTTGGCTGTTTTTAAAAATACACTCCTGACTCTTTGCTACATGACCTGTTAGTGGCTGTTCCTGACTTTAACCTGCTCGTTTTTTTTCTCTTCATGTCTAATCTCTGCCTTCTTAGGATTACCAGTAGTTAGTTAGTTTTCTCACTTCTATGGCAAAGTACCTGAAAGAAGCAGTTTAATAAGAGGGCGTTCATAGTTCAAAGGAGTGCTCCAGCTCATCATGGTGAAGAAAGTATGGTGCTGGAGCAGAAGGCCTTCCACAACCAGGAAGCAGAGAGGAAATAGGAAGTGGATCCAGGCTAGAACGCCTTTAGTCCAGTGACCTATTGGCTCTACATCTCAAATGTCCCACAATCTTCCCAAATAGTGCCACCAGCGGGGACCAGTTGATCTAACACATGAGCCTATAGGAGGCACTTCACATTAAAACTACGCCTCTTCCCACGGCTTCTCTGCCAGCTTTGAATCTGAGGTTGTGCTTGGTGTGAGCTGTTGGACCTTCTTTAACTATAACCCTTGATCGCCACATCTGTAACATGGATCTCATGAGAGGGTTGGCAGGATACTGTAAGCAGTTTAAGGAAGAGAGGTTAGCACAGTGCATGGAGCATTCTGTGAATGTGCTGCTCAGTAAATCCTTGCAACCATTCTATTTTCCCACTGGCATAATTGGCAGCCTCTTTTTCTCTTTATGTGCACTACTTACACTACTGTATTTAACAAAAGGTTTATTTAGATCTGGACATAGCTGGCTCTGGACTAGTGCTGTGTCCACCAAGAGCAATGTGGCAATCACAGAGCTCAATTTCTCCATCCTCCAGTGCTCTGTATGTGCTCTGTATGTGGCTCAATCAGTTCAAAGCTGTGCACTAAGCACTAGGCCTTGCCTAGAGGAAAGGTGGCTTTTGGCTACTACCTCTCCCCTCAGAGCTGCCTACCTCCATCTTGGGAGGGAACCGTAGCATCTTTTGCATGGCTGTCCTCAGAATGCTCTTGCTACTGTGGAAGCATCGTGACCACATGTACAGATGGTTAAGAGCCTCTGCCCTCTGGTTGCTTTTGCAGTTGAGGGCACATGCGGTGGACATCAATGGCAATCAGGTGGAGAACCCCATTGACATTGTCATCAATGTTATCGACATGAATGATAACAGACCTGAGTTTCTGCACCAGGTTTGGAATGGGTCTGTTCCAGAAGGATCAAAGCCTGGTAAGTTAGAACAATCCTGTGCTCATGACTTCAAGTGTTACATGAGAGCTGTTGAAGAAGCCTGGCTGGTGGAATGCTGGCCTAGCAAACACACCTGTACCCCTGTACCCCTGCATAAGAAGTGGGACTGGGCATGGTGACCCACACCGACAGTCCATGTGGTCGGAGGTGGAAACAGTAGAATCAGAAAATCAGGGTTATCCTCAGCTACATATTGAGTTGAAGGTCAACCTGGGCTACCAAATATACTTCCTCAGAAAGAAAAATGTTTTTAACTGACACTGTCGTAGCAGTAAGAAAAAGAAAAATCCTATATGGCATAGCAATAAGGAAAATTCCTGTATGCCTTTTAATTTATCTGGCATTCATTATACCTTTGGAGCCAATGGAAGCAACTTAGGAAAAAACTGACTGAAGACTGAAAACAACAAAACATCTTTGCATCCATATGTTTTTCACCTTGTTTGAAAATCAAGAGACTATGGAATGTATAGTAGCCTTCCCTTGCTTTGTAGCTGACATATAAGAGCAGCTTGAGAGAGGCTTTCAATGTAGAGAGTACAGACTCCCTTACAGAAGACAGAGAAACTTCAAAATCCAACACTAAGCCTCAAAGCTACTTGGCGTTCCTGTTACCAGGCAGTGAAGCCACAAGCATGGCAGGGCTGGTGACAGCTGTGACACACTAGGTATTTACTTCCAGAGTGCCCCTGCCATGCCTCCACAACCCTCTTTCAGCTCGCATAAGGGAAGTGGCCTGGCCTTGAGGCAGCACTTGCAAAAAGCCTCTTGCCTTTGTGAAGTGGTGTTTGACTGGCGTTTCAGATTCTTGTACTAAAAAACATTCCAGTCACAGAATAGCCAGGCCAGGGAGGCCTATTTAATCTGAAAACCTAGCAGACCAGGCACTCAGTCAGTAAGGACATGAAAAAGTAAATGTTTGGCCAGCTGGTCAGATTTAATGTTTTGAGATATTCAATTATTCTGTTCATAAAATATCAATATTTAAAACTGAACTCCATAAGACCTTGAGCCTCTCCAGCAATAGCTATAGCTCTCTAATGTATCAGCTAAACTGTGGGAAGAAGCAACTGTGCCTTAAACTCTAGGCCCCCGTGGATCTTCATAGAAAGAGAGGAATGTGGGGGCTCTGTCCTCCCTGGCTCCTTCAGACACAGTGTCAGACAAGATGACATCCAGCCTTACACATTTTAAAATACAGTAGAATGAAATAGGTGTTTACTAAAATGGATCTTGTATGGGCTTGGGAGGTGGCTTGGCAGTTTTAGGCACTTGCTACCAAGCCTGAAGGTCCTGAGTTTAAGCCTTGGGAATCATTTGGTAGAAAGAGAAAGCTGACTCCTACAAGTTGTCTTCTGATCTTCACATGCATACTGTGATACACACACACACACACACACACACACACACACACCACACACACACACAGGGAAGAGAGAGAGAGAGAGAGAGAGAGAGAGAGAGAGAGAGAGAGAAGAGAGAGAGAGAGAGAGAGAGAGAGAAATAATAGAATGTATCTCATGTAAATATCCTACAATATAAAGAAACTTTGGGCATTTTGACTACAGACATTTTGCTACTAAGTATCATTTTCCTTTGTGTTTTATTGTTTCAAACTTTACGTAATACACTGCCTCACAAGCCTTGTTAGAAATAAGCCATTCAGGCTGTATTTACTATATATCTGACCGTGAGTTATCTCATGAATGAAAGCCTCTGAGTGGCCACTGTGAGGAAGCTGTCTCCAGGCTGTACTTCCTGTACTTTGGCAGCACCCTGGTGGGCAGGGCTGGAATATGACATGCCTCTTGACTTAAACTGTGCCATAAGCATTTTGACTCCATGTTCTGAAATCAGACGTTATGTTTGAACAGTCGGTTCATGCTGCAATATCAGCTTAGCAGTGTGCTCTCCTCTGCCCTGGCATTGGGCACAGTGGTAACAGGAGAGTTCCTGCCTGTGGGAGCATCAGATCCAATAGGAGAGAGAGAGAGAAATGGAACGCCAATGAGCTATCATCTATGATATAAAGTATTCAAAATGAGTAATGGTGGAGACACTGCTTGATCAGCTGAAATATCCTGCTGAAAGGGACAAGTTCTGAAAAGACATTTGAATAGTACAACTAAGACATGGCCAATTCTGCGGTGTAGGGCAAGTGGGTCTTCCTCCATTTCTAAAGTAAACCCAGGCTCTGGGTTTCTTAGAAGACAGAGACAGCATATTTTCTGATTCAGTTCTAAATAGATCTTACAAAACAAACTAGTCTAACCATGACTGTACTCCTTAGCATCTCCATGGGCTGACTGCTTCCCAGATTTAGTTTCTAAAATATTCTGTGGGTTGAAATCTCCAGGCCAGAGACAGTATCCTTTGCATCTTCAAGGCAGTAATGATGCACAGTGTCAAGTCTCTGCCCAATGTAGCAGAGCCGTTCTGCCTGGCATGCTTCTTTCTGACCCAGGGCAAAGGAATGGGCTCTACCCTCCACACAGCTTACTGTCAGAAGCTGACTTGGGCACTGGGGAGAACCACTCTTACATGGAATGCTACTGTGGAACCGGAGAAAGACTGGGTAGTTATAAAATGTTTCCAGTAACTTCTGAGTTTCTTGTCTTTTGTATTTAAAGTTGGCCATTGAGCCCTTTGGGAATCATAGATTCATTATCTAGTTGTGGGAAGAGTTGAATGTATAAATATGTGTATTTTTTAATTTCTTTGTACATTTCAATTATGTTTACTATAATGATGTGTGTGGGTTTGGGGGTATGCACATGCATGTGAAGGCCAGTGCAGATCACTCTTTAAGAACAGCCTATATTAATTTTTTGGTCAGGGTCCTTCATTGGCACTGGTTAGGATAGGCTGGCTTGGCTGGCAGTGCCCCCAGGAATCTTCCTGTGTCCATCTCTACAGCACTGGGGTTACAAGCATGCACCTTCTATAACTGGCTCATTTTTTTCTTTCACATGGTTCTGGGCATTGGCCCTGGCCCTTAGGGATTCATGGCAGACATTTCCCTGACTGACCTCTACACTGCCATGGTTGAGCATTTTATACATATTTTTGTATGAAGGACATAAAATGTTTTGTTATGAGAAAGCGAAAATGCAACATGCTAACATCTTAAGGGTGCCTGATTTTAGGGACCCTGAAATGACAGATGATCATCTGACTTCTCTATTCACTCTCTAGGGACGTATGTGATGACGGTCACTGCCATTGATGCTGATGACCCAAATGCCCTGAACGGATGCTGAGGTACAGGATCCTGTCCCAGGCACCCAGCACCCCTTCACCCAACATGTTTACAATCAACAATGAGACTGGAGACATCATCACTGTGGCAGCTGGTCTGGATCGAGAGGTAAGCAGACCCGAAATGTACTGAAGGAGCACGTGGTCTTAGAGTCAAGCAGTGATGATTTAAACTCTCAGTCATGCTAATTTCCATTCTAGTCAGCAGTGGGAGTTTTCAGAGAACTTAATGTTGTAAATGATCTCTATCTATCTATCTATCTATCTATCTATCTATCTATCTATCTATCTATCTATCTATTTATCTATCTATCTGTGGTATTAATTAATGTTAGCCTCAGTAATATTGGACTAAGTTAAGCCAATATTCTCTTGTTTCTAATTTTAACATTTTTAAGAATCCTATATTTTTCATAGTCAATAGTTTTCGTGGGGACCTGAAGTTAGACATCACAGTCAAGTAATATGTATCCAGATGCATTTTTAAGAGACTACAAATAATGTATATGTGATTGAGTCTTTGGGGCTTCTGTGAATTGCATGATGGGTATTGGCATGGAAATTATCATCTTTATTTAGAGCTTGCTCCTGAACTCTAAGAGAATTACTTTGCAAGTTGGAAGGCTGGTGCTGTGTTAATTCCACTGTTGAGCATTTAAAGCTGGTGATCTTGAGACTCACACTTCTGGAATACTATTCTGTTGAAACTGCAACATTAATAACATTAAACACCACCACGTAGTCTAACCGTGTAAGAGATGTGCATGCTTCGTATCGTTCCAGGTGGATGTGTAGAGCTGAATACTGTTGTTTTGCTTGTGAGGTCCCATCTGAAAGGGCCTTTGACCCTGTCTTCTAGACATTGAACCTTCCTGTTCTCCAGCCTCCTGTGCCTTCTCCCGGCACCTGTCAGGACACTTTGACATCCTTTTTCTATTCTGTGTCCTGGCAGTTGACTTTTAGCTGCTCAAGGCCATTGACCACTGATAATCATTGTTTGGGTGAATTCTTTTAAAGTGTCAACACCTAGAGATTGTAGTTTGCAATTTTAAGGCTGAGCCAGCTCTTGCTGTAACAGAACCTCAGATTATGTCAAGTAGAAACATTATATGCACCATGGTATAGATTATTGACAGAGAATTGAGAAGTTGTGTTTTTTTATGTTATCTCTACTACAGTAATGTGCATATGAATTAAAGACAGCGTTACTACCATAATTAGTAGGTACACAAAATTGTTCTCGAACCATCATGACCAAGTAAAGAACCAGTCAGGAGGAATATTCAGAAATCCAACGATGAGTTTAGTTTTTACTAAAGTTCAAGAGGACGGAGAAACAGCCCAGTGGCTAAACGTGTTCACTGTGCTAGCATGAAGAACTGATTTGGAATGCTCAAATCTACATCAAAAGCAGGTCATTGCAAGGTGCCTATAAACTCAGCACTCAGTGGGGGTAGAGACCAGGAGAGCCGCTGGGGCTGGCTGGAGGCCAGCCTAGCTCCAAGTTCTGTGAAGGAGACCCTTTTTCAATAGGTTAATATAGAGATAGATAGAGCAGGACACTTGGCATCCTCCTCTGAGCTACACAGGGATGTGCATCTTCCCAGTCACCCATGGATACACCACACATACTTGACAAAGAAAAATAGAAAAGGACAGTTCAGCGTAGTCTGAGTCTTTCCACCTCTTCTGATATAACATGAAACACTTCTGACATACTCATAAACTCAGTATGAATACCATACTTTGGATGAGATTATGGAGTATTTTTCAATAGTCTCTCTCCAGGGTAAGATTAAGTATACGAAGACTATTTAGTGCAGGTTGTAACTGTAATATTTCTCCTTCCTCACAAGAGTTCCTGTGAGATACGGAATTCAGGGCTTCACAAAGTTTCTCCCTGACATTCCTCTTGTGTTTAGCCTGGCTGGTTCATGGCAAGAAAGAGGCATAAAGAATTAAAGACAGTTTTCCTTAGGCAGACCAACCATGTTTAAAAATCAGAGAGGCTATATTTAGCCTACAGGATAAAAGCTTGAAGTGGGGTATAATTGTAGTTAAGTATATCCTGCAGTTCACGAGGAAACCATCACCACCCTTGATAACACTAATGCAGAAATAGACGGGAAGCTATGGGAGCATGGGTTAGATAACGATATGAGGAATATCTTCTTGACAGTGGAATTATTAAAAATCAACAATGAGTTACCAGAGGAAATTATGGAAAGCCTTCCATTTTCTGAAAGTCATTTCACCAAGAAAAAGAAAATACATCTATCTTGGATGGTTTATGGTAATTCTGCCTGAGGCCGGGCTTAAATTACTTTGACTTTTTATGCAGGCTTGAATTTCTTTATTTCTATTAAAATTCACAGTTTCCTTTTTGTAGAAAGTAATTTTCACTATCATTCTCTCAGGATATATGATACCTTTCAGTGATGGAGTCTCTAACTGTTGAAACACTTACCAGAGTCACCTTTTAATTTTTTTAATCTACAGTTAAAAAATTGTCTGTTTTTTTAAGGATTTGAAATCTAAAGTCATCAACTTCCACACACACACCCCATCATTTTTTGGCTGTTTTTAAAAATACACTCCTGACTCTTTGCTACATGACCTGTTAGTGGCTGTTCCTGACTTTAACCTGCTCGTTTTTTTTCTCTTCATGTCTAATCTCTGCCTTCTTAGGATTACCAGTAGTAGTTAGTTTTCTCACTTCTATGGCAAAGTACCTGAAAGAAGCAGTTTAATCAAGAGGGCGTTCATAGTTCAAAGGAGTGCTCCAGCTCATCATGGTGAAGAAAGTATGGTGCTGGAGCAGAAGGCCTTCCACAACCAGGAAGCAGAGAGGAAATAGGAAGTGGATCCAGGCTAGAACGCCTTTAGTCCAGTGACCTATTGGCTCTACATCTCAAATGTCCCACAATCTTCCCAAATAGTGCCACCAGCGGGGACCAGTTGATCTAACACATGAGCCTATAGGAGGCACTTCACATTAAAACTACGCCTCTTCCCACGGCTTCTCTGCCAGCTTTGAATCTGAGGTTGTGCTTGGTGTGAGCTGTTGGACCTTCTTTAACCTATAACCCTTGATCGCCACATCTGTAACATGGATCTCATGAGAGGGTTGGCAGGATACTGTAAGCAGTTTAAGGAAGAGAGGTTAGCACAGTGCATGGAGCATTCTGTGAATGTGCTGCTCAGTAAATCCTTGCAACCATTCTATTTTCCCACTGGCATAATTGGCAGCCTCTTTTTCTGATCAAGCATTATCCGTTATTTTTGTTCTATATCGATTAAAACATCTAGCAGGGAAACACCAGTGTTTGCTGTTTCTTAGGCCAAATACTTCTTATACTTGTGCCCTGGGCTCCTTGTTGGTTCTGACATGTGGTCTCTCTCCTACTTGCTATGGAGTTCAGTTCTCCCTTCTCTGCAGCCCCTTTCATACTCTGCAAATGTGTTAAGTCTCCTCAATGGTAAAATGGCTCATCACATCTCCTGGAAGGAAGGCATAAGTCTTTATTTTGGCACCTCAGACCCTTAACGGGATTGGCCTCAATGCCTCCTTCATCCTTTCATTTAAACCCTCCAGAATTCCTTGCCTCTCAATTTGGAATAATGATGCCATCACTCATACAACCACTTGCAATTCCTTGTAAAAAACAGTTTTATGTGCTCTTCCCATGTGTGTCGATGTGTTGAGGGAAGGTGCAAACACACACTGAAGTACGAATAGGCATAAAAGTTAGACATGGTGATAGAAATGTGTTTTAGAGCACATTCCCAAAGACCCAAAGCAGTTCTACCTCAAGGAATTTCAGAAGTTCTTGAATAGTTGACTTTCACCTGCCTGGCCCAGAACAAAAGAAGGCTATTGTTCAAGGCCAAGGTTTCTCATCCCAACATTGTAGACACTTCTAACTAGTTCTTGATGCAGGGTCTATCCTGTGCATGTTCCCCAGAATCCCCAGCGTAGTCCATTATATGCCAGTGATACTTCCCAAGTCGTTACATTGAAAAAGATATTCTCATTGGACACAGTGGCCCTGGTGGAGAATTTCTGGTGTAGACAGAGAAACTGACATGGAGGTTGAACAGGCCATGATGACACTGAGTATAAATACACAGTATGGAGAAAAATGATCACAGGTATCTGCTAAAATGCACAAGTCAGTGAGAGGTGGCATTGGAAATAAGCAAAGTTTTAAAAAGCTTATATCATCTGGAGCAGGAAGTGAGGCAAGAGCTTGGAGCTACACTGGATCCTGCACCCTGTGTAGCACTGTAAGGACTCTCAGAGATTGGAACTGTCACACATCAATGCCAGGCAAGAATGAGTAAATAAGCAAGACCCTCTGGACAGTTCAGATGTTGAAATCATAAGCTAGTACATCTGCCTTACCAAAAGCAAGAGCATTTTCCAGCATGGTGTTTGGACATAGTGACTATGTTATTTACCAAGTGGGTACTTTCATTTTCACAAACATTGTATTTAAGAATTAAAGTTAAGACAAGGTCTCAGTCTGCAGCCTAGACTGGCCGTAAATTCATTTTATAGCCCAAATTGGTCTGGAACTAATGACAATTCTGTCTCAAGCTTCCAAGGCCAGGGATGGCAGGAATATACCACTACTCTTAACAAAATGTTCTTGAGAAGCTTAAAGATTTTCAGTACTAGCTTGAAGCAATAGGAAATTTCAAAGATTATCAATGGATCTCAATATCTCAGCTCAATCCAAAATTGTATCTACTGTGCTTGTATAATTTTAAGTATCTTTATAGAATAAACATTAGAAAACACTGCATGTCCATATATTTTATAACATTATTACAAATAAAATTTGGATTTTCATTATTAATAGAACATTAATAACTACACAAATGGCATTTTATAAGTCATTGTACATTTTTAAAATGTCACTTAATTTTCTAAGCATGAGTGTTTTGCCTGCATGCATGTCTATGTACCACATACATGCCTGGTACCTTCAGAGACCAGAAGAGGGAGCTAGAGTTACAGACAATTGTGAGCCACCACCGTGTGGGTATGGGGATTTGAACCCAGGTCCTCCAGAAGAGCAGCCAGTGCTGCTTGCCTGCTGAACTGTTTGTCAGCCCGCGTCATAGTACATTTTAATTTCTGTAGTTTTCAGTTGGGAAGCTGATCAAATGTCCCCCTGAGGTTCCTTAGTAACCATGAAAGGATGAAAGTGAATGAGCAACTATAAGATTTATCTTTTAATTAAAATATATATCATCTCCCCCTTCCCTTTCCTCCCTCTAAGCCTTCACTTCTTCCCACCTCACGACGCAAATTGATGGCCTATTTTTGATTGTTATTGCATACACACACACACACACACACACACACAAACCATAACGAAGTTCATTACGGTTACTTGTGTGTATATGATTTCAGGGTTGACCACTTTGAATTGAATAACTAATTAAAGGGCTCATCCCTGGGAGTGACTAATTCTCTCCCTCTCTCTCTCTCTCTCTCTCTCTCTCTCTCTCTCTCTCTCTCTCAGCCATCTGGTGCCTGTAGTTAAAGGGTCAGAGGCGGAGAGTTTCTCCAAAGCAATAGGCTCGAGAAGCAAAGGCACTGAGGAACCTTGCAGCCCACTGTGGGCTGTAGTAAAATGTGGGTTACAGAAGTCTTAAACTGGTTCATTCTGCACTACATATTTGCAGTTTTTTTCTAACTAAAAACTATGGTATATTTTCTTCTAGGAAGAATAAGGGAACTAAAGTAAATATCTGGTAGAGATTGGCATTCAATCTGCTAGCAGTGTTTAAACTCTGTGTGTGAGGTTGGCTTTTCATCCCATTCTTCCTGGTCCTTGCCCTTCCCTCTAATGACTACATCAAACGCCACAATTTGTGCTTCCTCCCTCCAAGCTGCAGGACTCCTGTAAGAACAGCTTTATAATGTCGGCTATATTTAGAACCAGGGGAGCTGCACTTTACAGTGACACTTGTTCTGTTTAGTGTGAAGAAAGAGCTTTGTTGTTCGGAACGGTTTAGCATTTAAGAATATGATCCTTTTTATTTTGTGCTGATTCTCCTGGAGATTCCAAAGGACTTTAGGTAGTGCTTTTGGTTAGGTTATCAGCAAATAAAATGCTATTGGTTGGCAGTATAGATTTTTAAGATAATCTCAAGTTTTATTAAACATTCATTATAGCTTCATTTAGCTCCTTGTTAAAATTGCCAATCTGTATTTTTTCAAGTAATGTGTGCTTGCCTGATAAAAATCACCTTGATGTAAGTATTTCCTGTCTGTATCTGTGATAGGGCGGTGCTCACACATCAGAGACTGTGTATTATATCTCAGTGCTGATCCATCTATGTACCTATACAGTTAAACACCTGTTGTGTTCTAGGACTAATAATTTAAATGTATACCTTTTAATTAAACTTGTATTCAAAATGTTTAATTTATTTATTTTATGTGTATGAATGTTTTGTCTATATGATATTATGTACCTGGGACCCACAAAAGTCAAACGCCTTGACCTGGAGTTAGAGATGTTTGTGGACCAACCTGTGGTCTCCAAACCCCAGTTCTCTGCAAGAGCAACAAGTATTCTTAACCACTAAGCCATCTTCTCTAGTCTGAAATATTGATGTTTTAAAAACCATGTATAACTCTTGTGTAATTTTTGAACAGTTAGTACTAATGAGGAATGGGGGAACTTTGGTTATCAGCTAATTATAAAAGAATATGTAATAATATAGTATATATGCATATATATAAAATATTAAGGGAAGACAGACATACTTTGTCAATTTGTAAATTGCATATACTTCCCCTTTTCTGGATTTCCCCATTACCTTTACTGCCCTAACTTGCCTGGAAAGTAATATATGAGATGCCAAACTACTTGAATACTTATTGCCAATCTTGTAGCAAAAGAGAAAGTTTGAAACCAGAAGGAGGCTTCAGCTCAGCCATGAATTTCACACATCTGCAAAGTGTTCACTGCACTGCTTCTCAAGAGTCAAAGTGAATATACACAGCTAAATCTCCCCAGACAAGGACCAGACCTGTGTTTCCTGAGTTAAAGTAAACTCCATGTGGGAAATTGCAAGTCATGTTAGTCAGAATGAAGGATGCTGTGCTCTCTGTGGGTAATAAAGAGCCCTTTGCAGAACAACTGTTCTGTCTTCTTGAGGAATTAGCATCCTTTAACTTGTTATCTTTATGTCTTTTTAGAAAGTGCAACAGTATACGTTAATAATTCAAGCTACAGACATGGAAGGCAATCCCACTTATGGCCTTTCAAACACAGCCACAGCAGTCATCACAGTGACAGATGTCAATGACAATCCTCCAGAGTTTACTGCCATGACCGTGAGTACAACCTGTCAAGGAGCGTCAGCATTGTGGTCGATTTGGAAGAAGTTTTGTTATGAATAGTAAATGCATTAAATAAAAATGAAATTTGCTTGTCCTGATAGCTGAGTGGACATTGACTCAGATATTTCTGTTGCATGGGCTTTAAAACTGGCATCTGAATACTGTAGATTCTGATCACCCCCAGTTATTGTTACAGAAGTTAAAATACTCTGCCTGGAACAATTACCTTGGTGCAGTGGTATCCCAATTCTTCCAGTGTTTCAGATGCCTGAAATCCATGCCTGATTTGTACTGCTTTTCCAGCGAGTAATCACCTAGATCTTGAGTCAAGTTATTTCCTATGTATAAGTCTTTTCTCTGGACCTCACATTAATCACACTGATATTCACAAATGGATGCTAATTTTAATACTAATGAGACTGCAGCATAAATGTAAAAAAAAAAAAAAAAAAGATACTGGGTGGCTAAAAAAAATGTCTCAGCATCTTTTCTTTTTAGTCAGATATAAACTGGGTGATTACCAGCATTACCTATCTCCTTGTTTAGTGTAGATCATAAAACCTTAATGGGGCAGTAAAATCAGGTGGTCACCGGGCAGCTTGTCCTTCAGTGGGCCACATCTCAGACTGAGGTTTGTCTTTCTTGCAGTTCTATGGAGAAGTTCCTGAGAACAGGTGGATGTCATTGTAGCCAACCTAACTGTCACTGACAAAGATCAGCCCCACACGCCGGCCTGGAATGCGGCCTACAGAATCAGTGGTGGAGATCCGACGGGAAGGTTTGCCATCACAACAGACGCCAACAGCAATGATGGGCTAGTCACAGTGATAAAAGTAAGTGTCCTTTGGACCATAGACCTCAGACAGCTACCTAGTAGGCACCAGCCTGTGCCCTCTCCCATGACTTTGCTGTAGAATCTTGAGACCTTTTTTTTTTTTTTTTCTTTTAAATACCACCAAGTCTGGAATTACTGACTACTTAGTGCATTATGTGTTAATGTTTAATTTATGTCGAGACTGAGGACAACATAAATTCTCTCCCATTATTACCACAATTAAAATCAATTTGGACAGATTTACCATTCTGAAGACATGGTGTCCTCAGCAAAGTTAAGTGAATATGGCTGATACATTAGTGGCCTCTCACATCCTGAGGGGTAGGCCATCAGTTGACAGGTGGAGTGCTTGCCTAGTGTACACCAGGTTCTCAGTTCAGTCCCTATCAGGACAGTGGGAGGAGTAAGAGGGGAGAGGAGAGATGCAATGTTTATTCTCATGGAGTTTGGTCAGAGAGTAAACAAATGAAAAGACAAGGAAAAATCACAAAAGGAAAATGGAACAAGTAGGTGAAGGAGCCTATATTTTATAAATATTTTGTATACACATGGTAATTTTTAAATGCTATTTTTGTGACTTTAAGAACCTAATTTCCTAGTCTAGCCAGGCATAGTGGATTATACTTTTAGTCCCAGCACTCAGTAGGCAGAAGCAGGTGGATCTCTGGAAATTCTAGGCCAGCCTGGTCTACAGAGTGAGCTGTAAGACAGCCAGGGCTAAACAGAGAAGCCTCAACTCAAAAAAAAAAAAAAAAAACAAAACAAAAACAGAAACAAGCAAAAAACAAGACTAGCTTTCTGATATTTAATTGTAAAAAGAAAGAAACAGAACAATATGGTAGCAGGCCCAAAGAGAAAGGTCTTCAATAGTAACAAAACACATAGTTGTAAAAGCCTTTCGGGTGAACATCCCTTCCACCTAAAAACACTTGACCGTGTGAACCCACCTGTCTGCCCTAGAGAGCAAGAATCACAGAAAGCCCTCCTTTCCAGGAATTATGATCTGTGTCCACATGAGGGGAAAGAGATGGAGGCTGGAAATCTCCTGGACACAGGACAAATACAAAAGCATGGTGCCAGCCCAGAACTAAGTTTTCTGTGTTTGCATCTCAGCTCTGCCCCTGCAAAGCTGTGTGGCCGCCCCCACTTTAGCCTCGGTGGAAAGAGGGCTTGAGTACAGCCGCCAAGTGTTTGTGTATTTGTGAGGGACTAATGAGGTTGATACACAGGATGTAGGTCTCAAACTGCACAGACATCACTAACAGAAGTAAATGCATAAGGGGCATTTCAGTCCTTCAACATGTTATAGCCTTACCAACTTCTTTCCATTCTTTAAGCTGGGCATGCAGAATTCAAAGTCCTAGAATAAGAGAAAACTGCAGTGGATTTGTTGATTTGGAGATCTCTCGGGTAGGATACTGCTGTATTTTGTGCTAATTACATAGCTTTCTCGTGAGCTTTAGTTCTTGGTCACTTTAGACTACCAAGAGCAACAACGGAACACCCTCTGACCTTCCCCGTGACTACCAAACACAATGGCTTTCCATTACTAAGTGACCAAGGGAAATTCAGAGTGAAATGACAGCAGGATTCAGTGGGACTCTAGCAGTTAATATGCACATAAAGGGTTATTTGTGCATTGCATTAATCATTTAGAGTGTTCTCGTGAGAGAGTTTTTAAAACCTGCAAAATACTCAGAATTATCATGGAAGATAGCCAGATTTTTAGTTTGCTAAGTAAGGAGAAAAAAGCTTGAAAAACACTTGATTTAAGAGGATGGAGTATAAACATGCTTCACTCGACAGTGTATATTTTAATTTATGAAAGATACTTTGTATTTACATTGAATGATTGGTTGGTTGCTTTGGAGGTGGAGGGTGTGAGTGCCAAGACACTTGTGTGGGGAGGACAACTTATGAGAATCAGCTGTTTCTATCACAATTCCCTGGTAAGGAATTCAGGCCGTCAGGCTTGGTGACAAGGACGCCTGCCTACTGAGCCATCTCACCAGTGCAGAAAGACACTTAAACTGGATTAGACTTTAGCCTCATTTTTAAAAATTGTATAGCACTTTTCAATTATATAGTATTTTTAACTATATAGTATCTTTTTTTTTCAATTCATTGCTGACTAGTGAAAGTTTTCTTACATAAAAGGTAGTCTTTCCCCAGTGTTTGACATTATAAATCCTTGTGTTGTCATCTGACCTCAGATTATTTACTAGTTTTGGTTGTCAGTGCTGATTTTAAAAAAATCAAGTTTCTACAGACATCTAAATAAATGACTCCATGGAACAATCATGCAAATTTGGAGGAACATAAATCTCTCTGTCAGGGTGTGTTTCAATGAGACCGTCCTGCATGCTTTCCAGAAATTACGGAAGAAGTTTTTGCTAACTGAAGGGTAAAAGTTAATGTTTTGGAAACAAGACTCAGAGACAGATGAACAGCAGAATGAAATATTCTTACTTCTACAAAAACATGGTTTCCATTTTTCTTTTTCAGCCAATTGACTTTGAAACGAATAGGATGTTTGTCCTTACTGTTGCTGCAGAAAACCAAGTGCCATTAGCTAAGGGGATTCAGCACCCACCTCAGTCGACAGCAACTGTGTCTGTGACGGTTATTGATGTCAATGAAAATCCTTATTTTGCCCCAAATCCTAAAATCATTCGCCAAGAGGAAGGCCTCCACGCAGGTACCATGCTGACCACGCTCACTGCTCAGGACCCTGACAGATATATGCAACAGAATATCAGGTATGAAACGCTACTGTAGTGCCATGATTAGCTTCTGCTCTGTGCTCTGTGTGCAAATTATTAAATGTACCCTGTAAGAAACGTCCATTGCAAAGAAAAGTAATTATTAGAAGTTAAAATGATTTTCAAAATTACTTCTTAATTTTGAATATAATGTTTATTTACTCTAGGAATTTCATGCTAGATTCAGATGCACCCCAGTCCCTCCCTTCCACCTCCTCCCCAGTTTCTACTGCATTTCCTTCTCGCCTTCACGTACTCTGTTGTATAGCCACTGGGACCAATTTGCTCTGTCTGTATTTGAATGGGTGTACGGTCATTCACTGCAGCAGGAGTAACCTACCTGGAACTGCAATCCTAAAGAAAACTCATGATTGAACTCTAACATACCCACGTTTTACAGAAAATATTTCATATTTTTAGAGATTAAAAAAAATTGTTTTACAAAAGTAGGCTTCTTCAGTCCTCAGCACCCATAGAACTATCAAATGGAAACATATATGTTTTCTGAAGTAATTTAAAATTCTCTAGTGTATTTCCTTCATAGGACATCCATGACTTTATTAGCTTAAAAATACTAAGACTAAGACTGCATCTATTCATGTTAGTAGAAGGAAAAACTTCCTACTTCTCAGGCTTTTTCATTAAAAATATCAATTATTTAACCTATACTTTTGTATCAAAAACATAAAAAAGTAACACAGTGACTTAACAAGGAAGCTTGAGGAAATTGCAAGCTCTCTCTTCTCCACAAGTCCAGCAAAATGAGAACATATGCCATACCAAAACGGGCCAACAAATGATGTTCTCTCCATACCTGTGCAACAAACCTATAAGCTGTGTATATATGGACTTCCAGCCTCAGGGAAACCTAATTTATCCTGAGGTGGGACTTGGTGACTCACAGGGTCTACTCCATTCGGCTGTTCTCTGTAGTAGATGAAGATAATTTTAAAAATTAATTCATAATTTAGTTTAAGTGCTTTCAGAATGGCTGCTAACAGATGACCACTCTGAGTCCCTAGTTCTCCATACTTGGGAATCAGGATAATTAAATGACTAATTAATAGGTGCATTAAAATCCTGTAGACTTCACCTCTCAAAATAAACCATAGAATGCCCAATAGTTTTAAAACTTCAACTCACATTTTAAAAAGGAGTTCAAAGAAGAGAGTCTGCGCTTGCAGATGAAAGCCTGGGGGATGCTTTGAAGGACACAAGTCTGAGGCTTGGCCCTGTTTGGGGGATCCTGGTAGGAATGGGATTTTATGGGGTCTCTCTGGTGAGACTTTGTCTCTCCCATAAGGTGGTGAAGCACTAGGCGGGTCTTGTGCTGCATACTTTACCTTTTGATTCCCCGGGTTCTGTATGGCAGGCTCCAACTTAGAGACTATATCTGAGCCATATTGTCAGTACCTATGTTATGAATTGAAGTAGGCAAGAGCCTAAACTGAGATCAGCTAAATCTACCTTGGCTCACCACAGTGAGACTGTATACCACGTCTTACCCCGAAAGCTCTGCAGACTTTCCTGTGATTTTAATGCATCATGGCCTTTGCATACCTCCCGAAATCACTGCTACAGATATACATTTCTACTTTAAAATTCTATGTCTGGCCATCACCTCCAGCCATGCAAATTAATGAGGGCTTTGTCTCTTTGTAATTAAACCTGTAAAATTTACATAGGCTTTATTTGTTATGTTTCTTATCAAAAAATATTTGAGTCACTGCACTTTCATTTTGCAGATACACAAAATTATCTGATCCTGCCAATTGGCTGAAAATAGATCCTGTGAATGGGCAGATCACTACTATTGCTGTTTTGGATAGAGAATCGCCAAATGTAAAAAACAACATCTATAATGCTACCTTCCTTGCTTCTGACAATGGTATGTAATTAAATACATCTGATGGATTGTCCTGTGTGTTAAAGAGAGCCATGCCTTTTGTATTGATGTAGGAAGTAAGACTTCTGGTGTGATAAATTATACAGAAAACAGACCTTTACACTTTTAAGGCTCTAAAGTTTTGTTTTTGTCTTGAAGTCCCAAATTTTTCTTCCCGTTTACTACTGGCTTTCTATAAAGTACTTCTCTGCCATCTCCAAGAAATACTCTGTGTGTACATGTGGCTTCTATAGTGGGCTGGCATTGAGATGATGGGCTTCTTGCTCTCCTGCCCTGACTGACAGATACTGATGCCTTGTGAGCTACACATGAAGTCTATGTTCAATGTTCCTAGAATGTGGTTTTTTGTATACTCTTCATGTGTTTCTCTGAACTTTTTCTCTGACAGATTCCTGTAATGTGCATATACAGAAAGTGAATATAAGAGCTTTGGGAAAGCACTGATTTTTGAAACATATATTTTGACACTTTTCTTTTCCAATGTGAATCTCTGCTGGGTCAGAGTTGGTTGAAATACATAAGTATGTTCCCTTAAATTTTGAAAATAAGGAGAACATACATAAGTGCAAAATGAGAGCTTTACTGGCTCTTACATATTGTCCAGCCTCGGGCTCTTCTACAGACCAGGCTGCCCACTGACTCAAGAGACCCATCCACTTGCCTCTGCCTCCCAAGTGCGAGGTTAGAAGGCGTGCGCCACCACCTGACAGTCCGCTTCTTCTTTCTGTGGGGTTTGTGATACAGTTCAACCCTACCTCCTTTGTGTTTATTTTTGCGAAATAAACGTATAATGATATTAATAGCTAATTTGTACTGCCTTGATTTAGATAGAATTGTCTAAATAAAGCTTTTAAAGCAATACTTGGCACAAGCTAATATTCACAGAAATATTTCTGTCATTGTGAGTAGTTTTTAAATGAAATCACAACCATATTTTTAAATATGTTTAGTGTTAGACTATGAATGTATTTGCTTGTTGAAAAAAAATAAAAGCTTTAAATTGGTGGTCAAGATATGCATTTTTAAAACATTGTGGTGATGAGACCCGCTTGCATGAACAACTATGAAAAAACTGTGTTTTTCCCCAGATGAGTGCAGTATTTTGTGTCCTTTCTAATATAAGGCCTGTGTTCAGCCTCTTAGTGTTAGACATCTGCAGGATCAGCCTCTGCCACAGGGGTAGTAAAACATCTGGCCATGCCTGCTGGAGAGTTCCTGGTTTTATGCAAAGTCCCCTTTCCTCCCTCTGCTGGAACTTAAAGTTCCATTGTGTAGAGAGAGGTTCAAAGAGTCATGGAGTGACATGGCTGCATATAGCTTTTGTTTCACTTACCAAGATGGATTGCTTCTAATTGAAGGATTATTTGAGATGCGAGAAGTAAGCCCTTGGAGCCCCGAAGTTCCAAGGATAGACTTGACTAATTCCAATGCTGAAGAGGAACTTCTTAGGATGGGCAAGCTCTTAGTCTCTGTGCCCTAGTTTTCTTGTTGATAAATGGCTTCACTGTTGCCTGCTTTGTAAAGTTATTCTTAGTTAGTCAAGTAATCTTAAAGTGGTAGTAAATGTAAAGGTTCCTCAAGGGAGAGGAAAGAGAGAGCTAGGAGGAGCAGGGGGAGGGGAAACTGCTGTTGGGATGTAATGATTGTGAGAAGACTATAAATAAATAAATAAATAAATAAATTTTAAAGAACAAGAAGAGTCAAACATTCTTCCCGCCAATGTTCCTGCCCTCTGGTCCATTGCATTCCTCATATTCTTTTCTCACCACCTTCTCAGGACTGTGGACATGTACACCTGCCTAGTTTCATGACCTTCAGCTATGTCACTTAAGTATCTGGGATTCAGTATATGTAACTGTTTATAAAATGCATATGAATACAAATGATATGAATTTAAGTGCACATACATAAAACTTCTTAGGTTTATGTGTGGATATTATAATACAGCCAGACTAAAGGGTCACATGAGCTGGGAGAGATTACATTTTCAGGGCTGATGAGAGCAGCTGTAAGGTCAGGAAGAACACTTATGTACAGTTTTGTATACTCTACAGGATGCAGAAGAGCTCAGAGCCATGAGCAGTTTGCGGAGACTAGGGCTCCTCACCTATTTACACCCTCTTTGTACAAATAGAATGAATTAGTATACAAAGAGCCTTCCCATTCTTCCTTATATGTGTAGTTAGCTAATCAAGGAAACAGGTTTTTCCCCTCCAGGGTATGTGTTCCCAAGAAGCCTATGGTCTTCTATTTCTTGCCTGTAAACAGTTGCAATGGTTACAGCTGGATTTGAACTTTCAGAGCTCTCCTCCATACATTCACATGTCCTGTTTCTCCATCCAGAGGCTAGGGTTCATAACCTCACAAGCCCCTGTGCTTCTTTGATATTCTCCACATTTGCTAGAGGAGTAGGCTATTCGTGAGCACAGAGTGATGGGCAGCTAGAGCAGAGGAGGCACAATATCCATGCTCAGCTCCCACAGGATGGCACCAGCAGCTCAGAGCCATCCATACCAGGAGGGAAGGAAGACATGAGCTTGCTCTGAAAACTGTCCACTCAGCTACTGTGACAGTGAGCATTTTCCCATGAGATACAGTGATAGGGTCAAGAGGCTTCAAATACTATCATCACATTTGAGGTTCAGCCAAGAAACTATTGCCCTCAACTCTGACTTCTCTCTCCTTTTAGGAATCCCTCCTATGAGTGGAACAGGAACACTGCAAATCTATTTACTTGATATCAATGACAACGCCCCTCAGGTGTTACCTCAAGAGGCCGAGACTTGTGAAACTCCAGAACCCAATTCAATTAACATCACAGCACTTGATTATGACATAGACCCAAATGCCGGGCCGTTCGCGTTTGATCTTCCCTTATCTCCAGTGACTATTAAAAGAAACTGGACCATCACCCGGCTTAACGGTAAGAGCAGGTTAATTATTTGAATGCATGTGTAGGACACTAGTTTTGAGCCATGGTATGGGAAATTAATTTTACATACTTCATAATCTTCTCATAAAACATATATTAAATGTTATATAGGGTGTAAGTGAGATATTAAAAACACTTGAAACCTAAAACAGCTTTTCACAATACAGCATAATTGTGATTTGTTTAATGGGTTACAGTTAGGAAATACATTCTGGAAAGTAGTATTTTTTTTTTCTTAAATCTTATTAGGTGTTGACTGTGAGACTTTTTTTTTCTTTTCTCCCTTTTCGGTGTAGGTGATTTTGCTCAGCTCAACTTAAAGATAAAATTTTTGGAAGCTGGTATCTATGAAGTTCCCATCATTATCACAGATTCAGGGAATCCTCCCAAGTCCAACATTTCCATCCTGCGTGTGAAAGTTTGCCAGTGTGACTCCAATGGAGACTGCACCGACGTAGACAGGATCGTGGGAGCAGGGCTTGGCACGGGTGCCATCATCGCTATCCTCCTTTGTATCATCATCCTGCTGAGTAAGTGTTTGTCTCAGAGGGTGTGGTTCCTTCTACTTCTAGGATGCTCAGCAAGGAGCCTTCACAAAATACCTGAGCAAGTCCTTTGGATGGCTGGGCATCATCCTGTCCATCATATGGTGGCAACCAGGGTCCCTTTAGCATAAGAACAGCAGTGAACAGCAGTGAGTGCACTGACACATTTGCAGCAAGCCCCCATGTGATCCCATGTCCTCTCAGCCGTTTTCTGTGCTGACTGCTGGGGTCACACGAAGCCCATTTCACAGAAAAGTGTTAAGCAGTCCTAAGTCTGAGCATTCACCTTACGACTTGAGTATGAATTTATGGCACATAGCTGATGATTTAGGAAAATAAGTGTATCACTTTCCTTCGCTTCCCTGCATATAAAGTGCAGTTAGCAACCTTCTCCAGTCATGCAAGGATCAAGATATTTGTTTCTGATGGACTGCACAAAGTAGTGAGAGATTTTACTCCACACAGGGCACATTTGATAATGGAAATGATTATACAGCTCAATAAATTGTCTGTCTTTAGCAGAAGTGCAGATTAAGGAATTCCTTCTTTTTAAGATACTTTGCAGTCTTTGGTTCAGTGGAATGCAAAGAATTACCCACCAGAAAGTACTTTAGGAACCACTTCTAAGCGTGCAGGTTAAAAGAATGAATTGCCCGGGCCGAGTGTTTTATTATGGAATAGCAGCAGGACCAGTTTATTGTGTGATCACGCTATGCACCAATCACTTTCTTGAAAATGTTGGCCGTTTCTTTTATGTTTTCTCCATTTACAAGTGTTCTGGTAATTTAGAATTCTGTCCCTTTATTCCAAGCAATTACTATAGAAGCCTAAGCATTTTTTACTTCCTGTGTGGAGACCGCTCTGACTATAATTTGAAACCTGCATGCTATACTAATAATCCGCTTGCTAGATTTAGCCCTGAACAATGGCAAATGAGATCATGTATCTGGCTTTTAAAGGAAGATATTTACTTTTATGGCCAATAATAAAAATGTGCTCAAATAGGAGTCATTAAATCTTTTTGTTTCAGGATGTAAACTGAGACCCTCAGATTTTAGACAGAATTTATTCCTAGATGTGTGCTCGGGCATGCAGTTCACTTTCAGCAAGAATGTGCCATATACGCCAGCCTTATCAAGACAGACTCAGGGATGATAGATTCAGTCATGACAAAGTGACACGGGCATTGTGAAGGAAAATGAATTGGCACTGATTTTAGCATCAACTTGGGAGAATTTATGGTTGCAGACCTGGCCCTGAGTGTGAAGGATGAAAGCCTAATATTATTTCAGTGCACAAACTAATCCCCATGCCTTCATAGCTGCCGTGAGGTAGGGCAGAAAATGCAGAATAGCATGAGAAAGAAACACCAGCCTCTGGAGTCAAAAAGCAACCAGGAATCCAATTACACACCCAGCTCTCATTTCCTGCCCTAACCATCTAAGCAAATACTTGTTCTCCAGAGGAAGTGGCTTTCTCTGAGAATTTGGGAGTATAAAGATACTGACCAGTGTCACAGTTCAACTCAGTGCTGTTTTGTGTCTTTGGAGTTTATGAAGCATTCTGTCAGGGTATCGATCCACTAACAAGCCAAGATAAAGATAGAAGCTATATAGTCACTTCTGTAGCCCATGCCTCACGGGGCAAAGGAGTTTACTCAGCATGTCCATGGGACCCTGTAGACTCGAGTCCAGGCCTTCACTCTGTGCTCTGGCAGAGGACTGCTAAGGCCCACACTCATGTATCATGGTCTTTCTGTGTACTTAAATCGGGAATGCAGAAGTTTGAAGTTCTGTAAGTCTGCCTTTCAGAATAAATAGCAGTGTGAATTTCTCCCCATCCCCTATCCAGTCCTTGTTCTCATGTTTGTGGTATGGATGAAACGCCGGGATAAAGAACGCCAAGCTAAGCAGCTTTTAATTGACCCAGAAGATGATGTAAGAGATAATATATTGAAATATGATGAAGAAGGTGGAGGAGAAGAAGACCAGGTGAGTGGTGTTTTAAATCTTTAAGATTATGTATTATGAAAACTGCCACATTTTCTGCCATTTATCATATCATATCATATTACCAACCAGTTGATATATTCTTCCCATAAAATCACACATTTTTTGATTGTTCCCAAAATACCAGTTATAGTTGTATTTACAGTATATTTATATGTTATATTAACATCGTTGATTCAGGAAGCATACAACTTGAACCTATTTCACTTAAATTTGTATTTGTTTACTTTGGCCTTTTATTGTCCCACTGAATAATTAAAATATAAGTACAATTAATTCTTATATTGGTCTCTAAATATACAAGGTTGGTATAAAACACACTAAGTCTACTTATTTTGCAAATGATTCCTAGGCAAATTTAATATTCTAGGCATGATTTAAATCTATGGTGACATAAAACGGGGCAGAGCCAGCAAATATGTGACTCTAAGAGTCTTAACATCATAGAGAAAAGCTAGCGTTTAGAGACCACATCTATTCCATTCATTTTTCTATGGTATCTGTCATGGTACGTGGCTTACAGTAGTTGCTCAATGGATGACAGAATTCTCTTCTTGCAATATTAAATAATGTTTGTTTCTGTGTGCCATGTACATACAAAGCTGTATGTACCAAGAGTGAGAATAAGCAGTCCATGAAAACCATAGGCTGCTGTGCTCAGAATCAACGTAGATGTCCTAAGAACAATTTAAGAGTTCCATATTGCATGCCAGGCATTGGCCACAGACATCAAATATCTCTATAAAATCTTTGAAAGCTTCCATTGCTATGAGAACATCCCCACTTTTGACAGCTGCAAAAATGAGCTCCACACAGATTCCAGCTAGTTGTCTATTTGGTCACAGGATTTGAATCTGGGTCTGTCTGGTCACAGCCTACATTCAACCATCATACATGTATTTCATCTTGAAATGATGACGTGTAGAATGAAGTATTCCCAAGAAGTCACAACAGGCATATCATCAATACACGTGATGCTATGCTTACACCATTTCTGCTTCTGAAACAAATGACAGAAAGAACCTGAGAAGAACCTGGCATTCTTGGGGTTTTTAATCATCTTTCTGCCTTGAGTACATTTGGTAGTGGGCTAATCAGTATAAGTATACACACATACACACACACACACACACACACACACACACACACACTTCCCAGCACCTGTTAAGAACTGGTGTATTTCTTTCGTTTAGCAGAGCACATTCATACCTGGTCTCCATCTTTGACATTCCTCTTTCACATTTGCGAAGTTGTGTGAATTGCTGTTAGCCCATAACTGCAGGTTCTGTTCTTGATTTACAAAGTCTGAACTCTCATTTAGGAAAGAGGCTTGTTTAAGATGTCCTGAAAACTTGACTCAAGTGTGTAAAGCTGTTTTGAATACTGACTAATTAAAGAGGCTCTGTAAATATACCCCAGGGTTTCTCACTTGTATAAATGTATTTAGGTTTTGAAATGTACATGCGGCTTAATTCTTAATTAATCTACCTTTTCACTTACTGATCACATCCAGCTTTCATTTTGTGTGTGTGTGTGTGTGTGTGTATGATGCATGTGTGTGAGTGCAGTTGTGTGTACCCTTATGTACACATGAGAGAGGCCAGCGAGGAGGATGTCAAGGAAGTTCTCTATTGTTCTCTGCTATACTGCTTTGAGACAGGGTCTCACATTGGACCAAAGCCCTGTTTCAAGAAGGGCTGCCTAGCCAGTGAGCTTCCTGGAGTTACCTGTCCCTGGCCCTAGTGCTGAAGTTCTATGCCTGGCTTTTTATGTTGAGTGCCTAAGATTTGAACTTGGATCCTCGTACTTGTATAGCAAGTGCTCTTAACAACTGAGCCACCTCTCCAGCCTCTGTTTATCACTTTGGAAGTGTCAACCTAAAACCACCTCACAAAGCTTAAGTAGAAAATTAATAATAGTGAATGATAGTTGTTTCATAAAATTGGAGGTTCAGGGGCAGGATCTAATATTCCCAGCATTGTAGCACATGAGCCAGGAGCTCAGAGTCAGCTGTCTGAACCTTTTCCCCCATTTATATAAATTCCTTTAAGAAGTTGCTTCAGGTTCTCTTGTAGTTCATTTAGGAAAGATCTCTTCTTTTCTTGGCTTCAGCTGCTTAGGTTGAGATCCGGTAGTAAAACCTGCCTGCCGGTGAGGAGGGATTGAAGAAGACACAGCAGAAATGCCCTAGCCTCTGTGAATCTAAACCGCTAAGACCCAATTCCTGATTGAGAAGTCCTATTTAACTGCTGGAGTCGTTTAGGCAAACAGTTGGCCTCAAGGAGAAGTGTCATTCACCATGGACTTGGGAGTAGAATGATGGCTGACAAATCTAAATAAGACATTTAACTTATACTCATATGTACCTTTGGGGTTCATAAGGCATTCTGTAAAGACTCAAACATATCACTGAAAACCGTTAGTTTCCGCCTTCTGTGAACCCTGGAGTTCCTTGGCTCTCACAAACTTATAGCTGTGAATGTCTTGTTTTCAATCCGCTTCCCCACTGTCCTGAGAACTTTTCTGGAACTTCCTCTGCTTTGTGCTCTGTGGGTGATTTCCTTATTTCATACATCTCTTAACTGTGGTGTCTCAGTAGATACTTGGTTCTTTGGTGGCATTTTATTCTCTGTGGACAGCCTTTAGATGTCCCTGGTCTTTCTATTGCAGGTTCCCACTGCGGTACTAATTGATAAGGTTTTAACTTAATAACAAAATAAAATACTTGGTATAGGAATAGATGGAGGGATCTTTCTTAACTAGCTCTATTTTTTTTTTTTTAATTCACTTGGCCCTCTGCTTCTCAAAGGTTGCTGTGTTTGCCTTGCAGAGCTTTCTAACAGGCATCTTGTCTCTCTTTTAACATCTTTACCAGTGTTTTACCAGTTGTTAATCTAAATTTCTTCTTTACTCCCAATTCAACAGTACTGCATGCTTTGTTTGATGAACCTTTTGTATTCTAAGTAGAGGCCCATAGGAAGGCCTTGGTGGTAGGAACAAGCCCCTTCAGCCTGCAAATCCTCTCATGGCCACTGATGTCTCTCTCCAAGGTCAGCTGATTTGTCCTGATGCCTTTATTTCATGGTGATTTCGTTTTATCATCCTCTTCCTTGGGGAGTGGGAGATAAAAGAGACTATGGGTGGTCTATGGTAGAGGCTTGCCTCTTCCTGCTCTCATAGTCAGACTTCACTTTGTTCTCAGCATATGGCTTCTAAGGCTCTGACCTGTTCACTTCTCTGACTTATTCTTGAAGTTAGAATGTGAATACTAGTCTCAAACTTTTGAGTATCCCGTGGAGAAGAAGAGGTTCCCTACAGACTTAAGAGTGTATCTGCCCCCCATATCAATGCATACAGCATCCTAGAAACCCCCTTTCTGCCTCCACCAAGCCAAATGATGGCCACAAAAAAAAAAATCCAGCAGATTTTTATAAATCACTGTTATGATAAACTAACCTTATTTATTATTACCTTTTATGTAAACAAAAATCATCATTAGATACTGTCTGTGTCTGTAATCTGTTGCTCACTGTTAGACCTGTAAGACCCACCCATATAGTGTAAAAGTGGTTCATTTTACCATTGGTGAACAGTGTTCAGTGCTAAGAAAAGACTGTGCGTTGTATATCCACTCTGCTTCACTGGAAATTGTAAATGTCTCCAGGTTTGCTTGTTTGTTTGTTTGTTTGTTTGTTTGTTTGTTTGACACAGGGTCTCATATATAGTGCTGGCTGACCTGAAATTCTCTGTGTAGACCAGGCTGGCCTCAAATTCACAGTTCTGAATGCTGTGATTAAAGTTATGTACCACCATACCTAGCCTCCATTTGAGTAGTCTGAGTAAACCGTCAGTGGACATTCTTAGGCATGTGATAGGCATGTCTCTGTGTACACGTGTGACTTGAGCACAGTCATTCATTTTCCTGATGTGGCTGTGCATGGCTGTCCCATTTACACCTCACATCCCACATTATGGATACTAGTTGCCCAATATCCTCCATCTCTTTAGCTTCTTGACTTCTTTAATCTTGAATCTCAGCCCTCTGGTACAATACTTCTTGTTATGATTTAGTTGGGATATCCCTGCTGGATTACCATCCAGTTGTATCTTCATTTATGAAGCTTTGATTCAACTTTCCTTTATTTCTATAATGTTGCCTTCTCCTTATTGAGCTGACAGAACCGTTACACATGATAGACAGGAGCTTTTTGTCAGATAAGGACATTGCAGATCATAGCCTGCTCTTTAGAGTCTCCTAATGATGTCTTATGATGAACAGACATTTTACTTTAACAGTAGCCAGTCTGTCATTGCTCCTATTGTGGTTACGCTTTTATATTCCATTCAGACGACCATATCTGTCATGATAATGAACCCTACACCCACAAACAGCTTGCATGACTTTATAGACCTTTCTCATTTGACCTGTCATATTTGTGAGTGGTACGTAAGATTTTGTCAGTCATACTTATGACCCATCTATGCTTGATTTTCTGTGGGATATAAGATGTGAATTAGGATGTTCTGTTTTCATCCTCTGTTAACTTAAATGAAAAAGAATCATAGTTTGTAGTAGGTGTACGTGTAGTTCTGTGGTTTGGTGCCCCACTATTTTCTATTGCTTATTCTGTTTGTCATCCTTACATTACCATGTGGCTTAAATTACTGTGGCTTTCTAATGCCTGGCTATATGATAAAATCCAAACACAAATAAATACATCCAATGTATGCATGTATTTACTAGGGGGAAGGGAGTCATGCACATGCCATGGCCTACATGTCATGTGAAGGTCTTAGGACAACCGAGTCAGCTCTTCTCCATGTGGAACTCTGGGATCAAATTCAGGCGTCAGGTTCATTGGCAAGCACCTTTACCCACTGAGCCATCTTGCTAGCCTTCTTTCAAAATATTTTTGATGGATTCTTTTAATCTTTGTCTCTGTCCTTAAGAAAACCAGGAATACTTTATGACCGTGTATTTTTATTCATCTTTTATTTAATGCAAATCCCTCCTTTTCTAACCGGATGCTCTTTCTTTAAATCTGGAAGCCATGCTCAGTTTCTGAGAAGCCTGGCTTTGTTGAAATATAGCACTTTATCTTTTCTACAACTCTACCATGGTCCTTGTTAGGAATTCTTTTCTTTAGAGCATAGAATGGGCAATGGAGTAGAAGTCTGGAGCTGGGGCCCTGATACATCTGGACAGGTGTTAATTGTTTTTGAACACAATGAGGATCATTTTAAGGAGCCTGTATGTTGCTGGAGGTGTGACCTGGGACTGCTGCTCTGTAAGTGGGCATGACTTGTGATACTTAGGTATAAATCTGTTATGCTTGATGTCACAGACAGGGAGTCTCAAAGACTCCGTTTGCTGTCCTGTTACTTCAGCAAGAAATGACCACAATTTATACCTATCCACCTTTAGTAATCTCAAAGATCCACTAAGCTAGTGAGTGGAAGCAAGACTACAGTTGTCTTCTACAGAGTAAGTGTATCTCAAATTTAGCCTGTAGCTGGATTACCTAGGTCCTAGCTCCTCCATCAAAACAAAGCAGCCTTTCTTCCTGGCAGCTAGCTGATTAGGAAGAAATCAAAGCAAAGTAGCCCTTCACAAGGGCAGGTCTTATCTCCCCAGATTAGCATCTCTATCTGTTGAATTTCCTCTGCTCTGGCTACTGGTTTCTTTAACAAATAAGAGAACCTTCAGAAGGGGGTGGGCATTGGAACCCATACTTTTTATCCTGGTCTGAAAGTTGCTGTTGACGGGAGCTTGTAGATACTCTGCCCTTCATGGACTGTCGTGGTCAAGGCCAGAGTGGGCCATATTTGAAACTGCATTTGCAAGAGGCCTTCCCTGTGTTTTGACAGGCCTGTTTGCTTTCTGCCTAGGGCTATTGGCTGGTAGATAGACCCTTTTAATATACTGTCTGGTCTTTCTTTCGTAGAGTGAAGCTCCTTCTCTATCTGGCTCACTGCTATCACCAGCCCAGCTTTGCTGGTTATCAAGGCATGCTTAATTACCCCCATTAGTAAAAGTCCTTCAGTACCCTTTTGGCCAGCAAAACTGGTTGCAAATCCTATATCAATGATCTCTGTGTCTAGTTCTTCCGTATCAACATCTCTAATAACATCAGGTGAAATGTTCAATATAGGGCATTTCTCACTTTCCCTGAGACCTTCCCCTTTGAACCCCTGGGTGGGAAACTGAAACTTACAGCTCTTTAAGGCTTAGATTCTTTTATGATAATTCTTCCAATAAAGCCAGGATTTATTGAGTGTGGCTTATGTTTGCAGCATCCTTGATGCTTTCTTCAAAGTACTCTTACCCAAATCACTGTTACCAGGCAGCTTCACTCTTTACCTTTGTAAAAGCTGTCATGTGTATATCAATGTGTATATAAGTTGCTGTTATGATGGGTGTTAGACATGAACTGGGTCGTTTGCCACTATGATCTCATTAGACTCTCAGAACAGTCAGGCAGAGTAGACCTTCAGTGTTGGAAAGGAGCGAAGCAGGATTAAATGTTTATTTGAGGACAAGAAGAGGAAATGTTTACATATCTTATACCATCCTTCCCAAAGCTCTTATTCATTCAGATCACTGATACATTGCCCTGCCCTGCATTGTGAAGTGGCATTTGTCCCTGGTCTGCCCCACCCTGCCTTGGAATGCAGAAATCTTCCGCATCCTCTGCTCTCAATTTTAAAAAGTTGACATTCTCACTCATGGCCATGTCTGTGGCAGGTGTTCTTAGTCTTCGAGAAGACATGATAATGGTGATAGTGGAGATCACTAAATGACTACTGGTCATCAGAACTAACACGGAACCCTGAGGGGTAACCCCAGAGAGCAGAGTTAACTGACACAGAGCAGAGCAGGGGGCCTGGTAAGCACTGGGGATTTCACAGTGGTCTCTCATAATGACTGGGTTCCTGACTCCTACTGCTTACATAATAAGCATCAGGACTGCTTGGGATTGCCAAGCTTTGAGGTCTTCACTTTGCATGATTGATAGCTCTATGTGAGTTCCTAGATTTTAGAGACAACTTGGGAGCTAGCTTGGGTTTTATTTGTTTTGTTAGCATCAGTTAGATCGGCCTCTTTTGTTTGTTTGTTTTAATGTGATAATTTTAGTAACTTTTGAGAATTTCTTTCCATGTTTTTTGATCATATTTACTCCCATTCTTCTCCCAGCTCCTCCCAAATCTACCCTCTTCCTCCTTAAATCCTCCCAACTTTAAGCCCTCCATAGATTTGTTTGTTTGTTTATTTGTTTGCTTTAAATACCCCAACAAGTTCCAAGTTTTCCTGCCAACATACATTTGGACATGAGACCACCCTCTGGAGATGGTCGCCCTATCAGGGTCTGATTCATCCCTTTCCAAGAACCCTCCAGTGTTCATAGCTCCTTAATTATGGGTGGAGGATTGGGAGTCCCTTCCAATTCTATACTTGCACATTGACTGGGTTGATCTTGACCAAAGCTGCGGTATGTCCATGAATGCCATGGTCCTGTCATGTCCAGAAGACTCAGTTCTGCTCCTGTTCTTTCTCACCTCCGGCTCCCAATAATCGTTCTACCTTCTCTTCAGTGTTTCCTAGAAGTACGTGTGTGTGTGTGTGTGTGTGTGTGTGTGGTGTGTGTGTGTGTGTGTGGTCTGTGTGTGTCTGTGGTGTGTGTGTGTGTCTGTGTGTGTCTGTGTGAAGATATTGATGTCCCATTTGTGACTAAGCACAGTGAAACTGTTCTCAGAAAACATTAATACCAACCAACTCATCGTATGGTTTGAGGACACATCTGAAAGCTGGATTCTTTACCAAGTAAAGCATCTATTTATTCCCTGAGCTCATGGCTCTGTTTTACTACTGACTTTGAAGAATTCAGAAACATGGGAAGAGGGAAGCACATAAAATTCTTATTTCCTGATTTTTGTGAAAATGGCACAATTTAGAAATGCCCACTTTCTACCAGTACAATCACAGGAAACTAGATGCTTTTCTGTAAGCAAGATGAGCATGTTCCAGTAAATTTTCCTTGTTATCTTTTGTACCAAACTAGCTTTATTAGCTCATATTATCAGCCTGTACTTTGTGGATAATTATTTCTGAGGACCTTGATTGCATTATATGCTAATTACTGAGCTTTGGATGAACAAAAAACAGATTTCTATGAGAAGGCCCTATTATATTCTGAGTGCAGAGGACAGCTTTCAATAGTGCCGATATTAGAAGACAGAAAGTCCATCAATGCATTTCACCAGATTTATTACCGAAAATAAGTTAGCTTCTGTCATAGGCATGTCTTCACTGCCTGATCCCTAGTTGAAACCTATTTCTTACTTCCATAACAGTACCTTAGTGTCAGGCCCTGAGCATATGTGAAGAGGTTTAGGAAGTTTGTTTTACTCCTCATGGGCCCAGTGTGCTCACAGAACTGCCATTTTCTACATGTGCCTTCCAAGGCCAGCCTAACTGCACATACTTGCAGTCACTGATGTCATTAACATTGAAGGATGATTTATATGGGACTTAAGTGGAAACTCATCACGTGTGTTCCCTAGTCCCTAGGAAAATTCTTTGGGCCACATGCTTGGGATGAATAAATGGATTTAGTGAAATCACCTGGCCTCTCCCCAAAGCAGGTTAGGTATTGTATGTGGAAAAATCATTGAGGTGTTCTGTATGGACAGTTTTGACACCACAGTCTCACATATCTGGCCTTTCATACATGGTATGGTGATGTGCATCC
Organism: Mastomys natalensis; assembly: GCA_021653895.1. Lineage (NCBI taxonomy): Eukaryota > Metazoa > Chordata > Mammalia > Rodentia > Muridae > Mastomys > Mastomys natalensis. The sequence continues at coordinate 2,523,654 of JAJTUV010000326.1, read as the reverse complement.
CTGGACACATGGGACAAAGATGGGACAGCAGCTCGTGCAGATGAAAAGAGTATTGTATGCAAGGAGCACCATGAACCTAGAAGCCAGTTGGTCCTCTTTGTCAGGCCAGAATTTTCTGACCATGACCCAGAGTCGTGATAAGCTTCCTTTAGTAGTTCATGTCTCAAGAACCAAAATGATTCAGAACCTAGTTTGAAATTGTACCAATATAACATGTTAAACACAGCTAATAACTTTTCTTTCACCACAGGAAATTCTGATGTTTGGTTTTATAAATGATAGTTATTACTGCATACCTGATCTCAGTCACTCACTGTGCGTTGCTTGCCTGCCTATGAAGTGGACAGTACAGCTTCAGTTTCAGACCTGTGAGATTTGCAAGTTCCTGTTCTTCTTCACTGTTCTAGATACCAGACACAGTAATATTGTTTTTAGCGTGCCTGTGTATGATCAGCAAGGCTAGAGACTTAGCTGTAATATACTCCAGAACCACTGATAGTTACTCTCTAGAGCAGGCCAAGGGTAAGATGCAATTAAATGGTTAAGTATGACTTGCAAAATTGAGTACATATACAAAGTTAAAAACCAAGGACTCAATCCATCCAGCCAAATTACTAAAAACACAAAGTCTAAATATGCAATTTGGACAAGAATTAAAATCTGGAATCCAGGCTTGTTGCCTAGACAAAAGAATGGGGCACAGATACAAGAAAATCCTTGAAGCCCTTCCAGGCCCTCTATCTGCTTGTGCCAGGGGGTCTCTGTGGGCTACTGGCCCGACCATCTGATTGAGCTAGAGTATTATTTAACCATTCTGTATTTGATCCCTTGAAACCATTCTTTTACAAAATCTTTCTGCTTCATAAGCAAACTACCAGATGGCAGAATCTGGACACGACTGTGAAGACCACTTTCTGCTTCTTTATTGCTGGCAAAGTTCACTCTCTTAATGAGGCTCCAGGTCATCCATCCATGCATACCCACCTGCAAATGCTAGCACATATTAGTTATTTTAAGAGCAAAACGGAATTCACAGGAGGAGAGTTTCGTCAGAGATGAGATCGACACATTGTTAGTCCCTTTTATCATGCTGTTCTCAACACACGGGTGGCCAGGTACACATTGATGAGCTGGAGAAAGTGGTGCCCATCCATCTACTCCTGCTCCTTGACTATCTTTAATGTATGTGTGATTTGCATGTGTTTCTTCTCTTTCTAATCTTGTCATTTTATGTGAATGAACACAAAATTTTATATAATGAGTTTTGATATTCTTTTTTTCCTGGCTAGTCATAAGTGTGTAATTTTAGATTTAATCGAAAAGAAATATATTACTATCTCAGTAATAGAAAATAATAAGAATTTGAATACAAGGTAAGTGTCAGCACTGTTCTGAAAAGAGAGAAGTGGAGGAAAGCAAGAGGAAGAGGATGACTGAATACTATATGATGTTAACATGGCCGGCTCCACCCTGTGCCTCTGGAGTACAACCAAGAGCCAATCCTCTCCACTTCACCCCGTCTACATCTTGTAGCCACTACAACAGCAACAGGGTGGAAGTGTTGTAGGAGACTATGTGCCTAGCTGTCCCGAGATACTTATGACCTGGCCCTTTATGGCCATCTCAGTGACTAATAAAATTAATGTAGATTTATGGTCATTTTTTTCTACCTGTCTGCCCCTGCCTGGCTTTCTTTCTTTTTTCTTTCTTTCTTTCTTCTTTCTTTCTTTCTTTCTTTCTTTCTTTCTTTCTTTCTTTCTTTCTTTCTACTCTTTTACTTTTTAGAAAGTTTGAGTTCTGAGTTTTAAGTTCTATCCAGAAATTATATGTTTATAATCAATTCAAGTCACATATCTATACTATAATGGTGACAACATCTAAACAAAAGCACTTGGTGGCAGAATCCAGTGTTGTAAAGTCAAATACTAGGTTCCTTTGTTGAAATGTCTTCATGAGTAAATTCATCTTGAAACTAGAATAGTCTTTCTTGAGATACTCCAAGATAATATAAAGGAGTGAGGGTTTCCATTCTGTCTCACCATATCCTGTAAGAAGTTGCAGGCTGAGTAAAAATATGGAAGAGAAGACAGTTTTAGTGGCAACACTTACCTCTCAAGACAAGACTTGCAAGAAGAAGTGATTTATGTCTGTATACTTACGACCAAATTACAGAGGAAGGATGAGAAATTCTATTTGTCTTAGTTTAGGTTTCCATTGCTATAAAGACAATGACCATGACCAAGACAATTGTTATAAAGGGAAACATTTTAGATTGCTTAGAATTTCAGAAGTTTAGTCCATTATCATCATGGCAGGAAGCATGGAAACATCCTGGCAGACATGGTGATGGAAAAGGAGGGACAGATAGCCAGCCTGGCATGCTAGCACTTCAGAGGTAGAGTGAGAAAGATCATGATTTCAAGGTCAATGTCACAACAATTGAAGACCAGTGTGGGGCTAGATGAGACCCAGTCTCATGCATGCATGCATGCATGCATACATGCATACACACGTGCTCAATGAAGTCAATAACCATGACTGTGATTCAAGAGAAAGTATTTATTGAGTTCAGTTGAAGTAAGTTGTACATTTGCTTTACTTTCCCTCCAAAATATGCCAAATTTCACTATTGGGGACAATTTGTGATAAAGTTTTACCAAAGCCAGTTTCTCTGAGAAAACCATGATCAGTGCTTTAAACAAGGAAGTGTCAGTTCATTAGATATTGGTATTGGTTTTCCTCTGTAGATAGCAACCATCTTGTTTTGCTAGGAAAGATCAGCTGTGGTGTAATACACATAAAGATATTTGACTGACAGGTCAGCAGTCACGTGGTGATGTGGTAACACCTTATCGAGGTGGTTTTGATTATTTTAATTCTGGGAGCTGAGGGGATGAAAGGATGCATATTTATTCATTCTCCCTTTCCTTTCCACATTGATCTGAAGATTTCTTCAACCATGCCATGGTCAGCTTCTTTTCAATTTGGTAATCTCTGTTTTTTACTTTGCCATTTCATGGCTGGTTAGTCCTAAAACAAACTGTTCAATTTGTCTATTCATCTGGCCAACATGAAGCTACTTTGTCTGGCCATCCTGAAGCCATTTTGTCTTTGATCAATAAAAAGACACTTTTCCACTGGTAACAGGCCTGACCTATGGTAGGGCAAAATTCTTCCCTGATCAAATGGCCTAATCATTTCAGTGGTTCTCAGCCTTCCTAATGGTACAGCCCTTTAATACAGTTAATACAGACCCCAATAATACAATAATTTTTGTTGTTACCTCATAACTGTTATTTTACTACGTTTGTGAATCATAAGGTAAACGTTGTACATGTAAATATGCACGTGGAGGCTAGAGATAAGCGTCCTGTAGTTTTCTAGATCATTCTCTATGGATTTGGAGATGAGGACTCTAGGTGAATTAAGAGTTCACTAATTCAGCTAGACTGATTGGCCGGCATGTCTTACACATCTTCCTGCCTCCACCCCCCAGCACTGGGCTACAGGCAACATCACTATGCTCAATGTTTTATGCAAGTGCTGGGGACGACAACTGCAGTCCTCTTGCTTGCGCGGTAACACATTACCTACTAAGAGTTTCCCTTGCCTTGGAGTGTTGTTCTTACAGTTAGTCACATTGGCCTGCAACAATAGTCAAGCATGGCCCTTGCAAAGCTTCAGACATTAATGAATGCAATCAGTATCACCACTTGGAAGATTCTGTTTGTTTATATGAGCTGCCATATGGATGGGGATATACCTAATGTGATTTTTCACAGGCCATGGGATGAAGGGTGGCTTCCTTCTTTCATCTCCTTGATCTGAAAACAGCATTTGGCAGCCAGTAGGTGCTCCCTGAGCCTCTGGAATAAACCAGATGAATGGTCCCATCACTCCCACATGGGATTTACTTCCATAAAATATTTGTCTGGAGGCTAGAATTGTATATATTCTGATGTTTTGCTTCATTCTACTTTATTTTATTATTTTATTAGCACAACTAAATGCCTTAAGGTAGATTTGTGCTATTATCATATGAATCAACTATAAATCATTGCAAGTTGGTGGAATTTTAACAACAAAAGCCAGCGCAAGAGTCTCAGCTGCTATTAACCTCCCACGAGCTTTCTCAAAATTAAATCATCCTTAAAGCATTCTAAATCTTAAGAAAAAAAAGGTTTATATCTTTAATGCAAGTACTAATATTGCACAAATAGTATAAAAGACCTGACCCACACCAACTTTTAATGATTCTTGCCAATTAACACTAGCCCCAAAATTGAGCTAGTATATGATTTTGCTTGACTTTCATCTGAAAATCAAATTTGTTTGAGAAGTTCACAGTGTAAAAGTTGACAGTCATAAGACAAGTATCAGAGACATTCAGCCTCTGGAGTTCCAGGTCTAAATAAAGATCCCTTGTTGTTTACAGTCTTCATGTGTAAGGCCACAAACCCAAAAGACCTGCAGAGAATTTTGGGTCTCTGTAATTCTCATTTTAATTCTTATCCTACATGTTGTAATTTTTGTGTTTAAGTAAAGCATGATGAGATTGTAAAGATATAATTTAGGGTATTCATATAGAGTGAAGTTTTATCAAAATGTCTAAAATTGAACCCTCGGGGCAGGACTTTTGCCATATAACACACAATGACATCAAGACCTGTGCCTTGTCCCCAAGACCCTGTCACATGCCCCCTGCCACCAGCTGCTTATAGTGAGCATTTGCCAAAGCAGAAGAAGCCATCACAAAGAAACTCTTAAGTCATTCCTTTAACCTAGCTTCTAGCGTGCTGCAATCAATGGCTTCTGTTTTTTGTGTTTTTTTTCATCCATTATAACTGAGGAACCTACCAGGTTCCTGTCATCATGAGGAGATAAATCACTCTGTCAGTGTTCTAAGTGATGGGACTAAGGTCTTTCTCTGCTTCCCATTGTGAATTACTGCAAGGACTGTAACATGATCCAAACCGTGTCTGCAATTCTGTTCAACACTTAATCCAACAAAGACGTTCTATAGTCCTGGCCAAAGGCGTGTGTGTGTGTGTGTGTGTGTGTGTGTGTGTGTGTGTTGTGTGTGTCTGTGTGTCTGTGTGTCTGTGTGTCTGTGTGTGTCTGTGTGTGTGTCTGTGTGTGTCTGTATGTGCGTCTGTTGCATGTGTGAGCATCATGTGGTGTATGCACATGTATATGTACATGTTCATATGCTGCTGAGGTAAATGGATGATGTTGAGCTCCCTGTTCTGTCACTCTGTTTGATCCCTTTGAGACATTTTCTCATTGAACTTGTAGCTATACAGGAAGCCTATACAGTAAGTCTCAGCTATCCTCCTGTCTCTGTACCCACACCAGCACTTAGGTGACAGATTCATTTAGCCATCCTTGAATGTTTATATGGGTGCTGGGGATCTGAATCCATGCTTGCACACAAATGTTCTCACCACTGCCCCATCTCCTCAGTCCTGCTCTCTGCTTCTTAAGGAAGTAGGTCAGGGCTTTGAAAAGAAAGCACCTGCAGATTAACGTGGTGCTGTATAACTGTGTATCTGTGCTTTGGTCAGTGATGCTGGCCAGGAGGCAGTGCTGTGATAGAGTAGCTGCTGTCACCTGTAATATGTCACCCTGCAAGGATGTGACTGTTCCCCTCTTTTATAGAGCTTTCAGTTTTCTAATCAGGAATGTGTCTAAATGTAGGCAAGTTATCTGAAAAAATATATATATATATATTATTTATCATATATTGAGGTTTCAAGACAGGGTTTCTCTGTGTAGCCCTGGCTGTCCTGGATCTCACTCTGTAGACCAGGCTGGCCTCAAACACACAAAGATCATCCTGCCCCTGTCTCCCCTGTGCTCGATGCCCAGCTAACAAAAAATATTTTTAAAATGGTGCTAGCTAGTTGAAATGTGCTTGTATTTGCAACCCGAAGATACAGTGGACATTGCCAAGAAGTTGGGGTAGAAGGGTTTGTCCAAGGGTTGAATATTATGAGCCAAACCTTCAGGCTTATTTCATTTGATATAGAAAGCAAACCCCTCTGTCCTAGTCAGTGTCCTGTTGCTGTGAAGAGACACTATGACCACGGCAACTCTTATAAAGGAAAGCATTTAATTGAGGCGGGCTTACAGATTTATAGGCATAGTCCATAATCAACAGTCCCTAAGTTTACAACTGGAACACATTAGTACTAGATCAAACCACTCTCCCTGGCTGTTAATGGATGACTTGAAATAGTCCTTCCCATGCCTCTGTTCATGATGTTGATTCTGCCTCCACAGTGATGTCTCTCTAGTCTACCTGAGGTTCAAGGCTCAAGCGGAAAGCCAGTTGTCCAACTAAGTCTTTGCACATTAGTGGTATTCAAAGTTTGTGCCCCCCTCTGGCTTGTCCTTCATCATACACCACGTGGCACATTCCTGGTGGAGGTGACTTTTCCATCTACCTACCCCACGACCTTTACTCAGCTGGCCGTATCAAACTGTAGGAAAATCATTACTCAGAGGGAGTAGTGTTGGGAAAAGGACTTCTCCACCAGCCTACTGTTCCGCTTAAAATCAGACACATCAATGACAGGTGCCCTTAGTTTTATTTGCCATTCTGAATGACTGTGAATTGAGAAAGACCCACAGGCTCTGTCAACTGTGATCCAGAAAGACAACAATGGAGCTGGTTAGGAATTAGTGACTGGAGAAATTCCTCATGAAGAAATTGACAGAGTGGCTGGCATGTTGTGGATACTCGAGTTGTTCTCGGCTTTCTTATCTTTGTTCAGACCATCTCTGCATCTCTTTAAATCCATTCTTGTAACTCTGAGTTGACTCACTGCCGTAGGCTGTGAAAGGAGCCAGGCTGTGGAGTCTAACACATACAAAGTCCAAGTCTGTTTTGTATCTTAATGGCTCCAGGACCATGGGTGGGTGACTTGGGTTAATTGTAACTCTACATCTTCGTATCTTAAACAAGGATGATAAAATGTGTTAAAAAGATTAAATGAGCAGGCATATGTACAACACCTAGCACACTGCCAAACGTAGTAACTGCTTGAGTCCTGAATAAATCAGACTCACTGTAAAGATACTTAGAATGGATTTAAGCTGAGTTTAGACAGAGCAATGCAGGCTAAAGCAATATGAATGCTAGAAAGTTGGTATTGTTGGTATTTTCTGTGAGTATCAGTGTTGAGTGGTTAAGCATTTCAGTTAAACTCAGCATCAGAATGTAGAGCCGTGGCTCTCAACCTTCCTAATCTGCAAACTTTAGTACAGTTCCTCATGCTGCGATGACTCCTAACCAGAAAATAGTTTCATTACTAGTTCATAACTGTAAATTTGCTACATTACGAACCATAATGTTAATATCTGATAAGCAGGATATCTGACTTGTGACAGTAAAGGGGTTACGACCCACAAGTTGAGATCCATTGATGTAGAGGTTTGAAAACTACAAAGTGTTTGCTCAGAGTGGAGTCAGATTCCTTCTCAATATAGAGTTGGTTTCCTTGTGCACTGCTGGTACATTAACTGAGAATAGCTGAGGGAGCCCAATCTAAACCTGGAGTAGCGGTTCCACAGCTTCACCCTGCGTCTCTGCAAATGCACAGGCTGTTTTTCCAGATCACTCTACGGGCTACATGGATAGGAATCCAGACCATCCTGGCTCGGCGTGCCTAGATCAAACTGTTTCTCCACAGGGAAGATGGGGAAATGTTTTGGTTCTGTGGGCCACAGAGTCCCTGAGGCTTATTCTTGTTTGATATTTTAAGGAACCCTTTGAAAATATGAAGGCCATTCTTAAGGAAAACTAGGGCGCACGTCAGACTGTCCCACAGACCATAATTTGTGGATAAGAAATTCAAGACCTTGGAAGAAAGGGGGGATGGAAGGTTGAGTTTCAACCTTGACTCACCAATGCCTTCCTTAGAGAGCAGGAAAAAACACCCCATTACTTCGTTTTGATGTTGGAGACATTAATTTGGTTGTTTTGCTTTGTGGTACAGGGCATACTGTAGTTGGATTCTTAAGTCATCTTGTAGCGAGACTCGTCACACTGCTGTCTCCCATTGGAGCTGATGAGGAGTGCTTTAAAACAGATGGAGCACAGACTGCAGAGATGAAAACACAGAAGAAAGAGCTGTGTGAAAGAAATATTTAATCATAACATGAAAAACTCCTAGTGGCAACTTTTCCATTATGTTAAATCGCACTCATTTCCATGCATTTTGAGCATGTGTTTAAAAACAAAGGTTGTAATCTGCCTTCCTCATGCTCATCCCCATGGATTTCTGATTCCCTCCTTGCAGGACTACGACTTGAGCCAGCTGCAGCAACCAGATACTGTGGAGCCTGATGCCATCAAGCCCGTGGGAATCAGGCGGTTAGACGAGAGGCCAATCCATGCTGAGCCCCAGTATCCAGTCCGATCCGCAGCCCCACACCCTGGAGATATTGGGGACTTCATTAATGAGGTACAGAAAGACTCACTTTCTTTTTTAAAAGTTGTATTTTATTAGTGCACATTGACTACAGAATGAGTTTCACTGTTATTTTATGTATAATGTGTTTTCTTTATTCACCCCCATTACATCTCAGTGCCCACCCAACACCTGCTGATTTTCCTTCTCTTCCCATGGTGTACCCCTTCCGCGCACATGTTTTTGTGGTGAGCCAAAAGGGTTTAGTTAGTGTTAGTTACCTGAGTGTGGGTGAGGGGCTATTTATAGGAGCATTGACAACTAACCAGTGGCTACACCATGAAGAAAATGACTCACTTTCTTGTAGAACATTCTACTGTATGCTTATGGTTAGATTTCTGAGAGCTACACATTTGGACACAGCTATTGAGTACACTTCATTGAAATATCATTATTTTTGAATTTATCATTAATGATAACAATATGACTTCAGTAACAGAACAAAATGTTACCTTTAAAACTTTTTAATGTACGTGTAGGTGTATATGTATGTGCAAGTGTATGTGTTAACCTGAACTCATGCGTGTTTGGAGACCAGAGGACAACCTGGAGTGACATTCCTTAGGCACTATCTAACTTGAGTTTGTGAGACAGGATTTTTCACTGAACCTGGAACTCACAATGTAGACTAGTCTGGCTGACCATGAGGCATCACGGATCATCCACCCTGTCTCCACCTGCCCAGGGTGGGATTACAAGCGTATGCCATCCTGACTAGGTTTATTCTCATGGATGCTTAGGATCAATGTGAGGTCCTCAAGCTTGCAGAGGGGCACGTTATGGAGAGAGGCCCGTGAGTTTGTTAACACGAATGGGAGCTACCTGTCCACATCCTGCATGCATTCAGCAGGCATTAGCAATGCTCGCCATTCTCTCTGAAAAGGATTTATTCTCTAGACTATAAGTAACAGATAGACTAGTACTTCCATGCATTCTACTTCATTTGTTAGTCTTAACAATCTACTACAAGCTTTTTCTACCTCTTGTCCACACTGTACTCTTTGAACCTCCAGCTGGTGAGAATCCACTACATACCCGCTAACTCCATCAAAGCTGGTGAGTGGAAAGAGTGGCTGAGTTAAATACCATATGACTTGAACACTGGCTTGTTGAGGAGGTTGAGAAGCCTCTGTGTGAGGGAGTTAATCCTCTGCTGGATACAGCCAGCACAATCTCACTTGTCAGAATTCTCTGTAATTCTTTTATTTCGTTGATGGAAAGAGTTTTGATGCTACAACTGATGCTAAAGTTTTGACAGAGAATAATTTGTGCTTCTTCTGCGTAAATCCAGGCCAGGCTTTTACTCATATTCTCAGGATTTTTATTGTTCATATAGGACAGTAGCAGGTATTGATGCTGACTGAATATATAGCAGTAATTGTGTTCTATGCCCAAACGCTGGACACTCCAAGACTGGTCTCTAATGCATCACAATGTTTGAGGTGGCTATTGCATGTGGCTTTGGTCATGTGTTGAGTAGCCTCTTGTTTTGAAGGATTTATTGCCACCATTAAACAGTATATAAATGTCACCAATCTACTATAAAGTTTCCTATATAGTAAGCTTTGAAATAGGGCCTGGCAAGATGGCTGTGTGGGTAAAGGCACTTGACACCAAGTCTGATGATTTGAGTTTAATTCCTGGAATCCTCATGGTAGAAGGAGAGAACTGATCCTCACAATGTGCTCTCTCACCTACACACACACACACACACACACACACACACACACGCCCCTCCCCATACAATAAAGAAATTGTAACAATAATAACTTATTTAACAAAGTTTTCGAACAGGGTTGCAGAGTTCCTCAGCATCTGTCACTGTCTAGTGCACTCTGTACCTAGATGCAAAGAGGCTGCTTTCCAGATGTGTTTACTTCTGTTCATCACAGAGCAGGTTGATTTGTAGCAGATGTAGATTAAGATCTTATGGGGGGTTAAATGTCAGCATCTCTCCCTTTCTCTAACCTACGTGCTGACTTGCCCTGTTCTTTTTACTCACAGACCTGCTTAGAGATAGTTCCAGGAACTTAGGCACAGCATTAGATCTTTTCCTTTATGTAAGAGGACCTAATGGGTTTGTATCTGATCTGTTGTGTATTGTTCTAAGAAAATCTTGTTGCGTAGTTATCCCCTTATTATTGGGTTTTAAAATATAATGACTTTTAGACCTGGAGGTGTAAGAACTGGATTTTCTGGCAATCCAGAGTTTGATAAGTAGAATTCCAAACTTAGGTGTTTCTACATGGTTCTTGGTGTCCGCTCACTGTGGGGTCAATCCCAGCCTGATAGTCTTCTCTATCCAGCACTTTTGTAAGGCTAATCAGAGCCTGACTTCTGCCTCTTCCCTTCTTCCCCATGTTCTTTCTTAAACTACAACCCTTGGGAGATGTTTGAAATCTCTCCAAAGTATGATCTTTTTGAGCAGGAAAATCTCATACATTCCTGCCCATCTGCAAGGCTCCCCTAGCCATAAGGATCCAATACAAACATCCTGTCTACAAAACTGTCTGGAAGACCCAATGATGCTTCTCCTGACACAATGTTCCCCAGCTTCCTGGAGTGTGACTGGAAATAGTCTATCTGCCATCGAAGAGGGTGTTGATATTCTCTCTTCCATTCAAGGGTGCAACTGTTAATATTTTTGTCTCCTGAGAATATGGGTTCTCTAGAGCAAGAGCTATTCCTTGTTCTGTGTGACTGAGCTGTGACAGTGTTTACATGTAATAAGTGTGTTTTCCTTAAAATCATGCCGTGTGTTGGTGGGGACATCAGCCCATTCATCTTTAGTCAAGGACCTCTGTTCACTATTGAAGTTATGCTTAGCATAAACAGAAGGCTTCCCATGCCAGGGTAGGACTTGGTGTTGCAGCTTCCTCTGCAGTTCCTATCCAGCCTGCATATTGCAGAGCATTTGAAGTGGCTTTAACTGTATTTTTTACCCTTGCCTTGTAATTGGATTCTGTTGCTCTGCCCCAACTTGCTTTTCCTTTCTGAAGTCTTGCCAAGCCAGAAAGGGTCAATGACACAGACTAGAGATAGGTGCTGTCCCAGTGTCACCCAACCCTATCTGTGGCTTACCTCCCTTCATAAAACAGACCATGGTTCCTTTCAGCCTCCCTCTGAGGTTTTGTGTGGCCCTAGAAATGGGTCGGTGTTCCTGGGGTAAGTGGTTGATGTAGTGAGCGATATGTTAGTTAATGAATAAGCAGCTGAAAGGGCTCCACCAGTAGTCATTTCAAAATAACAGCAAATGCATGAAACTGAGTATTATCTCAAGACAAGAAATAAGACAAACAGGAACCCAAATGTGCCTAGAAATGTCCCTTTGAGGACCAGAGAAGCAACTGTAGATTGTGCAAAGCTCTTGGTTAGAACCCAGCATTACAAAAACTAACTGTGATGTCACACCCTATAGTCCCAGCACTCAGCCGTGTCGGGAGACAAATCAACTCATTCTTGGCTACATAGTGATTTTCAGGTCAGCCTTGGATACTGGACACCTTGTCTCAAAAAGCCAAAATAATAACAGCAAAATGTTCCTGCAATTAGAGGCAGGAGACAGCTCGAAGCAGATTTGCCAGGAGCCAAGTGGGGGCACAGGTTAAAGAGGCTTAAAACAAGAAAGAAGAAGAGAGTACAAGAAATAGTTGGTTCTGTCACCAAGGAAGGGAGATTAGGACTCCCTGGAAGTTACAAAATTCTCAGAAGCACCATGCAGATTTTTCCATTCCAGGCAGCTATTAAGGCTTCTTCAGTATCTTTCATTAACTTGACAAACAAAAATAAATGTATTTCGAAACATTTGAAGGCACCTGGAAAGAACTCCAGCACCCTTTGTAAAACATTGCAAATACAAACAAATTCATTTATCTCTAGGTCTTATTTGATTTAGCAGAGGACCAAATGTTCCAAAGGAAGAATAATACAGCAGTGATTATAATTGGAGCACTTTTATAGATATAAGGAATAGGGAAGCTCATGAGAACATTTTCCAGCTTGTTTATTTAAGTAATGAATGAATGTTGCCTTGACTCTCATAAGCAAACTTATTTCTAGTCAAGCAGGTAGAGCAGAGCAAGACACCTGTTTTTGGATCTTAGTGAGAATTTAATTCTGTTTGCATTTTCAAATGTGACCTTCAGAGGGTAAGGAAAATTGTAATAAATTTATTTCATCTCAACTCCTTAGTAGATATTAGCATAGCTCCAGTAACTGCAATAATCTCACATGCTCCTGTCTTAGAGGAATCAGAACCACGTGTGTCCTTCTGTGAAGAGACTGACTTCTGATTTATACTGCTTAAAGCATCTGGAAGAGTCTTGACAATAATTTCTTGTAACTACTGAAGCTTAAACTGCCCCTTTCTCTTACTAATTATCCTTTGATTGTCTGTTTTGAGACATCTCATTTTGCTCCTAGAGGACTGAGGAGCTTGTTTGAGTTCAAATCCAGCTCACCTCACAGCACTGAAACATTGTACAAGGTCAAGATCCTTGAACGTAGTCTCTTGGTTTCCAGTTATCTCATTTGTAAGAGGAGATTAAATACAGCCTTCTCCTAAGATTGTAGTAAGAACTTAATAAAATGGCATGTATATCGTTATGGCTGTGGTGCATGCCTCTCTCATCCTACCTCTCAGGAGGCAGAGGCAGGTGTGATATCTCACTTCGAAGCCATCCTGGTCTACAGAGTGAGCTCCAGGACAGCTAGGGCTACACAGAGAAACCCTGATTCAAGAACCAAAACAACAACAACAAACAAACGCTGTGTGTAAAATACTTGGCCCACGACATGCCATATAGTAGTCTCTTAATTGATAGAAATGCAGTCATGATTATTGGAGACAAATTATTTTTTAGGAATAAAAGATTTTCAATGGTCCTTTAAAATAAAATAATTAAATCTCTCATTTTAAAATAATGACATCTTAAACAACTTAAATTCCCCATAAAAAGGTTAGTAATGTTAGCTTAGATATATAATATAGAATGGTATAATAGAAGAGAGAAGCAGAGATAGAAGAATTAGATGGTCCAATTATGTCCACTTTCATTTTTCATTTTATGTATTCATTTATTTTTGTTTATTTGATTTTTGAGGCAGGTTCTCTCTATGTTGTCCTGCCTGTACTGGAGCTATGCAGACTAGGCTATCCTCGATCTCACAGAGATCTGCCCGCCCTGCCTCCTGAGTACTGCGATTAAAGACATGCACCTCCACACCTGGTCCCAACTATATTTTAACCTTAGATACTAAATTTAGATTCTCTAAATAGAGTACATAGCATGACAGTGGAGAAAAACAAACAAACAACAACAACAAAAAGAAAACCCTAAGTCCAGAGCAGTAGGGGAAAGTTTCTTTGTAGAAGAGAAGCCAAAACTCAGATAGTATTGGAAAAAGCAGAATGTAAGTTCAAAAGAGCCTCAGCAGGAAGGAGCCTCAGTCTGAGGTGATCCAAACAAGATGGAGAAGAAAAACTCAAGCCCAGCATTTTCATGCGCTAATGTATGAATAAGTGAATGGGTGGATGCAGGATGGGTGGATCAGTGGATGAATTAGTGGATGGATGAGTAGATAAGTGATTGGCTAAATGGATAGATAAGGTATATTAATCATATAAAATATGCAGAGGAGCATTACAATCACATTCCAGTTACAAGGAATGAATATGCAAATAGAAGCTGTACACAGAGCACAACTTTTGAGTTTGGGAAACTGGTTCTTTAGTAGCTGTTCAGGTTGAGGACAGTGGAAACAGACAGGATCTAGGGTCACTGAGGGTTTCTCTAAAGAGTTTTGATTTGTCTTATGGATTACCTAGACATCAGCCAGACCTTGAAAAACCACCATCTAATTCTTCTATCTTTGTATCTCTCTTCTATTATTTGCTTAAACTTTTAATCAATTTTAGCTTTCTGAAATAAAGGTAATTAGTTTTATTTTCAGTAGGTGGCAGTGCACCTTACTGAAACCCTGGTGACCCTCCCTTACGTATGCAGACCTTATAGGCATGGTGAAGGTTTTGCCTGCAGGGACTGATACCACATCAGTGAGAGACCAACAGTCATCCAATGAAGGGAGCTGGAGTTCTGAGATGAGAAGAACAGCGAGATGTCCCTTTTGCTCTGCTGCAGGCAGGACATGAGGAGCTGAGGCAAAGCTATAGCACAAAGGCTACAGAAGACAGGTGACAGGAGATCAGTGGCTCTCTTTCTCGTTCCATCCCTCTTCTGTTCCTCTCTGTAGAGTGTCTTTATAGTTCCCATCAAAGTAAGTCTCCACTCCAAAAGCATAGAGTCCAAAGTCTATAAATACAAGCTCAGCAAGAAGTAGCCACAGCTTGCACTCTGCAGAGGACCTGAGACTGCAGAAAATTGATAAAGGCACCCAGATAAATTTATCGAGGGTTCAGGATCTTCTGTTCTGTGAAAGGTGAACCAAGAAACCAAGTATACATTTCTAAATTGAGGCAAGCTAAGAGAAACACATGGTTAGTTTTTAGATTTAGTAACAGTACTTTATACATCAAGGGAAAGAGTATCCATAGCCAAGAGTAAAGGAGTCCAAAAGGGATCCAGAAGATTCTGCTGCCCTGGGTTTATTCTGTAGTCTCTGATCAAATGGCTAGAATCAACAATTTTTCAGAATTTGAGTGACCTTTTAGTAGTAACAGAAGAATCTCGTTCTGTTCTGAAGAGTGCCATTTTATTCTGAAGTACAAACCAATACCATACTTGTAGAAGGGGTTAAAGTTCTTGATCTTTGCCTGGAAAGATAGCTTATCAAGAATTCTTTTAGGACAATGGTTTCACCTTTTCATAATTACAAACCCAAAGACAGCATACCATGCCGTGCATTGCACAGTTTTCTCTCACTAATCATGTTATGGCTTTAAATCCGTTTGAAAAGCAATGAATACAGATGCAAAACTACCGTGGTGCTCAGAAACTAACTTGGTTGCTGAACTGTATATTTTTCAAAATGAAAAGAATATTTAAGATTCTCAACACTGGGTGCAGGGATAGATTACCTCCAGCATTGCAATGATCTTAAGGAGTTGCTGAATTAAATCTTTTAGACATTTGTTGAAGAGTCTTGGAGTCTTCTGACATGCCAGTGAGGATTTGCAGAATGTATCACTTGAGCACAGAAACATATGTCATCAGTTTTCAGTCCCAGAATCCAGATGTACTTGAAGCCCTGCCATCCTGCCATTGACTCTTTTAGCATATGGTATTATATATCACAGATTGGCCTTGAACCCCTTGAGCTGGCTTACGCAACCACTTCAGGAAAATACCAATATCCCCTCCTACCACCTCTGCCTATTGGGTGCTCTGGTTACAGGTGGGCACCACCAGCTAGTTAAGCAGTGCTAGGGAATAAAACCAGGGCTTCTTACATGCTGGGCAAACTCTTTACCAACATACCATCTGCATAACATCTGCAACCAAAACTTAATACTTGTTTTCTAGAAGTCCTTTATACTAGGAATTTATATATGGAGCTTTTTAAAATTTTTCTATCTCTGGACGGTCCTATTTCTTGTAAGTAAATCACAGTTAAGATGGGTTATTCATGAAACAAAATGAACTAAAAAATTATTTAGTAACTCTATTTGTAGTTGTTAGATTTTATAGGAAAAGGGAAAGGAGGAATGTGATCCAACTAAGT